>CM038673.1:557770820-558520355 GCA_021605145.1 Aegilops bicornis | reverse complement strand
TGACCCGGCTTATCTTTGCAGTTATCCTTATTTAGCAGAATCTAGTGAGTGTTCCATTAAAAGGAAAAATCTTTCCAGTTTCAAATGCTACTATTTCTTCGTGGGCAGAAAGTCCATACGTGGTCGTATTTTCTTTCTTGCAGCATGTCCGTTGTACGTACGTGTACATGCTACGTGCGTGCCTCTACTACGACACATGCGCGCTTCTACATCCACCAGTATATATGTACGTACACGTTCGCGACCAGAATGACAACGCTACGTACGCTTCGACCAGGTGGGTCCCGGTATCGAGCACTTCCTTGCACTGTGAAGATGTAGCCTGGTGGGTCCCAGCAGTCGAGGCGAATCGCTTTTTGCCGGACGCACTTCCTTGCGTGCGAAGATGTAGCTGGTGGGTCCCAGCATCGATTAGGCGAATCGTTTTTTGCCGGACGCACTTCCTTGCGTGCGAAGGTGTAGCTGGTGGGTCCCGGCAATCAGGGGAAACGTTTTTTCGCGAAATACGGTGGCCCGTCCGGTGGGTCCCCGCTGTCAGGTGGAGGAATAATTATTTTGCGCGTAATAAGGAGGCACTTCCTTGCTGCGGCCGTGGACCCAGCTGCCAGCCTCTCCACGCACAGTACTCTTCCGATGGAAGTCGGTCGTTGACCACATTGACCACGCCGCGCCGAGAGCACCACGGCGGTGGACGACGGCGAGGCCTAGGAAGGGGACGACATGGAGGCGAGGAACACTCTGCTTGTTTCCCACGCAGAGAGGAGAATCTTACGAGGTTTCTTGGTTCGTCTGCCGTCGCCGGAGAATAACAGCAGGTGTGGGTGAGTAGAGGGATGGCTAGCCCAGCGATGGGAGTACGGTGGGGCGGTGAGGCCTGTGCGGCAGCACAGCCGGCCGCGGGGAGGAGGGAGCAGGCAGTCCCATCGACGCTTGTTTGAGCGGCTGGAGCAGGAAGGGCAGAGATTGAAGAAGCACGACGACCGTTGGATGGACATCCAACCGTCACTGCTTGTGCGTCATCCTTGTTTTTAGGAAAGCCTCAAATCTGTGGAAAACAGCATACAGCCCATCTGCCATTATTTCTAATAATTTACAGCCCATTTGCTAATTCTTAAGGTTTTTTTGGAGCCCATGTTCTCTTTGTTAGCATTACAGCCCATATTGTGGCCATGGTTAAAAAATTATACGAAGTTTTGCATATTTCGGTGCGGTCCGAACTGTTTTTAATCCCGAAATTTTGACTCGCATTCAAACTGATTTTAAAAATAAATGTATATCAATATAAAATCCAACAAATTCTCCACGCATAAAAATTAATGTAATTTAAAATCTTGAAATGAAAAAAAATTGAAACTAATTGCCGGTTTGATGTGTTTTAAAAATGTACGGCCCATTTCTCATTACTAATGGGCCATTTTCTCGGCCAGCCGAATGAAAGCTCTCCTCGTCTTGAAAGATTTGTAGCCCAACAGGCCTGACAAAGCGACTTACTTGGCAAATCACAAAAAAGCTGGGTTGTGGCCGTGGACCCGGTATCGACCTCTCCACGTCTGATGCTCTTCCGATGGAAGTCGTTCCTTGACCACATTGACCACGCCAGCGGTGTCGGTGTACTAGAGTAGGGTACCCTAGTATCCCGAACTCGTGCACGGGCGATTCTGACACCCAGCAGCAAGGCTTGCTGGTCACCGCCAAGATCGCTTCGTGGTTCCTTTGGAGCCATTCAAGAACAAAGTATTTAACCAAGAAGACAAGGCCCGGCAAGAGGAGCTTGCCGGAAGGCCACTCAGAGCACGCAGAAGACAAGACCCGGCAAGAGGAGCTTGCCGGGAAGGCTCGGAGAGCGACAAGCATCCGGACGCGACAAGGATTCAGCTGCGGCAAGGCACTTGCATGGCAGCAACCTCTCTTCATCTCCGCTCCAGCTCATCCACCAACGTGTCGCCATGGGACCATTCCATGCGGCAGCGTGTCAAGAGGATGTGCAGCCAGCGAGGAGCAGCGATAAGCGGCGACAAGCTTGCCATCGTGGCGAGCGGTGGCGCTCTGACGGTCCACTGTTGCCTTTGTTTAGGCGGCGAGGGCGGGCATTTAATGCTTTTGTCCCTTGCCGTTAGGGTTAGGTAGAGTACACTGCATACCTTTGTACAAGTAGGTGTACCAACTACTATTTTTTCCATTTGTACCCTCATCTACGTTGCCACAGCCGGAGACCCTTGAGCATATAAAAGGAGGCCCATGCATAGCGTAGAGGGGGTTGGGTTCGATTCCAACGTAACGAGAGAACACTCACGCTAGGTCTTGTAGCTCTCATCGCTCCTTAGCAAGAACACAATACAATTAGACAAGCGGCGGTAGGAGTATTATCTCTCCGGAGAGCTCCGGCTGGGTAAACTGCTCGTGTGCTTCGCCTCGATCCGCTCTTCGTGCGATCTCCGCCCCCTCCGAACGAAGGGGCTCGGTCCGCCGGTCCCATAGGTGTTCGTGGGTCCGATCAACCTCCCCGACATCTTTGGCGCGCCAGGTAGGGGGCGTCGAGGCTGTGTGAACCTGATCCGGCGTTCACACGAGCAACATCTTCATCATCTTCAACATCTTCATCAACATGCCACTTAAGAAGAAAGCTTCGGCGACAGCGGAGCCGTCCGCGTCGAACCCACCATCACCGGAGCGAACGGGTGGTGGAGCAGACGCTGGCAGAAGAACGGGCGCCGGCGAAGGAGTTTGTGACGCTGCCAAGTCCAAGGACAAGGCCGCACAAACCTCGGCGTCCGTACATGCCCTGCGCCCATCTCAGGAGCCGCGGGACCAACAACGTCATGGTATTCACAATACCATACGCTCGTTGGATCAAGACCGAGCTGGAGGATCTCGAGGCCCTCAAGACCAGTGTGCACGCCAACATGCTGGCACGAGCGAGTGCGGTCGCTTTGCGAGATGCTGCTCCTTCTAACATAGTTAGAAGTCGAGCATATCCGCTCCTCGCGCCGTTCGCCATCGCCACCCACCACTCCAGCGAAGCTCTGGCGAGAGCTCAGCTGCTTCTGGATTACCCTCCAACGGCCGACAAGGTCGATGAATGGAGGGCCACCATCCAGAGTCTCATCGGCTTTGCCAACGGCGACGCTCTGCGGCCACCAACTACATCATTGCCGCGGCAAGGCGACAAAACGCGAGCGGTGGCGGCATTTAGACTTGTGGAGGTGCAACCACCATGCACTCTCCGCCCGAAGGCCAAGATCGCCGACTTCGCCGGATCCACCTCGGCAGCGACTCCGCTGCGTCATCGGATCCACGAGCTCATCGCGATCGGCGCCAAGTGCTACACGATCGACAACAAGAGGACGCTCGAACTCGCGCCGGCGCCCGAAGAGAAGCGCGGCGTCAATCCGACAAGCGGCCTGGGCCCTCTGTTGACATGCAGCGCTAGAGGAACCAGCGACTTGCCGTGCAGCGGTAGGTTGCCCTGCGTTCACTCGTGAGCTGCGGCAAGTCCGATGGCCCGAAGAAGAACTTCAAGCCAGACGTACCGGAGAAGTACGACGGCAAGATGCACCCGTCGGAGTTCCTCAGCATCTACACCATCACAGTGTAGGCTGCCGGGGGGGGGGGGCGAGACGACAAGATCCTTGCCAACTACTTCCCACTGGTGCTCAAACCCAATGTCAGGTCCTGGCTCATGCACTTGCCGGACAAGTCCATATCTTCTTGGGCAGATCTATGCCATCAGTTTGTTGGCGCCTTTACAGGCGGCCACAAGCCCCATGGCCAAGAAAGCGACCTTCATCTGCTCGCCCAGAAGGAAGGAGAGCCCTAACAAGTATATTCAAAGATTCAGCCGTGTACAAAGACAACATCCCAGATGTCCACCCTGCCGCGGTGATCAGCGTGTTCCATCAGAACGTGCGAAACCGCAGGATGCGGGAGGAGATGGCGATGTGCAAAATCAGAGACGTCAGTGAGCTATACGCCCTGGCCGACAAGTGTGCACGTGCTGAGGAAGGGAGGAGACTCCCCGGAGAGAATACCGAAGCAGGAGGATCTGACAGTGAGGAGACCGCTCCGGCAAAGAAGAGCCGGCGGCGGGGCAACAGGAAAAAGAAAGGCAGAGATGTGCTAGTTGTTGAGCAGTCCGGCAACGGAGGTGGCGACAAGAATGCCAAGGCTGGTAGCTCCGGCAAGGAGATTGCCGCTGGCGCCAACCACCGATCTGTGGCCGCCCGACAAGCGGGACAGCTCGCAAGCGATCTTGCAAGATCCACCGCACCAAGGGCCATGACCTCTAGAGCTGCAAGAAGGTAGAGCAGCTTGTCGAGCAGCGTAAAGCTGAATCTGAGAGACACGACAAGGAGAAGGCCCAAGAAGGTGCTTTGGAGGAGCCAAGAAGAAGCGTCCCGGCCGGGAGGCGCGCGGCAAGGCCAAGAAGGGGCAAGGAGACAGGCCTCCCAGCGGCGCGACAAGGATGAAGACGAAGACGGCGATGAAGATATGGAAGGCAGCGAGACCGATGAGCGGGAGTTTGAAAGCTACAAAGGTCCTCTGCGTTGGCGGAGGTGCTTCCTCGCATACTTCCCACCGCCAACTCAAGCGGTGGATGCGGGAAGTTAATGCAGGTGAACCATCTCAGAGTCACGCAAGCCTGCGAAGTGGTCCAAGACGCCTATCATCTTTGATATTGAGGACCACCCTGATCGCATAACTGCGGTCGGGTGCTTGCCGATGTTGGTCTCACCAACTATCCGCAACCTCAAGGTCACCAAGATGCTAGTTGACGGCGGGGCCGCTTAAACCTGATCTCCTCCGCGGTGCTCCAGAAGCTTGGATCCTGACGGCGGTGAGCTCGAAGAGGCGGCACATTCCAAGGAATCAATCCGGAAGGAGCAAGCGAAGGGGAAGATCACGTTGCGGTAACATTTGGCGTGAGCTGAACTTTAGGGGCGAGAGGGTCACATTCGACGTTGCTGATTTCCCATTGCCTTACAATGGGATACTTGGCAAATCCAGCACTCGCTAAGTTCATGGCAGCCTCTCATTATGCATACAACTTACTCAAGATGCCAGGCCCGATAAGCATCATCTCTGTCCATGGCGACAAGAAGGATGCTCTTATCTGTGCCGACAAGATCTACCGAGAGGCAGCAGCTGCAACAGAAAGCAAAACACTTGCCGCTGAAGCTCCCGGGGGGAAGAAGACCAAGTCCGGCAAGAGCTCTGATGCCCACTCCGGCAAGTGCACCTCTTGGTGCTGCGCTACCGTGGAGGACGCACCATCGAGCTCCACCGGCAAGTGCAAGAAAGGCGATGGCAGCTCCGCCAAAGACCAAGAAGGTGTCCGCCAAGGAGGACGGCACTGGTGGTACCTTCACCATCGGTGCCACTCTCGACCCTAAATAGGAAGAAGCGCGCTCGTTGCTTTCACGTGGGCGAAACGTCGATGTGTCTGCATGGCAACCGTCGACATCCCGGTGTTCCCGTGAAAGTAATTGAGCATCACTTAGCTGTCTGTCCTCATGCGCGACCCGTCAAGCGTAAAGTCGAGAAGCGAGCGATGGAGCGCAAAGAATTCATAGCAGAAGAGATCAAGAAATTGGAAGCAGCAGGCCTTGTCAGAGGAGTGCTCCATCCTACGTGGTTGGCCAATCCTGTAGTTGTGCGCAAGGCAAATGGGAAATTGAGACTTTGTATTGACTTCACGGATGTTAATAAAGCTTGTCCCAAAGACCCGTTTCCCTTGCCGCGCATCGACCAGATTGTTGACTCCACGGCTGGATGTGATTTGCTTTCATTTCTTGACGCATACTCAGGATATCATCAGATCTTCATGGCGGAAGAGGATGAGGAGAAAACCGCATTCATTACTCCATGTGGCACATACTGTTTCATACGGATGCCTTTCGGTTTGAAGAATGCTGGTTCAACGTTTGCAAGAGTAGTCCATGACGCTTTTGAGCCGCAAATGCACAGAAATGTAGAAGCCTACATGGATGACATAGTGGTCAAGAGCAAGGACAAAGCAACTCTGGTTCAAGATTTGGATGAGACCTTTGCAAATCTGCGCCAGATCAACCTCAAGCTCAACCCCGAGAAGTGCGTGTTCGAGTCCCTTCCGCAAGCTTCTCGGGTTCTTCGTGGTCTCGGCGAGGAATTGAAGCCAATCCCGACAAGATCAAGGCCATTGAGCAGATTGAAGCACCAAAGCGCGTCAAGGATGTACGAAGACTTGCGGTTGCGTGGCTGCTCTCGGCGAGTTTATCTCTAGGTTCTGCTGAGCAGCGCCCTGCCATTTTCAAGATTTTGAAAAAGGCGGGTCCAACAAAATGGACTCCCGAAGCGGAGGCTGCTGCGAGGACTTAAAGAGGTACCTGTCCTCCACTCCAATACTTGTCGCACCTAAGCCACAAGAGAAGTTGCTGCTATACATAGCAGCAACCAATCAAGTGGTTAGTGCTGCGTTAGTAGCAGAGAGGGAGGCGGACGATGAGCCGGCAACCATGGCAGATACATCCAGCGACAGGCAAGGCACTTCATCGACAAGCTCTGGTCCCGACAAGGACGGATCTGCGCAGGCATGCGAGAAGATACAGAAAAAGATGGTACAGCGCCCAGTTTACTTTGTCAATTCTCTCTTGCAGGGGGCTAGGTCAAGGTACTCTGGTGTGTAGAAATTGCTTTTCGGCCTCCTCATGGCCTCGAGAAAGCTGCGCCATTACTTCCAAGCACATGAGATAACAGTCGTCACTCGCTTTCCGCTGAAGAGGATCTTGCCAAAATCCGAAGCGGCAGGCGGGATTGTCGAGTGGGCACTTTGGAACTGTCAAGCTTTGGCCTCAAGTTTGAAAGCACATCAACTATCCAAAGCGAGCATTGGCAGAGTTCATAGCGGAATGGACCCCAACGCAAGATGAAGAAATTCGAGACGAGCACCCCGTCAAGGAAGCGAGCAAAGAGTGGCTGATGTACTTTGATGGTGCCTTCTCGCTGCAAAGGCGCCGGTCTTTGGCGTCTTGCTTATAGCACCCATCGGAGAGCACCTCAAGTACATAGTCCAAATGCATTTTCCCAAGGAGCAAGCAACAAACAATACAGCAGAGTATGAAGGTTTGCTTGCCGGTCTCGAGATTGCAGAGACCTTGGGATTAAGAAGCTTATTGTCGTGGGTGATTCGCAGCTTGTCGTCCGCCAAGTGAACAAAGATTATCGAGACTCCATTGATGGAAGCCTCACGTTGATGAAGTGAGAAAGCTAGAAGAACACTTTGACGGCCTACAAATGGAACATGTTCCAAGAGCTCGTAATGATATTGCTGATGGCATGTCAAAGTCTGTTGCACTTAAGTTGCACAATGGAACCGAGGATTTTTGTGCTCAAGCTAACTCAACCAACCGTAACACCATCAATCGGACAGAACAAGAAGAGGAAGTTGATTTCTGGTGACTATTTTCCGGCAGAGCTTCGAAGCCGCCACCAAAAGGTCCCGGGATCAACACCAAGAATCTTGAGGGCGATCTGCTCCGACAAGCCCAAGGGTTTGTTTCGTTGAAGCAGACGCTCCCGACAAGCATTGCTCCAGCAAGCTTGCCGGGGAACATCAAGCTCCGGCCAAACCGCAGGTTCTTGCCGTAGAAGCGAATGTTCCTGCAGCAGCAGATGTGCCTTTAGTCCTTGTTGTCGAGCCGCAAGCTCCAGCATGGGCACAGCAGATTGTCCATTTCCTTCAGACAGGAGAACTTCCCGAAGAGCAAGAAGAAGCTGAAAGAGTAGCCCGGCAGTCAGGTATGTACCGGTTTGTCGACAAAGACACCTGCATGTAAGAAGACTCAACGGTGTGAAATTGAAGTGTATTTGCCGGGAAGATGGACAAAAGCTGTTGGTAGAGATACATGGAGGCATGTGTGGTCATCACATTGGCGCAAGAGCACTTGCCGGCAAAGCTTTCCGGCAAGGTTTCTTCTGGCCGACAGCCCTCCAGGATGCAACTGCACAAGTAACCAAGTGTGAAGCGTGCCGGTTCCATTCCAAACAGATACACCAGCCAGCTCAAGCTCTCCATACGATCCCTTTATCCTGGCCATTTTCGGTCTGGGGGCTCGACATTCTCGGCCCCTTTCCTCGAGCTGTCGGGGGCTTTGAGTACTTGTACGTCGCAATCGACAAGTTCACAAAGTGGCCGGAAGTGGAAGCGATGAGGAAGGTGACGGCACGGTCGTGATCAAGTTCTTCAGGTCGATTGTTTGCCGTTTCGGAATCCCTAACAGGATCATCACCGACAACGGCACACAATTTACGAGTCGCACCTTCATGCAGTACGTCCAAGATCTTGGCGCCAAGGTCTGTTTTGCTTCTGTTGCTCATCCGAGAAGCAACGGTCAAGCAGAGAGGGCAAATGCTGAAGTGCTACGCAGGCTCAAGACCGGAACTTTCGACAGGCTACACAAGTGCGGAAGAAACTGGATTGAGGAGCTGCCGATGGTTCTTTGGTCGATCAGGACGACGCCAAGTCGAGCCACTGGCCAGACACCTTTTGCTCTAGTCTATGGAGCAGAGGCAGTTCTCCCCACGGAACTCGTATACGGGTCACCTCGAGTACTCGCTTATGATGAGCTTGAGCAAGAGCAGCTGCGACAAGATGACGCTGCTCCTTGAGGAGGACCATCTTCAGGCATTGTCTGAGCTGCTCGTTACCAACAAGCTTTGCGTCGCTACCATAGCCGCAGTTAGTGCCGAAGCCTCGAGGAAGGCGACCTTGTTCTTCGGTAGCGTTCAGTCCGCCAAGAATTCAAACAAGTTGACGAAGTGGGAAGGCCCTTATCGGGTGAAAGCGAGTCACTAGGCACTGGCGATGTCCGCCTTGAGACCGAAGATGGCATTCCGGTGAGCAACTCCTGGAACATTGAGCATCTTCGTAAGTTTTACTGTAAGCGCGGTTGCCGGAACCTGTTCCGGCAACCACCTTTTGTACAAGTCTTGCCGATGTTGCATGTAATCCTTTGTACAAAGCCGGGCGCAGATCCCGTGCATAAGTAAAGCTCATGTGTTGCGCACAACTTGTCAAGGTCATGCTTTCATCATTTTATTGCATGTTTTTGCTAACACTTTGTGCAGCACCCAAACCCGGTAAGCAATATCGAGCCACTGGGCTCCATAACTCTATTTTCTCTTCTTTCTCTTTTCTCAAAGAAAGGAAGGTTCCCTCGCGCACAAGTTAACCCGGGGAAGGAGAAGATAATACTATGGACCAAGCGTTGCTCGAGGAAGTTTCGCCTTATCGGGAAGCAAACGACAGAAAAGCTAAGTTGCCCAAGTTTGAGCAATCAGTTCTTAAGTTTTTAAGTTATCTTCCTCGAACGATAGTACTTTGTATGGAAAACCTGTGCGTGGAGGAACCAACTCGCAGCTAGTCGCGCCCTTACTTTGCTTCGAGTCCGCTCAACAACTTAAGTGAGCTGCAGCTAGTCGCGACAAGGTTGCTTGTCGGAGGCGACACCGCCCGGCCGAACTCTTGACGTTCACTCGGCGCTTCGCGGCAAAAGGTGCCTGCACCGACAAGTTCCCTAAAAGCGTAGGGCAAAACGCATTACAAAGGAAGGAATCAAGTAAAGGAAATAACATTGCAATCATCGCCTAAGATAGAGTCATATTACAAAATAGCTTGTCGCGGATCTAATAAATTGTTCTAAACATGATCAGCAGCGATAAGGGAAAGATAAAATTGGCGGCCTAGTCTACGCGGTCGCCATCAACCCGCTTGATCTTGCCCACCTTGTCCACAATGGGTGCGACAAGGGCTTTGAGCGCCTCCACATCGGCATCTGGCGGCAAGGATCTGAGGACGCCGTTGAGGTTGAGGCCTGGATTGCGGAAGGCCACCTTCATCAACACCTTCTGGAGGGCTCCTGCACAGATCTGGCGCGATTCCTCGGCCAGCTGCTTTGGGATCTCTTCCCGGAGTCGCTGGAGAGCCGTCACCACGCCCTTGAAGAATAAGCTAAGCTTGGCGCTGGGTTGGAGGTGCTCGTCGGAGGAGTATCCAAGATCCACCATCCCCAGCTCCATCAACTCATTTGTGGATGGTGGCGGCGGTATCCACGAGACCTTGGTCCGGTGCTCCACACTCTCCCTCAAGGCGCTGGGTGGCAACAACATTCGCCACAGCTCCTCGTTGGCCTTGATCTTCTCCAACAGGCCCACCTCCCGCTCCTTGGCGCCGTCCCGTCTGCATCGAGTGGTCAAAGCTCAAGATCTGCCTTGGAATCCTTGGCGGCATCGAGCTCCTTGCTCCCTATCGGCGAGACGGCCCCTGCAGCTCGCCAAGAGTGTAGGCGTCCTTCGCACTTTTCGTGCTTGAGCGCTGCAAGCTCCTCGCCCGCTCTTCCGGAGATCGGCCTCCAGCGCCACCTTCGTCTCCAACTCTTTCTTGGCGGCCTCGGCGGCTGCGGCAACATCCTTCGCTTCCTTAAGAGCCCCGCCAAGTGAATCCTCGCGCGACAAGCTCTTCCTCATAGCTGTCAAGATTGATCTTCCGCTGCGCCAACTCGCTTTCTTGCGCAGATAGCTTCTCGGCAGCAAGCCTTTGCTGCTCCTCGACCTCAGCCTTCTCAAGGATGAAGGCTGTGCGCTCTTCAGCAAAGTCGCTCCTGCTCTTCCGCTACGTTCCGAAGAGTTTCTTGGTTGGCGCTCCGGAGCTCTTCTGCGTGTTTCTCCATGTCCGCTCCCGCCCTCGTGACAAGTGCTTCGCGGGACTCCAACTTGGCTTGTCGGGCGCGGTAGAGCGACAGCAGCTTCTTCAAGGCCTGCTCCTCCTCGAACTTCGCCGCTGCTGCTTGGCGCGTCCACCAACGTTAGCCAATGGAGGCGAGTAGCTCTCCGTCGAAGGTCTCTCTTCGACCGGCGCCTGAGCTCGGCGCCTGTGGAGCTTGATGAAGACGCCGTCGCCGGCCTTGAGATAGGCGCCGGCTGGGGCTCTTCAGAGCCCGGACGCTGCACCGATGGCGGAGGGATCGGCGGTCGGCATAGCGCTTGGCGCTCCTGCGGCCTCAGGGTCGTCAGTACAATCGCCAGACCCCTCGCCAGCCTTTGCGGCGGCAGCCTTGGCGGCCTCTTCGCCGGCGGATCCATCGGCGCCGGCCTCTTCCTCCATGGTGGCGACGTTGTCAATATTACAGCGCGTCCTCCTCGCCGGCGACCTCAGTCTCCATTGGCTCTGCGACAGATGGATCGGACGATCAGACAAAGAAAGAACAGTCAAGCAAATGTTCAAAAAGAAAAACAGAAGAAAACGAGCCCAAGGGAAATTTTCGCGCAAGAGGATTACGTGCAATGGGATCTGCAGCCATGGTCTCGACCACTGGAGGATCACTGGTGCTGTCCCTTGCCGGAGTAGTCCCCCTTCCCGGAGAACGCTCCCTTGCCGGAGAATACTCCCTTGGCGGCGTAGTCGAAGCAGATAGAATTTCGGGGGCGGCTTCCTGCCCTCCCGATGAGGCTGCTCTGCTCCTACACAAACCAACAATGATATCAATGAAGAAGGAGCACCCATGCACACCCTAATAAAGAAGGAGAAAACCGCATACTTACTCTAGGGGCTGTGCTGGGGGCTGCTTTGAGGAAGGGTTGCCGGGTCCGGCAAGGGGGTCTCAGACGCGCCTCCTGTTGCCACGGGTGGATCGTCCTCAATGACGACCACCGGTGTCTTGGCTTCTTCGACGCTCTTTGGGCCAGCGTCCTGAAAAGGAAAGAGTTCAGAACGAAGCAAATCAGATTCAAGATGAAGCAACAAAATTGAAGAAATACAAGCACAATATTGAAGCTTACTCTTCTTCTTCCTCGTCGGAGCTGAGCGCGGAGAGATCAAACTCCGGCTCGCCTCCAGTGCGACGAGGCGGAGGAGTGGGCTCTCTTGACCGCTTGGTGGAGGTGTCGGCGGTGGCCTGGGAGGATCCCGCCCCAGTTGTCGCAGCGGTGTGGGGTGCCCCCGCGGCAACGTTGCTTGCCGCGGTAGAGCGCGTCGCGCGGTGCTGCGGCTGTTGGCCCGTCTGCCGCCCCGTCTCGTCTCCGGCCTTACGGAGACGCCTCTTTGGCGGAGCCGGGGGCTCCGTTTGCGGCAAGCCGCTGGATGGTGGGGAAGAAGCGCCCTCGCTGGTTCGCTCGACTCGGCCTCGGATTCGGCAAGCTCTTCCTCACCGGTGAACTCCCTTCGCTCGGCAAGGCTTGCCGCCTCTGCTGCATGTGCCTCCTCCACGGTGTACCCGAAGACGCCAGCGGCAGCAGCTACTGCCGCCTCCTCCAGCCTGGTGGCAATGCGCTGCATCTCATCGTCGGTGGTGTCGCGGGTGAGCTTCTTCTGCTCGTCGGGGCGGATCGGCATTTCTTCCAAGCTGTCGAAGAATTGCCGCACGACGTCGTCCACAGCCCTTGCCAAAGTTGGAACGATCCCATGAGAATCGCATAACGGCATCATGGCACGGATGCGGTCGAGCGCAGAATTGTTGCACAATGGGACGACCCCCCTCGGCAACCTAAACCACTCGGGGTGATCGGGGTCATGCTTGAACAGCTCTAGCAGCATCGCATCCAACTCCAAGACAGTGAAATTCCAGTTGAGGCCCGAGCGCAGCCTCATGATGTCCGGCTGCGTTTTGGAACTCCCAAGCAGGTCTCCTCCTCTCCTGCAAGGGAGCGGCGCGGCGGTGAAGGAAATTCGCGCCAACCGCGCCTCTGATGAGTCCGGCAAGCCCGAGGCGCAAGATCCGGTCACAGCAATCTTCAACCTAGCATCTTCCGGCGCCAAGTTGCTCCAATCGTTGCAGCACTATTGGGGTTTGGCGCAGGGCAGTGAAGGGCTGCGGGTTCTCCTCAACGATCCAACACCAATTGGCTCTCCACTCCTCCCATTTGCTGCGGAGCTCTCCTTCCAGATAAGCTTCTTTCTTGCCGATCCTGGAGATCCAAGCAATCCCTCCGGCAAGCGGCTCCCCTCTCAACGCTGGGCATGAAGAAGTGGCGGAAGAGGGCTACGTTTGGGTGGATCCCGACAAAGTTTTCGCAAAGGTGTGCGAAAACTGCCATGGTTAGGACAGCATTGGGGGTGAAATCAAGGAGGCGAAGCCCGTAGGTGTTCATGATATCGCAGAAGAATTCGGAAAAGGGCGGGCAGAGCCCGCAATAGAAGAAAAGTGCAAAGAAAGGGTACCCAGTTGGGGCTAGTTCCAAAGCGGTGGCGGGAGTACCTTCGCGGCGCGGATGCGCACGCGTCTCCGTCGACGAAGAAGAGGTAGTAGCCTCCCTCAGCCTCCTTTGCATCGAGCTGGGGAGAAGATGGCCCGCTCCTTTTCGCGGCCAAGCAGCTGCGCCTCGGCCGACTTCACGCCCTTCCCTTGTCGGCTTTGAGCCATGGCGGAGGCGGTGGAGGAGACCGACGGCGTTGATGGCGCTGTATGTGGCGAAAGGCGGAGCGCTGCTCTCTTCGCACTAGAGAAGAAGGGGGGAGCGGCGGTGGTTTTCGAGACGAGACAGCAATGGCGAGGTGGGCGACCTGCCCCTGTTTCCCCTGTTTATAAGGAGGGAGAGGGGGCGGACGTTCCGCTTTTCCTAATAAAGAAACCCCCCACGATCTCTCCCACGACGCCACGTTCGACGCGTGCTGTTCGTGGGGGACGTGGTGGGTCCAGAGCAAGTTACGGCGTGATCAAGGCCGTGTGTGACCGTGCACTGTTTTGGGCCTGGCCCAACAGCCGGGCACCGCAGGTGGCCCAGGCCCGGGGCTCTGTCGGTGTACTAGAGTAGGGTACCCTAGTATCCCGAACTTCGTGCAGACGGCGATTCAAAGCACCAGCAAGGCTTGCCTGGTCACCGCTAAGATCCTCCATGGTTCCTTTGGAGCCATTCAAGAACAAAGTATTTAACCAAGAAGACAAGGCCCCGCAAGAGGAGCTTGCCGGGAAGGCCACCTGTGGCACGCAGAAGACAAGACCCCGCAAGAGGAGCTTCTTTGGGAAGGCTCGGAGAGCGACAAGCATCCGGACGCGACAAGGATTCAGCCGCGGCAAGGCACTTGCCGCGGCAGGCAACCTCTCTTCATCTCCGCTCCAGCTCATCCACCAACGTGTCGCCATGGGACCATTCCATGCGCGCGTGTCAAGAGGCTGTGCAGCCAGCGGGGAGCAGCGATAAGCGGCGCTGACAAGCTTGCCATCATGGCGAACGGTGGCGCCCCGACGGTCCCTCACAGACCTTTGTTTAGGCGATAGGGACGGGCATTTAATGCTTTTGTCCCTTGCCGTCAGGGTTAGATAGAGTACACTGTACACTGTACAAGTAGGTGTACCAACTACTATTTTTTCCATTTGTACCCTCATCTACGTTGCCACCTGTCGGAGACCCCTTGAGCATATAAAAGGAGGCCCATGCGCAACGTAGAGGGGGTTGGGTTCGATTCCAACATAACCAGAGAACACTCACGCTAGGTCTTGTAGCTCTCATCGCTCCTTAGCAAGAACACAATACAATTAGACAAGCAGCAGTAGGAGTATTATCTCTCCGGAGAGCTCCGAAGCTGGGTAAACTACTCGTGTGCTTCGCCTCGATCCGCTCTTCGTGCGATCTCCGCCCCCCTCCGAACCGAAAGGGGCTCGGTCCGCCGGTCCCATAGGTGTTCGTGGGTCCGATCAGCCTCCCCGACACGCGGAGAGCACCACGGCGGTGGACGACGACGAGGCCTAGGAAGGGGACGACGCGGAGCCCGGGAAGACGCGGCAGTGGAAGCCCGTGCGGGGAGGAGTACGAGGGTTCACTGGTTCGACTGCGGTGTGAGGCTGCCGTCACCGCAGGGCCTGGCCAGCGGTGGGAATAGTAGGGGGCGGTGAGGCCTCCGCGGCAGCACAGCCGGCCACGGGAGGCAGGAGCATGCGGCATGACCGGTGCTGCTTTGGGCGGCTGGAGCAAGAAGACCAGAGGTTGAAGAAGCACTACGGCCATTGGATGGACATCGTACGGTCACTGGAGCTAGAATCGTTCATATTGACTAAGTTGACAAAGCCCTTCGTCCCCATCAACTTAGTAGGCCCATAAGTCAGCCTCCCACCAAGGTGAGTCCCAGCTAGCAGGGAGAGTATTCATTTTTTTTGTGAGTAATAAAGAGGCACTTCCGGTGGGTCCGAGCTGACAGCGGGGGGAACATTTTTTTCATGAAATACGGTGGCCCATCCGATGGGTCCCTGCTATCAGGTGGAGGAATAATTATTTTGCGCGTAATAAGGAGGCACTTCCTTGCGGCCGCCATGGACCCAGCTGTCAGCCTCTCCACATACAGTACTCTTCCGATGGAAGTCGGTCGTTGACCACGTTGACCACGGCGCACCGAGAGCACCAGGGCGGTGGACGACGGCGACGCCTAGGAAGGGGACGATGCGGAGCCGGGGAAGACGCAGCAGTGGAAGCCCGCGCGGAGAGGAGTACGAGGGTTCACTGGTTCGGCTTCGGTGTGAGGCTGCCGTCGCTGCAGAATAACGGGGGTGTGGGTGAGTGGTGGGATGGCACGGCCATGGTGGGAGTAGTATGGGGCGGTGAGGCCTCCAGCGGCAACCCGACCCACAGGAGGCAGGAGCAAGCGGCACGATCGGCTGCTTTGGGCGGCTGGACCAAGAAAACCAGAGGTTGAAGAAGCACTACGGCCGTTGGATGGACATCGTCACGGTCCTTTGAAGCTAGAATCGTTTATATTGACTAAGTTGACAAAGCCCTTGGTACGCCTCCAACTTAGTAGGCCCACAGGTCAGCCTCCGAAATGGTGCGCCCAGATGTCGTGGGAGGAATCATTTTTGGGCGGCGAAGCTAAGAATATCCGAGATTGAAGAAGAAGCCACGACATCCGTTGGATAGACATCCAACGCCACCGCCGCTAGAACCGTGTGTTGACTATAATAAGTTGACAAAGCCTTGCATACGCGTCAACTTATGTTTTTAGGGACGTGTCACTTAGTAGGCCCACAAGTGTGTGGCGTAGAACTTATAGCCCATTTGCATTTTGTAAGAATGTACAGCCCATTTTAAATTCTAATGGAATTTACAACAGCCCATTTACGCTTTGTTAAAAGTACAACCCATTTTCTAGCAAGGACAATGATTAATAATTTCAACCAACCGTTGAAGACAGAATTCAATAAAATTTCCCACATTTTGATGGGATCCAAATATTTTTATCTCAAATTTCTAGTCAGATTAAATATAAATTTGTATTACGTAAAATCCAACGAAACATTATGCAGATAACAATGAAAATTTAAGATTTTCAAAATCCATAAATAATATTTTATAAACTAATTTCGTGTTAGGTGCATTTTTTATAGTTACTGCCCAGTTTTATAATTACATCCCATTTATTATTTTTAAAGCCCATTTTCCTATTAAGCCTAATGCATCCCTCCTAGGAAATATTTGCAGCCCAGCGGGGCGGAGAATAACAAGTTGACCTTGCCTGGGTATTCCTCAAAAAGAGGTATAGCTGGGCTAGCCATTTTCATCTTGAAAAAAGTAGTATCCGGGCTGGATATCTGGCCTGGGCTAGACGGGCCACAACCCGCCCAGTTAATACCCTGCTCTCCTCTGAACAACAACGAAATCATCGCCAAGAAAAACTCTGCAGTGCTCACGCCTCAAAAACACAAATATCGCTCGAGCTGCTTGGTCCCATTTGCCGGCCACACCTTGTGCAATTCTCTCGTTTATATTGACTACATAGGTTGACAATGGTGTGGGACCGTGATGTCGTGAAACCAGGAGAAAGCAAAAAAATATAGTTGTACATAATAAGGAGGCACTTGCGTGACGACAGCTATGGCCCTAGTGGGTCCCTAGTGTCATCCAACAAAATAAAGTCATCTCCTGAATCCTCATGTTCGTTGACGATGTTAACAATGCTCGGTGCCACAGCGAGCGCAACAACTCGAAGGACAACGGAGAGGGCCTCGCGGGCCCTACGGATGGTCTGATACAGCGCCCACTGCTCATTCAGGAAGCAAGGATCATCGGACACCTATGAGCACCTTCGAGAAACTGAGACGACATGAAATGGTAAGGCCGCGCTTGGGAGCTATGGTTTATTTCAAACCTGTATTAGCATACAAGAGTAATTTACTCGTCATCGGAAGGCCCGAGGTCTGTAAGTAAAACCGGCGGGTTACGCGTGTAATTTGAGAGACCAAGGTATATTTTATTTAGCACTGCTATATGGACGACATTACCAGACGATACATGCACGACGTGCGTATCATGCCATCCATGGGCAAGGCTGAAATAGCAGCTAACGGCTGGATTAGCAATCGTTCGAGTGTCGTTCAGCATTTTTATCGTGTGTGAAGTACTTCCGATATTTTACTAGTCGAAATCGACCAACCAAGCGCCTTCGCCCGAGACCATCTGCTTTAATTTACAAGCGTCAGTTTTACAAGCGGTTTTGGTTGGAAAACGATGATCCAATCACGGCATAATATCATGTGTTGGTCGGAAGATCATATGGTTTCACGTCTAACCTACCCGGTATGTCGTATAGTCTATGAATGAAACATCAGACGATGAACTTCTTACGCACGGAAACAACATAAGAGGATGATATTCTTAACAAGCAAATCACTAGCATTAGATCGACATGCAAAACAATACGAAGCATTATTCTCAGGAGGCACGGTGAACAGCTCGTGATGCCGCATGCCACAACATTCCAAGCTCAACTTTGTAGTCAAACAAAAGGCCTGGCATTACATAGACAATATTAAGAACAAACTCTTAACACAAGAATATCTCAACAGAGTAACTATTTACTTCTAAACTAAACACAGGAATAGGAAAAAACACTCGACGCTGCTCATAGCAAGGGCGTCCCACTCAAAAATATCAAATGCATGTCTTCTGGCTAACATCAATGAGCAAATTTTGACAAGGTTTTCCAATTCCAATATATTAAACTAACGTCTTCTTGCTAACTTCAATGATTAAACTTTGACAAGCTTTTCCCATTCAAAATATGTAATGCCTATGATCGTGTCCCGTCGTAGCTTCTCGTACTTGTTTGGGCACTTTTTGCCCGTGGCACTCCACGTGTTGTTAAATTGCCAATGGTCTTTGCAGACTAGTCATGTCACCGGTGTCTAATAATACTCAGTAAAGCTTCTCGGTCATTCCTTCAGAATGTACCGCAACCAAAGGATCGCTTCTTCTCGCAAAGCGGAACGACCAACTGGACCCAGTAACGCAGCAATTTGCCTTGGACACATTGGCTCCTTTTGTGCAGTTCAACTAAAATCAAAGTCGGAATAAAACCGAGCTTTAATTTTGATATCCCTGTAAGCAACAATAGGTATAAGGGAAACAATTAATGAGAAATAACGGTTGATGAGTTGTCTTAATGGGAAACAAAGCATGAGAGTAGCAATTCTCCATCAGTGTGATTCATTCATATTGACTGAGACATTATCTTAACAATGCCTTGTTTCAACATTTATAAAGAACGACAAAGCAGAAAAGTACCATTCCTAAAACAATGCAACTGATTCATTTTTAAAGAGACATTATCTTAACAATACCTTGGTTAAACATGTAGAAAGAACTACAAAGCAGGATAGTACCATTCCTAACAAGTGTTGCAGTTCTGAACTAAGATTCACTAGTTAATTAATTATGAGAGTGGCATTGCTTAATTTTACCAGTGACATTAGATTAATGAAAAGCATAAATAGTTCCAGGGGAGAGTGGGCGCAACAACAATATTTGCTTCCATCTACTTATAAAGGGGGTGATGCAGAGTTTGTTGTAACAAAGCAACAAGCATCATGTCTGGGTTGGTCCCATTTTTGTTCACTACTTAATGGGAAAAGACAGCAATACAATAGCTTCAGTTCAACATTTATTTAAAATAGTACCAATACAAGTAGCACAACATCTGAAAGCACAATGCACAATCATGTGGATGAAGGCCTGTCTTGACCTTTCATGAGAACACCAGGATAAAATACGAATCTGCTAACACGAATAGGAAATCCAATCTCCTTTTGTGCGGTTGCACCGAAATCAAGCAAAGTGTTTCACAGAAGCGAAAGCAAAATGTCGCAATAGCAACAAGTTGAATAGATATCATGTGGTTGAGACCAAGATTTGAAACAACTCGACAGAACACCGAAACAAATCTCGATCTCCTTTTGTGCAGTTCCACCAAAATTAAGCAAAGTCACCGGTGTGACATTCAAGTTGAACTGCACAAAACACTCTTAAAACATAAGTGTTTCGAGTAGCGAAGCAAAATGTCGCAATAGCAACAAGTTGAATCGATACACCTGTTTTAACAGAGGCAAAAAAGGAAATAATTACTTGCCGGTAAAGGAGGATGAAACAAACGGTGACAGAAAGAAGCATCTAACTTATCTTGGATGGAAAACAAAGTAGGATAGTAGCATTTCTAAAACGGTTGCATTGATTCATATTAACAGAGACACTCTCTTGAAACAACATTCATTAAAAAATGTAATTTACTTTTAACAGTGGCATTGCTTCAATTTTCCGGTGGCATTCTTAGATTAACAACAGCAAAATAGCTATATGGGACATGCTAGCACCATGTGCGTCCAACGTATAAATGGGTGATGCAGAGTATGTAGCCAAGCAGCATATCTGTGTTGGTCCCATATTTGTTCTCTTTGAACTTTTTCCTATGTGAGGGCAGCAAATCTAGTCCTGCACAAACTACCCGACCCCAGTTTCTTTCCCTTTTCAACAAAGAGATCGGTTCCTTACAAATGTGTGTCTTTGGGTTACCCCTTTTTCCCTTTTCGACCAACAAAGCGGCTGGATAGCCAGTCTATACTACTTTTCCTCCCTCCTTTCCTCATTGAACCACGTCCTAGATTCATGCTCCACCCCACCGCACCTTTCTTTCCTCTTTGAACCAAGACCTAGATTCGACTACAGATCTAAAAAGATCCACATGCAGCTAGAGCAACGACGGTTTTAAAGAAACTTATACCTTAGGGTCGTCGGTATGTGGCAAAGCGTGCGGCGGGAGGCCGGATCTGCCCACACTACGTACGGGCAGCGAGGAAGAAGGGGTCGATGGCCCTCCCGCACAGGCGCTGGGTGAAAGAGAACAGTGCAGCCGGCAGTGGATTGCCTCCCTCGCCGAAGGTGATAGAGTTAACGCTGCACCTCCTCCCCTTCCCGGCGCGACGGGATACAGACGCCTCCTTCACTAGTTGTGAGGGGGGGAGAGAGACAAGAGGCCAACGCAGTCTTGTTTAGATCTGGTGAAGAGAGGGTGAGAGACTGTGAATATAGCAAACCCTAGCAAATGAACGCTGAGTCTATTTTTTTGTCCTAGTTTTTTTTGTTTCTTGTTGCTACATTATATACTTGTGGGAGCTTAGATGTGATATTCTTAAATAACATCTAGATGTGAATTAGACAAACTGATTTTCTAACGTACCAAGAAAGAAAACTCGATCAAAAACACGCCCGCTTCGGTCGCGAGAGTCGTCGCGCACACACACATAGACATAGACATGCATATCCGTGTTTACGTAAAATTCCATTTCCATCTCCATCTCCAATCATATTTGTCCAACTGGCACATTATTTACGTTGTTAATTATATACGCAGCAATATTAGCATACATCATCTCTTGTTTGCACACGTCCGGACCGCTGCCATGGCCGGTCCTGACCAACCCGAACCCTCTTCATCACCCGCGCGTGCTTCCCGCCCGAAACGGTTAGTGCCGCATTCATGCCCGGCCAGAGCGGACGCGACCTCTCACTGGCGCCGGCCGAGAGAGCGTCGCCCGTGCCGCTTCCGGGTGCACGCGGCTGCTCCGCGTTCAAAGGTCGCAATAGCCGGCTACAACATGCATGTAAAAAGTTCTTGGGAGTCCGTGCTACAGCTAGCTGTCCTCCCCCAACTCGTCAATCTCTTCCAGTAGTGCTAGTAGTACTCCATGGCGCGATCCATCGACAAGCAGGCGGGAAAGTTATCGTATACTCGGTTTGCGGTGAGTGGCATGCCGAGCGACCGTGTGGGGTCGAGCCGTGGAGGAGGGTGAGACACGAACACGACAGACGTGATTTAAACGTTGGTTTTGTGGGGTACCTCGCTTCCTAGTGACTAGTGTCTTGGCTGATCGTCCTAAGAATGCTTATGAATAAAGCTCTCTCATTTACCCGCAAAAAAGATTAAGCCATATTAACCAGAAAGGAGGGAGTATGGACTAGCACTACTTTTTGGTGTGCCCCGTCAACTCGCAGAACGAGGAGAAGCTTGCAGGACAAGGTGAAGCTCGCCACGCCTTTTGACTAATGCAACCTACCCTCGGTGGACATGCATCACCATTCGGTGTCGATTGTCGAGGCATACACTGTAGTACCCAACATGCGGAGTACCATCATTGTTCGACTTCACGAAGAGGCGAAGAGCCAAGCCCGATGAGTACGAGTAGTACTACTACTAGAACCGCATGGTGGAGCCGTCAGATTTTATTTATTTTTTATCTCTGATAAAGTACACGTTTATTCCGGAGAAGGGCGGAAAACGGCAGCCCAACATGTAATGAATGATATCGATCAACCAACCATGCTCGAATATATCTTGGCCTCCATGCGAGCCCGTCTGTGTGTTCTCGCTCCTCGTCTCTCTCAAGGAACGGCGGGTTGGCTCTTTGCCGTCAATTGAGATCGGTTTGCTCACACTCCTGTCCCACATGTCAGTGATATGCCAAGAGGAGGTGTGTTGACCGACTGGCCATACGCTGCATTTCTGGTTTTGAACCTTCATACTACTCCTCCCTCCGTCACGCTTTACTGGTGCGCTTCATTATGATGCATTTCTCTCAATGCATTTCCACCACCAGAGAGACTTTAGACGCGTTTGGTTTAATGCTCAATTAATTAGGGCGTGGTAACCGCAATCAAGTCCACAATTTTCTCTCCATGTACTCTGTACTACTACGAAGTGGAGTAAGTGCATGCATGTGTGTACTCGGAGTGGAAGCACTGCATGCATGTGTGTACGCATTATTCCCTCTAGTAATAGACGCCATGCTATAACTACCAATGCTATTTTTCAGGCCGATCGCTAGTCGCCTTGGTCCCACAGATCTTTTTTCTTTTTTCTGAAGCGCGTTGTATAAACAGTGACTGATGGAGTAGTATGAGCGGATTCAAAGAAGAGCGTATTGATGGTTGCTTCTTCAGAGCAACTTACAGTGGGAAAGGTGGGGTTTACGATTTGACTACTCATTACTCACTATTAATGCGGCACAACGACCGGGCTGAGTCTCCCATGCGGCCGCAAGACCCTCGGTTCTTAAATATACTGGAGTATATTTGTCTTTCTAGAGATTTCAACGAGTGACTACTCAAATATTTGTCTTTTAGAGATTTCAAATGGATCGCACATACGGATGTATATACATATTTTAGAGTGTAGATTCACTCATTTTGCTCCGTATGTAGTCACTTGTTGAAATCTCTAGAAAGACGAATAGAATATTTAGGAACGGAGGGAGTACACATATGAAGCAAAATGAGTGAATCTACACTCTAAAATATGCCCGTTTGAAATTTGTGAAAAGACAAATATTTAGGAACGAAGGAGTATAATTTTATGCATGGCACATGGACCCGGATGATGAAGAGGCTTCTGGCAACAAGCTTCCATCATTTGTTTACATAATTGACGTACTATACAAATAATTTTCTAGCGAGACATGAAATTGTACAATGGTGTGAGCTTTCATCTTCTGTTTCGCGTGTCTTGCCATCGATGCTCTTTCGGAAACAATAAAAAACTAACTTCCTTGCTAATGCATGTCAATTATTAACAGATCAGAGCTAATAATTACATCACAGCTGAAGACAGAGTTGTGAGAAGGTGTTAAATTAAAATTGATCCATGCTTTCATTGGCGACAACGTCCCCCAGCTCTGTCTAAATCAACAAGGCATGTTGGGAAAAAAGTAGCTGTCTGGAGCATGCAACATTCCGATCATTTTGTGCAGTTCCACTAAAATAGAGCTGGCGTCCCTGTTCCAAAGATATTAAGTGTGATTACGATAATAGAGGACTGCCGAGGAAACAATAAACACATAAATAGAAGCCGGTCACCTTTGCGGTCTCTCTTAAGACTAACTAGTTGGAGAAGATTAGGCTCGGAGTTGGATGAGGAGGATAGAGCAAAACCAATCTCCCTTTGTGCAACGCCTTTGAAATGTAGAGGCGTTGCCCATGTGACATTTTAGTACAACCGCACAAAACGCTCTTAAGAAAAAAAAAGTGATTTGTGCAGTTCACCAAAAGGTCGCAATAGCAACGAGGTGAAATGGATAGCCCTGTTTGCAAAAGAGGTAGAAAGGAAACAATTATTGGACAATAACAGTTGATGACACATGCGACGACAAAAATAAGCATATTCCTTATCCTAAGGGAAGATAACAACACGGTTGTGTTTGTCTAAAACTGTGTGAGGACAAGATTGCAATATGGAAAGTACGCCGGACGAGCTACGTTTTGGGCAAAGAACTATGGAAGATCCACATGCAGCGACGTGGGAAGACGGGCAAGGAGCAAGGCCGGAGGATACACGGAGGTCGTCGGGATGTAACTAGGTGAGCAGCGGCGGGCGGAATCTGCGGCAGGTGGCGTAAACCTGCCCGCGCGGAGCTTGGTCAGAGAGAACGGCGTGTACCGCAGATCGGGACGTGCTGCCTCGGCGCCGTCGAACGGAGAAACGATGCACTTCCTCCCTTTCCCCTGGCGAACGGGATGCGGCCGGATCAATGACCAACGGTAAGAGAGAGAGAGGCCACCGCACTCCCTTTCCCTCGGCGGACGGGATGCAGTCGGATCAGTGACCAACGGTGAGAGAGAGAGAGGCCACCGCAGCCTTGTGTGAGATACTACAAGAGCGACAAACCGAGCACGCAAGGCTCCATTGTATATAGTGAGCGGACTACCTTTTCTCTATAAAAATCGTTTTATATTCTGTATGCGTGCCATTGAGCACTATAACTTTATTTAAAAATAACGCAGCAACGCGTCAAGTCGAACTTTGTTTCGATGCGGCGTGGTACACAACCTCCCTAGGTAAACAACCGCTACAGGCGTTCAAATTAGAACGTGGGCTGCCATTTCGTAAAGAAATGAGCTCCACCGTGTACCCGCGCGGGTGTGGCTGGGCACGAAGCGTGCGTACATGCTCGGTGCACCTATTCTCTTCTTGTATACGTACACCACCTATGTGGGGTTGTGTGAGAGAGATACAAACCTGGAGAGATATAGTGTGTGGGTTCATGAGAGTTTTTTTTGGGGGTGGGGGGGGGGTCAATCAAAAAATGTAACATATGCAATGTGTGTGAAATAGAGTCCTGGATATAACATATATATAGAGCGGGCGATCCACGAGAAGAGAGTGGAGGTATCACCGGCTTGAGGTGTCCATAGAATCGAAAAGAGGGATGATGTGTGTGTGTGTGTGTGCGCGCGCGCGCAATCGATAGTGCCACCGAATTTGTGTGTGCCCACGTCAAAGATATAGAGTGGCTGGCCTACTGGAACATGAGAGGGCACATGTGCACTTTGTCTCTGTGGCATGGATACCTACCTGCAGCGCTCGACTATCGGTGTGTGGTGGGGGAAGAGGGAGGCCCAATTAACTATAGAGGTACAATGGCTGGTATATGTGTGGAGGAGGAGAAAGGCCTGCCTCGTGTATTAAGGAGATCGATCTACCTCATGTATTAAGGGAGATCGATCGGCATCCATGCATATGTGCAGGAGAGGAATAAGGTTGGGAGAGAGACAGAGCTAGAGTGTTGGATGGGGTGGTAGTGGAGTTGCTTCTAACAAATGGTGGGATAGGCTTGCTAGACAAACGGAGGGCACGCCCATAATATCAGTAAGAGAGGAGATGGTTGCTTGTTGTCTGTGCACGTGCGTGTGAGAGACGGGTCAGGAGGCATGCACGAATGATGAGGGGGGCGATGTGGCTGTGGTAAGCAGACATAACTACATAGGAAGATCAATTGCCCTTTGTTAGAGAAAGGAGAGACATAACTTGTGAGGTACGTCGGTCGATGGGGGGGGTAGTTAAAGTCGATCCAGGTATATGTTGGGAGATCGATCGGTATACATGCATGTGTGTGTTAGAAGCAAACGAGGCACGAGGAGAAGGATAGAGAGAGAGAGAGGGATGCATGTAGGAGGTGGTACGAGAGGCATACTATATCGGCGGAGGAGGAGTGTCTTGATGCGAGAACGATGAAAAGAGTGGTGGGAGTGAGGCATGGACGGTGACAAGAGAAGAGGGGAAGCTTGTGTTTGTGCGAGGCACACCTGGCTAGAGAGGCATATCGATCGATGTGTGCCGTAGAGAAGGAGCTGGGGGGGGCTACACACACCATGGGTGAACGACCTAAAGTGAAAAGATGAATTTGCACGATTGAGCTAGAGAATGCTAAGGGAGGGTGAGAGGGATGCGGGCGTGTGCATGCACAAGAGAAAGTTAGCGCTAGCTACAAAGATAAGAGGGTTGTGTGGGTGTAAAAGACGAATAGAGATCATACATACTTCATTATAAAAAGCGAATTCGGATATTTGAAGAATTTATCATAGTGTTTTAAACCGACGCATGTGTGAATATATATAACGGTGATACACATGGTGTGTTTATGAACATGTTATACTACATTTAATATTTTATCTCTACTCTTATAAAAACGGAGTTGTTGATGATGGTGTGCCTGCCATCCTGCATTATAGGTCAGTCCGATTTATTTCTGGAGGTTATCTAGGAAACTATGGTGTTTGTTGTTGTCTACATTCATGATTTTAGTTTATTATTGATATAGAGATACAAATTCAAATTTATTTCGAATTGCATCGGTTGTATAGACATTTGGAATGCATTAAAATGTTGGTATGAGTAGGTTACATGCATTATACAGCAAGCGAAAAAATTAATCGGACATAACATGGATTCATACTCCGTCCTTCCATCTATATAGGGCGTAATGAGATTTTTAAGACCGCCTTTGACTATTGACAAGATTAATAGTACATGACATGCACAATGTGAAAATTATATCATTGAAAGAACCTTTCACAGACGAAGTTAACGGTGTGCTTTGTGTAAGTTGCATGTCATATATCATTGCTCTCATATTTGGTCAAAGTTAGCATCGAAAAACGCATTAGGCCCTATATAGATGGAAGGACGGAGTAGCTTTGAATAGCATTTGTATAGTAAAACGGGGCAAGACTCTCTCTTTGTGTGGTGTGAATAGTTTTATTTTTTCCGTTTTCTTTTTGGTTGAGAGAAGTGCGAATTGATTTGGTACGTACAAGTACAATATTACTAAATTCAACCCGCGTCTTGTTATATCCCGAAAATTCAGATATCGTGCTCCCAAAACTGGCGCCTTCACAACCCGCGCCTTGCTATCCCGAAATTACAATGCGCGCGAAAACTCCTTCCAGCTGCCAAATCCCAACACCGAAATCCCCCTTCTAACGAGCCAAAAGGGCCGCTAGTTCAAATCGGTGGGGGGGTACTTTTGTAACACACCCTATATTTTGGACAAGCGCGTCCCTAAGTCATGCTTCACCCCTCCCATCGCCCCCTTTTCGCCATTCGAAATCCCAGGCCGCCATAACCTCTCCGCTCCAGCCGCGAAACCCCACCCTCCTCCGTCCGCCACGTCACCACTGCCCAGCCGGAGCCTCTTCCCCGACGATGCCGTCCACCGCAACAGCTCGACGTCCCTCATCCACCTCCCCGGATGAGGATCCGTCGTCCATCTCACCGTCCCGCCGGTTCAGCCGCCCCGTCCTCCACCTCCAAGGAGCTGCTCAGACGATCGCCTCGTCTATCACGGCTGCTCCATCCCCACAGCGCTGCCTTAACCTGCTCCACCGGAACCGCAGCATCCTCACCGACTCCTCGAACGAACCCGAGGCCTACTCGGCGCCACCAAAGAGGTTGTACACTCATCGCATCGCACCTTCTCCTTAACTCGACCTCCCGGCACCGACGGTGCTCCATCCCTCACCCCCATGGAGAGGCTACCTTGAAGTCGGCGCCGCGGGCGACATCTTCATGGAAGCTCTCCCCCAGTGCGAGGCCCCTTCGGCGGCGGCGTCCATACCAGCCGGATCTGCTGCTGCTTTGCTCGGCTCTCGCTTCCTTTCGCTTTTCTGCTGCTGCTCGGCTCTCGCCGATCGCTCGCTTCGCCCAGCTACTCTGCTGCTCTCCCCTCGCTGTGTTGCCGCTCTGCTCCGATTAAGCCACACACTTGATCGACTGAATCGACTTTTGGGTCGATCGATTTTCAGGGTTAGGGGCGGGGGCTCGCCGGAGTTAAGGAAGAACCACCCGCAGCGGGGACGGGGGCTCGCCGGAGAGGTACCCCACTATCTATCTTAGGGTTCAGGGCGGGGGGCCTAGAGGGCTGGCCGGGGCGGCGGTGGCGAGTTGTTTCGGGGCGGCGAGGCGGCGCTGGGGCCGGCGGTTCGGCCGGTGGTGGCAGGCGGCTCAGGGGGGTGCAGGTTGAAGATGAACTGCAGGCCCTCCCTAAACTACATGTCAAGTGCCTCTCTGCTACCATTGCGTTCAGTTTAGTAGCATTCAGATTCCACAAGAAATTTCAGTTTCGACAGTTAAGTTCAGAGTCAACAGTTTTGACCTCATCTGTTGTAGTCAGGTGGTTTTTGGTGATGGTAATTTTACATCCATTTTACATCATCTATTGGAGATGCTATTAGAATCCCACTTGAGATTGACGATGTCTGTCTTGTGCTGCTTCAGCCTTGACATCTTATGGCTCACCGGAGCTGCTCCAACGATAGAACGATCCATCACAACAGAGCAGTGCCCTGGACACCGTCTACAGATTCCTCAGATCTTCCTCCACACCTCCGACAACCACCTCTGCCTCAAGCGCTTCAAATGAACAACCCAATGATGTTGAGGTCGACACGTCTGACGCAAAGAGGTTGTACACTTGTTGCATCACTTATTACTATACATTCACGCCGATCCATTAGGGCTATTTTGGTTCAACGGAAAAACGCCGATCCAATCGGGTTGTTACCATCACTCTAAATTTCTGCATGCTCTCCTTACATAATCTCACCATATTTTTTTTTGTATGCATGTCAGATATTGTACACAGTCATGCTGAACATGTAGAGAAAAAGAGAAGAGTTTTTCGCGGCAATACAATGTCATGCAGACATCGCTCCATGGTGGGTTCAATGGCAAACCCTCCCCACCCCTCTCCAGATTGTAATCCAGAGGAAGATATCTGCTCGAGGCATATTCGACGCCTTGACCACTCCTATTTACCCCCAATATGTTTGCTCTACCTTGGCATGATGATGTTAGTCATATCATGCATATGTTGCCTTGCATTGCCTACTTTTGACATCATATATGTCATCCGCTTGGATTTAGACATGTTACGTAATGCCACCTGTTTAGTTTCTATATCATATATAGAATTATGCGCCTCATGTCTTTTAGCCAGCCATAATATATGTGAAATGTGCAATGCCATCCTGTTTAACCGGGCATCATATATTTGAATGATATCTTGCCCATCCTTTTCTTCATTACATTTCCATTTGTTGACAATGTTTGTACATTAAACTACTCTTCCGTGAATCAGCCATTTGGGTGGGAGATGGAAAAATCTGGAGTGAAAACAAGGCCTTCGTGAGCAGAACCTGTCAAGCAGATCTCTTGTTGGGTCCCGATAGCTCCTCAGAGATGGATTCAGAGACAGATGATCAGTCCTATTCCCCCACTGAGGTGTATGCTCTAACTTGGCACGGTTATACTGCTCTTATCATGCATATGGTGTCTTGCATTGCATAGTTTAGACATCATATATACAATATTCAACACCATGTTCTTAGTTCAGACATCATATCGAATGCCCTCTGTTTAGCATTTAAATCACATATGTGAATTAAATGATGCGATCCTGATTACTTAGATAACATGTAGGTGAATTATGTCATGCGATCATGTTTAGTTATTCATCATATCTTTGAATTATGTTATGCTATGCTATCCAATTTAGCTAGACATCATATATGTGAAATTATGTCATGCTATCCGTTTTAGTTAAACAATATACATGTCAACTATTTCATGCCCTCTTTTTTCCACACTATCTATTGCATCTATCTCTCATACAATGG
The DNA here is from genome assembly GCA_021605145.1 of Aegilops bicornis. Lineage (NCBI taxonomy): Eukaryota > Viridiplantae > Streptophyta > Magnoliopsida > Poales > Poaceae > Aegilops > Aegilops bicornis. Next base: position 558,491,123 of record CM038673.1, on the reverse strand, counting down.
TTGTACATTCAACAATGTTTCCTATTTATCAGCCATTTGAATTGGAGCGGGTGATGCCAGTATCTAGCGGAATAAAAACACGGTCTTCAAATAAAACCGTGCTACCTCTTGGTGGAGGTAGCACCCCGGTTGTACATGCACCAGAACCAGTCCTACCACACACAACCCAAACTCTTGCAGATTGTACCCCTACTGCGATGGACAGAGAACCAGCTTCACCCAATCTAACCCCAACCCCAGCCGATAGTAACCCAGTTCCTGTTGACACAACACCATCTCCACCATAGAGCTCCCAAACAAGAGCAGTTAGTAAGGCAGCTCCAGTGCCCAAAGGGCTAGTACTATCACGGCGAACCCCAACTCCACCAGTTAGTACGCCTATTCACATGGAGGAAGCACAACCAGCCAAATCGTAGTTTAGCATCTATCGCATTTGATGTTGTTAAATCGTATGCGTATCTTCCGATCTTGGAAATTTTATACTCTAGATGTATGAAAATGCCAGTTTCAGGTGTTTGTCCAGGAGTTATGTGTAAGTAATGTTATTCATGGCAATTACTTTGCTTCGTCCCATACATCCTACCTCCATGATGGTTATAATACAGCAATTTTTCCCATTTTTCTCTATAGAGAAGGACCGATTTGGAAACTCAGGATGAGGTAACATGTGCTAATACCTCTGCTATCTTCAAGAATGCTTGGTGGCAGTATCGGAATTACCTAAAGAAAACATACTTCACCGGCAAAGAAACTCATCAAATTCCCTTACGTTCTCCACGAGACACATTCTTTGGACGATGATTGGGAACGCCTTGTTCTGTACTGGTCCCGAACCAAGAATGTGGTAAGGTCTATGAGCTCATTTTCTATTTTTAAGTATTTTATTCTTGCGTCTTACTGTACTCTGTTCATGTAGAACAAGTGCCTAAACCTGAAGAACAACTATTCTAATTTAAGATTCCATTGCTATCATAGTTTAAAAAAGCGCTAGACGTTAATTGTGCGTTTTGCCACCGCCTTGCGCTTTACTGACCAAAGCGCATGCTTATGCACAGTTATGCACAGTTATGCACAGATTATGCGTAGTTATGCGTAGTGCGTTTTACCGACGCCTAGAGCCTAGGCGCGCTTAAGCTCTCGCTTAGGCGCACCTTTTTTAACTATGATTATTTTGCTCTTGTATCACTGTATTTACTCATACAAACTTATTTTTAAATTGAAGGATCCAACCGAAACTCCAATGGCACAGCAGGTATGTTCACGCATGTTTCTTTAATAGGTTTGCTCTTATCAATAGCTCTGTTGATTTCAATTTCAATTGTGTATACAGTTGACTTTCATATCATGCACATTACTAGCATCACAACAGAGCCAATAGTGTTGTTGTACATGTAGACCCGTGGTACCCATCTGAAATCTTGTTGTGCCGTGTAGTTCCCCACGCTTTGTATTCTTTCACTTCTGCTTTGTCTTGAATCGATCTGATTTGAACCGTGTCTCTATTTTTATTTGGCAAGACAATGCAGTGACCATAGGACATAGATATATGTTTGTTTGATGCTTTTATTATGTACTAGTACTTGACAATATAAGACTTGGTAGTTTAATCCTGTCCACCTTACTAATGAACTGGTTCACGGAAATGAGTTTCATATACTAGTACATGCTAAACTTGTTATGTGTCTGCTTATTTCTTCTTTTAGAATCTTGTGAGAATATTGGGGAAGAGTGCCTTATTAAGCAATGGTAAAGGAAGTAATGCGAGATAAGGTTCGTGGATAGTGACACATCCTTGTTGGTCTCCAACAAAGTCGATAAAACAGCTAAGGAAGACTATCTTGAAGACAATGAGACAACCCCAAAGTCCTGTCTTGGTTTAGTGTTCGATTCTTGGCCACTACCGCATGCACACAAGCTATTCAAACTCACTTTATGCAGATCGGTTCGATTTCTTGAGTCTCAGCTACAAGCTGAAAGACATCGATCACCGTCTTTGCGACAAGAAGCGGAAGGATCGCGGAAGTCCCCTGGAGCATTCAGATGCATACTTTCCGGTGCAACATGGAGGATTTTAGCGCCAAGCAGGACAAAGCTAATAAGCTTGCTAAGCTTATTGCCGACATGGTGGATACCGGATAACATTTCTTGAGCTCTTAAAGTTGTTTGATTATGCTCTTATTTTGCCGCCACGTTTATTTTCACTTTGGTGGCCAATTTTGACGGCCGATGTATGTAATATGCTGCTTTGTTCCCTATATTTGCACTGGTGGGGAACTTTGATGCCCAAAGGATGTAATATGTGTAATAAGCGGTAATAGGCTAGCCTTAATTGCTTGCTTATTTATTTCCTTATTGTCTTGTTTAGTTGTTTGCTTGTAGTCACTGCAGTTCTTTTTCTATGTTTTTCTAGTGGCCACAATAGCCTATTTTTGGTAACTAGGCCAAAATAATCATGGCAACACACGGACTGTTGTAACCATGGGCCTCCTGCAGGCTGTATGATCCATGGGCCTTCGTTCGGCCGTAGGATCCATTGGTCTTCTATACGGGCCGTAGGATCCATCGGCCTTCTATACGGGCCTTAGGATCCATGGGCCTTCTACGGGCCGTAGGGTCCATGGGTCTTCTAAGGGCTGTACGATCCATGGGCCTTCTACGAGCCGTACTATCCATGGGCCTCTTACGGGCCATAGGATCCATGGGCCTTCTACGGGGCGTATCATCATTTCGCCAATCATGGGTCGTACTATTCATGGACCATAACGGGACGTTAATAGGCCGTATTTGATAGCTCTATGAAACAGCTCAACTGGTTTTTTTACATGAAAACGGCCCAACATATTAACGGTCCGCAAATGAGCCGACTATAACGACGGGCTGAATTTGGCCCTGGCGAGAAAATAGCGATGTGGGCCGTATGTAACGAATCTGCAAATGAGCCCAAGAATCAATGGGCCACGAGAAGGCGAAAGATAACTTGGGCTGGAAACGCCCAATGGAATAACGGGTCGTTAATGGGTATAAAGAAATACCTTTATTCATTACGGGCCGTTTCACCACGGGCCGTTAATGGGCCAAGAGTTACAAAGGTCCTCGGTAGAAAGAAGTCATGGGCCACACATGGGCGGAAGTTAAAAGCAGTGAATCATATTGGACGCCCGGATGACGCTCTTGGGCCTAATTCGGATAGGGCGTACGGGCCCTGGGTTAGCGGGTCAGTAAATGGGCTATATGCGAGCGGGCCGTTAACGAACTTCCGTGGGCGGGCCGCCACCTTTGACCAAGTCAAACGGGCCGCCTTTTTCACACGAGAATGGGCCTCTGTTGGGCCGTGCCACGTGTCGCCGTATCATAGGCGACTTGGTCTAATGAACGGATGACATCTGTCCCAACGGTGAGCCGACGCGTGTTTCCTCCACCAATGATGATTTTACACGTGGAAAATCCCCATTGGTCGGGCTGTTAACGGGTTAGCGGGCCAAAACCCGACCCGATAGCTTAATGGCGTTCGTTACGGTGGATGCCACGTGTCGGTCACCCTTGACGAAAACACTTCCCCAACACGTGATTTATCGTCATGGAAGTGGACACTTCTGTGATGATAATTTTGGTAATGTCATGGAACACTTCTACGACAGCACAAGTATGACTATCTTGATTCTGTCATAAATTTGTCATGGATGTACATGCATGACAAAAAACGCGACCTACTGTGACAAACACGTATCATCACGGAAGTGTATTTTTTTGTAGTAATGCTATATGATGCTGTCAACAACTCTGAACTTCATGACTACTAGGTACCCTGACGATGATATATATGTATACAACCCGCATCAGACTGGATTGAGCCATCACGCAATTTTCACAATAAAGCCATTTTGTACTGAGCATATGATGAGCATTTATTTCCATTATGTTTTCTACATGTATTGCAAACTTCCGTTCTAATAGGTTTACCTTTTGGCTGTGAACAAAGGTGATAACGTTCTTAATTTGGAAGTTGTGTAATATTGCAGCAACATGGATTTGCATGAACTAGAATATGTCCATAGATGATGGGGCTTCACCACTCAATCACCGTAAACATCAACAACAAAATGTATATTGACATTTTTAATGAACTTTAAAAATAACATTTGTTTTAGGACAATTGTTTTGCATATGTCATGTCAGCTCTTATCTAGGCTATCCATCCAAGATTGCAAGCCTAGGACGGGAATGTTCAGATTTGCAGTAAACTAATGTTTTAACCAGGTATGTTGCCCTTGCCAATATTCAGATACAAGATGCCTTAGGTTAAGATTTCAGATTATCACAAAGATTGTTATAACCATTTATAACCTTTTGTTTGCTTCCAACCATCTCTAGTATGTACCATAAAACGATCTCTACACAACTATTTGGACTGCATTTTATTCGAGTAAACAAATTTCAAAGAAACATACCCTTTGCTTCAAGGATGTTAGTACTCTGGACACTGACTTTTTAATAGCAGCAATCTTGGCTTGTTGCTTCAAAGTTGTATACTGAGCTAGAAATGTCAGAAAGATATCAAGTCATTTCAGCACATCAAGCTTAAAACTAAACATAGCACAACGTGACAAACTCATGTATATTCTTCTGACATGACAGCCCAACAATATTGTTACATTTTCAATAAATTGTTTTGTTTTCATTAGTTTAAGTATCTGAACACTAATGTTTGATCTAATTTCAAAATTGTGAAACAAAAATATATTTCAAAATTCTGATTTTTTTAAAACATGAACAATCTTTGAAAATCTGAAACACATTTTGAAAAACAAAAATAAAATTGAAATTTCTGCTTTTTTTGAAATTTGAATATTTTTTTAAACTTAGTTTTGTTTGAAACTTTGATTCTTTTGAAATTTAAATTTCTGAACATTTTTCTAAAACATGAACACAATTTTGAAACACCAAAAATTTTAAAACATGAAAAAAACTTGAAACTCTTAACATTTTTTGAAAATATGAACATTTTTTTGATAGCGTAAATAAAATTTGGAATTTCTGAACTTTTTTGAATATGTTGAACATTTCTATGAGTTTTCTATTTTTAAAACAGAAAAAAGAAAAAAAAAGAAACATGAAACAGAAAAAGAAAAAAAAAGGAAAAAACCCGGCATGAACCTTCCCAAGGAAATCGTTTAAAAACAACTCATCCGTGTCCGCTGGACGCCACACGTCGCGGTGGTTCCATGCACGACGCACTGCCTTTTCTCGCGAGCCACTCGTTTCTATCGTTATCTTTTCTCTCAGACGGCCTTGTCTCCTAACCTCTTTCCTTCTCCCACCTCTCTGTCCAGCTCCTCCAACCACCGCACTGCGAGGCTGCGTTTGCACCGCGCGCTGCTGCTGCACCCCTGTGTGTTTTGCAGCGGGCACCATGCTGCAGACGCCCGCGTTTTACAGCCGTCCATGGAGGAGCTCTTCAATCCCATCGCGCAGCTTGCCAGCTCGCCACCGGCGGCAATGGACCGTGCCCGAGGCTTCAATGAAGCTCCATCAGGCCGACAGAACCTCGTCGGTGCTTCAATGGAGCTTCGTCGGGCCGACCGAACCTCGCCGGTGCTTCAATGGAGCTTCGCCGGGCCACCGGAACCTCGCCGGTGCTTCAATGGAGCTCCGCTAGGCCGACGGAACCTCACGATTGTTCCACTGGAGCATTCCGGTCCGCCGGAGCATCGTCAGCGTTGCAATGGGGCATTGCCGGGCCGTCGGAGCATCGCCGATGCTTCAAGGCATGGTCGCAGCAGCATAGTTGCTGGTGCTGCAATCACGGAGCTTGCCGGCACTGCAGCCATTGCTGGTGCGTAGCGAGCTTGCTGACGTTTTTCTTTGAGATTCGGCGACGCGACTGCTGCAACCTGAGCGCTGCGGCTAGTGCAAGCAAGAGTTGATGCTGCAAGTCAGCTAGCAACGGTTCTCGCCGGAGCTATGCGTGTCGTCCCGCGCAGGAGCCTGGAGGCGAGGATTCTGTGTTGCACATGCCAGTGCCTGGGGTCACGACGGAGGAGACACGAGCGTATTGTGATGGCGTGGTTCGGGAAACAAGGGGCCCAAATCAGCGCAAATCGACGGCTAGGAAGGCTGCCGATGTTTTCTAAGATCAGCCGGCTGATTCCTAGCAGCCCCCAGGTTCCAAACCGGTAAAATCAGCGTGAAACCTTCTAAATGATTTCTATTTTTTTTGAGGAATTCTAAAAGATTTCCAAGACCGGGATTTGTAGAGGTAACGAACAGATTAGAATGGGCCGGCCCATGCTCACTGGTCTCGCTCGGGTCTGTGCGAAAACCGCGACGTGGGCCTACTGCTCGCTGTTTCCTAAAAAAAAGGTAGAGTAAAAGAGGGAGGCCCCTGTTTCCCTAACCCTGTTGCCCATCATATATGGATTCTTTTGGTTTGCTCCTCCGCCTTAGGGTTTGGTTGTTCCTACTGCGATTCCGTCTCTCCGAGTAGAAGGCGACTTTGGTTTCCTCCCTTCGCGCCAACTTTGGTTTCCTCTCATCGCGCCAACTTTGGTTTCCTCTCTTCGCGCCAGCTGATTCAAACACGGATTCGTATTTGAGACAGAGCGGGATCTCCTACCCCCCCCCCCCCCCCGCCTTAAACAAAAAAGTAACAACGCAGAGAGAGAGAGAGAGAGAGAGAGAGAGAGAGAGAGAGAGAGAGAAGAGAAGAGAAGAGTTGGAACATCGTCGAATCATGGGGCTGATGGCGCTGAATCGGCTCATGTCCAGGCAGCGGGAGCAGAAGCAGAAGCGAAATCGTGGCCGTATCGCAGCCAATAGTAAGTCACGCGCGATTTTGCTTATTTAGCTTTTGCGGCTCCTCTGCTATTAATTCTCCTGCGTGCGCCTTGCGCTATGTGTGAGTTTTTCCGTAAATAAAAGTACTTTTTTTGGAGCCCTGTACGCATTGGGGATCTCAGTGCGTGGCGTTATCCGGTTTTATTAGACCAAAGGAATTCGACGAGCCTTGGGGGCAATTGCGTCGTTTTCCTAAAATATTTGTCCTCTGTTGGAGTTTGATTTTCAGGTTGACACAACTTAGTCTTGTAGATTGTAGATCGCTTTTGCGTTCCTGCAAAAAATTGGACAAAAGATCCAACTTCTATGAAAAAAACAACTTTTTTGGAGCCCTGTCCGCACTGGGGATCTCAGTAGCTGATGTGATCCAGTTTTATTAGATCGAAGGAAGTTGACTGGACTTTCGCAATCCCGTTGTTTTGCTAAAATACTTGCGCTCAACTGGAGTTTGATTTTCAGATTGACACAATTTGAGTCTTGTAAATTCTAGGTCTCTTTCATGTTCCTGCAAAAAATTAGACAGAAGATCCAACTTCTATAATTTTTTTACCTTTTTCTTGGAGCCCTGTTTGCAGTGGGGATCTGTTGGGACCCTGAATAATTGTACAAGAAATATATGCAAGATCCTAACTAAGGCTACCGAATAACTGCAATTACTGGAGGAAAACAGGGATAAGATAAAGTAATCACAGGGAATTGTTACAAAAGATACAAGAATGATATAGAGGAACAAGATAAATTAGGCCTTTTGTTCTTGGGTGTTCCTAAACAAGGCAAGCAACTAATACAAAGATAACCCTTCTACCCTTACATCTAATATTCTCTTAATATCTCATAATACTAATACCCTGACATTCACCCTCCTTGAGATCCTTGTTCAACAAGGGAAATCAGCAATTCTCCAGAATTCTTCAGCCATGTTAAGGAGGCTGATAATTGATCAGCCAAAGAGTGATTCCACCCAAGTTCATGTGTTGTTGTGAATATTTCTGAGCGCATTGCATTTCTGAATAATCTTGCAAGAGTACATGGAATTGAACCGTGAGCTGCATAGTAATTCCAATCCTTTTTCCCGTCTCAAGTAACAGCAGGTGCCACTTTGGGTGTGCACTTTCTGTACTTTTCCTTGCTCAGACAGTATAGATGCAGGTTGGATGGGCTTCCCATTTGTGAGCTTGAGTACTGCATTTGTTGACACTGTTTACCAACATGCAGGAATCAGATCATTAAACTTCCTGTTGTCCTTGCCAGGGTCCCACTGCCATTGTGCATCCTTTTCAAATGAGTATTCCCACAAGGAAAAAATGCTCTTGCCTTGTATCTGCTGTTGTGCAGGGATAATAGCATCACATCCAGTTACAGGGAAAATATGCAGAATCCAATGTATTCAGGGAGTGCTATCTAACACATCAATGAAGCCAATTGAGTTGCCACTCATTTTATCATCATGTACATCATATTCTGGCATATCCTCGAACACGTTGGGCGTGGCGTGAACTGTTGATGTCAGTTCCACACTGGGAAGTCGGACGTCGGGCTCAGGAGTTTGTTGTGCTGTTGGCATTGGTGTTTCAAGTGACCGTGGAAGGATAAGTGATGGAGTTTGGAACAAGGCAGAGGCTTGAGATTGTTCCAGTGAGCCGTTGTCAGGCGCACATGGCTGCTTGCTAAGGGAGACTGCAAGTTGTGAAACCATCGATGCGAGCTTCACAAGCTCACCTTCGATACTGTCAAAGGAGGTTTGAGTCTGCACTTGTTGGTGTTCCAAATGGGCAGTGATGTCTAGAACCTCGTGTGGAAGCCTCTTTGGCTTGAGCTTGCTGGTGTGCCGCCCTCATCAGAGTAGCCTTCTTGGCTTGAGCTTGGAGGTGGAGTTGCTGCTCCTCTGTGGCTTCTTGACATCACATCAGTGGTCATGGTGTCCAGCCGGAAGCACGGGTAGTCGCATTTGGCGCCAGATGCGCATGTGTAGTCCAAGGCCTGCTTGGTCCGCTAATGAACACAGAGCTGGGGAGGACGGCCGGCGTCATCAGGCGGAGGAAGAGGCGCCCAGTGTGTGAAGTCTTGTTAAAATATTTGTGCCAAGCTTTGACTCTTGTAGTCATTGATGTCCCTGCAAAAAATTGGACAATGATTCTAACTTTGTGTGTGTGCTTGAACTTGTTATATCCTTCTGTTGGTGTCTGTACTAAAAGTTATACTAATGTTTCAGATGGATGGATCGCTTCATTTTCTAAAAGAAACAGATCACCCTGCCGACAGGATGTTAATTCTCATGGTGGCAAAAAAGTAAGATATCCAATGCCAGATCTTCCAGAGGTATGTTCTGGTAATGCCAGACTTCTATCAGCAGCATAGCTAAGTAAAAATTATGAACATATCTTTCACCGCAGCAAGCTTTGCTTTGTTCTGTTGCGGCTAACTTTCCAGCACAAAACTGTTCCATGAGTTTTAAGACCCATTTTTCTAGAAAAGGAGGATGACCCCGGGCCTCTGCATCTGGGCGATGCATGCAGCCACAGTTTTAAGACCCATTTGATAGTTATGAACCTAGAACCTTTTCTGTGTGAGCTGTGTCATTGTTTTTATTTGCCACGATCGATGTACTTTACATTTAGATTGCCATCCTTTCCCAGCTTAAGCCAACATTATACAAAGCAAGCCTTGTACAGTATTATTCCTTATGAGACTTCCATAGTACTTTACCTCAAATTCTAATGATGATCTTCTGTACTTCTGTATGCAGGACATCTGGCGTCATATACATTTCCGACTGCCAATGCAAGATGCTGCCCGTGCTGCCTGTTTGTCTAGGTCCTTTCAAAGCTCCTGGAAATGCTACCCCAATCTTACCTTCACTAATGAAACAATGTGCTCCAAAGAAAATTCATGTAAGAGAACAACGGGCTCAAATGTTATAAGAGACTACAACAACAAGATTGACCGTGTTTTAAGAAACCACTCAGGAGCTGGTGTGAAGAAATTGAGGCTTGAATACTATGTTATTCCTTGTGATGCAGAACCGTATCATCATCTCACTAGTTGGCTCCAGATTGCGGTTACACCAGGGATTGAACAACTCCACCTTACATTATCCCCGAAGGATGCAACGTTTAACTTTCCATGCATGCTTCTATCTGAGAGATGTCAAGGCTCGATGCAGTATCTTCACCTTGCCAATTTGGACTTACATCCCACATTTCAACTTGGTTTGAGAACCCTGAGAACGCTGCATCTGTGTAATGTGCATATTACTGGGGATGAGTTAGGGTGCATTCTGACCCATTCCTTTGCTTTGGCACATTTGAGACTTCAATATTGTCATGACATCATTCGCCTGGAGATACCTTGTCTGCTGCAGCGGCTCAGGTTCCTGGAAGTGCTTGAATGTAGCCTTCAGGTGTTAGAGATCAATGCCCCAAATATCTTCAGATTGCGCTTGTTAGATTTTAGTGTGCAACTCTTGCTTGGAAAGTCATGGAAGATGAAGAACCTGATGTTGAACAATAGCTGTGTCATCAGTTATGCTATTGACAACCTTCCTTCCTGTGCACCAAAAGTTGAGACTCTTACCATACATTCTAGTTATGAGGTATTCTCTCACAATTAAGTTGGTAAGTTACATAACAGTAGCCATATTTCGGAAATAATTAACCCGAGTCATCTTTATGCAGATACTTAATGCACCAGTGGCATCTAGCAAATTTCGCCACCTCAAGTTCTTGAATATTTATCTTGCGGGACTTCATTCTCATCGGGACTATGATTATTTATCCTTAGTTTCTTTTTTTGATGCTTCTCCTTTGTTGGAGAAGTTTGTCTTGCTTGTAAGTCACTGTTCACCCTGCAAAGATTATCTAGTTGCCATGTTTGAATCATGAATTTAAATGTCTTGGCCTTTGATCTTCAGGTATCACGAGTGCAGTCCAAGTATGACTGGTTTGAGGGAGATCCCTCATCTCTGAGACAAATGTCAGAACACTGCCATCGCAACCTCAAGAGTGTGAAGATCAGTAGTTTCTGCCCCCAAAAAAGCATGCTTGAGCTAGCACGTCATATTCTTGAGAATGCAACATCACTTGAGTGCCTTACATTGGACACCACTCCTATTAGTCACCGATGTTCTGGCGATATGTTGGACAGGAAATGCCCTCCACTGGAAACTGAATGTATAAGGGATGCACATAAATCAAACTTGGCTGTGAGAAAATACATTGAGGGGAAAGTTAACTCCACAGTCAAGTTAAACTTACTAGGGCCTTGCAGCCGGTGTTATGCTTTGTGAAATTCAGATCTCGGATCACCTTGTGAAGTTTAGTTGTTAAATGTTTGCCTTTGAGTTCTTTGTTTGGGCTCCGTGATAGAACTCCCATAATAACTTATTAGCAGACTGTCAAATTTACGTATTATTTACTTGATTCACCAGTTATTGTTGTGGAGTTCATTTATTTTACTTGCACCTGCTGAACAGTTGTACTCCCGTTGTAAAGAAATGTAAGATCGTTTAGATCACTAAATATTAGTGATCTAAATGATCTTACATTTCTTTAAAGAGGGAGTATAAGAAAATGATCTAAATGATCTAATATTTAGTATAAGATAATCAATACTAAATCGTGATGAAGAAATTCTGGCAATTTTATTTGTTTCAATGTTCTAGCAATACTTACAAAAATCATGAGTTGCTGAGAACTTTTTTTTAGAAAAGGAGGAAGACCCCCGGCCTCTGCATCTGGACGATGCATACATCCATTTTATCTCTACTCCTATAAAAAAAAACAGTTGATGGTGATGGTGTGCCTGCCTTAGGGCCATCTGCACCGTCCGATATGGAATCTAAGGATGAGAATGACCCGAGGCATCAGTTTTGCAAAAACACCCTGAGCATCTGACAGAATTTTGTAGAAGGCATCCGAAACACAACACGAATATTCTTGAGGGTTCTACTTCTCTCCCGAAACAAATGTGTCTTCGAGAAGGAGCTAAAAGAAAGTTTTCGAGGACCCTCTCCCCAATTCCTCGTCACAGGTGCCTCCACTCTACCTTGTGAAAGCCCAAGTTTAGTTGGGTGAGGGCTTCGCCTCTTGTACAACCATAGACCGTAGTTGTAGTCAGGGTTTTGATAAATCGGATCTGGCTTTGAGCTTTGCCCAATGTCTCTCCTTCTAGATCTTGCCGTGCAGGCTGTCGGAGTAGGAGAAATGGCAGATCCCATAGGAAGGATGTATGTGCTTCTAGGCATGCCCTCCCGACCAGGCCGCCGCTGCCAAGGTCAATGAGCCGCGGGCGCTCTCTGCTAGCGCAGCTTGCCCAATTGACTGTGCCGATGTGTACGCCAACATCCACCTTCCGCCGGCTGCGTCCCTCGTGCGCTCACCGAACAGTAGCGGGGTCCTCTGCATATGAAGACTACACTGTTTATTCCAACGACCACTACAAGCTCTGAACTGTATATGTTACGCTGACTAGGCCGGAGGCTACAATTTTTGGCTTCCAGAGATACACCCATTCGTGTTGGTCGCAGCGCAATCATGCTGGCACAACGCCCTCCGGTGTAGCTGAGTCTTCATCAACGATAATTGCCTTCTTAATTTTCAAGCTTCTAGGCTATACTGTAGTCAGGTAATAAATAGTCTATGTGTGTCAGTGTGAAATGTTTCTCTCTCTCTCATTGTAATGTCACTCTCTATATTGTTACTCTCCCTCTCTGTAAGGACCACCGATATGACTTATATTTAAAACATGTGACCCCTTGATTTGCATCATGAATCTCTTTTTTAACAGTATATGTATGTCAGTGTGATGAATTTAAAGGCATATATTAGACACGGTAGATGATGAGCCGCCAAAATATGTATGTTCTGTTGCAACACACGGGCAATTTACTAGTTAATTATTAACACAAGACCTTACAAAGTCATACAACAGTAAGACTAAAGCCACCGTCTAAGCAACATCTGTCGCTACTCATATCCAGTTGATGAAGGGGTGCTGATAGTCTGGGCCTAATACCAAACATACCTCGCAGCCAAACCTAACATTTAAGACCTGAGGTCCCAACCAGGACGTCTGCCGGGTATGGGCACCCACCGATTCGGCGTGCTCCTCAACTAGGGACGCCTTTGCCGGGTATGAGGCCGCCGCCACCACCTGCCACCAATCCATCTTCAGAGTTGTATTGCTGCATCTACCTTGCCCGGTTTAGCTGCTGCCGACGCCACCACGACGCCAGACAGCGTCACCCTCCTGCGCGAGTCCATCTCCGCGCATCGGGTGCCGAGTCTCCACTGCGCCACGCCGCCGAAATCCGCCGAATCAATATTGCTGAGATAAGAACCATGAAAAGCAAGATCCCAAATAGGCAAAGATATTTTCTTTCTTGTGGTGCAATTTCATACAAGCTGAAAGTAGCATTTGAGTAAAAAACATCTTTCAAAGTACGCAAGTGGAGTTTCCTGTAACCTTTAGGCCCTGACTGGAACGTCGTTTTGAAGTTTACATCTGTCAAATACGCCCCTCGTAAAGAAAATCCCTGGGATGATTGGTTGTGAGATTACACCCGGTTTTGGCTGGTATTCGAAACTTTGGCATCGGCTATGACCCTCACAGCACCTTGTAGGTCGTCCGCTTCTTCTTCCGCCCTAGAGAACCCGTCTGCAGTTAGGGCATGCACAATGGTGGTCTCATGACAAAAAGTAATTCGAGGCATCTATATTTATTTTTTCTCCCCAATGCAAGGCACCACTAGTGCGCCTAATTAAGAAATAGAAAATAAAGACTCTAGTACACATACATCTCTACTTTTCACTCCAACCTTTTTAATTTTTGTCACCGGACCACACTTTTTCTTTTCAAGCACCCGCTTTCTGGAGAGGATCCCGCTTCCTTATCCGAACCTACTTTACGTTACATCCGATCCTACATGGCATGCGAGGCATCACCTTGAGGCTATGCATTGTACATGCCTTAGCACCACAACTTTGGGATGGAGGTTTTCACCATCAAGGTAGACGAGCATTGGTGTAAGACGGTACGGCGACCCTACCCCCCTCACATTACAGGAACCCCGGCCTTCTCCACAGGCTCATTGTTTTGGACCGTACCAAACTTGTTGTGGGTGGAGAATCCCCATCAGGGTTTCTCTGCTTTAGGCTAGAGGACGAATCGTTGAGTGGCTTGTATACGAGATGTCCTACTTGGCCGAGCTGCGCGGGGAGCTAAGCGGGCTCATCCTCGGCCCAAGTGTGAGTGGATTGTTGTTGATTGGGAGATACTGTCATGGCTTCGGTGTGATCAACTCGCTGTAACTGATAGATATCCGAGAATGGATTCGCTTTTGAGGTTTATTATAGGCTTAGTGTATTGCCGTCTTTTTTTTTCGCTCTGCTCCGCATCCAATTTTTGTACTGTTTCTAAGGCATTTTAATATGGCAATTTAGCCTCAGTTTGGGTACAATAAGATTGTTGATACGGAGCATCATCTTGCCACAGCCTCCAGTCACCATGCAATCTCGTTGTGGTTCACTTGCAGAAAACACCCATATTTCTGAACAGACGCAATACAGAGCAAGTTCCTGAACCCATTTTGAATCACTAATGTTCTTGGTCAGTTTGAGATGGAACGTCCTTAGTATTTTGGGTATTAAATCGTTATAATTGATGCTTGATGCTGCTGCCATGTTCTTTTCTAGTAAATCAATCAGTCTTTGATGTAGTGTAAAACGTTTAGGAATAGCAGCTGAAAACATGAGATGTACAACGAGCCAGGTAGCTCAGGATGATTGCTTAAAAACAAGAGCACTGCACCAGTAAACTAACAATGCGAACTCATGGTACCAATCAACATTTTCTCTAAGTCAGACTAATTTTCACAGCATCCAAATTATACATGACTTGCCCGCCCCTACAAAAGTCCTCCCAAAAGCTAGAGGTAGGTCAGCCGGGCAAAGCTAGAGATTTGGGTGTGCAACGATCTTGATAGCAACCCACCACAATGGACTTGGCATTACATCTTCAACAACTATTGTCTGCAGATGGTTAAATGGTTCGAAATCGCCAAGTACGATCTATGCAAAGATATGTTTATCCTACAAGTTCTCAAGGATTAGTCGGACTAGATCGCTGGATATATCACCCTCATGACTCGGTGATCCCCTACATTCGAAAAGCCTCCACCCCACGGCCGCCTCCTACATCCTCCCCTCCCCTCGCCACCGCCAGAAGGTGCCGCCCGGTGTGCGTCGGCGTCGGCGGGCCCCTTTCCCCCTCTTGGCGTATGGCTGCAGCGCGAGATGCGACAACGCGGCGGAGGTGTGGCACTGATGCGGGGCGGCGTCCAGACGGCGGCGCGGGCGGGCGGCTAGGCCGTGGCGGCTGCGCGTGGGTTGGCTCTGGGGCAATGGCGCGGGCACGGATCTAGCACGGATCTGGTCCTGCGGGCGCGGTCTCGGCCTCCCCTGGTGGCCGACAGGTTCCGGTGGGGGCTTCTCCTTGCTGTGATCTGGGAGCGGCGGCCTGGATCATCTAGATCCCGACAGGGATGGCGTCAGTCTGTGCACGAGAGATGAAGGTTCTTCTAACAGATCTGGGTGAAAACCTGCTATCGGCTATTGCCAAGGCGGCGGTGGCGGCGCTGTCTGCGTCTTTCCCTTCTTGAAGGCATCACCGTGGAGAAGTTCAATGCCACTCTTTGCTACCTCCGGGGGAAACCCTAGATCAATAGATCGGATGACGGCAGCTCTCTGGTGTCGTTTCCCCCTTGGGGGCGTCATTCTTGGAGGTACACAAGGGCTCGAGGGACCTGAGGACGGTGGAGCGATACTTCATCTTACACATTGATGACGGCGGATCTCGACGGCGTGGCGCTGTGGAGACTCGGCGTCCAATGCGTGGAGATGGACTTGCGCAGGAGGAGGATCATGTCTGGTGTCATTGTGGCGTCGATGGCAGAGAAACCTGACAAGGTCGGTGTGTTAGTTTGCTCCAAAGATGGATTGGTGGAAGATGGCGGCGACGGCACATGAGAGTGCGTCAGACTGGTTTGTGCCCCGAACCCAGTATGTGGCTTGGTTGGGGCCTCTGGCTTTAGATGTTAGGAATTTGTGCCATGTCTGTTTAGTATTAGGCTCGGACTATCGGCACCCCTTCATCATGTGGACAAGAGTAGCGACATATGTTGCTAAGATGGTGGCTTCAGACTACCTGATGCACTACTTTGTAAGGTTTTTGTGAATAATCAATAAAATGGCTGCATGCATCGCCCAGATGCAGAGGCTGGGGGTAATCCTCCTTTAAAAGAAAAACATCCGAAAAGCCGATTGGCTCAATATGTATTGTCAGAGAGATATCTTTGTTGGGGAATGTTGCATGGAAACACACACAAGATCTATCCATGAAGATGCATAGCTACGAGAGGGGGAGAGCATCTACATACCCTTGTAGATCTCCAAGCGGAAGCGTTTATCATGCGGTTGATGTAGTCGTACTCTTCGCGATCCGATCACGATCCAACCGATCTAGTGCCGAATGGACGACACCTCCGAGTTTAGCACACGGTGCGGCTCGATAACGTCTCCTCCTTCTTGATCCAACAAGCGGGAGAGGATAAGTAGATGGGATCAAAACCAAAATGACGACGTGGTGGTGATGGTGGTGGTGGAGCACCGACAGCGCTGCGGTGGGACTACGGAGTAACGGGAGAGAAAGGGGCGCCAAGGGCTTCGTGTATCCTCTTGGGGCGCCCCCTCCCCTCTATATATAGGTGGAGGCGCGTGGGAAACAGCCCCTCCAAGCCCTTGAGTGCAGCTAAGGGGGAGAGGACTTGGACTCCAAGTCCAATCCTATTCCTACTAGGACTCCTTCCTTTTTTGCCTTCCTAGCCACATGGGCTTTTGAGGACTTGGTGCACCTTGCCCAATAAGGCCAGGGTGCCTCCCCGCAGCCCATGCTAGCCCTTGGGTCATGGTGGACCCACTTGTGGACTTCCGGACCCCTCCGGAATCCACCGAAACCTTCTGGAAGCTTCCTGGTACAATACCGAAAAAATTGCACCTTTTTCGGAACCCAAAATATGACTTCCCATATATAAGTCTTTACCTCTCGACCATTCCGAGACTTCTCGTGACGTCACAGGATCTCATCCGACTCCCAACACCATTTGGTTACGACTCATCAAATATCCCAATACTACTCTAGCGTCAAAGAACATTAAGCGTGCGACCCTGCGGGTTCGGGAATTATTTAGTCATGACCGAGACACCTCTCCGTTCAATAACCAATAGCGCGACCTGGATGCCCATATTGATTCCTAAATATTCCACAAAGAACTTTTATTGGTTGAACCTTTATGACAACATACGTAATTCCCTTTGTCTGTCGGTATGTTACTTGCCCGAGATTCAATCGTGGGTATCTCTATACCTAGTTCAATCTCGTTACCGGCAAGTCTCTTTACTCGTTCCGTAATACATCATCTTGCAACTAAATTCTTAGTGACTTTGCTTGCAAGCTTCTTGTGATGTGTATTACCGAGAGGCCCCAGAGATACCTCTCCGATACACGGAGTGATAAATCCCAATCTCGATTCATGCCAACTCAACAGACACCTTCGGAGATACCTGTAGAGCATCTTTATGATCACCCAGTTACGTTATGACGTTTGATAGCACACAAGGTATTCCTCCGGTATCCGGGAGTTGCATGATCTCATGGTCGAAGGAATATGTATTTGACATTAAGAAAGCAGTAGAAATAAACTGAACGATCATATGCTAAGCTAACGGATGGGTCTTGTCCATCACATCATTCTCCTAATGATGTGAACCCGTTATCAAATGGAAACTTATATCTATGGTTAGGAAACCTTGACCATCTTTTGATCAACGAGCTAGTCTAGTAGAGGCTCACTAGGGACATGGTATTTGTTTATGTATCCACACATGTATTTAAGTTTCCGGTCAATAAAATTGTAGCATGAATAATAAACCTTTATCATGATTAAGGAAATATAATAATAACCATTTTATTATTGCCTCTAGGGCATATTTTCATCAGTCTCCCACTTGCACTAGAGTCAATAATCTAGTTCACATCGTCATGTGAACTACACCCATAGTGCACATCGCCATGTGGCTAACACCCAAAGAGTTTATTAGAGTCAACAATCTAGTTCACATCGCCATGTGGTTAACACCGAAAGAGTACTAAGGTGTGATCATGTTTCGTTTGTGAGAGAGGTTTAGTCAACGGGTCTGCTACATTCAGATCCGTATGTATTTTGCAATTTCCTATGTCTACAGTGCTCTGCATGGAGCTACTCTAGCTAATTGCTCCCACTTTCAATATGTATCCAGATTGAGACTCAGAGTCATCCGAATCAGTGTCAACGCTTGCATCGACGTAACCCTTTATGACGAACTTTTTATCACCTCCATAACCCAGAAACATTTCCTTAGTCCTCTTAGGTAACTAAGGATATTTTTTGACCGTTGTCCAGTGGTCCACTCCTGGATCACTATTGTATCCCCTTGCCAAACTCATGGCAAGGCACACAACAGGACTGGTACACAACATGGCGTACTTTATAGAACCTATGGCTGAGGCATAGGGAATGACTTTCATTCTCTCTCTGTCTTCTGCCATGGTCGGGCTTTGAGTCTTACTCAACTTCACACCTTGCAACACAAGCAAGAACCCTTTCTTTGACTGGTCCATTTTGAACTTCTTCAAAACTTTGCCAAGGCATGTGCTTTGTGAAAGTCCTATTAACCGTCTCGATATATCCCTATAGATCTTGATGCCCAATATATAAATAGCTTCACCGAGGTCTTTCATTGAAAATTTCTTATTCAAGTATCCTTTTATGCTATCCAGAAATTCTATATCATTTCCAATCAACAATATGTTATCCAGATATAGTATCAGAAATGCTACAAAGCTCCCACTACTGCAGGTTGGTCGAAACACGACAGTCCAATCAGAAACCCTTCGACGAATCTGTGTGTGATGCATTAATCACAAACGGTGATGTAATAAAACCGTCAAAAAAGATACAAAACATTTGCGATGGCGGTGACATCAAACACGACTCAGATTAGAGTTGCGCATGCGATGTGTGGCAAACGGTTCACTACAAAAAAATACACTTCCGTGATGATACGTGTTTGTCATAGTAGGTCACGTTTTTTGTCATGCATGTACATCCATGACGTTTATGACAGAACCAAGATAGTCATACTTATGCTGTCGTAGAAGTGTTCCATGACATTACCAAAATTATCATCACGGAAGTGTCCACTTCCATGACGATAAATGCCGCGTCGTGGAAGTGCTTTCGTCAAGGGTGATCGACACGTGGCATCCACCGTAACGGGTCACCATTAAGCTATCGGGTCCAGTTTTGGATCCGATAACCCGCTAACAGCCCGGACCAATGAGGATTTTCCACGTGTAAAATTCTCATTGGCCGAAGGAAACACGTGTTGGCTCACCGTTGGGACAGATGTCATCCATTCATTGGACAGGAGGCGCCTATGATACATCGACACGTGGCACGGCCCAACAGAGGCCCATTCAAGTGAAAAGGCTGGCCCGTTTGACTTGGTCAAAAGGTAACGGGTCGGCCCACGGAAAGCGTGTTAACGACCTGTTCGTATATAGCCCATTTACGGCCCGCTAACTCACGACCCGTTACGGCCTATTGGAATTAAGCCCAGTAGCTTCATCTAGGCCGTCCAATATGATTCCAGCCCGTTGTAACTTCCAGCCCATGTATGGCCCATTATGTCTTTCGGCCCATACGAGGCCATTTGTAACTCTTGGCCCATTAACGGCCCGTGGTGAATCTGGCCCGCAATGAACAGTGTACTGCTTTATACCCATTAATGACCCATTATTCCATTGGGCCGTTTACAACCCGTGTTATCTTTCGGCCTTCTCAGGGCCCATTTATTCTTGGGCTCATTTCCAGCATTCGGTTACTTATGACCCATTACTGGCCTTTTCTGCTTGTGGGCCAAATTCAGCCCGTGGTTACAATCAGCCCGTTAATCCGTTGGGCCGTTTTCATAGCATCATCAAATACGGCCGATTAACGACGACCCGTTATTGTCGGCCCATGAACGGTCGATTCCAAGTCTAGCCCGTTTACGACCCATAATGCGGTCTGTTATTGGCCCATGTTTGGCCGATCGATCATACGGCCCGTAGAAGGCCCATTGAAGCTATGGCCCGTAGAAGGCCCATTGATGCTACGACCGGTAGAAGGCCCATTGTTTCTACGGCCCTTAGAAGGCCCATTGTTTCTACGGCCCGTAGGAGGCCCATGGTAACTACAGTAAATATGTAGCCCATGGTTATTGTGGCCTAGTTTTAAAAAATAGGTTATTGCGGCCACTAGCAAACCGCGGAAAAAGAACTGCACTGACTACAAGCAAACAAATAAACAAGACAACAAGCAAATAAATAAGCAAGCAACTTACGCTAGGCTATCACGGCTATTACACATATTACATCCACTGAGCATCAAAGTTTGCCACCAGTGCAAATATAGGGAACCAACAAGGAAATAAATAAGCAAGCAACTTACGCTAGGCTATCACGGCTATTAAACATATCACATCCACTGGGCATCAAAGTTCGCCACCAAAGGCAAATATAGGGAACAAAGCGACATATCATATACACTTTGGTTGTCAAAGTTGGCGACCGGTGCAAATAAACGCCTCGACAAAACAAGTCCAGAAATGAAACCACATCAAGATCTCAAGAAACAATATCCGGTACCCATAATGTTGGCAAGATGCTTAGCAAGCTTATTAACTTTCTCTTGTTTGGCGCTTAATTCCTCCGGCACTTGTCATTGCACCGTAAAGTATGCATCCCAGAATTCTGCAAGGACTTCCTCGGTCCTTGACTTCTGTCGCATAACATCGATCGATGTCTTTCAACTTGAAGTTGAGACTCAAGAAGCCGAACTGATTCAGCAAGTTCAAGAGCTGGTGCCCGATAGTAGCCGATAACTTTCGAACACTACATCAAGACAGGACTTTGGGGTTGTCTCAGTGTCTTCAATACAGTTTTTATCAGCTTTCTTGGAGACCAACGGGGATGTCTCACTATCTTGAACCTTATCTGTATTATTTCCTTTACCATTGCATAACGGGATACTCTTCTCCAATATTTTATCCGCGTTCAAAAGAGAAACAAACAAACACATCACAGGTTTACCATGTTGTATATGAAACTCATTTTGGTAAACTAGTTCAATAGTAAGGTGGATAGGATAACAACATGAAACAAACATATATCTATGTAGTATGGTCACTGTATGGTCTATATCATTCTAGTTTATGTTGCCAAATCAAGATAGAGACAAGTTCAATCATATCTATTTAAGACAAAGCAACATAGACAGAATATAAGTGTGGAAAACTACATAGAAATAACAACACTTGTAATATGCATGGCATGAGAACATGACTGTTTATTCAATTGAAACTGAAATCAACATAGAGCAAGTTACAACAGCAAACACGTTAAAGGAACAGGTTTAAAACATACATGTTGCACCATTGGAGTTTCAATTGCATCCTTCAAATTTGAAATTAGTTGGTATGAGTAAATACAGTGATGCAAGACCAAAATAGTATGAACCAACCTGAGAACAATTCTTCTTCCGCTTTAAGTGTTGACTTGGGGTTCGGAGTGGTGGTCCTCATGCTTTGGGCACTGCAGTTGCCTTACTAACTGCTCGTGTTTGGGTGCTCTGTGGTGGAGACGGTGCTGTGTCAACTAGAACTGGGTTACTATCTGCTGGGGTTGGGGTTAGAAGGGGTGTAGCTGGTTCTCTGTCCAACTGGGTAGGGGTACAATCTGCATGAGTTTGGGTTATGTGTGGTGGGGCTGGTTCTTGGGTAAGTACAACCGTGGTTCTATTTGCATCTACAGGTACCACGATCTTTTCTGAGGATCGTGTTTTTACTCCCACAGATACTGCCATCACCCCCCTCCAATTGAAATGGCTGATAAACAAGAAAAGTAATTGAATGTACATACATTGTAAGATAGACAGTGCAATGGATAGTAGGGAAGAAAAGCAGGCATGAAATAATTCACATTTATGTTGTCTAACCAAATGTAATAGCATGACATAATTTCACATATATGATGGCTAATTAAACAGGATAACATGACACAATTTCACATGTATGATGGCTAACTAAACATGATAGAATGACATACTTCAAAATATGATGACTATGTAAACATGATGACATGATATAACTACACAACGTGTCTATTAAAGTGGTTGGCATACCATAAATCACAAACATGCCATCGATGGAAACATGATGGCATGATATAATTCACGGATAGAATGACATAATTCAAAATATGATGACTATGTAAACAGGATGAGATGATATAACTATATTATGACTTTAGAAAATGGGTTGGCATGCCGTAATTCAGATACATGCTGTCATGTAAACATCATGGCATGATATAATTCAAATTCAAATATATGATTTATATACTAAGCAAGTGAGCAGAGGGCAATCGCATATATGAAGTGTCAACTAAGGAGATGGCATTCAATATTGTGTATATGATGTAAAAACTAAGCATTGCAATACAACATATGCATGATATGAGTAATATAACCCTGCCAAGTTTGAGCATACACCTCGGGGATAATAGGACTAGTCATACGCCTCTGAATCCTCCTCTCAAGAGCTATCTGTAACCAAGAAGATATCTGCTTCAAGCAGCATTGTTCCGCTCAAGACCTTGTTTTCACTCCAGATTTCTCCATCACCAATTCAAATGGCTGATGCACAGGAAGAACAGTTGAATATACAAACATTGTCGACAAATGCAACAAGAAATACAAAAAAAGGACGGCATGATATAATTCACATATATGACGCTTGGCTAAACAACATGGCATTGCATAATTCACATATATAATGCCTTGCAACAAGATAGCATTGCATAATTCACATATATAATGTCTTGCAACAAGATGGCATTGCATAATTCACATATATGGTAATTAGATACTAAACAGGTGGCATTCACATGTGTAAACTAAGCAAATGACATAGCAATGCAAGATACCATACACACGGTATGAGCAACATAACCCGCCAAGTTAGAGCATGCACCTCGGGGAATATGACGGGTCATCTATCTCTGAATCCTCCTCTGAGGAGCTATCGGTAACCAGCAAGACATGCACTTCGTCAGATAGCATTGTCTGCTCTGAAGACCTTGTTTCCACTCCAGATTTTTCCATGACCGTGCCAAATGGCTGATGCACAGGAAGAGTAATTGAATGTACTAAAATTGTTGAAAAATTTAACACGTAATAAAAAAATGATGGCATGATATAATTCACATATAAGATGACCGCTAACCAGGTGGCATTGCAAAATTCACATATATGATGCCTGGCTAAACAAGATGGCATTGCATGGTTCACATATACGATAAAGAAACTAAACAGATGGCATTCACACAAAGCATGTCTAAACTAAGCATATGACATATTTGATGTATAAAGTAAGGAATGCAAGGCACCATATGCATGATATTACCAACATCAGCATGCCAAGTTAGAGCGAAGACCTCAGGGGGTAAATAGGAGTGGTCTTCTCCTTCTGAATCCCACTCAGAACAGTTATCTTCCTCTTGAGTATAATCCAAAATGGGTGGAGTGGGGCTGCCTTTGTGCCCACCATGGAGCAACGTCTGCATGAAATTTTATTGCCACGCAAGGCTTGTCTCTTTTGCTCTACATGTTCTCCATTGTGTACAGTAACTGACATGCGTAGGAATAACACATAGTGAGATTATGTAAGGAGTGCATGCACAAATCCAGAGTGATGGTAGAAAACTGTGGATAGACCCAAAACCAATGATAGCAGGCACACAATAGCTTTAGTTAAAAAATACAGATAATGGCTCCTTTAATATTTGTTTGCACCCAACATGAAACTCATAGTAGACACCCGAGATTAACCAGATAGTAGACAGATAGTACTGATTGTTGCCCCAATATGTACCCCACAACTATTTAAAAACTCAAGTTTCAGCATTAGTTTGGACCTAACTCGGAGTCTAATAGGTGAACACGACGATAAAGTAGCATGTCATCATATTAAGCGATGAATAACGTAAGAAGACACGGAAGAGTGCGACCTCTCTTATGGACTCGTGTAGTCCTCAAGGTCATCTGCTCAATTGATGATGGTAATGCAGTTGTCGTGGTTGCTGCTACCTCTTGAGCATGCGTAGGTTTTCCCTTGAAGAGGAAAGGGTGATGCAGCAAAGTAGCGTAAGTATTTCCCTCAGTTTTTGAGAACCAAGGTATCAATCCAGTAGGAGATAACACGCAAGTCACCTAGTACCGCACAAACAATCAAGAACCTTGCAACCAATGTGATAAAGGGGTTGTCAATCCCTTCACGGTCACTCGCAAAAGTGAGATCTGATAAAGATAATAAGATAAATATTTTTGGTATTTTTGTTGTATAGATTGGAAAGTAAAGATTGCAAAATAAAATAAATAGGAAACTAAACTTGTAGATCGGAAACTTATGTGATGGAAAATAGAAGATTATATGATGGAAAATAGACCCGGGGGCCATAGGTTTCACTAGTGGCTTCTCTCAAGATAGCATATATTACGGTGGGTGAACAAATTACTACCGAGCAATTGATAGAAAAGCACATAGTTATGAGAATATCTAGGCAATGATCATGAATATAGGCATCACGTCCATGTCAAGTAGGCCGAAACGATTCTGCATCTACTACTATTACTCCACACATCGACCGCTATCCATCATGCATCTAGAGTATTAAGTTCATAAGAACAGAGTAACACATTAAGCAAGATGACATGATGTAGAAGGATAAACTCAAGCAATATGATATAAACCCCATCGTTTTATCCTCGATGGAAACAATACAATACGTGCCTTGCTGCCCCTCACATCGGGAAAGGACACCGCAAGATTGAACCAAAAGCTAAGCACTTCTCCCATTGCAAGAAAGATCAATCTAGTAGGCCAAACTAAATCTATAATTCAAAGAGACTTGCAAAGATATCAAATCATGCATATAAGAATTCAGAGAAGAACCAAATATTATTCATAGATAAACTTGATCATAAATCTACAATTCATCGGATCTCGGAAAACACACCGCAAAAGAATATTACATCGAATAGGTCTTCAAGAACATCAAGGAGAACTTTGTATTGAGAATCAAAAAGAGAGAAGAAGCCATCTAGCTAATAACTATGGACCCCAAGGTCTATGGTAAACTACTCAGACATCATCGGAGAGGCTATGGTGTTGATGTAGAAGCCCTCCATGGTCGATTCCCCCTCCGGCAGAGCGCCGGAAAAGGCCCCAAGATGGGATCTCACAGGTACAAAAGTTTGCGGCGGTGGAAAAGTGGTTTCGTGGCTCCCCCTAATGGTTTTAGGGTATAAGAGTATATACAGGCGAAAGAAGTACATCGGTGGAGCTCCGTGGGGCCCACAAGGGTGGGGGCGCGCCTACCCCCTGGGCGCACCCTCCTGCCTCGTGTCCGCCTCGCGGAGTTCTAGACTTCAACTCCAAGTCTTCTGGATTGCGTTTGTTCCAAGAAAGATCATCGCGAAGGTTTCATTCCGTTTGGTATTCCTTTTCTGCAAAACACTGAAATAGGCAAAAAACAGAAACTGGCACTGGGCCTCCGGTTAATAGGTTAGTCCAAAAATAATATAAAAGAGCATATTAAAGCCCATTAAACATCCAAAACAGATAATATAATAGCATGGAACAATCAAAAATTATAGATGCGTTGGAGACGTATCGGTACGGTATGGCGGGAAGAAGATCTGAGGCGGCGAAAGATAGTCTCAGAGAGCGAATACCTGCTGTGGTGAGCCCTTCCGTCGTTGGAGCAATTTGAGCTGGGGTGGAACACAATACAGCGAGGAGCAGGACAAACCACACAAGGTTTTCTTTGACACATATCTGTAACATAAGTAATTGTGTGAGGGCTTGTTTGAATTTGAGGATTCTAACAATGCAGGGATAGGAAATAGACATGAATAGGATAGGAATGCATGTGCAAAACAGAGAATTTTAAAACACATGATTTCTGTCAATCTGGGTGTTTGGTTCACAAGATTGGAAGATCACAAGATGCAAAGAAGCATGGTGAGATTAAGTCAAACCACAAGAAAATGTACGGTTATAATGCTATTATGCTACTATCTGTTAGTCTTGTGCGTCATGAATAGGAATTTGAAAAGGAGGACAAGTGGAAATTAAAATTCCTACGGTTTTTCTTCCAAGGAGACACTAAAGGAACAAATCGTACAGTTTTCCTTTGCTCCATTCCTTTGAACTAAACGCATGAATAGTAGTACCATAGGAAACTTTCCAATTCCTATGTTTTTTCCTTCACTTTTCCTTTCAAGCACTGGCGATTCTAGTAGGCAGGCTTGAGCAAGGAAAAGCCTACACTCAAAAAATGTTTTTGTGCTACTTCTACTACTTTGGAGCCAGGCCACTGCCCTACTAGCTCAACTCCCAGGCCCATCGACAAATGCACAGCTCAAACGCGCAGAGATAAATAATGACGGTGTTCAAGAGAGTCCATCACGGATAGCTAAGTTTCCTGGTACCTCACTGCTTGTCATATAGTAGGATAAAATAACCGTATTTCATGTTACTACGTGTGCTCAGTGGACAATATATATAACATGTAGAGTAAAAAAGAGATGCAACAAGTGTACAACCTCTTTGGCGAAGCCATGTCGATCTCAGTGTGATTGGGTTGGTCGATGAGGATGCTCCGGCTGACTTGGCTGTCGGGGGAGGGGAAGAAGATCTTAGGCTTCTGGAGATGGAGCCCGGGGTACTGCTCTGCTGTGATGGTGGGTTTCATCGTTGGAGCA
Organism: Aegilops bicornis; assembly: GCA_021605145.1. Taxonomy (NCBI): domain Eukaryota; kingdom Viridiplantae; phylum Streptophyta; class Magnoliopsida; order Poales; family Poaceae; genus Aegilops; species Aegilops bicornis. The sequence goes on along the minus strand of CM038673.1, from coordinate 558,464,329 downwards.
GCTCCAGTGAGTTGTACGACGCCGAGGTTGAAGCAGGACAAGAGAGACAATGTTAACCTGAGTGGAATTCTAATAGCATCTCCAATAGTTGACGTAAAATACATAACCACAAAGTGCTAGATGTAAAATACATCAGCCGCTCATCTCTGAACTTAACTGTCGAAACTGAATTTAACTTTCGAAACTGAACTTAACTGTCGAAACTGAATTTTGCTGTCGAAACTGAATTTTACTGTCGAAACTGAACACGCTAGTAGCAGAAAAGCAGTAGCAGTAGCGCATGCGAGAGTCGGGGCAGCTGGTCGTGTAGCAGTTCATCTTCAACCTCCAGCCCCCTGAGCCGCCAGCCACCACCGGCCAAACTGCCGCCCCCGCCGCCCGCGGCCGGCGGTGCGCCACCCCGCCCGCCCCAAAACCACTCCCCACCGCTGGTCCGCCGCCGCCCCTACCATCCCTCTAGGCACCCCCGTGCCGAGCTTTTTCTCCGGCGATCGCCCCACCACCACCGGTGACCATCGCCCCCACCCTGAACCCTAAGATAGATAGTAGGGTACCTCTCCGGTGAGCCCCCCTCCCAGCGGGTGGTTCTTCCTTAACTCCGGTGAGCCCCCCCCCCCCCACCCCTCGAAAATTGAGTGACCCAAAAGTTGATTCAATGATCAAGTGTAGCTTCATCGAAGCAACGCATAAGCAAGAGCAAGAGCGAGAGCACCAAATGAGCAAGAGCGTACCGAGCAGGGACCGAGAGCAAGAGCAGAGCAGCATCAAGAGCGAGAGCTAAAGCAGCAGAAGATCCTACTGATGTGTACTTCACCGCCGAGGGAGCCACGCTGTGGAGGAAGTGGGCCGGCGACGCCGCCGTGGATGGAGCCGCGCCATGTCGGATCGGGACCGAGCGCCGGCAGCACCGTGAGATCGAATCAAGAAGAAAATGCGGCGATTAGTGTACAACCTCTTTGGTGGCACCGATTAGGCCTCAGCTTCTTCTGAGGAAACGGTGATGATGCTGCTCTTCCGGTGGTGCAGGTGAAGACGGCGGTGTGGGAATGGAGGTGGCACAAAAGACAAGGGGAACATCGGGGCAGCTCCTTGGAGGTGGAGGACGGGGTGGCTGAACCGGCGGGATGACAAGATCGACGACGGATCCTCATCCGGTATGGTGGATGAGGGACGTCGAGGTGTTGCTGTGGACGACATCGCCGGGGAAGAGCCTCCGGCTGGGTGCCGAACGGAGGAGGGTGTGGGGCTTCACGGGTTTTCGTGGCCTCGGTGTACGAATGGGTGGGCTGATGGGATGGGAGTGTTGGAAATATGCCCTAGAGGCAATAATAAAAGCATTATTATTATATTTCCTTGTTCGTGATGATTGTCTTTTATTCATGCTGTAATTGTATTATCCGGAAATCGTAATACATGTGTGAATACATAGACCACAATACGTCCCTAGTGAGCCTCTAGTTGACTAGCTCGTTGGTCAACAGATAGTCATGGTTTCCTCGACTATGGACATCGATGTCGTTGACGACGGGATCACGCCATTAGGAGAATGACGTGATGGACAAGACCCAATCCTAAGCATAGCACAAGATCGTGTAGTTCGCTTTTGCTAGAGCTTTTTCAATGTCAAGTATCTCTTCCTTAGACCATGAGATCATGTAACTCCCGGATACCGTAGGAGTGCTTTGGGTGTACCAAAGCGTCACAACGTAATCGGGTGACTATAAAGGTGCACTACGGTATCTCCGAAAGTGTCATTGGGTTGACACGGATCGAGGCTGGGATTGGTCACGCCGGATGACGGAGTGGGATCTCGGGGCCCACTCGATAATGCATCATCATAATGAGCTCAAAGTGACCAAGTGTTTGGTCACGGATCATGCATTACGGTGCGAGTAAAGTGACTTGCGATACGACCTGAGCGAGGTATTGGGATACCGACGATCGAGTCTCGGGCATGTAACGTCTTCGATTGACAAAGGGAATAGTATACGGGGTTGATTGAATCCTCGACATCGTGGTTCATCCGATGACATCATCGAGGAGCATGTGGGAGCCAACATGGGTATCCAGATCCCGCTGTTGGTTATTGACCTGAGAGCGTCTCGGTCATGTCTACATGTCTCCCGAACCCGTCGGGTCTACACACTTAAGGTTCGGTGACGCTAGGGTTATTAGGAAGACTTGTATGTGATTACCGAATGTTGTTCGGAGTCCCGGATGAGATCCCGGACGTCACGAGGAGTTCCGGAATGGTCCGGAGGTAAAGATTTATATATGGGAAGTTGTCAAACGGACACCGGAAAGTTTCGGGGCATACCGGTATTGTACCGGGGCCACCGGAAGGGTTCCGGAGGTCCACCGGGAGGGGCCACCCCTCCCGGGGGGGCCACTTGGGCTGCGTGGGAAGGGGCCAGCCCCTGGTGGGCTGGGCGCACCCCCTCCCTTGGGCCCTTGCGCCTAGGGTTGAGGGGGGGAACCCTAGAGGGGGCAAGCCCCCCTCCCCTTGGCCGCCGCCCCCCCTCTAGATGCCATCTAGAGGGGCCGGCCCCCCTTGCCCTCTCCCCTATAAATAGAGGGGTGAGGGGAGGGCTGCACACCCAAGCCAAGGCGCAGCCCCTCCCCTCCCCAACACCTCTCCTCCTCCGTACGTGCTTGGCGAAGCCCTGTCGGAGTACTGCTGCACCAACATCACCACGCCGTCGTGCTGCCGTTGGAGCAATCTTCCTCAACCTCTCCTTCCCCTTGCTGGATCAAGACGGAAGAGACGTCGTCTGCACTGCACGCGGTGTTGAACACGGAGGTGCTGTCCGCTCAAGATGTGGTCATCGGTGATCCGAATCACGGCGAGTACGACTCCATCATCACCATCCCCTTGAACGCTTCCGCACTCGATCTACAAGTGGTATGTAGATGCAAACTCTCTCCCTCGACTCGTTGCTTAGATGAACTCATAGATGGATCTTGGTGAAACCGTAGAAAAAAATTTAATTTTCTGCAACGTTCTCCAACAGTGGTATCAGAGCTAGGTCTATGCGTAGTTCTCTATTGCACGAGTAGAACACAATTTGGTTGTGGGCGTAGATCTTGTCAACTTGCTTGCCGCTACTAGTCTTATCTTGCTTCAACGGTATTGTGGGATGAAGCGGCCCGGACCAACCTTACACGTACTCTTACGTGAGACCGGTTCCACCGACTAACATGCACTAGTTGCATAAGGTGGCTGGCGGGTGTCTGTCTCTCCCACTTTAGTTGGAGCGGATTCGATGAAAAGGGTCCTTACGAAGGGTAAATAGAAGTTGACAAGATCACGTTGTGGTTAATCGTAGGTAAGAAAACGTTCTTGCTAGAACCCAATTGCAGCCACGTAAAAGATGCAACAACAATTAGAGGACGTCTAACTTGTTTTTGCAGCAATTGTCATGTGATGTGATATGGCCAAGTTGTGATGTATGATGAATGACATATTGTGATGTATGAGATCATGTTCTTGTAATAGGAATCACAACTTGCATGTCGATGAGTATGACAACCGCGTGAGCCATAGGAGTTGTCTTTATTTTTTGTATGAGCTGCGTGTCATTGAAGAACGCCATGTAAATTACTTCACTTTATTGCTAAACGCTGTTAGCCATAGAAGTAGAAGTAGTCGTTGGCGTGACAACTTCATGAAGACACGATGATGGAGATCATGATGATGGAGATCATGGTGTCATGCGGTGACAAGATGATCATGGAGCCCCGAAGATGGAGATCAATGGAGCTTTATGATATTGGCCATATCATGTCACTACTATATATAATTGCATGTGATGTTTATTATGTTTATGCATCTTGTTTACTTAGAACGATGGTAGTAAATAAGATGATCCCTTACAACAATATCAAGAAGTGTTCTCCCTAACTGCGTGCACCGTTGCTAAAGTTCGTAAGCTTCTAAGCACCACGTGATGATCGGGTGTGATGGATTCTTACGTTCACATACAACGGGGTGTAAGACAGATTTACACACGCAAAACACTTAGGGTTAACTTGACGAGCCTAGCATGTATGCAGACATGGCCTCGAACACGGAGACCGAAAAGGTCGAACACGAGTCGTATGGAAGATACGATCAACATGAGAATGTTCATCGATGATGACTAGTCCGTCTCACGTGATGATCGGACCACGGCCTAGTCGACTCGGATCGTGTAACACTTAGATGACTAGAGGATGTCTAATCTGAGTGGGAGTTCATTAAAATAATTTGATTAGATGAACTTAATTATCATGAACTTAGTCTAAAACTTTTGCATAATATGTCTTGTAGATCAAATGGCCAACGCTCATGTCAACTTGAACTTCAACGCTGCTCCTAGAGAAAACCAAGCTGAAAGATGATGGCAGCAACTATACGGATCGGGTCCTAACCCGAGGATCATCCTCATAGCTGCCAGAAACAATATGTCCTAGAAGGACCGCTAGGTGACGCTTGCCGTCCCGAGAACCAAGACATTATGAATGCTTGGCAATCTCGTCTTGATGATTACTCCCTCGTTCAAGGCGGCATGCTTTACAGCTTAGAACCGGGCTCCAAAAGCGTTTTGAGCATCACGGAGCATATGAGATGTTCGAGGAGCTGAAACTAGTTTTCCAAGCTCACGCCCGGTCGAGAGATATGACATCTCCGACAAATTCTATAGTTGTAAGATGGAGGAAAATAGTTACATCGGTGAGCACATACTCAAGATGTCTGTTGCACAACCGTATGACCCAGCTGAATATTAACCTCCACGATGAGGCGGTCATCGACAGAATCCTTGATCGCTCCCACCAAGCTACAAGAGCTTTGTGATGAACTACAATATGCAGTGGGATGGTGAAGACCATTCCTGAAGTATTTTCAATGCTTTGAAGTCAGCAGAGGTTGAGATCAAGAAAGAACATCAAGTGTTGATGGTCAATAAGACCACTAAGTTCAAGAAGGGCAAGGGCAAGAAGAACTTCAAGAAAGACTGGCAAGGATATTTGCGCGCCCTTGGAAGCCGCCATCGGGAAGAAGTCAAAGAATGGACCCAAGCACGAGACCGAAAGTGCTTTTATTGCAAGGGAAGGGTCACCGAAGCGGAACTGCCCCAAATACTTAGCGGATAAGAAGGCCGCAACACCAAAGGTATATTTGATATACATGTAATTGATGTGTACCTTACCGATTTTCGTAGTAACTCCTGGGTATTTGATACCGGTGCCGTTGCTCATATTTGTAACTCACAGCAGGAGCTGCGGAATAAGCGGAGACTGGCGAAGGACGAGGTGACGATGCGCGTCGGGAATGGTTCTAGAGTCGATGTGATCGCCGTCGGCACGCTACCTCTACATTTACCTACGGGATTAGTTTTGAACCTTAATAATTGTTATTTGGTGCCAAGTTTGAGCATGAACATTGTATCCGGATCTCGTTTAATGCGAGATGGCTACTCATTTAAATCCGAGAATAATGGTTGTTCTATTTATATGAGAGACATGTTTTATGGTCATGTCTGGATGGTCAATGGTTTATTCTTAATGAATCTCGAGCGTAATGTTACACATATTCATAGCGTGAATACCAAAAGATGTAAAGTTGATAACGATAGTCCCACATACTTGTGGCAGCCGCCTTGGTCACATTGGTGTCAAGCGCATGAAGAAGCTCCATGCTTTGATGGACTTTTGGAGTCTCTAGATTATGAATCATTTGACACATGCGAACCATGCCTTATGGGCAAGATGACCAAGACTCCGTTCTCCGAAACAATGGAGCGAGCAACCAACTTATTGGAAACCATACATACCGATGTATGCGGTCCAATGAGTGTTGAGGCTCATGGAGGATATCGTTATGTTCTCACTCTCACCGATGACTTGAGTAGATATGGGTATGTCTACTTAATGAAACACAAGTCTCGAGACCTTTGAAAAGTTCAAGGAATTTCAGAATGAGGTAGAGAATCAACGTGACCGAAAAATAAAATTCCTACGATCGATCGTGGAGGAGAATATTTAAGTCACGAATTTGGTACACACTTAAGAAAATGTGGAATCGCTTTCACAACTCACGCCGCTGGAACACCTCAACAGAACGGTGTGTCCGAACATCGTAATCGCACTCTATTGGATATGGTGCGATCTATGATGTCTCTTACCGATTTACCGCTATCATTTTGGGGATACGCTCTAGAGACAGCTACATTCACTTTAAATAGGGCACCGCCTAAATCCGTTGAGATGACACCGTATGAATTATGGGTTGGGAAGAAACCTAAGTCATTCGTTTCTAAAAGTTTGGGGATGCGATGCTTATGTCAAGAAACTTCAACCTGAAAAGCTCGAACCCAAGTCGGAAAAATGCGTCTTCATAGGATACCCTAAGGAAACCATTGGGTATACCTTCTACCTTAAATCCGAGGGATAGATCTTTGTTGCCAAGAATGGATCCTTTCTGGAAAAAGAGTTTCTCTCGAAAGGAGTAAGTGGGAGGAAAGTAGAACTCGATGAAGTACTACCTCTTGAACCGGAAAGTAGTGCAGCTCAGGAAAATGTTCTGTGGTGCCTACACCAATTGGAGAGGAAATTAATGATGATGATCAAGGTACTTGGATCAAGTTGCTACGAACTTCAGTGGGTCCACTAGGACACGTTCCGCACCAGAGTGGTATGGCAACCCTGTCCTAGAAATAATGTTGTTAGACAACGGTGAACCTTCGAACTATGAAGAAGCGATGGAGGACCCAGATTCCAACAAATGGCTAGAAGCCATGAAATCCGAGATAGAATCCATGTATGAAAACAAAGTATGGACTTTGGTGACTTGCCCGATGATCGGCGAGCGATAGAAAACAAATGGATCTTTAAGAAGAAGACGGACGCGGATGGGAATGTCACCATCTATAAAGCTCGACTTGTCGCTAAGGGTTATCGGCAAGTTCAAGGGATTGACTACGATGAGACTTTATCTCCCATAGCGAAGCTTAAGTCCGTCCGAATCATGTTAGCAATTGCCGCATACTATGATTATGAGATATGGCAGATGGACGTCAAAACAGCGTTCCTTAACGGGCATCTTAAGGAAGAGTCAGTATATGATGCAGCCGGAAGGTTTTGTCGATCCTAAGAATGCTAACAAAGTATGCAAGCTCCGGTGATCCATTTATGGGCTGGTGCAAGCATCTCGGAGTTGGAACATTCGCTTTGATGAGATGATCAAAGCGTTTGGGTTTATGCAGACTTATGGAGAAGCCTGCGTTTACAAGAAAGTGAGTGGGAGCTCAGCATTTCTCATATTATATGTAGATGACATACTTTTGATGGGAAATGATATAGAATTCTTGGACAGCATTAAGGCCTACTTGAATAAGTGTTTTTCAATGAAGGACCTTGGAGAAGCTGCTTATATATTAGGCATCAAGATCTATAGAGATAGATCGAGACGCCTCATAGGTCTTTCACAAAGCACATACCTTGATAAGATTTTGAAAAAGTTCAAAATGGATCAGTCCAAGAAAGGGTTCTTGCACTGTCTTTGCAAGGTGTGAGATTGAGCTCAGCTCAATGCCCGACCACGGCAAAAGATAAAGAAGAGATGAGCGTCATCCCCTATGCCTCAGCCATAGGATCTATTATGTATGCCATGTCGTGTACCAGACCTGATGTAAACCTTGCCGTAAGTTTGGTAGGAAGGTACCAAAGTAATCCCGCAAGGAACACCGGACAGCGATCAAGAATATCCTGAAGTACCTGAAAAGGACAAAGGACATGTTTCTCGTTTATGGAGGTGACGAAGGGCTCGTCAGTAAAGGGTTACGTCGACGCTTAGCTTCGACACGCATCTGGATGACTCTAAGTCACAAGCCGGATACGTGTATATGTTGAATGGTGGAGCAAGAAGCTGGTGCAGCTGCAAGCGGAAGCGTCGTGGCGGGATCTACATGTGAAGCGGAGTACATGGCAGCCTCGGAGGCAGCGCATGAAGCAATTTGGGTGAAGGAGTTCATCACCGACCTAGGAGTCATACCCAATGCGTCGGGGCCGATCAAACTCTTCTCTGTGACAACACCGAGCTATTGCACTTGCCAAGGAGCCTGTGTTTCACAAGAAGACCAGGCACATCAAGCGTCGCTTCAACTCCATCCGTGAAAATGTTCAAGATGGAGACATAGAAATATGCAAAGTGCATACGGATCTGAATGTCGCAGATCCGTTGACTAAACCTCTTCCGCGAGCAAAACATGATCAACACCAGAACTCTATGGGTGTTCGATTCATCACAATTTAACTAGATTATTGACTCTAGTGCAAGTGGGAGACTGTTGGAAATATGCCCTAGAGGCAATAATAAAAGCACTATTATTATATTTCCTTGTTCGTGATGATTGTCTTTTATTCATGCTGTAATTGTATTATCCGGAAATCGTAATACATGTGTGAATACATAGACCACAATACGTCCCTAGTGAGCCTCTAGTTGACTAGCTCGTTGGTCAATAGATAGTCATGGTTTCCTGACTATGGACATCAGATGTCGTTGACGACGGGATCACGTCATTAGGAGAATGACGTGATGGAGAAGACCCAATCCTAAGCATAGCACAAGATCGTGTAGTTCGTTTTTCTAGAGCTTTTTCAATGTCAAGTATCTCTTCCTTAGACCATGAGATCGTGTAACTCCCGGATACCGTAGGGAGTGCTTTGGGTGTACCAAACGTCACAATGTAACCGGGTGACTATAAAGGTGCACTACAGGTATCTCCGAAGTGTCATTGGGTTGACACGGATCGAGATCGGATTTGTCACTCCGTATGACGGAGAGGTATCTCTGGGCCCACTCGGTAATGCATCATCATAATGAGCTCAAAGTGACCAAGTGTTTGGTCACGGGATCATGCATTACGGTGCGAGTAAAGTGACTTGCGATAACGAGACTGAACGAGGTATTGGGATACCGACGATCGAAGTCTCGGGCATGTAACGCATCCGATTGACATAGGGAATAGTATCTGAGGTTGATTGAATCCTCGACATCGTGGTTCATCCGATGACATCATCGAGGAGCATGTAGAGCCAACATGGGTATCCAGATCCCGCTGTTGGTTATTGACCGAGAGCGTCTCGGTCATGTTCAGCATGTCTCCGAACCCGTAGGGTCTACACATAAGGTTCGGTGATGCTAGGGTTATTAGGAAGACTTGTATGTGATTACCGAATGTTGTTCGAGTCCCGGATGAGATCCCTGGACGTCACGAGGAGTTCCGGAATGGTCCGGAGGTAAAGATTTATATATGGGAAGTTGTCAAACGGACACCGGAAAGTTTCGGGCATACGGTATTGTACCGGGGCCACCGGAAGGGTTCCGGAGGTCCACTGGAGGGGCCACCTCCGGGGGCCACTGGGCAGCGTGGGAAGGGGCCAGCCCTCAGTGGGCTGGGCGCACCCTCCCTTGGGCCCTTGCGCCTAGGGTTGAGGGGAACCCTAGAGGCGCCCCCTTGCTTGGGGGCAAGCCCTCCCTTGGTAGCCGCCCCCTCTAGATGCCATCTAGAGGGGCCGCCCCTCTCCTTCCCCTATAAATAGAGGGGTGAGGGAGGGCTGCACACCCAAGCCAAGGCGCAGCCCTCCCTCCCCAACACCTCTCCTCCTCCGCACGTGCTTGGCAAAGCCACAGCCGAGTATCTTCTGCACCAACATCACCACGCCCGTCGTGCTGCCGTTGGAGCAATCTTCCTCAACCTCTCCTCCCCCTTGCTGGATCAAGGCCGGAGGAGACGTCGTCCGTACTGCACGTGTTGAACACGGAGGTGCTGTCCGCTCAAGACTTGGTCATCGGTGATCCGAATCACGGCGAGTACGACTCCATCATCACCATCCCTTGAACGCTTCCGCACTCGATCGACAAGTGGTATGTAGATGCAAACTCTCTCCCTCGACTCGTTGCTTAGATGAACTCATAGATGGATCTTGGTGAAACCGTAGAAAAAAATTTAATTTTCTGCAACGTTCTCCAACAGGGAGTGGGGAACCATGGCTTAGGGACGCGCTTGTCCGAAATGTGGGGTAAGTTACGAAAGTACCCCCACCGATTTGAGCTAGGCGGTTCTTTCGGTTCAGGGGTATCACGGGCATTTCGCGTGTCGGGATTTCGCAGGAGGTGGGAGTTTTCGCGCGTTGTAATTTTGGGATAGCAAGGCGCGGGTTGAGATGGAGGGAGTTTTCGGAGCACAACGAGACAAAGATATATCTTAAATATTTCTGGGTAACAAGGCGCGGGTTGAAGAGGCGGGAGTTTCGTAGCACGACAGACAGAGATGCTAGCTTGAAATTTCGGCATAACAAGGCGCGGCTTGAAATTTCGGGAGAACAAGCTTAACATGTACAAAAAAAGACAATTCACACCTCATCACTAGAGAGAGCCATGTCCCGTTTTACTATATTACTAGAAATGCATTCAAATACAACAAAAAAAATCTGGACAACAAACATAACGTGTACAATACCAAAACAATTTGCACTTCCCTCAACAATAAAAAACAATGCGTGTTGTCTAGCATATGGACTAAATTTGAGTACATTTTCCCTGTTTGAATGGGATTGGACTCGGTTTAGTTATACAACCATCTAAATATTATCTTTACAACACATGACATGAATATAGGAGAAGTAAATTCCTATATAAATACGAACTACATGTACATACGATCTCAAATTCAAATATATGTATCCATTTTATGTTGAATTCAAATCATAGTACATGTATGCTCTAGCCAACCCTCAACCGGCCTTGATCAGCATCGTTGTAGGCCAGGACCCGAGGAGAACCGCAAGAGAGCTTTGTGGGGGAGGGGGGCCGCTTCTGCCCCATAGATGAGGAATAAGGGTGGTGGGTTTAGTCGTTGTAGTATGGATTGACCATAGCATAGAGGGAAATTCTTTGATCCAGCGCTCTCCACTCTTCTTCGACATGTCGAAGGTTCTAGGCTTGAGCCCCTTGAGCAGCTCATCATTTGCGCGTTAGGCTTGGTCGTTGCTGCGAGGATGAGCAATAGAAGCGAAGCAAATTTTGGTGTCGATGTTGTCGTAGTACTCCCAGAACGCGCCGCTGGTGAATTAGATGCCATTGTCAGTGATTATGCGGTTAGGCACTCCGAAACGGCACACGGGACCCTTGATGAACTTGACAGCGGACTGCATCGGGATGGTGTAGACAGGCCCCACCTTCGTCCACTTGGTGAACTTGTCGATGGCAATGTAGAGGTACTGATAGCCGCCAATGAAGTGAGGGAAGGGCCCAGTATGTCCAACCGCCAGACTGGGAAGGGCCCTGAGAGGGGAATCGTTTGGAGCACTTGTGTAACCTGGTGGATTTTCTTGGTGTGGAACTTGCATGCTTCACAGCTCTTGACCATGTCAGTTGCATCGGTGGACCAAAAGAAATCTTGTCGGAAATCTTTACCCATGTTAGGACCGTGATTATATCAACCAGAGGGGGTGAATGGGAGATTCAACTTTTTTGAAACTTTGAACCGAACCCAAACACTGCAGCGGAGTAAACTGAGTAGATCAAACACTGATGGCAACATACGTATATAACTAGACAAATAGTAAGGAGCGAAAAGGGTTAAGCAAATCTTTTGAAGAAAGATACTACAATCGTTCGAGTAGTAGCTAACAATCTTTACCAGGACGATGGTCATGCAGTATGCTAACAAACAGAGCAACATGAGCGAGCGAGTAACAAACACAAATATAAACTAGGATGCTTATGATCGAAGGAGAAAAAGAACTATAACAGTATCACAAACCAAAAAGCCGACATCGAATGAGTGTGAGAGCTAGTGAATGAAATGGTACACATGCAAGGATACACGAAAGAAAATATGCTATTGATGAGGATACATGATCATGACAATTATCAAATCATAGACCACTGAAGATGACTACTGAAAGACTTGCAGTAGAGTAGAAAGAACCAGTGGTGCTCGATGGCGACAGAAGGATTTGGTTGACCAATTTGCCATTCTTCCAAAGGACTATGTCTGGTTGGAGGGACTTGTGATTGAACACGAGAGCAAACATCTCTCTGTCCTATTCTCCTTCAACCTGAAGCTGATCAGACTTCAATTGATTTCACTCGTGGTAGATACTTGTCGGCGATCTCCAAACTTTTGACAGACTTCTTCGTGGACCACAGTTACTCTTGGTTGCTGAAGACTTTGCTTGGTGAAGATAATTACTCTTCGACACTCAAGCTGATACCTATCCATCTAGAGAGTGTGCGGCTCTCAAGAGTAATAGGTACAAGAACTCTAACCCATAACTACTGTGATGCTCAACCACTGTCTAAGTTTTGGCTCTTGATTTTCTCTAGGTGGATCTTAAACTCAAATCTCTTGAGAGGGGATATTCAATCAATCTTCTCTGAATCTTAAGCGGAGCAGCTAACAGACAAAGTTGGTGCGAGGTGGCTATTTATATTGTGTCTTGGTCGGCCATTTCGTCAAACAATACCTGGGCATGCCCCGCACCGGTGTTTTCTGACATTGTACGCTTCCGTTGGAGTTGCGGAGAGTCGTATAGCATGTTGGTGGCGCCGTCCTGTCATGACCCACCTTTTCAGGCATACGGTCGCCTTGTGTTTCTATGCTAATCCATGGATCGAATCGTCAGCATACCTAATAACGATGGTGTATCATACACATATGCGTCCTTTATTATAATGCATGATCCAGAAAGCAAATAGGCTTATAGACTCTAGCCATAGGCTAGTCAAGTACATAGTCTCACATTAAGCAAGCATAGTTCATAATAAAGTGGAAACAAAAGCATAGTTCAAGGCTCTTTGCAACAAAATAGTTTGATCCAACTTTGTAATAGGTGATCTACCTACTAGTTGAACATACCATCTCACACAGTAGTCCATAATGCATATATATAAATGGGCCACCGTATTACACAGCTGCCCTAGACCAGTTCCACAGGTTAACCATGATCTGACACCAAGCACCTGGGTTGGTCAATATCCCTTGTTCAACACATCAGATTTTAGTTAAGAAGAGATGATGAGATCAAGCTGACAATTCTCAGAATAGTTGATCAAAAGTTGTCCATAATTAGGGACATGACTAATCATGATCAGTTGTATACACTCTGAAGAGGTTTGTGTACTTTACCCTTGATTCTCAGTCGCATCCTCTTGCTACTAAACTCTCCTGCAAAGTACTAAGGTAGACCAAGACGAGACTTTTGCGAAGTGGTAGCCCACGCCCAATGGCAAACCCATTCCAACCTACACATCTACATCTACTGGTCATGACGGAGGGGTTCCCACGATTTGGTCAAGACAAAACCCATATTTACTCACGGTTACACATGGAAACTACTCAACTTTGAACTCGTACAATCCCTTTGAGCATGGGCGGTCACCCAGTGGTGAGCTCCTCCTATAGGTAAACCATAAACAGGGGCCTGCAAGAGTCACTCCGGTTCTCCACCAAAGCAATACCGAAGTACCGCCCAAATGATTCATTAATTAAGTTGTCATTAAGTAGTCATCCATAAACTAACTTTTGAATGTTGATCCCAATCCACGTAATAGCAGCTAAGAAACTACTCGATGGTTACAAGGTCGGGGTAGATGGGCCTAAGTTTTCAACTACCGGGTTGATGCAGAATTTAGTGTATCTAAACTCACATTCCTATTGTGGCATTTGTACTACGTAGTGAAAATTCTGGGTAACATGGTCAAAGTGAAACTTGCCTTGGTTGTTGTTGTCACTGATGCACTTCTCACAGTCACAAGGGTTGCACTCCTCTTAATCTAATGTTGAAAGAAAATACTACTCCCTCCGTTCGGAATTACTCATCCAAAAATGAATGTATCTAGATGTAGTTTAGTTCTAGATACATCCATTTTTGCGACAAGTAATTCCGAACGGAGGGAGTACATAGCAGGCATAACAGCATAATTCATGCAAAGGGAGTACTTACATGAATGCAATTTAAGAAGCTATCACTCATCACACATTGTTGGTGTAGTTTGATTTGGTTTCATTTGATGAAGTGATCCAAGGTTTGAGTCTTAGTTCAATTTGAATTTGAATTATGGTTCTCCTTTTAAATTCAAATTGAGTTAGGCTTAAACATGGTTTCAAATTTTCAAATTATTTGTATCAAGTTTAGAATATTCAAAGAAACTTAATTAAGTGCTTGATTTTATTTGTAAAACAAATTTGAATTTGAAAAGTGGTTCACTTATTTGAATACAACTTGAATTAAATATTTAAGTTTCAATTCATACTTGTGGTCCCTAGAGTCATCCCAATCCAAAGTCTTACTAGGTTCATTTCTAGTTTTTGTATCTATTTAATTTTTTATTTAAACAACTTAGGGTTTTACCATTACATGAAACTAGGTTTGAATAATTTAAAATATGTTTAAATTCTAAACATATTAAATCAGATATAATTACTAAATGCTCATCTCAAGTTTCTGAACAAGTTAACAATTCCAACTACCAAGTTTTAAGTTTGCATTTCAGAAATAGAAACTATAAGAGTTGCAAATTAAATGAAACTGGTCTTGTTTGTATTCCATTCAGAATAAAATTTAAAATTAATTAAAAATATCAAACAATTGACTAAGTTAAAGTACATCACACTAGCTTTAATTTGCAAAAGAATCATTTCAATTGGATTTATATTTTTGAAGTTGTGCCTATATTAATAATTAAACCATTCTGTTAATTTCATTTTTCAAATTTAATTTTCAAAAATTCTACGTAAAGTTCATTACTTAAGGTTCAATTTGCAAAAATAATCACATGGTTTGGATATGAAGATAATTAGTTATTGTGTTTTGAAGTTCCAGGGTTTGTTCTGCAAAACCACCAGTTATTTGATGTGGATAATTGTCGGTGTACTAAAGTAGGGGTACCTTAGTACCCCGAACTTGTCTGCAAAGGCGATCCTTGGCGTCAGCGGCAAGCCTTGCCGGGCGCCCGCCAAGACCCTCCATGGCTAATTCAAGGCAAGACCCGACAAGAGGAGCTTGTCGGGAAGGCCTCTTTAGGCAGATAAGGCCCCGACAAGAGGAGCTGACTCAACCAACCGTAACACCATCGACCGGACAGAGCAAGAAGAGGAAGTTGGCCTCTGGTGACTACTTTCCGACGGAGCTTCCCGAAGCCGTCGTTGCAAAGGTCCCCAAGATCAACACCAACAATCTTTGAGGAAGCGATCTGCTCCGAGACCCCGAGGTTTGTTTCGTTGAAGCAAGCGCTCCGACAAGTCTTGCTCGCAAGCTTGTCGGGAGCATCTAACTCCGGCAGAGCCACCGGCTCTTGCCGTAGAAAGCTGATGTTCCGCAGCAGCAGATGAGCCTTTAGTCCTTGTTGTCGAGCCACAAGCTCCGGCATGGGCGCGGATTGTCCAATTCCTTCAGACGGAGAACTTCCCGAAGAGCGGGAAGAAGCGGAAAGAGTAGCCCGGCGATGAGTATGTACCGGTTTGTCGACGGCATACTTTATGCGAAGAAGACTCAACGGTGTGAAATTGAAGTGTATTCCGGGGAAGATGGATGAAGCTGTTGGCAGAAGATACATGGAGGCATATGTGGTCACCACATTGGCGCAAGAGCACTTGCTTAAGCAAAGCCTTCCGCAAGGTTTCTTCTGGCCGACAGACCTCCGGGATGCAAGCGCACAAGTAACCAAGTGTGAAGCGTGCGGTTCCATTCCAAACAGATACACCAGCCTGCTCAAGCTCTCCGGACGATCCCTTTATCCTGGCCATTTTCGGTCTGGGGCTCGACATCCTCGGCCCCTTCCCACAGTACAGTCGGGGCTTTGAGTACTTGTACGCCGCCATCGACAAGTTCACAAAGTGGCCGGAAGTGGAAGCGATGAGGAAGGTGACAAGACACGGTCGGTCAAGTTCTTGGTCGATTGTTTGCCGTTTGGAATCCCTAACAGGATCATCACCGACAACGGCACGCAATTTCTGATCGCACCTTCATGCAAGATGTCCAAGACCTTGGCGCCAAGGTTCGCTTCCGTTGCTCACCCGAGAAGCAGCGGTCAAGCGAGAGGGCGAACGCTGAAGTGCTGCAGCGGACTCAAGACCAGAACTTTCGACAGGCTGCACAAGTCGCGGAAGAAAGCTGGATCGAGGAGCTTTGGTGGTTCTTTGGTCGATCGAGCGACGCCAAATCGAGCCAGCGGCCAGGCACCCTTTGCTCTAGTCTATGGAGCAGAGGCAGTTCTCCCCACGGAACTTCGTATCACGGGTCGCCTCGAGTGCTCGCTTATGATGAGTTTGAGCAAGAGCAGCTGCGACAAGATGACGCTGCTCCTTGAGGAGGATCGTCTTGATTTCTTTGTCGAGCCGCTCGCTACCAGCCGAGCCTGCGTCGCTACCATGGCCGCAGGGTTAATGCCAGAAGTCTCGAGGAAGGCGACCTTGTTCTTCGGCGCACTCTGTCCGCCAAGAATTCAAACAAGTTGACGCCGAAGTGGGAAGGCCCTTATCGGGTGAAACGAGTCACTAGGTCTGGCGCTGTCCGCCTTGAGACCGAAGATGGCATTCCGGTGAGCAACTCCTGGAACATTGAGCATCTTCGTAAGTTTTACCCATAAGGCGCGGTTGTCGGAACCCGGTCCGGCAACCACCTTGTGTACAAGTCTTGCATTGTTGCATGTAATCGCCATTACAAAGCCGGGCGCAGACCCCGTGCATCAGTAAAGCCCATGTGTTGCGCGCAACCCGTCAAGTTCATGCTTTCATCAAGTTATTGCATGTTTTGGCTAACACTTTGTGCAGCAACCACCCCCGGTAAGCAGATTCGAGCCACTGGGCTCCATAACGTTATTTCCTCTTCTTTCTCTTGTCGCAAAGAAAGGGAGGCTCCCTCGCGCACAAGTTAACCCGGGGGGAGGAGGAGATAATACTATGGACCAGGCACCGCTCGAGGAAGTTTCGCCCCATCGGGAAGCAAGAAACAGAAAAGCTAAGTTGCCAAAGTTTGAGCAATCAATTTTTAAAATTTTCGTTAGCTTCCTCGAACGATAGTACTTTGTATGGAAAACCTGTGTGCGGAGGAACCGAATCGTGGATCGGTCGCGCCCTTACTTTGTTTCGAGTCCGCTCAACAACTTAAGCGAGCTGCGGCTAGTCCGCGACAAGGTTGCTTGTCGGTAGCGACCCCGCCAGCAGGCTGCTGAAGTTCCGCACTCGGCGCTCGCGGCAAGGGTGCCTGCACCGGCAAGTTTCCCCGAAAAGCGTAGGGCAATAACGTACAAAGGAAGAAATCAAGTAGAGGAAATAACATTGCATCGATCGGTTCAGATCAGTAATAAATTTGTAAAGCTACCTTCCTTGAACGACCGCGCTTTGTATGAGACACCCGTACGCGGAGGAACCAAATCGTGACTGGTCGCGCCCTTACTTTGTTTCGAGTCCGCTCAACAACTTAAGCGAGCTGCGGCTAGTCCGCGACAAGGTTGCTTGTCGGTAGCGACCCCGCCAGCGGGCTGCTGAAGTTCCGCACTCGGCGCTCACGGCAAGGGTGCCTGCACCGACAAGTTTCCCTGAAAGGCGTAGGGCAATAACATACAAAGCCAAGGGTCGAGTAAAGGAAGTAACATAGCAGACGTTGCCCAGAATAAAGTTATATTACAAAGATAACTTATTGCGGCGTAGCTAAATCTTCCTCGAACTGAAATAACAGCAAAGAGGAGAAGAAGGCGGCGGCACCCAAACCCGGCAAGCGAGTTGCCGGGCTGCGGCTAAGCCGAGTTGCCGGGGCAGCGGCAAGCCGAGTTGTCGAGGCTGAGATATCGAGATAAGCATTTCGTCCTTTTTCAAACATCCCTTTTTCATTAAAAACATTCTACTCGGATACAGTCCGTGGGGAATGAAAAACATGAAAGAGAGGATTACAAGCTTTAATGCGAATAAGGCCCAAAGGCTTACAAATTAAAAAGATAAGATGCCCATAATCCTTTTCCTGTCCCTCTTTCCAGGAGGTAGGTCAAGGAGACGGGGAGGGAAAAAGAAACGCCTAGACGAGCTACGGGTGCCAGAAGACACCAAGAGAACATCCCGGGAGCTCCCCGAGGGCTTGGCGGAGATGGCGGCACCGGAAGCGGGGTTCGAAGACGGGGCGGCAGGGCGTCAGCACGCTGTCGAGGGCACTACGCCCTCGTACTCCGACTTGACGGCCTTGTCGCCATCCCTCTTCCCCTTCCGCAGCCTCCCTACGCCAGTCGCTCAAGGAGACGACCCCGGGGAGTTCAGGGAGCCGGCGGCACGGATGATGGGGTCACCGGTGACGCACAGAGCGGCGCCCGACAACTAATCGGGCCCGCCAACCTCGTCGTCGCTGTCGCTCCCCTCCTCGTCACTCTCGCCGAGGGGGAACCTTCATTGTCGGAGGAGCTGTCTCGCAGCACTTCGCCCGAAAGTGCCAAGATCCCCAAGACCTTGACAGAGAGGAGATCACCCTCCATTAACTTAAAATGGAGGGTAAACCCCGCCCTCAAGCTGTGGATGCGGGTGAACGTCTTCCACCCGCGGTCGAGATACATCACATTAGGGGCTGGGAATACAACACGGACTCGCATGCCGCTGATTCCACAACCCCTCATGTGCAATCTCGATGTCTCGGCGGATCCGACTCCATTGCGCCATAAGCGAAGCTGGAAGCCGGAGGCGACGACGAGGCGCCGGCGCAGCCTGATGAAGAACTTCGCAAGGGTCGTCCCGGTATGGACCGCCCGCAGGAGGGGAACGCCCGGCGGAGGCGGAGACGGCGCCGCCCGTCCGCCTCTTCCTCGACCTCGTCCTCGACCTCGTCCTCGACCTGCCCTCGACCTCGCCCCTCCCTCTTCCTCTTGGGGCTGGATCTGCCGCCCAGGCGTAGGGGTTGGGAGGAGCGCTGTCTAGGCGACCCTCGCCGCCACCGATGAAGAACCAAGGCTCTTTTCTCCATGGCGAATGAGAGAAAGGGAAGCAGAAACTGAAGAAAGGAGGAGATGGGAGAGTGCGGCCTTCTGCGCTCCCCTTCCGCCCTTTTTAAGGAAGCAAGGTGGGGGCTCAACCGCCCCGCTCGACGAATCAGGGCATAGGAAGAGCAGGGAATCGGGGCCGACCTGCCGCCTCTGCCCAAGACGGCCCAGTTTCCCACTTCCACCGTCCGTGACCCCAAGAGCATGGGAACCACGTGGCGGGGAGGCAGAGCGGGGGCGACGGGTGGAGCGACCCCGCACGCCGCCCACTTCCCCCACGACGCCGCAATCGACGCTGCCGTTCTGAGGGGGACGCGGCGGATCTGAGTGGGTTTGGTTTGGACCCAGGCCGCGTGCCCGTGCCTGTTTGGGCCTGGCCCAACAGCGCTTCGGCACAGCGTATGGCCTGCAGACCGGGCTCCTGTCGGTGTACTAAAGTAGGGGTACCTTAGTACCCCGAACGTGTGCACGGGCAGTCGCAGCGTCCCCACGGCAAGCCTTGCCGGGCGCCCGCCAAGACCCTCCGCAGCTATTCTGAAGGCAAGACCCCGACAAGAGGAGCTTGTCGGGAAGGCCTCTTTAGGCAGATAAGGCCCCGACAAGAGGAGCTTGTCGGGAAGGCCGCTTCGGTAGCCTTGAAGACAAGGCCCGGCAAGAGGAGCTTGCCGAAGGCCAAGAGCGCGACAAGCCTCCGGCGCGACAAGGATTCGCCGCGGCAAGGCGCTTGCCGACATGCAACTCCTCTCCGCCTCCGCTCCAGCTCACCCAGCGACGTGTCGCCATGAGACCGTTCCATGGGCGGCGTGTCGGCGGCTGTGCAGCCGGCGGAGAAAGCGGCGACGCAGGCCTTGACAGGCTTCGCCATCGTGGCGGCGGGCGCACTGACGGTCTCTGTTACCTTTGTTTAAGCGACAACGACAGGCATTTATTGCTTTTGTCCCTTGCCGTCGAGTTAGGTATTTTGCACCGCATACCTTTGTTCAAGTAGGTGTACCAATCCCTGTTTTTACGTTTGTACCCCCGCCTATGTTGCCACCTATCGGAGACCCCTTGAGCATATAAAAGGAGGCCCGAGTGCAACGTAGAGGGGGTTCCGCAGGTTGGCAAGGTTCAGTTCATTCGACTGGCCATAGACTAGATACACTCACGCTAGGTTTTGTAGCGGGCATTGCTCCCTAGCAAGAACACAATAGATCAAACAAGCAGCAGTAGGAGTTTTATCTCTCCGGAGAGCTCAAGCTGGGTAAACCGCCGTGTGCATCGCCTCGATCCGCTCTTCGTGCGACCTCCGCCCCCCTCCGAACCACAAAGGGACCCGCTCCGCCGGGCCCCATAGGTGTCCGTGGGCACGATCAGCCGCCCCGACAATAATGTTGGTCACGTGGCACTTTATGATTTGCCGATAATGATTCGGAATTAAATTAAAACTTAACCGTCATATCTAGATGTAACGACCAAAATCTAACGCTACCGATTCGATTTAAGCTATCTAATCTAATGCTTTGGATTGAAATCAGACGGCCATGGGCGGATTGGAGCTCACCACGGCGGCTAGGCCGTCGGAGACTGGCCGAAAAACTTGGGCGCAACTGAGGGAGTCCTGGACTAAGGGGTCCTCGGGAGTCCGGCCCGTGTGCTATGAGCTGGACTGATGGGCCGTGAAGATACAAGGTAGAAGGCCTTCCCCCCTGTCCGGATGGGACTCTCCTTTGCGTGGATGGCAAGCTTGGTGTCCGGATGTGTAGATTCCTTCTTCTGTAAACCAACTCTGTACAACCCTAGGCCCCTCCGATGTATATATAAACCGGAGGGTTTAGTCCGTAGAGGCTATCATAAATCATATAAGCTAGACATCTAGGGTTTAGCCATTACGACCTTGAGGTAGATCGACTCTTGTAACCCCTATACTCATCAAAGTCAATCAAGCAGGAAGTAGGGTATTACCTCCATCAAGAGGGCCCGAACCTGGGTAAACATCGTGTCCCCTTTGTCTTCTATTACCTTCGATCCTCAGACGCACAGTTCAGGACCCCCTACCCGAGATCGGCCAGTTTTGACACCGACGTTGGTGCTTTCATTGGGAGTTCCGATGTGCCGTCAACAGAAGGTTTGATGGCTCTTTCGATCATCTACAACGATGCTGTTTCGGGGGAGACTTTTCTCCCGGGTCAAATTTTTGTGTTCGGCGGCTTTGCACTGCGTGCCAACTCAATTGGTCACATTGAACAGATCGACAGCTCCGCCCCTGGTCGTCAGATTAGTTTTGGGAACCTGAATTACATCGCTGATATCCGAGGAGACTTGATCTTCGAAGGGTACGCGACCTCGACCACCGCTCTGGCCTTAGATCCGGAGCAAACTGCCGGGTCTGAAGATGGGAGTCTGGAGCCCACCGGACTCTCTCCGACTATGAAGCTCACTACCGGAGATCCGGAGGGGACTGTGTCATTGGCAAGCCCGGAGTCAAACTGGGTTACCCCTATCATTGGAAAGCCAAATTCGCCCCCGAACGCTAGCTCCGAACTCTCGAGCTTCACACCAAGTGAGCATGGCCAGGAGGCTTTTGCCCTGCCTAGCTCCACGGACTCTCGCTTCCATGTCCAAACCTCGCTCTTAAATGAGGCTCTGGACTTAATGCGATCCATCGCCATTACAGAGGAATCGACTCCGAACTATGCCGAGCCCGGATTAGGGGCTGAAAGCGGGAAATTTTACGTCCCACCCACCACCCACTTCATAGCCACTGTCGAAGACTTTAACCGACATGTTGGATTACGCCTCCGAAGACATCGACGGCATGGACGATGATGCCGGAGACAAACAAGGCCAAGACCCGCCATTTAACGGACGTTGGACGGCCACCTCCGCATATGACGTGTATATGGTGGATACACCCAAAGAGGATCACGACGAAGGCAGGAAGGATCCGGTTGAGGACAAGCCTGCTGAGGCACCACCGAAGCGTCGACGCCAGCGGCACCGCTCAAAATCGCGTCACGAATAAGACATCAATACCGGCACCGGAGACAATAACACTCCGGAGAACTCCAAAGACCCCAAAGCCCCCGTCGAGCCCACATCCGAACATGACGATTGGGAGGAGGGGCAAGTTAACCCTGACGATCCGGGCAGGAACGAGGACTCGGAGGATAGTAACTATCTACCAATCTCCGAGGATGATGTGAGCCTCGGCGATGAAGATTTCATCATGCCAGAGGAACCCCTCGAGCCAGAGCGCTTTAAGCGCCAGCTAATCGCAACAGCGAGAAGCCTAAAAAAGAAGCAACAACCGCTTCAAGCCAAACAAGATACGCTCAATGACAAATGGACTAAAGTCCTGGCAGCCGAAGAATATAGCCTCAAACGCCCAACAAAGAGCTACCCGAAGCACAAGCTACTACCACAATTTGATGATGAGGCCCTTGAGCCAATACCGCCAAAGTATAAACCTGCTGATGAACCTGACCGACCACCACGTGGGCAGGACAGAGCGGCTACTTACACCGAACACCAGCCCGCACCACCCCGTCATAGAGGCAAGGAGGTAGCGGCTCCGGTCTACACCTACGACCTACGCAAGGATCTGGACAATAGAGCCGGTCAGACCAAATAAAACTATGGATCAAGCGGGCGTGTTCCAAAGCGAGAGGACGGCCATCAGGCCTGGTGCGACAAGCATGCATAACCGCATAACCTCACCCGGGCTGAAAATCAAACACTGCTGCCGTCCGAACCCCATCGTGACGTCGCCCGATACAGAGGCGCCGCACACCCCTTATGCTTCACCGATGAGGTAATGGAGGACCAATTCCCAGAAGAGTTCAAACCCGTGAACATTGAATCATACGATGGAACGATAGATCCTGCAGTATGGATTGAAGATTTTATTCTCCATATTCACATGGCTCGCAGTGACGATCTCCACGCCATCAAGTACCTCACACTAAAACTAAAGGGACCAGCCCGGCACTGGCTAAACAGCCTCCCAGAGAACTCCATTGGTAGCTGGGAAGATTTGGGGGACGCCTTTCAAAACAACTTTCAAGGCACCTATGTCCGTGAAGGAAATATGCCCTAGAGGCAATAATGAAGTTATTATTTATTTCCTTATATCATGATAAATGTTTATTATTCATGCTAGAATTGTATTAACCCGAAACATGATACATGTGTGAATACATAGACAAACATATTGTCACTAGTATGCCTCTACTAGACTAGCTCATTAATCAAAGATGGTTATGTTTCCTAACCATAGACATGAGTTGTCATTTGATTAACGGGATCACATCATTAGTAGTATGATGTGATTGACATGACCCATTCCGTTAGCTTAGCACTTGATCGTTTAGTATGTTGCTATTGCTTTCTTCATGACTTATACATGTTCCTACAACTATGAGATTATGCAACTCCCGTTTACCAGAGGAACACTTTGTGTGCTACCAAACGTCACAACGTAACTGGGTGATTATAAAGGAGCTCTATAGGTGTCTCCAAAGGTACATGTTGAGTTGGCATATTTCGAGATTAGGTTTTGTCACTCCGATTGTCAGAGAGGTATCTCTAGGCCCTCTCGGTAATGCACATCACTATAAGCCTTGCAAGCAATGTAACTAATGAGTTAGTTACGGAATGATGCATTACGTAACGAGTAAAGAGACTTGCCTGTAACGAGATTGAACTAGGTATTGAGATACCGATGATCGAATCTCGGGCAAGTAACATACCGATGACAAAGGGAACAACGTATGTTGTTATGCGGTTTGACCGATAAAGATCTTCGTAGAATATGTAGGAGCCAATATGTTCCGCTATTGGTTATTGACCGGAAACAGTTCTAGGTCATGTCTACATAGTTCTCGAACCCGTAGGGTCCGCACGCTTAACGTTACGATGACAATTATATTATGAGTTTATAGTTTTTGATGTACTGAAGGTTGTTCGGAGTCCCGGATGTGATCACGGGCATGACGAGGAGTCTCGAAATGGTCGACACATAAAGATTGATATATTGGAAGCCTATATTTGGATATCGGAATCGTTCCGGGTGAAATCGGGATTTTACCGAGATGCAAGGGGTTCTGGAACCCCGGGGTTAATGGGCCTACATGGGCCCCAAGGCGTAAGAGGGAGCCGGCCAGGCAGGCCGCGCCTCCCCCTAGTCCGAATAGGACAAGGAAAGGGGGGCGGCGCCCCCTTTCCTCTTTCCCCCTTCCCCTTTCCTTCTCCAACAAGGCAAGAGGGGGGAGACCTACTCCCGGTGGGAGTAGGACTCCTCCAGGCGCACCCCTAGGGGCCGGCCGCACCTTCCCCCTCCCTCCTTTATATGCTCTGAGGCAGGGGCATCCCATGACACACAAGTTGATCTTCGTGATCGTTCCTTAGCCATGTGCGGTGCCCCCTTCCACCATATTCCACCTCGGTCATATCGTAGCGGTGCTTAGGCGAAGCCCTGCATCGGTAGAACATCATCACCGTCACCACACTGTCGTGCCAACGGAACTTGTAGGACCTTGAGAAGAGGTGTCTAGAGGGGGGTGATTAGACACTAAGTACCAAAGTTGCAGTTTTTAAGTTTCTTTAAGTTTGAGTGGAGTTTAGGCACAAGTTTAACATTCACAACATATAGCAAGCAAGCATGCAAAGAGTATATGAGCAGCGGAAAATAAAGCATGCAACTTGCAAGAATGTAAAGGGAAGGGATTGGAGGATTCAAACGCAATTTGGAGACACGGATGTTTTTGGCGTGGTTCCGATAGGTGGTGCTATCGTACATCCACGTTGATGGAGACTTCAACCCACGAAGGGTAGCAGTTGCTTGAGTCCACGGAGGGCTCCACCCACGAAGGGTCCACGAAGAAGCAACCTTGTCTATCCCACCATGGTCGTCGCCCACGAAGAACTTGCCTCACTAGCGGTAGATCTTCATGAAGTAGGCGATCTCCTTGCCCTTACAAACTCCTTGGTTCAACTCCACAATCTTGTCGGAGGCTCCCAAGTGACACCTAGCCAATCTAGGAGACACCACTCTCCAAGAAGTAACAAATGGTGCGTTGATGATGAACTCCTTGCTCTTGTGCTTCAAATGATAGTCTCCCCAACACTCAACTCTCTCTCATAGGATTTGG
Organism: Aegilops bicornis; assembly: GCA_021605145.1. Taxonomy (NCBI): domain Eukaryota; kingdom Viridiplantae; phylum Streptophyta; class Magnoliopsida; order Poales; family Poaceae; genus Aegilops; species Aegilops bicornis. The sequence continues at coordinate 558,439,189 of CM038673.1, read as the reverse complement.
ATCTGGTGGAAAGAGGGTTTGAGTGGAAAGCAACTTGGGGAAGGCTAGAGATCAAGATTCATATGGTAGGAATGGAATATCTTGGCCTCAACACATGAGTAGGAAGTTCTCTCTCAGAAATAGGATGCTGGAAGTGTAGGTTCACCGATGGCTCTCTCCACGAATGAAGAGGAGGTGGAGGGGTATATATAGCCTCCACACAAAATCTAACCATTACACACAATCTACCAAACTCGGTGGGACTGAATCGTTAAACTCGGTCAGACCGATTTAGCAAATAATGTGACCATAATGGTTTTCGGTGGGATCGGAATGCAACTCGGTGGGACCGATTCGGTTAGGGTTAGGGCATAACGTAATCTCGGTAAGACCGATTACACAAACTCGGTGGGACCAATTTTGGAAATAAGCTTTCCAGAGAGTTGGTCAGGCAAACTCGGTTTGACCGATTATCAAACTCGGTGGGACTGATTTTGATAATAAGTTAACCAGAGAGTTTGCATTGTAATCTCGGTAGTACCGATTGCTCAAACTTCGGTGAGACAGATTTTGATAATGGACATACACAGAGATTACAATCCCATCTCGGTGAGACCGAGATCCCTATCGGTGAGACCGATTTGCCTAGGGTTTGTGGCAGTGGCTAAGACATCCAAACTCGGTGGCGCGGATAGAAAGAAAGAAAGAATCAGTGGGGCCGAGTTTGACTTTAGGTTTAGGACAAATGTGTGGAAGTAGGAAAGTAGTTGAGGGTATTTGGAGCATATCACTAAGCACTTTGAAGCAAGAGGCTCATTACACAACACCTCATTCCTCCTTGATAGTATTGGATTTTCCTATAGACTCAATGTGATCTTGGATCACTAAAATGTAAAATGAAGAGTCTTGAGCTTGAAGCTTGAGCCAATCCTTTTTCCTTAGCATCTTGAAGGAGTTCCCACATCCTTTAGTCCATGCCACTCCATTGTTGAACTTATCTGAAACATACTAGATAAAAGTGTTAGTCCAACAATAGATATGTTGTCATTAATTACCAAAACCACCTGGGGAGCACTTGTGCTTTCAATCTCCCCCTTTTTGGTAATTGATGGCAACATATATCTAAGCTTTAGATAAAGATATAAAGAATAGCAAGTAAAGCTTTGGAAAGACATGTAACAAGCATAGGCTCCCCCTACATGTATGCAATCATGTGAATATGAAATATAGAAGCATGTGATAGCATAACCATGATAGAGCAGGCAATGTGTTACATGTATCTTGGCTATATGCATCAGAGCAAAATGTATTAAAGAGAATACCTTCATGCCCATGAGTCCTTCTTGCAAACAGTATGTACATCATCAAGAATTCCTCATACACATGATTGTGATGCATATACTTACCTTGTGGTCTTGAGTTGGATTAGGATGTAATGAACCTTTTAAAACAATGTTATATAACATAGATGCATCTACTAGCCGGAGAAAGCAGAAGAAACCACAAGAATACCAAGACTGAGATGACATGTAGAGAGTGAGTACTGAGTACCACATTGGATTAGACATGTCCTCAAGAGTAAAGATATGCAATGAATTTAAATGATCTCTTTCCCTTAGATGTCTTGCTCTCCCTGAATCTAACATGGGATACTGTGAGAAGATAGGGAACAGAAAATCAGAGTGAAGGAAAACAGAGTGAAAGATATGACTGATGATCGAGAGCTAAAGTTCAGAGCTAATGTATGCTAATGCAAAATTGAGCACAATAGACCATATGAACATGTCTCTCCCCTCAAGAAGACATGTGGACATCTCTCCTCTTGAACACCAAGCATCTGGGATCCTTGAGAAATACTTTCTACTTAAGTATCCTCTCCCTCTGGAGACCTCTCTCGTCTTTTGAGGGTCTCTCCCCCTAGAAGGTCTCTCTCTCCCTTAAGAAGAAAGGTGATAAGTTTTGATGCTCTCTCTATCTCCAAATGATAAGTTTTGATGTTCTTTCTCTCCCCCTTTGACATCAATTTCCAAGAAGGGTCTTCTGGAGTCTGTCGAATGGGTTTGCTCCTTGAGACACAGAACAAAGCAATGATGAAAATGTGATGCTTGTAGAGGACAAGATTCATTGAGTGAAGCTGGATCAGAAGAAACACAGAATATGTGGCAAAGAGTTTTTCCTGTTATGAAATCGGTGTCACTGAGTGGTATGCTTCGTCGCATCAAAAGATTCGGTTGGTCCGAAAATACAAATTGGTGTAACCAAGTTCATCGCAGAGAGAACACTTGTCACCTCAGCTCACTAGACTAGTAAGATCTCACAAAGATTTGCAAGGAATTAACTGAAAGATATGCAAGGAATTAGATGCAGAAAATGCAGAGAAAACAGAAAGAAATCTAGATGAAGTTTTTTTTTGAAAGGGAAAACACAAATGCATGAGACAAATGCAAAAACTCAGAAAAGAACACAGGAGAACTTCATCTAGAGATGGTCGGCGACAAAGTCACCTATGTTAGAGTATATTGACTTAGGAGTCAAGTGAGATCACTTGATCATAGGCCATACTCATCGTTTAAGCTCAAAATGGGGTTGCCATTTTTCGTTTAAGCATCTTGATGTATTCACATCTTGTCGAGTTGCTTTAACTCATGACTCGGAGTAAGGCTTCTCTAAGATGGAATAACATACCTTGGTTGGTGGTGTTGTCCATGTAGTTGAACTTGCGTGGGTTGCTCAAGGTTGATGTAGCTCATCAAGAATTTGGAGCACCACTTGGAATTTGAGTCCATCTACCTACATGGGTTAGTTCTTGCAAGGAAGAGCACTTGTATATCCAAAAATGACAATCATGAAACTCAACATAGAATTTATCAAAGGATATGTTTGAATGGTTTCGTGCTTCCTTGTCTTCAACCACCTTGTGTAGAGACATGGTGATGTAGAGATTGCTCAAGATATGAGTAGGTTTCAACCTCATGGAATTTGATTCAACCAAGTACCTACATGGGTTAGATAACATGCAAGATACAAATATATCCAAGACATAAGTTTTTCATCATAAGAGAAATATCAAGGATTAGTCATAAGCTCATGTCTTGCATGTATCCAATGGAGTTTCTACTCCAAGTTTGAAGCATCAATGATGTTCAATTCTCCTCTTAACCTGCAAAACACTTTCTCATCAAGAGGTTTAGTGAATATATCCGCTAATTGCTTTTCGGTGCGAACATGCTTAAGATCAATATCACCCTTAGCAACATGATCTCGAATGAAATGATGACGAACTTCAATATGCTTAGTTCGAGAATGTTGCACAGGATTATGACCAATTTTGATAGCACTTTCATTATCACAAAGCAATGGAACATGTCTCACATATATCCCATAATCTTTAAGAGTTTGGGTCATCCAAAGTAATTGAGCACAACATGAACCAATGGCAATATATTCAGCTTCAAGGTGGATAAGGTAATTGAGTTTTGTTTCTTGGAGAACCAAGACACAAGAGATCTACCAAGAAATTGACAAGTACCCGAAGTGGACTTTCTATCAACCTTGTATCTGGCATAGTCCGAGTCGGAATAGCCAACAAGATCGAAAGAGGCCCTCTTAGGATACCAAATGCCAAAATTTGGTGTATGGATTAAGTATCTCACTATCCTTTTCACGGCCTTAAGATGACATTCTTTAGGGGCAGCTTGATATCGTGCACACATGCACACACACTTAGCATAATATCGGGACGTGAAGCACATAGATACAACAATGAACCAATCATAGAGCGATAAACCTTTTGATCAACCGGTTCACCATCTTTGGTTAAGTCAAGATGTCCACTAGTAGGCATGGGTGTAGTCATACCTTTGCATTCTTGCATATTGAACTTCTTGAATAAGTCCTTGGTGTACTTTGTTTGCGAGACAAAAGTACCTTCCTTAGTTTGCTTGATTTGCAAACCAAGAAAGAATTTGAGTTCACTCATCATAGACATCTCAAAATTCTCCGACATTAGCTTCCCAAACTTTTCACTAAAATGAGGGTTAGTTGAACCAAATATAATATCATCAACATAAATTTGGCACACAAAGAGTTCACCATTAACCCTTTTAGTAAAAAGAGTAGAATCAATTTTCCCAATTTCAAAGCCTTTTTCAATAAGGAACTTGGTCAAGCATTTATACCATGCTCTAGGAGCTTGTTTAAGTCCATAAAGAGCTTTGTGAAGTTTGTAAACATGATTGGGTTTCTTAGGATTGACAAAGCCGGGAGGTTGTTTAACATAAACTTCCTCCTCTATTTCACCATTTAGAAAAGCACTTTTAATGTCCATTTGGTACAAGGTGATATCATGGTGATTAGCATAGGCAAGTAAGATGTGAATGGACTCAAGTCTAGCAACGGGGGCGTAAGTCTCACCATAGTCCATACCTTCGACTTATGTGTAGCCTTGGGCAACGAGACATGCTTTGTTGCGAACTACTTGTCCATCTTCATCTTGCTTGTTGCGAAACACCCATTTGGTACCGATGATGTTGTGGTTGTTGTCGGGCTTCTCAACCAATGTCCAAACTTGGTTACTCTCAAAGTTGTGTAGCTCTTCATGCATAGCATTTATCCAATCCGGATCTTCCAATGCTTCTTCGACCTTCATAGGTTCAATGCTAGAGATGAAAGAATAGTTTTCACAAAAGTTAGCTAAACGAGTTTTAGAGCGAGTGATTCTCCGGTTTGAATATCATTGTAGATTTGCTCGACGGGATGGTCTTTAGCAATTCTTGCTCGAACTCGTGAAAGCTTTTTCTTGGGTCTTCGTTGAACATCTTCTTCATCTTGTTCTTCTTCTTGGCCTTCTTCATTGTTGGCGTTGTCGTTCTCTTGTCGTGGTGGAGAAGGAGGTTGTTGACGTTCATCTTGATGCACTTCCTCGCTTTTCTTCATCATGGTGTGCCCCACTTGTGGATGCTTCAGATCAACTCTTGGTTCACCTTGTCGTGAAGTAGAAGCTTCCACTTGACGGACGAGGTACTCTCCTTCACCTCCGTTGGACGGACCTTGCCAATAGACAAGTCTTGGATTGCTTCCAAAGGATCTTTGTCTCCTACATCAATTGGCAATTGCTCTACTTGAGAGTCCGTTAGATTCATCAAACTTCACATCTACCGTCTCTTCAACCTTTCGGGTGAAATTGTTGTAGACACGGTAAGTGTGAGAGTTTGAGCCATAACCTAGTAGGAAACCTTCATGAGACTTAGGAGCAAATTTAGAATGACGATGCTTATCAAGAATGTAGCACTTTGAGCCGAATACTCGAAAGTATCCAACTTGGGGTTTGTTACATGTGAGTAGCTCATATGCCGTCTTGCCGAGTAGCTTGTGAAGATACAAGCGATTTGTTGCATGACAAGCTGTCTCAACCGCTTCTGCCCAAAAGTGCTTCGGCGTCTTGTACTCATCAAGCATCGTTCTCGCCATTTCAATGAGCGTCCGGTTCTTCCTCTCAACAACTCCATTTTTGTTGAGGTGTGTACGTAGCCGAGAACTCGTGTGAAATCCCTTCTTCGTCAAGAAAGGTGTCCACATTTGCGTTCTTGAACTACGTTCCGTTATCGCTGCGAACCTTCTTGATCTTCACTTCAAATTGGTTTTGGGCCTTCCTAGCGAAGTTTTTGAAGATCTTTTGGACCTGCGATTTATCATCGAGAAAGAACACCCACGTAAATCTGGAAAAATCATCAACTATAACTAGACCAAAAGAATTTCCATCGAGACTCTTGTAAGAGTTGGGACCAAAGAGATCCATGTGAAGTAGCTCGAGTGGCCTCTTCGTGGTCATGATGTTCTTCAAGGGATGCCTTCCTCCAACCTGTTTACACCTTGACAAGCACCGCAAAGTCTATCCTTATCAAATATGACATCATTAACTCCAAGGATATGATTCCCCTTAATAAGCTTGTCAAGGTTTCGCATACCAACATGACCTAATCGCCTATGCCATAACCAGCCTTTTGAGGATTTAGCAATGAAGCAAGTTTTAGGTTGAGCCTTTTAGTGAAATCAACAATGTATAGATCACCTCTACGCACACCAAGAAGACCATTTTATGATTATCTCGACGAAACACTTGGCAATCTACTTCAGTAAATAGAACATTGAAACCGAAATCAGCAAGTCTAGATAATCGAAAGTAAGTTGTAACCAAGAGATTCAACGAGCATAACATTTTGTATGGAGCTATCATGTGATATGGCCACCTTACCGAGGCCAACCACCTTACCCTTTGAGTTGTCACCGAAAGTGACATACTTTCGAGGACTATCATTATCGCAAGCTCACGAAACATGTCTTTATCTCCGGTCATGTGATCGGTACATCCACTATCAAGAACCCATTCCTTTCCTCCTGACATATATCCTCGAAGATTTGCCATAAGACCAAAATGTCTCATTGCATCATCAAGATCGAAGTCACTATCATCATCCTTATCATAGTATCCATGTTCAACATCTTCATGTGGTGGATCAAATCCTAGAGAGGGTGATTCATTAGAATGAGTTTGACAATAATCTTGTCTATGAATTCTTATAGCTTCGGAAATAATGTCACTAATAATACCAACATTTCCTTTGGCACACATAAGGTTTGTAAGCTCAAATAGACGATCACCAAACATAGGATCACTAGTATTCATTTTGCTCAAAGCAATAGACTTATGGAGAATTTCATCTAGATTTTTCAAGGAATAATCTGGAAATCGTTCCTCAAGAAATTTCCATATGGTGTAGGCACACTTAAAAGTAGGCAAACATCCAATCAAGTTTCTAGGCAATCCTCTAATGATAAGTTCGGCAGTTCTAAGATTCCTAACCATGTCAATTGACTCATCATGGGTTGGATGCATAGGATCAACATAAGGTGCACAAGGGCTAGCAATGTACTTGTTAAAATGATATTGATTGAAAATAACAAGCATCTCATTTTTCCACTCACGAAAATACTCTCCATCAAGAATAGGCACTCTATGTCTAAGACTCCCCAAAGTAGACTCATCAATCTTCCTCCAATGGTGATTAAACCAAGGCAATGGAGACAAATGCTCTGATACCACTTGTAGGACCTTGAGAAGAGGTGTCTAGAGGGGGGTGATTAGACACTAAGTACCAAAGTTGCAGTTTTTAAGTTTCTTTAAGTTTGAGTGGAGTTTAGGCACAAGTTTAACATTCACAACATATAGCAAGCAAGCATGCAAAGAGTATATGAGCAGCGGAAAATAAAGCATGCAACTTGCAAGAATGTAAAGGGAAGGGATTGGAGGATTCAAACGCAATTTGGAGACACGGATGTTTTTGGCGTGGTTCCGATAGGTGGTGCTATCGTACATCCACGTTGATGGAGACTTCAACCCACGAAGGGTAACGGTTGCGCGAGTCCACGGAGGGCTCCACCCACGAAGTGTCCACGAAGAAGCAACCTTTTCTATCCCACCATGGCCGTCGCCCACAAAGGACTTGCCTCACTAGCGGTAGATCTTCATGAAGTAGGCGATCTCCTTGCCCTTACAAACTCCTTGGTTCAACTCCACAATCTTGTCGGAGGCTCCCAAGTGACACCTAGCCAATCTAGGAGACAACACTCTCCAAGAAGTAACAAATGGTGCGTTGATGATGAACTCCTTGCTCTTGTGCTTCAAATGATAGTCTCCCCAACACTCAACTCTCTCTCATAGGATTTGGATCTGGTGGAAAGAGGGTTTGAGTGGAAAGCAACTTGGGGAAGGCTAGAGATCAAGATTCATATGGTAGGAATGGAATATCTTGGCCTCAACACATGAGTAGGAAGTTCTCTCTCAGAAATAGGATGCTGGAAGTGTAGGTTCAGTCTGATGGCTCTCTCCACGAATGAAGAGGAGGTGGATGGGTATATATAGCCTCTACACAAAATCTAACCGTTACACACAATCTACCAAACTCGATGGGACCGAATCGTTAAACTCGGTCAGACCGATTTAGCAAATAATGTGACCGTTAGGGTTTTCGGTGGGACCGGAATGCAACTCGGTGGGACCAATTCGGTTAGGGTTAGGGCATAACGTAATCTCGGTAAGACCGATTACACAAACTCGGTGGGACCGATTTTGGTAATAAGCTTTCCAGAGAGTTGGTCGAGCAAACTCGGTTTGACTGATTATCAAACTTCGGTGGGACCGATTTTGATAATAAGTTAACTGAGAGTTTGCATTGTAATCTCGGTAGTACCGATTGCTCAAACTCGGTGAGACCGATTTTGATAATGGACATACACAGAGAGATTACAATCCCATCTCGGTGAGACCGAGATCCATATCGGTGAGACCGATTTGCCTAGGGCTTGTGGCAGTGGCTAAGACATCCAAACTCGGTGGCGCCGGATAGAAATAATCAGTGGGGCCGAGTTTGACTTTAGGTTTAGGACAAATGTGTGGAAGTAGGAAAGTAGTTGAGGGTATTTGGAGCATATCACTAAGCACTTTGAAGCAAGAGGCTCATTACGCAACACCTCATTCCTCCTTGATAGTATTGGCTTTTCCTATAGACTCAATGTGATCTTGGATCACTAAAATGTAAAATGAAGAGTCTTGAGTTGAAGCTTGAGCCAATCCTTTGTCCTTAGCATCTTGAAGGAGTTCCCACATCCTTTAGTCCATGCCACTCCATTGTTGAACTTATCTGAAATATACTAGATAAAAGTGTTAGTCCAACAAGAGATATGTTGTCATTAATTACCAAAACCACCTAGGGAGCACTTGTGCTTTTAGAACTCTTCCCCGACACTTTGCTGGATTGGAATCCGGGGAACGCCATCGAGCTGAACGTGTGCTAGAACTCGGAGGTGCCGTAGTTTCGGTGCTTGATCGGTCGGGCCGTGAAGACGTACGACTACATCAATCGCGTTGTTATAACGCTTCCGCTTTCGGTCTACGAGGGTACGTGGACAACACTCTCCCCTCTCGTTGGTATGTATCACCATGATCTTGCGTGTGCGTAGGAATTTTTTTGAAATTACTACGTTCCCCAACAGTCCGGCCTCCGGACGCTGATGACCTAAGTCATATAGTCCAGCAACCCAGAGAGTCAGCCCGCAAACTCTGGACTAGGTTCTTAATTAAAAAGAACCAAATCGTCGATTGTCCGGACACCGAAGCCTGTTGGGGAACGTTGCATAAAATAAAAAATTTCCTACGTTCACCAAGATCCATCTATGAGTTCATCTAGAAACGAGAGAGAGATGCATCTACATACCCTTGTAGATCGCAGTCTTGAAGCGTTCAAGAGAACGGGGTTGAGGGAGTCGTGATCCAAATCACCGGAGATCCTAGCGCCGAACGAACGGCACCTCCGCGTTCAACACACGTACGGTCAGCGTAACGTCTCCTCCGTCTTGATCCAGCAAGGGGGAAGGAGAGGTTGATGAAGATCCAACAAAGACGACGGCGTGGTGGTGGATGCAGCAGGGCTCCGGCAGGGCTTCGCCAAGCAACTACGGGAGGAGGAGGAGGTGTAGCAGCGGGAGGGAGGTGCCAAGACTTCAGGGTACGGCTGCCCTCCCTCCCCCCATTTTATATAGGCCCCCTGGGGGGGGGGGCGCCGGCCCTGGAGATCAGATCTCCCAAGGGGGGGCGGCGGCCAAGGGGGGAGGCTTGCCCCCCAAGGCAAGTGGGGCGCCCCCGACCCCTAGGGTTTCCAACCCTAGGCGCAGGGGGGCCCAAGGCGCACCAGCCCACCAGGCTGGTTCCCTCCCCACTTTAGCCCACGGGGCCCTCCGGGATAGGTGGCCCCACCAGGTGGACCCTCGGGAACCTTCCGGTGGTCCCAGTACAATACCAGTGACCCCCGAAACTCTCCCGATGGCCGAAATAGCACTTCCTATATATAATTCTTTACCTCCGGACCATTCCGGAACTCCTCGTGACGTCCAGGATCGCATCCGGGACTCCGAACAACATTCGATTTGCTGCATACTCATATTCATACAACCCTAGCGTCACCGAACCTTAAGTGTGTAGACCCTACGGGTTCGGGAGACACATAGACATGACCGAGACGGCTCTCCGGTCAATAACCAACAGCGGGATCTGGATACCCATGTTGGCTCCCACATGCTCCTCGATGATCTCAACGGATGAACCACGATGTCGAGGATTCAAGCAACCCCGTATACAATTCCCTTTGTCAATCGGTATGTTACTTTCCTGATATTCGATCGTCGGTATCCCAATACCTCGTTCAATCTTGTTACCGGCAAGTCACTTTACTCATACCGTAATGCATGATCCCGTGACTAAACACTTAGTCACTTTGAGCTCATTATGATGATGCATTACCGAGTGGGCCCAGTGATACCTCTCCGTAATACGGAGTGAAAAATCCGATCTCGATCCGTGTCAACCCAATGAGACACTTTCGGAGGTACCTGTAGTGCACCTTTATAGTCACCCAGTTACGTTGTGACGTTTGGTACACCCAAAGCACTCCTACGGTATCCGTGAGTTACACGATCTCATGGTCTAAGTAAAGGATACTTGGCATTGGAAAAGCTCTAGCAAAACGAACTACACGATCTTGTGCTATGCTTAGGATTGGGTCTTGTCCATCACATCATTCTCCTAATGATGTGATCCCGTTATCAATGACATCCAATGTCCATAGTCAGGAAACCATGACTATCTATTGATCAACGATCTAGTCAACTAGAGGCTCACTAGGGACATATTGTAGTCTATGCATTCACACGTGTATTACGATTTCCGAATAATACAATTATAGCATGAATAAAAGACAATTACCACGAACAAGGAAATATAATAATAATCCTTTTATTATTGCCTCTAGGGCATATTTCCAATAGTCTCCCACTTGCACTAGAGTTAATAATCTAGTTACATTGTGATGAATCGAACACCCATAGAGTTCTGGTGTTGATCATGTTTTGCTCATGAAGAGGTTTAGTCAACGGTTCTGCGACATTCAGATCCGTATGCACTTTGCAAATTTCTATGTCTCCATCTTGAACATTTTCACGAATGGAGTTGAAATGACGCTTGATGTGCCTGGTCTTCTTGTGAAACACAGGCTCCTTGGCAAGTGCAATAGCTCCAGTGTTGTCACAGAAGAGTTTGATCGGCCCCGGTGCATTGGGTATGACTCCTAGGTCGGTGATGAACTCCTTCACCCAAATTGCTTCATGCGCTGCCTCCGAGGCTGCCATGTACTCCGCTTCACATGTAGATCCCACCACGACGCTCTGCTTGCAGCTGCACCAGCTTACTGCCCCACCATTCAACATATACACGTATCCGGTTTGTGACTTAGAGTCATCCAGATCGAAGCTAGCGTCGACGTAACCCTTTACGACGAGCTCTTCGTCACCTCCATAAACGAGAAACATGTCCTTAGTCCTTTTCGGTACTTCAGATATTCTTGACCGCTGTCCAGTGTTCCTTGCTGGGATTACTTTGGTACCTTCCTACCAAACTTACGGCAAGGTTTACATTAGGTCTAGTACACAGCATGGCATACATAATAGACCCTATGGTTGATGTATAGGGGATGACACTCATCTCTTCTATATCTTCTGCCGTGGTCGGACATTGAGCCGAGCTCAATTTCACACCTTGTAATACAAGCAAGAACCCTTTCTTGGACTGATCCATTTTGAACTTCTTCAATATCTTATCAAGGTATGTGCTTTGTGAAAGACCTATGAGGCGTCTCGATCTATCTCTATAGATCTTGATGCCTAATATATAAGCAGCTTCTCCAAGGTCCTTCATTGAAAAACTTTTATTCAAGTAGGCCTTAATGCTGTCCAAAAGTTCCATATCATTTCCCATCAAAAGTATGTCATCTACATATAATATGAGAAATTCTCTGAGCTCCCACTCACTTTCTTGTAAACGCAGGCTTCTCCATAAGTCTCATAAACCAAACGCTTTGATCATCTCATCAAAGCGAATGTTCTAACTCCGAGATGCTTGCACCAGCCCATAAATGGATCGCTGGAGCTTGCATAGCTTGTTAGGATTCTTAGGGTCGACAATACCTTCCGGCTGAATCATATACTCTTCTTCCTTAAGGTATCCGTTATGGAATGCCGTTTTGACGTCCATATGCCATATCTCATAATCTTTGTATGCGGCTATTGCTAACATGATTCGGACGGACTTCAGCTTCGCTACGGAGAGAAAGTCTCATCGTAGTCAACCCCTTGAACTTGCCGATAACCCTTAGCGACAAGTCGAGCTTTATAGATGGTAACATTACCATCCGCGTCCGTCTTCTTCTTAAAGATCCATTTGTTTTCTATCACTTTCGCCGATCATCGGGCAAGTCTGCCAAAGTCCATACTTTGTTTTCATACATGGATCCTATCTCGGATTTCATGGCTTCAAGCCATTTGTTGGGATCTGGGCCGCCATCGCTTCTTCATAGTTCGAAGGTTCACCGTTGTCCAACAACATGATTTCCGGTGACAGGGTTGCCATACCACTGTGTGGAACGTGTCCTGGTGGACCTCTGATTCAAGAGCAACTTGATCCTAAGTACCTTGATCATCATCATTCATTTCCTCTCCAGTCGGTGTAGGCACCACATGAACATTTTCCTGAGCTGCACTACTTTCCGGTTCAAGAGGTAGTACTTCATCGAGTTCTACTTTCCTCCCACTTACTCCTTTCGAGAGAAACTCTTTTCCAGAAAGGATCCGTTCTTGGCAACAAAGATCTTGCCTTCGGATCTAAGGTAGAAGGTATACCCAATGGTTTCCTTAGGGTATCCTATGAAGACGCATTTTTCCGACTTGGGTTTGAGCTTTTCAGGTTGAAGTTTCTTGACATAAGCATCGCATCCCCAAACTTTTAGAAACGACAGCTTAGGTTTCTTCCCAAACCATAATTCATACAGTGTCGTCTCAACGGAATTACACGGTGCCCTATTTAAAGTGAATGTAGCTGTCTCTAGAGCGTATCCCCAAAATGATAGTGGTAAATCAGTAAGAGACATCATAGATCGCACCATATCCAATAGAGTGCGATTACGACGTTCGGACACACCGCTATTACCGAGGTGTTCCAGCGGCGTGAGTTGTGAAACGATTCCACATTTCCTTAAGTGTGTACCAAATTGCTGACTTAAATATTCTCCTCCACGATCTGATCATAAGAACTTTATTTTTCGGTCACGTTGATTCTCTACCTCATTCTAAAATTCCTTGAACTTTTCAAAGGTCTCAGACTTGTGTTTCATCAAGTAGACATACCCATATCTACTCAAGTCATCAGTGAGAGTGAGAACATAATGATATCCTCCGCGAGCCTCAACGCTCATTGGACCGCACACATCGGTATGTATGATTTCCAATAAGTTGGTTGCTCGCTCCATTGTTCCGGAGAACGAGTCTTGGTCATTTTGACCATGAGGCATGGTTCGCATGTGTCAAATGATTCATAATCGAGAGACTCTAAAACTCCATCGTAATGGAGCTTCTTCATGCGCTTGACACCAATGTGACCAAGGTAGCGATTGCCATAAGTATGTGGGACTATCGTTATCAACTTTACATCTTTTGGTATTCACACTATGAATATGTGTAATATTATGTTCGAGATTCATTAAGAATAAACCATTGACCATCCGAGCATGACCATAAAACATATCTCTCATATAAATAGAACAACCATTATTCTCGGATTTAAATGAGTAGCCATCTCGCATTAAACGAGATCCTGATACAATGTTCATGCTCAAACTTGGCACTAAATAACAATTATTGAGGTTTAAAACTAATCCCGTAGGTAAATGTAGAGGTAGCGTGCCGACGGCGATTACATCGACCTTGGAACCATTCCCGACTCGCATCATCACCTCGTCGCCGCTTGGGTCTCCGTTTATTCCGCAGCTCTGCTGTGAGTTACAAATGTGAGCAACGGCACCGTATCAAATACCGGAGTTACTACGAGTCTTGGTAAGGTACACATCAATTACATGTATATCAAATATACCTTTAGTGTTGCTGGCCTTCTTGTCCGCTAAGTATTTGGGGCAGTTCCGCTTCGATGGCCCTTCCTTTGCAATAAAAGCACTCGATCTCGTGCTTGGGTCCATTCTTTGACTTCTTCCCGGCAACTTGCTTACCGGGCGCGGCAACATCCTTGTCGTCCTTCTTGAAGTTCTTCTTACCCTTGCCCTTCTTGAACTTAGTGGTTTTATTGACCATCAACACTTGATGTTCCTTCTTGATTTCTACCTCTGCTAACTTGAGCATTGAAAATACTTCAGGAATAGTTTTCACCATCCCCTGCATATTGTAGTTCATCACAAAGCTCTTGTAGCTCGGTGGGAAGCGATCAAGGATTCTGTCAATGACCGCCTCATCCAGGAGGTTAATGTCCAAATGGGACAGGCGGTTGTGCAACCTGCACATTTTGAGTATGTGCTCACTGACAGAACTATTTTCCTCCATCTTACAACTATAGAACTTGTCGGAGACTTCATATCTCTCGACCCAAGCATGAGCTTGGAAAACCATTTTCAGCTCCTCGAACATCTCATATGCTCCGTGTTGCTCAAAACGCTTTTGGAGCCCCGGTTCTAAGCTGTAAAGCATGTCGCACTGAACGAGGGAGTAATCATTAGCACGAGACTGCCAAGCATTCAGCGTTCATAACGTCTTGGTTCTCTGGGATGGGTGCTTCACCTAGCGGTGCTTCTAGGACATATTGTTTCTTGGCTGCTACGAGGATGATCCTCGTGTTAGGACCCGATCCGAATAGTTGCTGCCATCGTCTTTCAGCTTGGTTTTCTCTAGGAACGCGTTGAAGTTCATGGTGACATGAGCGTTGGCCATTTGATCTACAAGACATTTTGTAAAGATTTTAGACTAAAGTTCATGATAATTAAGTTCATCTAATCAAATTATATAATGAACTCCCACTCAGATTTGACATCCCTCTAGTCATCTAAGTGTTACATGATCCGAGTCGACTAGGTCGTGTCCGATCATCACGTGAGACGGACTAGTCATCGTCGGTGAACATCTCCATGTTGATCGTATCTTCCATACGACTCATGTTCGACCTTTCGGTCTCTTGTGTTCCGAGGCCATGTCTGTACATGCTAGGCTCGTCAAGTTAACCTAAGTGTTTTGCATGTGTAAAACTGTCTTACACCCGTTGTATGTGAACGTAAGAATCTATCACACCCGATCATCACGTGGTGCTTGAAGCATCGAACTTTTAGCAACGGCACAGTTAGGGAGAACACTTTCTTGAAATTATTATAAGGGATCATCTTATTTACTATCGTCGTTCTAAGTAAACAAGATGCATAAACATAATAAACATCACATGCAATTATATAGTAGTGACATGATATGGACAATATCATATAGCTCCTTTGATCTTCATCTTCGGGGCTCCATGATCATCTTGTCACCGGCATGACACCATGATCTCCATCATCGTGTCTCCATGAAGTTGCTCGCCAACTATTACTTCTACTACTATGTCTAACACATTTAGCAATAAAGTAAAGTAATTTACATGGCGTTTCTCAATGACACGCAGGTCATACAAAAATAAAGACAACTCCTATGGCTCCTGCCGGTTGTCATACTCATCGTCATGCAAGTCGTGATTCCTATTACAAGAACATGATCTCATACATCACATATATATCATTCATCATTCATCACAACTTTGGCCATATCACATCACAAAACACTTGCTGCAAAAACAAGTTAGACGTCCTCTAATTGTTGTTGCAAGTTTTTCTGATGGCTGCAATAGGGTTCTAGCAAGAACGTTTTCTTACCTACGTAAAAGCCACAACGTGATTTGTCAACTTATATTTACCCTTCATAAGGACCCTTTTCATCGAATCCGCTCCAACTAAAGTGGGAGAGACAGACACCCGCTAGCCACCTTATGCAACTAGTGCATGTCAGTCGGTGGAACCTGTCTCACGTAAGCGTATGTGTAAGGTCGGTCCGGGCTGCTTCATCCCACAATACCGCTGAAGCAAGATAAGACTAGTAGCGGCAAGAAAGTTGACAACATCTACGCCCACAACAAATTTGTGTTCTACTCGTGCAAAGAGAACTACACATAGACCTAGCTCATGATGCCCCTGTTGGGGAATGTTGCATAAAATAAAAAATTTCCTACGTTCACCAAGATCCATCTATGAGTTCATCTAGCAACGAGAGAGAGAGAGAGAGAGATGCATCTACATACCCTTGTAGATCGCGTGCGGAAGCGTTCAAGAGAACGGGGTTGAGGGAGTCGTTCTCGTCGTGATCCAAATCACCGGAGATCCTAGCGCCCGAGCAGACGGCACCTCCGCGTTCAACACACGTATGGTCAGCGTGGCGTCTCCTCCGTCTTGATCCAGCAAGGGATAAGGAGAGGTTGATGAAGATCCAGAGCACGACGCAGGCGTGGTGGTGGATGCAGTGAGGCTCGGCGAGAACCGCCAAGCAACTACGGGAGGAGGAGGAGGTGTAGCAGGGGGAGGGAGGCGCCAAGACTATAGGGTGCGGCTGCCCTCCCTCCCCCCCCCATTTATATAGGCCCGCTGGGGGGGCGCCGGCCCTGGAGATCAGATCTCCCAAGGGGGGGCGGCGGCCAAGGGGGGAGGCTTGCCCCCCAAGGCAAGTGGGCGCCCCCACCCCAAGGGTTTCCAACCCTAGGCGCAGGGGAGCCCAAGGGGGGCACCAGCCCACCAGGCTGGTTCCTCCCCACTTCAGCCCAGAGGCCCTCCGGGATAGGTGGCCCCACCCGGTGGACCCCCGGGACCCTTCCGGTGGTCCCGGTACAATACCGGTGACCCCCGAAATTCTCCCGATGGCCGAAATAGCACTTCCTATATATAATTCTTTACCTCCGGACCATTACGGAACTCCTCGTGACGTCCGGGATCTCATCCGTGACTCCGAACAACATTCGATTTGCTGCATACTCATATTCATACAACCCTAGCGTCACCGAACCTTAAGTGTGTAGACCCTACGGGTTCGGGAGACACGTAGACATGACCGAGACGGCTCTCCGGTCAATAACCAACAGCGGGATCTGGATACCCATGTTGGCTCCCGCATGCTCCTCGATGATCTCACCGGATGAACCCACGATGTCGAGGATTCAAGCAACCCGTATACAATTCCCTTTGTCAATCGGTATGTTACTTGCCCGAGATTCGATCGTCGGTATCCCAATACCTCGTTCAATCTCGTTACCGGCAAGTCACTTTACTCGTACCGTAATGCATGATCCCGTGACTAAACACTTAGTCACTTTGAGCTCATTATGATGATGCATTACCGAGTGGGCCCAGTGATACCTCTCCGTGTACTGGAGTGAAAAATCCGATCTCGATCCGTGTCAACCCAATGCACACTTTCGGAGATACCTGTAGTGCACCTTTATAGTCACCCGATTCGTTGTGACGTTTGGTACACCCAAAGCACTCCTACGGTATCCGGGAGTTACACGATCGCATGGTCTAAGGAAAGGATACTTGACATTGGAAAAGCTCTAGCAAAACGAACTACACGATCTTGTGCTATGCTTAGGATTGGGTCTTGTCCATCACATCATTCTCCTAATGATGTGATCCCGTTATCAATGACATCCAATGTCCATAGTCAGGAAATCATGACTATCTATTGATCAACGAGCTAGTCAACTAGAGGCTCACTAGGGACATATTGTAGTCTATGCATTCACACGTGTATTACGATTTCCGGATAATACAATTATAGCATGAATAAAAGACAATTATCACGAACAAGGAAATATAATAATAATCATTTTATTATTGCCTCTAGGGCATATTTCCAACAAAGCCCTCGCGGCCTTTATACATAGCATCCGTCGAATGGCTTGCCCGACACCTCGACCAAGAAAAGCCGAAGTCCATGGAAGCCCTTACCACACTCATGACCCACTTTTGCGCGGGGGAAGATAGTTGGGTAGCTCGTAGAAGCAACAGTACCAGTGACCCTGGCACCTCCGAAGCTAGAGATGGCAACGATAGGCCACGGTGCAATAAACACAAGCGTCGAAACAACAATGACGACACGGTGGTCAATGCCGGATTCAGTGGCTCTAAATCCGGACGGCAGAAGAAGCCATTCAAAGGAAACAAAGATGGTCCATCCAGTTTGGACAAAATACTCGATAGGCCTTGCCAGATTCATGGTACCCCTGACAAGCTTGCTAATCGTTCCTACAGATATTGTTGGGTCTTTAAACTGGCCGATAAGTTAAACACCGAACACAAGGGGAAAGGGCCGCCAAGCGAGGACGACGAAGAGCCTCGCCCACCGAACACAGGGGGACAGAAGAAATTTCCCCCTGAGGTGAAGACAGTGAATATGATATACGTCACTCATATCCCCAAGAAGGAGCATAAGCATGCGCTAAGGTACGTCTATGCCGTAGAGCCGGTCGCCCCAAAATTTGACCCCTGGTCGGCTTGCCCGATCACCTTCAACCGTAAGGACCACCCGATCAGTATCCGTCATGGAGGTTCGGCACCCTTGGTCCTTGATCCAATCATCGATGGATTCCATCTGACCCGAGTCCTTATGGACGACGGCAACAGTCTTAACTTGATTTATCAAGACACGATCCGCAAAATGGGCATTGACCCATCAAGAATCAAGCCTACTAATACCACCTTTAAAGGAGTAATACCTGGTGTAGAAGCCCGCTGCACGGGCTCAATAACATTGGAAGTAGTCATCGGTTCACCGGACAACTTCCGAAGCGAAGACTTGATCTTTGACATCGTCCCCTTCCGCAGTGGTTATCACGCACTGCTCGGACGAACCGCCTTTGTTCCCTTCAATGCGGTCCCGCATTATGCTTACTTAAAGCTCAAAATGCCCGGACCCCGCGGTGTTATTACAGTTTATGGAAACATGGAGCGCTCCCTCCATACCGAGGAGCACACCGCGGCCCTCGCAACCGAGGTACAGAGCGGCCCTATCAAGCCGCACACTTCATCATCCATCAAGCCCCCGGAAAATGTTAAACGAGTCCGGTCCACTCCGCATGATGACAGCTCGGCGACTCCAGAGCTAGACTAGCAGTTTTGCCTCCGTCGATCGCCACACACATCTGCAGCACTTGTACCGCGTGTGCATAATTATGCACTCAAAATACCCTGGGCAACGATGGAGGCACAATACAGATAGGTCCATAGTACGACTCGACCCTATATGACCTTGACCTTTTTCCTTTGATCTTTTTTTCTTTTTTCTTCTTCAATACCACAGGTGCATTAAAACCTAGCTACTCCATGGTCGTACAAGGACTCTTTCCGAGTCCGGTTTTGTACAGACAACCGTGGGCCGTTCCTCTCAAAGGAATCTCTCTCACAAAGGCGAAAGCGGCGCAGACGTGCGGCAGGGTGTCCAAAGGATCTTGAAGACCACCTTTTCTTTTTTGGGGACCTGTATACAGCTTTCCCTTGTTCACAAATTCTCGGCATGTAAAATAGCCTTGATGGTTATGGCATCCTCTGTAAGAGCATGTTTTGACGTATCAATCAGACTATAATGGAAAAAGTTTCGCCCAACCCTATTCGGTATTGGTTTATTTCCTAATTTGTATTCCCTCTTCACGTCAGTTTGGCATATACACCTCGGCATGATTTAAATCGCCAGGGGCTCTATTCGGCCACATATATTTTTCAAAAAAAAAGTCCGAACACTTATATAGTATACTTCGGCGTCCTGAATATTGCATTATATGCATCGGCTCCGAATCAAGTCTTTGGTCAATAGTTGGGTTGCCCGGCTCCTGTGGTTACGACCTTATGTTCCGCTTGTTCGGCTAAGGTAGTAAAGGGAGAACTACTGTGATTGTGTTTCTGGTTCGTCCGATCAAACACCTTAGTAGAGAAAGCCGAAAACTGACTGTCATGATACAGCCGGAGCTGGTCTGCTATTCGGTGACTTACTAAATCTTTTGCGAGTTTTTCCATATTGTACGAAGGACTGGCCTCCACCCAGTCACGCGCCTATGGCATCCAAGTTCGGATAGCCGCACACGCACCAGGGGCTAGCTCATAGTCCTATTGTCAAACTCCTATGGCTAAGTGAGAGTGATAAAGCTGCATAGTCTGATTGCCTGGTTCGCTGCACTGACACCTCCTTTACGGACCAAGACGTTGGGTCAAGTGTGGTCATGTGCTATTCCGAACACCCCCATAGTTTCTACGTGGGGGCTGAAGCCTACGACTGGTAAACTTTCAGAAATAAAAACGGCCGCACAGGAGAAAAATAATTTCAGATAAAGGCACAAATATGTTTCAAAGCCTTAGTTCATAAAACAACGTCTGGACAGCTCGGATACATTTACTCAAACATGATATCCTTCGAGCATTGACCCTCTACTATCCGGGCACCCTCTAAGCCATTGTCAAATACCACTCCGGCTTGCGGTGATCCTTGCCTTCGGGCGGGCCTTCGGTCGCCACGACGGTTGCTTTCGTCTTCTCCCATTGCATCTTGACACGGGCGAAGGCCATCCGTGCACCTTCGATGCATGCCGAGCGCTTGACAGCTTCAATTCGGGGCAGCGCGTCAGCGAGTCGCTTCACCAGGCCGAATTAACTGTTAGGAATGGGTTCGGTTGGCCAGAGCCAGACTATGACGTCCTTCATGGCCAAACCGGACATCCTATGCAGCTCCGCCAGCTGCATCATCTGGTCGTTCAACAGACCTTTGGGCGCTCTGGCGCCAGTGCGTGACGTAAGAGCTTCTCCGTCGTGTTCCCCTCTTGGGCCCGGAAATACTGTGCGGCGTCGGCAGTGCTCTTCGGAAGATCCGCAAAGGCATCTGGAGAACTCCATAGTCGAGTGAGCAAAGCATACTTCTGACTGCCGAATTTACTCTGCAAAAGAAAGGGCTTACCAGCCGCTATCTATTCGGCCTGCTTGATCTCCTCGCGAGCCGCCCGGGACTCGGTCCTCGCCTCCTTGTCCCCCTGGAGAGCCTTGGTAAGATCGGCCGCTTGGGCCTTATTCTTCTCTTCCAAGGCCTCGCACTTGCCGACGGTGTCCTTGAGCTCTTGCTTCACTTTGGTCACCCGCTCATCGTATCGGCAACGGGCAGCCTGCTCGGCCTTTAAATCTGCGGCCACTTTGTCAGCGGCTGCTTGGCCCACCCGTGCCTGCTCCTTGGCTCGGGTGAGGTCGCCCTTCAGGGTCTCAATCTCGGCCGCACTACCTGCAATAATGATCAGGGCAACATAAGATCTTGGACTCCGCATGGGCAAATTACTTCAGGTGTGTAAACAATTTTTCAAAAACACACCTTGCGCCTCATCAAACCGCTTGTTGATGCGGACGAGATCCTCATCGGCCAGCTCCAGCTTCCGCTTGAGTTCGGATACTTCGGCGGCCTGCGCGGTCGCCGCTAACAGTGAAGCATGTTTATCATAATAGACAAGTACGCTATCTCCAGCGAATATCACTTGATCCTCTGTTCGGCCTTTTAAGCCGAACAGAGTCTCAGGGGATACTATCTATACACATGCATGTTTTTCATATGAAAATCAGCTAAGAATATTACATCGCAGACCTCGAAGCCTGTTAGTAGGCTGGTGAAGGCTTCGTTCAGCCCGCTTTTGGCGGACTGAACCTTTTCAACCACCGTACCCATCAGGGTACGGTGCTCCTCTGACGGAAGCACGTTGCAATGCGTCCATCGGAGGGTTGGCGCCTCCGGATTAGTGGAGGTTGTCAGCGGAGATGGCGCTCCCCCTCCTTTGAAGGGGTTGCTGCGCTCGATTCCGGAGCCACATAGGCCTCCGGAATGGTGTGTTGATGAGGGGCGGACTGGTCAGGGCCCCGTCGTCGATATCCATGGGGTTGTGCCCCATGTTCTCGGCAATGAGGCATTACCCTCTGGCGCCGTCTTGGCGGCCTCCCGCACCTCTCCGTGGCCCGGAGAGGTCCTTTGGGATAACACCTCGGTGTCATCCGCGGTGGGTGGCGTAGAGGCTCGCGGAGGCGTCTCGCTCTCCACCATCTCCGGCGCTAGAGAGTTCCCTGAAGATGACGATTGTTGGGGGAGACCATGGGCCGGACTGAAACACATAATGTAATATGTTATCCTACAATTTGTAAAAGATCGGATGTATGTAAAGCATCCTTAGATACTTACCATTCGACCAGGGGCTTTGCCCTGGGGCGCCATTTAGGGATGGCTTCGGCATCCGAATCCGAGCCATTCAAGAGGGATATCTTCCCCCTTTTGGACGCCTCTGCCTCCGGATCTATGGAGGCTGCCCTTTTCTTCTTCCTCCCTTTAGGGGGAGAATTGCTCTCTTCCTCCTCCTCCTCTTCGTCTTCATCTCCCTCATGAGAGGAGGGAGCCTCGGTCTCTCTGGACATAGCGTTCGAAGTACCTTTATGGCGGAGGCCACTTTTGGCCTCCTTGACCTTCTTCTCCGGTAGCGGGACCAGATCCTCGTTAGCGAGGATCATTGGGTTTTGGGCAGCGGCCCGGACACTTGATCCGCTTCGCCTTCTTTGTCCAGCCCTGATTAAAGGATGGAAGTCTTAGCATACCCCTTTGATTTGTGAACTAAGTTATGTTCGGAAACTAAACACTTACCGGGGTGGCCGGATGATCGCAGTCGAGGCCGATGTCGTCGGTCGTCTCTGGCCCCGACTTCTGGGCCTTGAAAGAGTAGCTTCCAGATCTCTTCGTGTGTCGGGCCTAAGAATTGCTACAGGGTCCACGGCCCTTCCGGATTGAACTCCCACATATGGAGAGGCCGGCGCTGGCAGGGAAGGGTCCGACGGAAAAGCATCACCTGAATCACATCAGTGAGACTGGTGTCCTTCTCTATGATATTTTTGATGCATTTTTGCAGCATCATCACTTCGTCGGTTGACCCCCAGTCTAGACCCTTGTTGGTCCATGACGCGAGCCGCATTGGGGGTTCGGATCTAAACTCAAGAGTGGCTGCCCAGTTGGCGCCGCGAGGTTCAGTGATGTAGAACCACTCCTGCTGCCATATCTTGACAGTCTCCACAAAGGCCCCTTTGGGCCAGGTGACGTTGGGGAACTTGCTCACCATGGCGCCGCCGCAGTCTGCGTGCTGCCCGTCGACCACCTTCGGCTTCACGTTGAAGACCTTGAGCCATAAGCCGAAGTGTGAGGGGATGCGGAGGAGTGCCTCGCACACAACGATGAATGCCGAGATGTGGAGGAAGGAATTCGGGGCTAGATCGTGGAAATCTAGCCCGTAATAGAACATGAGATCATGGACAAAGGGATGGAGGCGAAACCCTAGTCCGCGGAGGAAGTGGGGGATAAATACCACCCTTTCGCCGGGCTCCGGGGTGGGGATGACCTGCTTCTTGGCAGGGATCCTGTGTGCAACGTACGCACTCAGGTACCCCGCCTCCTGGAGCTCCTTGATATCCTTCTCCGTCACGGAGGAAGCCACCCACTTGCCTTGAGAACCAGATCCGGACATGGCTGGAAAGGTTGGTGGCGGTGGGGAAGATCGAAACTTGGGCGCTGGAGCTCGAGGATGGGAAGGCTGAGAAAGGAAGAAGGCCTGGGGGTGAAAAGAAGGGCGCTTTATCCATTTATATAGGTCGTGAATATCAAGCCCCCCCTCGAGGCTTAAAACTCGTCTGTTCCCAAGGGGTCGTGCGAATGGCACGATTGGATTGCCCAAACCCGTATTGATGAGAAACCCGCAATAAGGGGACACGATCTCTGCTTTGACAAGACATGTCAATGGAGGCTGCGTCTCGAAATGCGAAGCAGGAGGCCAAAAAATGGTTCAAAATAATAAAGAGGCCAGACGTAACGTTTCGCCGAAAAAGCTGTCAGTGGACATACCTTATTTTGATTAAGTATCGTGCCCTTGTGGTTGAGGGTTGTAGCTGTTATACAGAGCCGGATACAGTTCTCTTGCTCAGAAGACTGCTTTGAAGTATTTGGAGGAGGAACCCGGCTTGCAATGCCAAAGACAATCTGCGCGCCGAACACATCGTCATTGAAGACTGGTTCACGGGCTACTGAGGGAGTCCTGGACTAAGGGGTCCTTGGGAGTCCGGCCCATGTGCTATGACCGGACTGATGGGCCGTGAAGATACAAGGTATAAGGCCTTCCCCAGTGTCCGGATGGGACTCTCCTTTGCGTGGATGGCAAGCTTGGCGTCCGGATGTGTAGATTCCTTCTTCTGTAAACCGACTCTGTACAACCCTAGGCCCCTCCGGTGTCTATATAAACCGAAGGGTTTAGTCCATAGAGGTTATCATAAATCATATAAGCTAGACATCTAGGGTTTAGCCATTACAATCTCGAGGTAGATCGACTCTTGTAACCCCTATACTCATCAAAGTCAATCAAGCAGGAAGTAGGGTATTACCTCCATCAAGAGGGCCCGAACCTGGGTAAACATCGTGTCCCCTTTGTCTCCTGTTACCTTCGATCCTCAGACGCACAGTTCGGGACCCCCTACCCGAGATCAGCTGGTCTTGACACTGACATTGGTGCTTTCATTGAGAGTTCCACTGTGCCGTCGACAGAAGGTTCGATGGCTCGTTCGATCATCTACAACGATGTTGTTTTGAGGAAGACTTTTCTCCCCAGTAAAATTTTTGTGTTTGACGGCTTCGCGCCGTGTGCCAACTCAATTGGTAAAATTGAATAGATTGACAGCTACGCCCTTTTCATCAGATCAGTTTTGGGAACCTGAATTACGTCCCTGATATCCGAGGAGACTTGATCTTCGAAGGGTTCGCGGCCTCGGCCACCGCTCTTGCCTTAGATCCGGAGCAAACTGTCGGGTCCGAAGATGGGAGTCTGGAGCCCACCGGACTCTCTCCAACTATGAAGCTCACTACCGGAGATCCGGATGGGACTGTGTCATCGGCAAGCCCGGAGTCAAACTAGGTTTCCCCTATCATTGGAAAGTCGGACTCGCCCCCGGACGCTAGCTCCGAACTCTCGACCTCCACACCAAGTGAGCATGGCCAGGAGGCTTTTGCCCTGCCTAGCTCCGCGGACTGTCGCTTCCATGTACAAACCTCGCTCTTAAACGAGGCTCTGGACTTAATGCGATCCCTCGCCATTACAAAGGAATCACCTCCGAACTACGCCCAACCTGGATTAGGGGCTCAAAGCGGGGAATTTTACGTCCCACCCACCACCCACTTCATAGCCATTGTCGAAGACTTAACCGACATGCTGGATTACGCCTCCGAAGACATCGACGGCATGGACGACGATGCCGGAGACAAACAAGGCCAGGACCCGCTGTTTACCGGACGTTGGACGGCCACCTCCACATACGATGTGTATATGGTGGATACACCCAAAGAGGATGACGGCGAAGGCAGGAAGGATCCGGTTAAGGACAAGCCTGCTGAGGCACCACCGAAGCGTCGACGCCAGCGGCACCGCTCAAAATTGCGTCGCGAAAAAGACAACAATACCGACACCAGAGACAATAACACTCCAGAGAACGCCGAAGACCCCGAAGCCCCAGTCGAGCCCATATCCGAACATGACAATTGGGAGGAGGGGAAAGTTAACCCCGGCGATCCGGTCAGGAACTAGGACTCGGAGGATAGTAACTATCTACCAATCTCCGAGGATGATGTGAGCCTCGGCGATGAAGATTTCATCATGCCAGAGGAACCCCTCGAGCAAGAGCGCTTTAAGTGCCAGCTAACCGCAACAGCGAAAAGCCTAAAAAAAGCAGCAACAGCTTCAAGCCGAACAAGATACGCTCAATGACACATGGACTAAAGTCCTGGCAGCCGAAGAATACAGCCTCAAACGCCCAACAAAGGGCTACCACAATTTGATGATGAGGCCCTTGAGCCAATACCGCCAAAGTATAAACCTACTAATGAACCTGACCGACCACCACGTGGGCGGGACAGAGAGGCTACTTACGCTGAACACCAGCCCGCACCACCCCACCGTAGAGGCAAGGAGGTAGCGGCTCCGGTCTACACCTACGACCTACGCAAGGAGCTGGACAATAGAGCCGGTCAGACCAGATCAAACTATGGATCAAGGGGGCGTGCTCCAACGCGAGAGGACGACCGTCAGGCCTGGCGCGGCAAGCATAACCTCATCCGGGCTGAAAACCAAACACGACTGCCATCCGAACTCCATCGTGACATCGCCCGATACAGAGGCGCTGCACACCCCTTATGCTTCACCGATGAGGTAATGGAGCACCAGTTCCCAGAAGGGTTTAAACCCGTGAACATTGAATCATACGATGGAACGACAGATCCCGCAGTATGGATTGAAGATTTTCTTCTCCATATCCACATGGCTCGCGGTGACGTTCTCCACGCCATCAAGTACCTCCCACTAAAACTAAAGGGACCAGCCCGGTACTGGCTAAACAACCTCCCAGAGAACTCCATTGGTAGCTGGGAAGATTTGGAGGACGCCTTTCGAGACAACTTCCAAGGCACCTATGTCCGGTCTCCGGACGCTGATGACCTAAGTCATATAGTCCAGCAACCCGGAGAGTCGGCCCGCAAACTCTGGACTAGGTTCTTAATTAGAAAGAACCAAATCATCGATTGTCCGGACACCAAAGCCCTCGCGACCTATAAACGTAGCGTCCGCGACGAATGGCTTTCCTGACACCTCGGCCAAGAAAAGCCGAAGTCCATGGCAGCCCTTACCGCACACATGACCCGCTTTTGCACGGGGGAAGATAGCTGGTTAGCTTGTAGAAGCAACGGTACCAGCGACCCTGGCACCTCTGAAGCCAGAGATGGCAACGGTAGGCCACGACGCAACAAACACAAGCTCGAAACAACAATGAAGACACGACGGTCAACGCTGGATTCAGTGGCTCTAAATCCGGACAGCGGAAGAAGCCATTCAAAGGAAACAAAGATGGTTGATATGTCCATTATGCATCATGCTTTTACATTGATATTTATTGCATTATGGGCTGTTATTACACATTATGTCACAATACTTATGCCTATTCTCTCTTATTTTACAAGGTTTACATAAGGAGGGAGAATGCCGGCAGCTGGAATTCTGGGTTGGAAAAGGAGCAAATATTAGAGACCTATTCTGCACAACTCCAAAAGTCCTGAAACTCCACGAAAGTTATTTTTGGAAATAATAAAAAATACTGAGAAAAATAAATACATCAGGGGGCCTCCACCTGGCCACGAGGGTGGGGGCGCGCCCTACCCCCCTGCCTCGTGGGCCCCCTGTTGGCTCTCCGATGCCCATCTTCTGGTATATGAAGTCTTTCATCCCAAGAAAAATCATAAGCAAGCTTTCGGGACGAGACTCCGCCGCCACGAGGCGGAACCTTGGCGGAACCAATCTAGGGCTAACGCGAATCATATGAACATGATGAAAATTAGCTTGACGATAATTCCCATGTGTCCTCGGGAGCGCTTTCCTTTATATAAGAGTTTTTCCAGGCTTGTCCTCTGCTACAAAAAGGATTGGGCAACCTTGCTGCACTTTATTTACTTTTGTTACTTGTTGCTCATTACAAATTATCCTATCACAAAACTATCTGTTACCTATTATTTCAGTGCTTGCAGAGAATACCTTGCGGAAAACCGCTTATAATTTCCTTCTGCTCCTCGTTGGGTTCTACACTCTTTACTTATCAAAAGGACTATGATAGATCCCTATACTTGTGGGTCATCAAGACTCCTTTTTGGCGCCGTTGCCGGGGAGTGAAGCGCCTTTGGTAGGTGGAATTTGGTAAGCAAAATTTATATAGTGTGCTGAAATTTACTGTCACTTGTTACTATGGAAAGTAATCCTCTGAGGGGCTTGTTCGGGGTATCTTCACCCTGACCAGTAGAGCAAAGAGTTGCTCCTCAACCTACTGAACCTACTGAAAATGAAAATGTCCATTTTTAAATTCCTCCGGGTATGCTAGAAAAACTGCTAGCTAAGCCTATTGCAGGAGACGGAACAAAGCATCCTGATGAGCACCTAATCTATGTGGATGAAGTTTGTGGATTATTTAAGCTTGCAGGTATACCCGGTGATTTTATTAAGAAGAAGGTCTTCCCTTTATCTTTGAAGGGAGATGCATCGACATGGTATACGCTATGTGATGATACGGGATCATGGAACTACAAACGATTGAAATTGAAATTTCATCAGAAATTTTATCCTATGCATCTTGTTCATCGTGATCGCAATTATATATATAATTTTTGTCCTCGCGAAGGAGAAAGCATCGCTCAAGCTTGGGGAGGCTTAAATCAATGTTATATTCATGCCCCAATCATGAGCTCCCAAGAGAAATAATTATTCAAAGTTTTTATGATCGGTTTTCTGATAACAATCGCACCATGCTCGATACTTCTTGTGCTAGCTCTTTTATGACGAAGACTATTGAATTCAAATGGAACTTATTGGATAGAATTAAACGCAACTCTGAAGATTGGGATCTCGACGAAGGTAAGGAGTCAGGTATGACACCTAAGTTTGATTGTGTTAAATTTTTTATGGATACCGATGTTTTCTGTAAATTTAGCACTAAATATGGACTTGACTCTGAGATAGTAGCTTCTTTCTGTGAATCTTTTGCTGCTTATGTTGATCTCCCTAAGGAGAAGTGGTTTAAGTTTCATCCTCCCATAGAAGTGAAAGTAGCTGCACCTATTAAAGTTGAAGAAAAGACTATCACTTATAATGATCCTATTGTTCCTACTTCTTATGTTGAGAAACCACCTTTCCCTGTTAGGATAAAGGATCATGCTAAAGCTTCAATGTGGTTCGTAAAAGCAATATTAGAACTTATACACCTCCTAAGAAAATTAAAGTTGAAACTAATATTGCCATTGTTAAAGATCTCTTGTCTGATAATATTGATGGGCATGTTATTTATTTCTGTGAGGAAACTGCTAGAATTGCCAAACCTTGTGCTAAAGATAAACATAGACCTGTGGTAGGCATGCCTGTTATTTCTGTTAAAATAGGAGATCATTGTTATCATGGCTTATGTGATATGGGTGCTAGTCTTTGGTGCAATACCTTTTGACTTATACAAAGAAATTATGCATGATATTGCACCTGCTGAGATAGAAGATATTGATGTCACAATTAAACTTGCCAATAGAGATACTATTTCACCAATGGTAATTGTTAGAGATGTTGAAGTCTTGTGTGGGAAAACTAAATATCATGCTGATTTTCTTGTTCTTGGTTCCCCACAAGATAGTTTTTGTCCCATTATATTTGGTAAACCCTTCTTGAACACCGTTAATGCTAGGATAGACTGCGAAAAGGATGTTGTTACTATTGGCTTGGGTGATATGTCTCATGAGTTTAATTTCTCTAAATTTAGTAGACAACACCGCGAAGAAGAATTGCCTAGCAAGGATGAAATTATTGGTCTTGCTTCTATTGCCGTGCCTCCTAGTGATCCTTTAGAACAATATTTGCTAGACCATGAAAATGATATGTTTATGAATGAAAGAAGGGAAATAGATGAAGTATTCTTTAAACAGGAAACTATCCTGAAACACAATTTGCCTGTTGAAATCCTAGGGGATCCTCCTCCACCCAAGGGTGATCCCGTGTTTGAGCTCAAACCGTTTCCTGAGACTCTTAAATATGCTTATCTTGATGAAAAGAAGATATATCCTATTATTATTAGTGCTAACCTTTCAGAGCATGAAGAAGAGAGGTTATTGAAAACTCTGAAGAAGCACCGTGCTGCTATTGGATATACTCTTGATGATCTTAAGGGCATTAGTCCCACTCTATGTCAACATAAAATAAATTTGGAGGAAGACGCCAAACCAGTTCGTGATCATCAACGACGGCTGAATCCTAAAATGAAAGAAGTGGTAAGAAAGGAAATACTAAAGCTCCTTGAGGCAGGTATAATTTATCCCGTTCTTTGATAGTCGATTGGGTAAGTCCTGTCCATTGTGTCCCTAAGAAGGGAGGTATTACCGTCGTTCCTAATGATAAAGATGAGTTGATCCCGCAAAGAATTATTACAGGTTATAGGATGGTAATTGATTTCCGCAAAATAAATAAGGCTACTAAAAAAGATCATTACCCCTTACCTTTTATCGATCAAATGCTAGAAATATTATCCAAACATACACATTTTTGCTTTCTAGATGGTTATTCTGGTTTCTCTCAAATACATGTGTCAGCCCATGATCAATCAAAGACTACTTTTACTTGCCCTTATGGTACTTTTGCTTATAGACATATGCATTTTGGTTTATGTAATGCACCTGCTACCTTTCAAAGATGCCTGATGGCTATATTCTCTGACTTTTGTGAAAAGATTTGTGAGGTTTTCATGGACGACTTCTCCGTCTATGGATCCTCTTTTGATGATTGCTTAAGCAATCTTGACCGAGTTTTGCAGAGATGTGAAGAAACTAATCTTGTCTTGAATTGGGAAAAGTGCCACTTTATGGTTAATGAAGGTATTTTCTTGGGGCATAAAGTTTCTAAAAGAGGTATTGAAGTTGATAAAGCCAAGGTTGATGCTATTGAAAAGATGCCATGTCCCAAGGACATCAAAGGTATAAGAAGTTTCCTTGGTCATGACGGATTTTATAGGAGGTTCATTAAGGACTTCTCAAAAATTTCTTGGCCTCTGCTAATTTATTACAAAAAGATATACCATTTGTCTTCGATGATGATTGTGTAGAAGCATTTGAAATACTTAAGAAAGCATTGATCTCTGCACCTATCGTTCAGCCACCTGATTGGAATTTACCTTTTGAAATCATGTGTGATGCTAGTGATTATGTTGTAGGTGTTGTTCTAGGGCAAAGAGTTGATAAGAAATTAAATGTTATTCAATATGCTAGTAAATCTCTAGACAATGCCCAGAGAAATTATGCTACTACTGAAAAAGAATTCTTAGCACTCGTATTTGCTTGTGATAAGTTCAGACCTTATATTGTTGATTCTAAAGTAATTATTCACACTGATCATGCTGCTATTAAATATCTTATGGAAAAGAAAGATGCTAAACCTAGACTTATTAGATGGGTTCTCTTGCTACAAGAATTTGATTTGCATATTATTGATAGAAAGGGAGCTAAGAACCCCGTTCCAGACAACTTGTCTAGGTTAGAAAATGTTCTTGATGACCCACTACCTATTGATGATAGCTTTCCTGATGAGAAATTAAATGTCATAAATGCTTCTCATAGTACTCTATGGTATGCTGATTATGCTAATTACATCGTTGCTAAATTCATACCACCTAGTTTCACATACCAGCAAAAGAAAAAGTTCTTCTATGATTTGAGACATTACTTTTGGGATGACCCATATCTTTATAAAGAAGGAGTAGATGGTGTTATTAGACGTTGTGTACCTGAGCATGAACAGGAACATATCCTACGCAAGTGTCACTCCGAAGCTTATGGAGGACACCACGCTGGAGATAGAACTACACATAAGGTATTGCAATCCGGTTTTTATTGACCTACTCTCTTCAAGTGCCCGTAAGTTTGTCTTATCTTGTGATGAATGTCAAAGAATTGGTAATATTAGTAGACGTCAAGAAATGCCTATGAATTATTCACGGTTATTGAACCATTTGATGTTTGGGGCTTTGATTATATGGGACATTTTCCTGCCTCTAATGGATATACACATATTTTAGTTGTTGTTGATTACGTTACTAAGTGGGTAGAAGCTATTCCAACTAGTAGTGCTGATCATAACACCTCTATTAAGATGCTTAAGGAAGTCATTTTTTCCGAGGTTTGGAGTCCCTAGATATTTAATGACTGATGGTGGTTCACATTTTATTCATGGTGCTTTCCGAAAAATGCTTGCTAAATATGATGGTAATCATAGAATTGCATCTCCTTATCACCCACAGTCTAGTGGTCAAGTAGAATTGAGCAACGGAGAGCTCAAACTAATTTTGCAAAAGATTGTTAATAGGTCTAGAAAGAATTGGTCCAAGAAACTTGATGATGCATTATGGGCTTATAGAACTGCATATAAAAATCCTATGGGTATGTCTCCGTATAAAATGGTTTATGGTAAAGCATGTCACTTACCTCTCAAACTAGAACATAAGGCTTATTGGGCTATTAAAGAGCTCAATTATGATTTAAAACTTGCCGGTGAGAAGAGGTTATTTGACATTAGCTCACTTGACAGATGGAGAACCCAAGCTTATGAGAATGCCAAATTGTTTAAAGAAAAAGTTAAAAGATGGCATGACAAAAGGATACAAAAGTGTGAGTTTCATGTAGGTGATTATGTATTTCTATACAACTCTCGTTTAAGATTTTTTTCAGGAAAACTTCTCTCTAAATGGGAAGGCCCTTACGTTATCGAGGAGGTCTATCGTTCTGGTGCTATAAAAATCAACAACTTCGAAGGCACAAATCCGAAGGTGGTGAACGGTCAAAGAATCAAACATTATATCTTAGGTAATCCTATAAATGTTGAAACCAATGTTATTGAAACCGTAACCCCGGAGGAATACATAAGGGATACCTTCTGGAACATTTTAGACTCCGAAAAGGAATAGCTATGTGGTACGATAAGTAAACCGACTCCAAAAAAGTTTTTATGGCAATATTTCTCCGTTTTGGAATATTTAGAAAAATAGAAAAATAAGAAGCAGTCCGGGAAGGACACGAGGCCTCCACGAGGGTGGAGGGCGCGCCCTACCCTACTGGGCACCCCCCCCCCTACCTTGTGGGCACCTCGTGTGCTCTCCGGACTCCGTTTTCTTGCACGATACGTATTTTAGTCGGTAAAAATTCATTATATAATCTCCCAAAGGTTTTGACTCCTGTATCACACAAATATCCTCTGTTTCCGTTTCGAGCTGTCCTGCTGCAGATTAGAGCAACATGTCGTCCCAGGATTCTGAAGGAGAAAGCTATGTGGCTGATTACCTTGCAAATCCTAAGGTCTATGGAGGTGTGGAGCATTGTGGTTGGACTACGGAAGAAGAAGAGGACTATGAACCCAAGAGGAGGGAGGAGACGAGCTCAGATGAAGATGAAGTCCCATTACCTCAACCTGGGGACATGCATGTGGAGTTCAAAAAGTCAAGCCTCCCTGATAGAGCAAAGAAACTTAAGATCGAGTTTATCCCTTTTCGTCTCTTGCAGGAAAACAAGCAGGAACTATGCAAAAAGATATTAAGCCTGGAGCAGGAGATTGATGACTTGAGGGATCAAAATTCTGTCCTCAAGCGCAAATTAAGGAAGAAGCCTACGCCATCAACTAAACCATCACCTCCACCTTCTTCACCAGCAAAGGAGACATAATCACATGGGTATGGGCACTCCCCTTGCCAACTGCCAAGCTTGGGGGAGGTGCCCCAATATCGTATCACCACCACATCTCCTATCTTTACCATTTTTCTTAGTTCGGTCCTTTTAGTAGTATCTTGATTTAGTAGAATAAAAGTTTTGGTATGATCTAGTTTTGAGTTTTGCTTTATGATCCCTCTATGTAATCGAGTCCGTGAGCTATATAATAAAGATTAGTGTTGAGTCAAGGGCTTGATTATTTTGCCATGATCTTGAGTGAATAATAGAAAAGAATAAAAAGAAACAAAGAGATCATATTGATCTTATTGAGAGTAATGACTTCACATAGAAAGAGTATGATGATTAAAAATTGTTGAGAGTTGACAAACATAGCTTTGGTCATCGTTGCAATTAATAGGAAGTAATAAGGAAAGAGAGGTTTCACATATAAATATACTATCTTGGACATCTTTTATGATTGGGAGCACTCATTAAAATATGACATGCTAAAGAGTTGATGTTGGACAAGGAAGACAACGTAATGGGTTATGTTTTCTTATATCTGAGATAAAGTATATTGTCATGGATCATCCAACATGTTGAGCTTGCCTTTCCCCCTCATACTAGCTAAATTCTTTGCACCAAGCGAGGATACTACTTGTGCTTCCAAAAACCCTTAAACCAGTTTTGCCATAAGAGTCCACCATACCTACCTATGGATTGAGTAAGATCCTTCAAGTAAGTTGTCATCGGTGCAAGCAATAAAAATTGCTCTCTAAATATGTATGATTGATTGGTGTGGAGGAAATAAGATTTATACGATCTTGTGATGTGGAAGAAATAAAAGCGACGGACTGCATAATAAAGGTTCATATCACAAGTGGCAATATAAAGTGACGTTCTTTCGCATTAAGATTTTGTGCATCCAACCCTAAAAGCGCATGGCAACCTCTGCTTCCCTCTGCGAAGGGCCTATCTTTTATTATTATCTTCTATCTTATGCAAGAGTCATGGTGATCTTCAACTTTCCTTTTTATATTTTATCCTTTGGCAAGCACAGGGTGTTGGAAAGATCATGATAGATATATCTAATTGGATGTGAGTTAGCATGAACTATTATTGTTGACATTACCCTTGAGGTAAAAGGTTGGGAGGCAAAACTATAAGCCTCTATCTTTCTCTGTGTCCAGTTAAAACTCCGTAACCACAAGTATTCCGTGAGTGTTAGCAATTATGAAAGACTAAATGATAGTTGAGTATGTGGACTTGCTAGAAAGCTCTGACATAGACTCTTTCTGATGTTATGATAAATTGCAATTGCTTCAATGACTGAGATTATAGTTTGTTAGTTCTCAATAAAGTTTCTGATTCATACTTTGCATTGTGAATAGATTATTACTCGAGCATAAGAAATCATATGATAATATCCATTTATGTTGCTGTTATGAGAATAATCATGATGCCCTCATGTCCGTATTTTATTTTATCGACACCTCTACCTCTAAACATGTGGACATATTTATCGTTATCGGCTTTCGCTTGAGGACAAACGAGGTCTAAGCTTGGGGGAGTTGATACGTCCATTTTGCATCATGCTTTTACATCAATATTTATTGCATTATGGGATGTTATTACACATTATGTCACAATACTTATGCCTATTCTCTCTAATTTTACAAGGATTACATAAGGAGGGAGAATGCCGGTAATTGGAATTCAATTTGGAAAAGGAGCAAATATTAGAGACCTATTCTGCACATCTCCAAAAGTCTTGAAACTCCACGGAAGTTATTTTTGGAAATAATAAAAAATATTGAGCAAAAGAAATACATCAGGGGGGCCTCCACCTGGCCACGAGGGTGGGGGCGCGCCCTACCCCCCTGGGCGCGCCCTCCTGCCTCGTGGGCCCCCTGTTGGCTCTCCGATGCCCATCTTCTGGTATATGAAGTCTTTCGTCCCAAGAAAAATCATAAGCAAGCTTTCGGGACGAGACTCCGTCGCCATGAGGCGGAACCTTGGCGGAACCAATCTAGGGCTCCGGCAGCGCTGTTCTGCCGGGGACACTTCCCTCCGGGAGGGGGAAATCATCGCCATCGTCATCACCAACGCTCCTCTCATCGGGAGAGGGCAATCTCCATCAACATCTTCACCAGCACCATCTCCTCTCAAACCCTAGTTCATCTCTTGTATCCAATTCTTGTCTCCAAGTCCGGGATTGGTACCTATAGGTTGCTAGTAGTGTTGATTACTCCTTGTAGTTGATGCTAGTTGGTTTATTTTGTCGAACATCATATGTTCATATCCATTATGCACATTAATACCCCTCTGATTATGAACATGAATACGCTTTGTGAGTAGTTACGTTTGTTCCTGAGGACATGGGAGAAGTCTTGCTATTAGTAGTCATGTGAATTTGGTATTCGTTCGATATTTTGATGAGATGTATGTTGTCTATCCTCTAGTGGTGTTATGTGAACGTCGACTACATAACACTTCACCATTATTTGGGCCTAGAGTAAGGCATTGGGAAGTAATAAGTAGATGATGGGTTGCTAGAGTGATGTAAGCTTAAACCCTAGTTTATGCGTTTGCTTCGTAAGGGGCTGATTTGGATCCATATGTTTCATGCTATGGTTAGGTTTACCTTAATACTTTTGTTGTAGTTGTGGATGCTTGCAATAGAGGTTAATCATAAGTG
This sequence comes from Aegilops bicornis, assembly GCA_021605145.1. Classification (NCBI taxonomy): domain Eukaryota; kingdom Viridiplantae; phylum Streptophyta; class Magnoliopsida; order Poales; family Poaceae; genus Aegilops; species Aegilops bicornis. The sequence goes on along the minus strand of CM038673.1, from coordinate 558,403,212 downwards.
GGATGCTTGTCCAAGTAAGGGAAGCACCCAAGCACCGGTCCATCCACATATCAAATTATCAAAGTACCGAACGCGAATCATACGAACGTGATGAAAACTAGCTTGACGATAATTCCCATGTGTCCTCGGGAGCGCTTTCCTTTATATAAGAGTTTGTCCAGGCTTGTCCTTTGCTACAAAAAGGATTGGGCCACCTTGCTGCACTTTAATTACTTTTGTTACTTGTTGCTCGTTACAAATTATCCTATCACAAAACTATCTGTTACCTATTATTTCAGTGCTTGCAGAGAATACCTTGATGAAAACCGCTTATCATTTCCTTTTGCTCCTCGTTAGGTTCGACACTCTTACTTATCGAAAGGACTACGATAGATCTCCTATACTTGTGGGTCATCAATGGTCCATCCAGTTTGGACAAAATACTCGATCGGCCTTGCCAGATTCATGGCACCCCTGACAAGCCTGCCAATCATTCCAACATAAATTGTTGGGTCTTTAAACAGGCCGGTAAGTTAAACACCAAACACAAGGGGAAAGGGTCGCCAAGCGAGGACGACGAAGAGCCTCGCCCACCGAACATAGGGGGCAGAAGAAATTTCCCACTGAGGTGAAAACAGTGAATATGATATACGTCACTCATATCCCCAAGAGGGAGCGCAAGCGTGCGCTAAGGGACGTCTACGCCGTAGAGCCGGTCGCCCCAAAATTCAACCCCTGGTCAGCTTGCCAGATCACCTTCGACCGTAAGGACCACCCGACCAGTATCCGTCATGGAGGTTCGGCAGCCTTGGTCCTTGATCCAATCATCGATGGATTCCATCTGACCCGAGACCTTATGGACGGCGGCAACAGTCTTAACTTGATTTATCAAGACATGATCCGCAAAATGGGCATTGACCCATCAAGAATCAAGCCTACTAATACCACCTTTAAAGGAGTAATACCTGGTGTAGAAGCCCGTTGCACGGGCTCAATAACATTGGAAGTAGTCTTCGGTTCACCGGACAACTTCCGAAGCGAAGACTTGATCTTCGACATCGTCCCCTTCCGCAGTGGTTATCACGCACTGCTCGGACGAACCGCCTTCGCTCGCTTCAATGCGGTCCCGCATTATGCTTACTTAAAGCTCAAAATGCCCGGACCCCGCGGTGTTATTACAGTTAATGAAAACATGGAGCGCTCCCTCCGTACCGAGGAGCACACCGCGGCCCTCGCAGCCAAGGTACAGAGCGGCCCTATCAAGCCGCAGACTTCATCGGCCATCAAGCCCCCGGACAATGTTACACGAGTCCGGCCCACTCTGCATGATGACAGCTCAGTGACTCCAGAGCTAGACTAGCAGTTTTGCCTCCGTCGAACGCCACACACATCCGCAGCACTTGTACCGCGTGTGCATAATTACGCACTCAAAATACCCTGGGCAACGACGGAGGCACAATACGGATAGGTCCATAGTACGGCTCGACCCTATATGACCTTGACCTTTTTCCTTCGATCTTTTTTTCTTTTTTCTTCTTCAATACCACAGGTGCATTAAAACCTAGCTACTCCACGGTCGTACAAGGACTCTTTCTGAGCCGGTTTTGTATAGAGAACCATGGGCCGTTCCTCTCAAAGGAATCTCTCCCACAAAGGCGAAAGCGACGCAGAGGTGCGGCAGGGTGTCCAAAGGATCTTCAAGACCACCTTTTCTTTTTTTAGGACCTGTATACAGTTTTCCCTTATTCACAAATTCTCGGCATGTAAAATAGCCTTGATGCTTATGGCATCCTCTGTAAGAGCACGTTTTGACATATCAATCAGACTATAACGGAAACAGTTTCGCCCAACTCTATTCGGTATTGGCTTATTTCCTAATATGTATTCCCTCTTCACATCAGGTTGGCATATACACCTCGGCATGATTTAAATCGCCGAGGGCTCTATTCGGTCACATTTTTTTTTAAACTCCAAACTTTTATAGTATACTTCGGCGTCTCGAATATTGCGTTATATGCATCGGCTCCGAATCATGTCTTTGGTCAATAATTGGGTAAATTCGAAAACAAGTTCATTAAAATTTAATAAATTTCAATAAATTTAAAAAGGTTCATCGATTTTGAAAAAAAAATCATCGTTTTTCAAAAAAAGATCATCGAATTCAAGAAAAAGTTCGTCAAATTCAAGAAAAGTTCATCGGTTTTGAAAAAAGTTCATCGTTTTTCAAAAAAAGTTCATAAAATTCAAAAAAAGTTCATCGGTTTTGAAAAAAGTTCATTGAATTCAAAAAAAGTTCATCGTTTTTGAAAAAAGTTCGTGGAATTTGAAAAAAAGTTCATCGTTTTATTGAAAAAAAGTTCATTCAATTTAGAAAAAAAAGTGCCGAACAAAATCGTTCCAAAATAGTAGAAAGAAAAACGAAAAAAGAAAAGAGAATAAGGCATAGAAGAAAATGATGAAGAATGTGAAACTTAACTCGTGAGGTAGCATCTGGCTGGTGGTTAGTGCAGCCTCCCCTCGAGCAGGAGGTCGGATGTTCGAATCCATCGCAGCGCAGCTCGTATTTCTTTTTAGAAAACAGAAAAAAAAAATATAGCAAGATAGGCCGAGCCCAAATAGAAGCGCCTTCAGGCGCCCAACGGGCGCTTAAGCGCCAAATAGGAAACGCCCATGCGCGTGGACTCGGCTGGCTAGCTGGGACTTCGTCGGCCTGGCTGGGCCGTTTCTTTTCTTGTTCTTTTCTCTTCTGCCCTCTTTTGAATTCAAATTTAATTTGTTTAATTATTTCTCAACTGAAATTTTGTCCTTAATTCACTTTGGAATATTTATGGTTGTGTGTACATTTTCTTTGTGGAATTTTACAAACTATTATTGTCAACTTCTATTGGGCCCTTTGGCAAAGTATTTACATTTATTTGTTTGTTTTTTATTCTTTTAACCAGGTTTTTATTATATTTAAAATTGCCCATATTTAAACTATTTCCAAACCCTGGCTCACTCAAGAAAATAGGGCAAATATTTATCTTAGGAAATGTCTTTCCTGCCCTTATGCATTTGTTTTGATAAAACCATTTATTCAGAGAAACTCCATGGCCATTAATTAAACTCTAAATGGTTTAGGGTTTAAGAATTGGTCATGTTTGTTCTCAAAACCAAATGTGCAAGGAAATCATGGATGCGAATGCTTTTGAATGCACATCCTAAATTTAGGGGAATTTGGGATGTGACACGTCCTCTTCCGTCCAGCCATCCGGAATGTCCGGCCACTAGGAGGCCCGAATGGAGTCAGGCTTGACTGGCGGCTTGTTCCTCCTTCCGATCTCAACAGACGACGCTGGAGGCGGTTGCCAAATCGGACGCACCCAAGTCCATGCCAAGCCTCTGTGGATTCCTTCTATGTCGCTTCCCAGGCACGGCTATCCCTCCGTGTTCTCCACCTTGCAAGAGACGGCGATTAGGACCCCCCCCCCCCCCACGGACTCCATTGAAGCATCGTCCATGGCGACGAGGTACTCGACGTCATCTAGGACAATTGATAAGGACGGCGGTGCGGACGGGGAGCAAGGGTGAAGGAGGGCAACAATTCTGACACGAGAAAATGGATGACGGGTGCAGGAGGAGAGCGGTCAATTTGGAGCAAGTCCGAGCTGTCGGATCCGACGTGGTAGACGCGCCTGAGCGAATCATCCCCCCCCCCCCCCCTCCCCCCAACACACACACACACACACACGCCCCAACACACACATTCATGGTGTACATGACCCAATAGTGATAAGGGAAGCTTTTCATCGTAAGCATCTGCTCAACAAAAGATCATTTATTTTATATTTCTGAAAGTCAACAATAAACACAACAACATTTTATTTTTTGACATGTACAAAATTTAAAGCTTCATGCAAAATCAAAACTCCTTTCATGATATATCTACCTTTAACTAATGCCTTTTGGACGAGGGAGATGACATCACTAGCAACTTTGCTAAGCTCGCATTCAGTAAACAGATGGGGTGATTTTTATTTAGTCTCTTGGCTTCCTTGCATTTGGGCACGAAGATAATTAGGCCATAGTTGAATCTGGAAATATCAGACCTAGACGCTGCCAGTTGTCGAGATGAAGAGGATTCTGAATTTGGTGTCTCTGTTGTGTAGGAACTGAACAAATTTTAGAAAACATTTTGTTGGCTATAGGATGAAGATCCTGTGGCCATTTCTGGTCTGTTATTTTTCTGTTTCTGAAAAATTGACTGAAATGAAGGCCAACAAACCAGCAGGTGTGCTTGTCCGACCTTTCTATCCTTACAATTCCTTCTTATTTCGTTGTGCATTGGAACAAACTAGCAGGTGTGCTTGTCTGATCACTGATTCTTTCATTTTTCTTCTTGCTTGGTCCGAATTAGAACTTGTAAAACAGAACTTCTCACGCACCATGCCTTATGATACGATCTTGTACGAGGCCTGATCGGATGGTGCCTTGCAGCTTGCACCGACACAAGGACGGTTTGATCTACAGTGTCCTATAGAAATCGTCCTATGCATAGCAATGCTCCTTGTAAAACGTTGCATGCTTTTCAACTTGCAAGGGTAGCTGCATGAATTAACCAAACTGCATGAAATGTACAATTACGAAGAACCTGCAGTTGAAACCAAAGATTCAACAGCATGGCATCGGCTGCAAGGCTCCAAGATATTTAACTTGACCATACGGGGGACTTTCCCAACAATGTATTTTCTGATGGCCAAGAGCGCTTTCTGTGCCTCCACGAGGCTATCCCCATCCATGAGGATGAGGGGGTGACACTTGTCAAGTTTTGTGACAGAGCAACTAGGATGACATGTGGTGTCCAGCGTAAGGCAGTCGAGTGATGTTGTGTTCTCGAGGATATGACATGTTAGCTCAACCAAGCTCTTTGCCGAGCAAAAGACGGTGATTGTCACACTCTTGAGCTTGTCATGGCGCTGCTCTGTGATCTGCCTCAGATCATGTGAGGGCTCTCCGAGGATCGAAGCATGCTGCATGCGATGCTGGGATATCTGCATAGGACCAATATCAATGCCACTGCCCTCCAGAGAAACCAAGATGCCAAATACTCCCTACGTAAACTAATATAAGAGCTTTTAGAATACTAAAATAGTGATCTAAACGCTCTTATATATTAGTTTACAGAGGGAGTATTATGAAGGAAGGATGAAATAACTTACAGCTAATACGAAATTCTCCAAGCAAGGAGAAGCATCAACAAAAGAAACCAGAGAAAGATAATCATAAGCTCCGGAAAAAGCCATTCCCACTAATGAAATCTGCAAGAGCTTGAGGTGGAGAAACTTGCTAGATAGCATCGGTGTGTTCACCATCTGCATAAAGACATCTGAGACCTTAATTGCATTCCAATGTATCACTACTTTACTTCTATCGCCGGGCATAGCAAGTCCATAATAATCATCTAAAGTTTCAGAGTATACCTCATTCAGTGATGATATGATAAGTGTTTCAACATTGCTCTATACCACCTGCAGCCTATCGCAATAGGCCACCTCCAGAAAACGGAGACGCTGCAGCAGAGAAGGTATCTTCAAGGAAATTATCTCCTCGCAGTGCAGGAGTTTCAAGCACACCAAAGCAGGAGAATTGGAAAGGAGACACCATAATTCATCCCCAGTAATCCGCGTGCAACTCATATGCAGTCTTGTCAGGCTTCTTAGGCAACCAAGATCAGCCGTGGGCATAAGGTACAGTAACACAGGTCGAGATATTGAATTGAGTTTCCGCTCCCGTTAGATAATAGTGAACATGGGAAGTTATACACTGAAATGATGGGTACAGCATTCTCGAAAACAATGGTGGGTAGAGGCAGCGTCAGGATCAGTTCTTCAATCCCTGGAGTAACAGCAATACGAAGCCAACTATCAAGATAGGCGAAGTCGATGTCGTCACAACTATAGAGATCAACGTCTAGTGTCTTCAAGCCGATGCCTGAGTGATTTTGCATAATCAGGTCAATCTTGCTGATAAGATCTCTTGTTATTACATCCCTAGACGCATTTCTATTCAAGCCAAGTGTTCCCAGACTGAATGTAAGGTTGGGACGGCATATCCAGTTGTGTCGGAATGTGTGCGATGCGCAAGCAGCACGAGCAGCATCTCTAAGTGTCATTTTGGCATGAATATGCCGCAAGATATCCTGCATGCAGCAGACATAGGAGAATACACACATTAGAATTATAGATGCAAGAAAATAGATTGAAAAACTCAGATAAAATCATAAAATAGCAATCCCTAAGAATAAATGGTGATTCAGTCTGCCTATATGTTTGAACTAGACATCATAAAGGGAACAGTGAATGACAGTGTGAAGACATGCATGGAAGCATGGATACTTTTTTTTGAGAAAGGAGAACACTGATTAGGGCTGCTCGACACCTCAGGAAGGTAACGAAGTATTCAGAGGAAAGCGATTATGTAGTAAAAAGTGTTTATACCCCCATCCTTCTAGTCCGAATGTGGCACCCCGCATTTTAAGCTTGGCTATAATTCTGGGTATACCCTATTAGTTGGTATCTTCCTACCTCTACTCCAGGGAGAGGTATAACCTAGACTGTAGCCATACCGATACGCGTATCAGTATCGGGGCGATACGGATACATAAATACATCATTTCTAAAAGCGCCAATACGAGGATAGGTTTGACTATTTTTGAAAATAATATAAAGAATATGTTATCAATTAAGCATCAAGCCATTTAGCATATATTTAGTCAGTGCAGACCATTATCTTCTATCATCTTATCCATGATTCCAACAAAAGCAAGAACCAGCAGCCAAAGGTTAGCAGCAATTTACCAAACATAAAAGTTCAGTTAGAGAGAAAGGGAGGAGGAGGAAATCAGAAGCCTTCCATTAGACAGAATTCTACAGGATAGTGGGGGGAAGGGGAGCGGGAGCACCGGGGAAAGGAGCCCACCACGAGCACTACTAGAGCCTGAGAGGTATCGGGGAAGTATCGGTGTTTTCTTGGGTATAACATAGGTCCCAGGTTTTTGGGTGTCGTTTCTTTCAACTGAATTCTTGTATGACAGCATTACGAGGCTGGTGCTTGCACCATAGCCAAATGTGTCTTAATTTTAGAAAGGACTTTCCTCTTATTACAAACTGTAGCAGTGGAAAATTAGAAACATCTTGTTTGAAGGGCTGTTGGATGGAGTTGGCTGGTGGAATTCGAGCCAGATCCTGCCATTCTCTCCTTGGCAGAAATTTAGTAAGTCTACTGAATTTAGCTTCAATAGTTGATTTCCTCTCAAACTCCATGTACTTTTTATACAACTTCCTCTAATTTACACTGACAGATACCACGGGCTACAAAATCCAAAAGCAAAAACATCTCAATCCAAACCAGACACCTACCCAAATCCCCAGCAAACCCTCCAAAACACAATCTACCCCCTCTCCATCCTGGAGTGGAGACAAGCCAGAGTCCTTAGATATAATTGCAGTGATAGAGAACTACAAAGAACTACTATTCATAAGCCACAACAAGTACACATGCCTACAGCTTAATATAATAACCAAACGAAACAGTGCCTTGAGAGCCCCCACTCACTCACTTCCCGTTCAACATCCTGCCTGTAAACCCTCAGGAACCAAACATACCAAGTAGGGCCACAATACATGTCCATTGTTATCCAGCAAGCACAAGCTTGCCCGTGGTTTCAACAGAGGAAGTGTGATTTTACTTGAAACGGGTGGAATTCTTTAAGTATCAGCATCATGTACCTCTGGAAGATCGGGACAAGATATTCCTCTGTCAACATGATAGTCATCATCTTGCTGGCAGCGCAGACTCTTTCTTTTAGCCACCAAAGAAACCGGTCCACCTGCAATAGACCACAGTTATGGTGAGAACAGGCATTAGAATGCGAGCTCAAGGATATCGTGTGTTGCACATCAGATCCTATTTCTGAAAATCAAGAAGATTCCCTTTAGATCGCATCCTTGAGTCAGCATACTTAATGGATGCTGCCTTCCCCTCCAGTCAAAATAGCTTTTGAATTATTTCTACTGTAATTTCTAGGCAGGGTAATAATCTCTTCAGGCAGAAGTCACCATTGGCACTTAAGAGGGGACTAGGACACAGAGATTTGGTGTCCAGTTTTCGTTCATATTCCCCAATTTTGTGCCCAAGTAAACATAGGCTAGCCGACTTAGATCATCCAAGTGATCGAGCTTGGTCCAATTCCCACCCAAATAGAATCCCCACCTATACTGCCACACACACAAATAAACAGTTCTTCCTCTACCAACAGATCTATGTAAATAAATTACTGAGAGGAAGAAAGAGGGAGAGAATGCGAGCAGGAGCCTTACGGTCTCGGATTCGCCGGCGGCGGCGCTGCCTGTGTCCCTTCCTGGACATGAGCCTCATCAGCGTCGAATCCCGCGTGAAGCGACGATTAGGAGCAGGAAGGGCAATCGAGATTTTTCGAGCCCGGGCCTCGACCCAAGACGCGAGGGGAGGTGGAGGATATCTTGCCGGCGGAGCGAGGGAGGAGTTTGGTCCGGGCTCCGCTGGGACGAGGTGCTGAAGTGGCTTCGAGGATTCCCCAGTATTTTGGCAAGCCAATATCAAAGGCCCTTAAGAAACGGAAATACTATCTAGCTTACGCTTCCTTGGAAGCTAACCCTAGCGAACGCATCTAGGGACGCATGATCACCATCCCACGACTGGCAGTTTTTGACCAAAAGAATAAAAAAAAAGTCTCCTAAAGAAAAGAACTGCCATGGCAGTTTCTAAAAACTGCCAGTCCCACACCCTTCAAATGCAGTGAAAATTGTTAGGGGACCACATTCGTTTGCCACTCATTTACTAGCTAATGTTCACCAGAGACGAGAGTCCTAAAAAAAGGCAAAGCCAAAGTCATCAAAATTTCACAAGTAATTTTTGGAGATCAGAAAGAAAAATTAGCAGTCAACCAAGTGATAGTCATATTGGAGCCGGCAAATCTTGAGGTCGACAATTTACTATGACATGGAGGATTGGGTCTTTATGAATACTGGGAGTTCGAGGATGCGTGAGTTGAGAGTTGTAAATTAAATGCGTGAGTTGGGAGTTGTAAATTAATCTTAGACATTAGTTTAAGGGTCCTGATAATGCCCACACGTGTGGTATACTAGACATCCGCCCACACATCGTGTGGCGTGAGTAGGAGGCAGCCCACACGGGGTGTGTGTGCGCGAATATTAGAATTGCCCACACGTGTGGGCGCAGCTACTTCGTGTCACACATTCAACAAGTACTACTCATCCCTATCCCGCGCGTGTGGCACGAAGCAAATATGCCCACACGTCCTGCCGCAGCTACGTTAGGTACCCGCGGTATGACGATTTAGTTGCCATTCGAAATGGCAGATGTAGTTATCTAGGATGGCAAATGTAGCTGTAAAAGCATGGCAACTCTCTCTGTTTTGGTTAACTATAGTTGACATGTCTAATTTATAGTAGTTGTCGCGTGTAATCAAACCATAGTTGCCGTGTGTGATTAACTATTTGCCACATATGGTCAAACAATAGTTGTTATATGTGTTTGCCTAGTTACCACGTGTGGTCCAACCATAGTTGTCATGCTTAATCACAGTTATCATGTGTGCTTATCTGGTTGGCACGTACGCGCAACTGCAGTTGCCGTCTAGCAACGAATCATATTTGCCATGTGCGTATCTAGTTGCCACATATGTGCAACTGCAGTTGCCATCCAACAACGTACGAGTGTCGTGTGGGTGAAAAGCAGTTCGCCCACACGCACGTGGACTAGGTGATGGCTGTGTGGGCCCACACAGTGCAGCTGGCGAACTCTCCGATGCCCACACACACGATGATGCCCACGTGGCACTCAGATTCTAACAGATTTCTTTAGAATTCGTGCAAAACAGAATCAACGTGGATCAAGGCGTATGGGCGATGTGCAAACATACCACATATGTGGGCGTTATCATTTAGGTATTTTAAAGGTGTAAAGTGCAGTCTTCACCTTTCTCATGGGAAGCAAAACTGGCTGGTGTAAATTTATTTTTAATTAAAACTGCTATAGGTCATCTGGGAAACCAAAGTTTTCAAAAAAATTCTTTAAACGTCAAGAGATAGGTCTATTGGTTGTCATGTCAGTTCTTTCACCAATTTTTATAAAGATATTTTGGAGAGAGGTAGCTAGTAATTAGAGGGCTAACACTACTCGGATGCATTGCATTTCGATTTTGGGGAAAATAGCTAAACATTATAAGATTTGAGTTCCTGCAACGTTAGATTCATACTTTTTTGCATGGAATCATTAAGGCTAGTATAAGAATTTTCTGATGGAATAGAACTCACCTGACGATCTCACTAAATCAGATCATTTAAATCCCCATGGAAAGAATGGTTTCTAACAAAACAACAAAAAATTAAAACACGAGTCACGAGGCATAGGTGTGTGCAGTGACTAGGGCCCTGTTCGGAGTCCCTCCCGCTCCGTGACTCCGCTCCTGGAGCAGCCGGAGCCGCAGTTCAAAACGCTAGAGCGGGGAAACAGGTACTCCGTGGATTCTTGGATTTGGTGGAGCTGGTGGTTTCCCGAACAACTCCTAGGAGTCCTATTCTTGTGAAATACTTATGTACTGCGAGAGGATGAGTAACTGCCTGGAGCATAACATGGAAATAACAGCCATCAAATTAAACTAGTATATAAGAATACTGTAAAACATCTACTTAAGAATAGCATCACTCCAGTATCATAGTATAAAGCATTAAGTAGTCACGTCGATAATATAATGGACTATTTCGATCCTTATTGTCTCTCTAGATCATGCAACTCGCGGACATGCTTCAAGGTTCCTAGAAGCTCAAAAATAAACTGGGCTATATGCTCTTTCTCCAATTTGGCCAGCTAGCATCTTTCCTCGTACCTCCCATCCCTAAGCCAATGAACCACTCTCCACAAGTGTGGTGCTTCCGTCTAATGGCAAAACATGTGTGGACACTTGTTGTTCGATACTAGACTACATGAAAATAGTATTATATATACACAAGGAGTGAGCTAGTCGTGATAGTTAAGATTATTGTAAAGTACCAACCAATCCACAATATATATCATTCCCAGACCAAATCACATGTCACAATAAAATATCCACTCTCTAGGCCTCAAGCTAATAGCATGTTCCTCTCAATGGTATAGCTTCAAATGCTAAAAAATGTGTTCTTCTCCAAACTCTAAGCAAACTAACTCGTCTCATTCTATTGTGTGAAGCTCGAAGACTTTTTCCTTCTTCTGCTATTGATACCAACAAGTTCAAAATGTTGTAACCATATTCTTATTAAAACAAATTGGACATGTGTAGATAGGATACCTGGTATGTATAAAAGAATGAAACCGGACAAATCCATGTTTTACGTCCCATGAAGCAATTAATGTGCGAGGACAAATCAAGAGTACAAATTTGGTACCACAAATATTCCAACAAATGAGAAAATTTTGGATGAAGAAATTGAGATAGTAACTAGGTTAATGAAGGTTTAGTCACAAATGTCTAACCAAGATGGAAGAACAAATAAATAGCTCAAAATATTGAAGCACTCCTCTCAAAAATATTGAAGCACTCTAAAAAATATTGAAACACTAACTCTGATGACCTAAGGTTAAGATGTAAGGTATAAACATTACTTAAAAAATTATGTGCTTTGCATAATATTATGCATTATCATAAAGGATTGTTGTTAATATTGTGCTGAAGCTAGCAACATATTGGACACTAATTTCATAAAGGATGTTTCGTATATTAATCAGAACTATTTGTCTATTGGATGAAAACTGATTTGTTCAATCGACTTTCAATTTATGTGGCATATTTGGAGTCATATATTACCCACCTAGAGCTTGTTTAATTATGCTTTTTTAAGACTTTAGTTTCCCACCAAATTTCTCTCTCGATCGTATGATAGAAACCTGAAGTGCTAAATCACCTATTTCCTGAAGCGTGTAAATGATTTTAACCATTCCATTTTGATCCAAATGAAACATGTTTAACATAATATGAAAGATGCTCGTGACACTCAACAATTGAATAATGATTCAGATTGTAGTCCTTTTTGGAACTTGGTATGGTTTATGGTTGAATGAGATAACGCCTACTTTCTAAAACATTTTTTATGTTTGATGACTAGAGAATTGTAGCAGCTCAACAATCATCATGCAAATGGAATTTTGTTACATGCATAGCTTGAACATATAGATCATTCTATTCACTTTGGATCATTTGTACTTAAAGGTTTTGTTGTGATTGATCATTTCAAGCCAACCGATTGTTTTATTGGCAAATAAAACTTATATTGATGTTGTCCCTTTGATTCTGTATTATACTAACATTATTCATGTGCCAATGTTCTTTCCTGCAAATATTGATTCATTGTGCTTGGAGCAACTCTAGTAGAGTCGCCATATGGCCTTGATCACCATAATAATTGCCAGCATGTCAATTTTGGGCCAAAATGGTGCTCTAGCAGAGTCGCCAGATGGGTGTCGTTCGACATAATTTATGGAGCTCATTCCATAAACCACGTCATAGCCTCCATATTTGGAGGTTGGGGAGAACCGGTATGGAGCTCGCTCGATACCCAACCTCCAGTGCGAAAGGGAAGTTTCAACTTTTTCCTCTTTACACCACGACCAGGTTTGAAGTGATGTGCCGCCCTTACACGCATCTCTGCATCCTATTAACCACCGGTTAGTGGGGTGACGTGATTGTTAACCACCGGTCCATTAATTGGCTTCACCCCCCCCCCCCCTCGCGCGCGATTCCTGTGGCAACCGTTCGGATGGGCACACCGCTTCATCCCCGGCTATAAAATCCAGTCGACGAGGCGTCCCCATCACCAAAGCCCTGGCCGCCGCCTCCTCCCCTCCCCTCTCCTCCACCGTCTGAGAAAATGCCACCGCGCAAGAACACAATCTATTGGTTGAACTTGTAGTTAATCACTTTGTAAATGCAATATTATCTCAAATTAGTGTTTTTAATCCTTCAAATTGAGTGTGTGATTTTTGACTTGATGCAACAAAAAATAAAATATATGGAGGCAACATTATGGCGCATCTGTTTTTGCGCACATCGGCTGATACTTCTTCAAAGTATCTATAATTTTTTATTGTTTCATACTATTATATTATCAATCTTGGATGCTTTATATGCCTTGATATGCTATTTTATATCTTTTTTGGGACTAACCTATTAACCTAGTGCCCAAAGGTCGGTTCCTAATTTTTGCTTGTTTTTACTTTTCATAAAATCAATACCAAACGAAGTTCAAACATGATGAAACTTTATGGTGATTTTTTTGGACCAAAAGGCACCCTAGAAGATTTGGGAGGAGACCAAAAGACGTACGGGAGAGCCACGAGCTCATTACAGACGCCCCTTGGAGGGGAGGTAGGTGCGTCCCCTGAGCTCATGACTCCCACGCAACTCTATTTGACCTAATTCCACCTCTAGAAATTCCCAAATATTCCCAAACCAATAGAGAGACACCTGACTTTTTTCGCAGCCGCAAGCTTCTGTTCTTCTATGATCCCATCTGGAGCCCTTTTCTGGTACTATATCGGAGGGGAAATCGATCTCGGAGTGCTTCTGCATCATCCTTGCTGCCCTACCAATGATGCGTTAGTAGTTCACCACCGATCGACGAGTCTATAGCTTGTAGCTAGATGGCTTCTTCTCTCTCTTTAATCTTCAATACCATGTTCTCCTCGATCTTCTTGGACTTCTATCTGATGTAATCTTCTTATTTTTTGTGTTTGTTGGGATCCGATGAATTGTTGGTTTATGATCAGATTATTCATTGAAAGTAATTGAGTCTTTGTCGAACTTTATTATGCATGATTATGATAGATTTGTATTTATCTTCGATCTATCCATTTGGTTTGGCCAATCAGATTGATTTATCTTCAGTGGGAGAGGTGCTTTTTAATGGGTTCAATCTTGCGGTGTCCTCACCCAGTGACAGAAGGGGTAGCGAGGCATGTATTTGTATTGTTGCCACTAAGGGTAGAACAACATGGTTTATTCATAATGATTGGGTTTACTTTGTCTACATAAGGCGTTACTCTGTTTGCCATGATCTTAATAACATAGATGCATGCTGGATAGCGGTCGATTGGAGGAGTAATAGAAGTAGATGCAGAATTGTTTTGGTCTACTTCTCACAAACGTGATGCCTATATGTGTGATCATTGTCATGAATAACATCATAACTATGCGCTTTTCTATCAATTGCCCAACAGTAATTTGTTTACCCACCATACGCTCCGCGTTCGAGAGAGAAGCCTCTAGTGAAAACTATGACCCCCTGGGTCAATTTAATCATATTACAAAAACCAAAAATACATTATTGCAATTTTATTACTTTTATTTTTATCTATCTATCACTATCAGAAATCATCCTTGCAAGTAACGAGTTCAAGGGGATTGACAACCCTTGTGCCCGTGTTGGGTGCCAGTATTTGCTTTTGTGTGTGTAGGTGCTGAAGATGGGAATTTGCGTGGTTCTCCTATTGGTTCGATACTCTTGGTTCACACTGAGGGAAATACTTCTCTGCTAATATATTGCTTCACCCTTACTCTTCAGGGAAAATTGCAACGCAGCTCACAAGTAGCATGCATCTCAAAGTATTAAGTTTGCAAGAAATAGAGTAACGCAATAAGCCAGATGACATAATGTAGAAAAAGAAATCTAGCGATAATATTTAAACCCTGTCATTTTATCTTTAGTGACAACAATACACTATGTGTCTTCGTCCTTATTGTCACTGGGTTAGAGCACCGCAAGATTGAACCGACTACTATGCACTCTCTCTGATGAATAGTCATCTATCTTGGCCAGAGAAGACAAATAGATCAGATACATATCTATTTAACTATGCAGCAAAGAAACTTCAAGAGATTAAATATATATATCAATGAACAATCTGATCATAAATCCGCAATTCATTGGATCCCAACAAACACACCACAAGAATTACATCAGATTGATCTCAGAAGACTACATGGTATTGAAGGTCCAAAAGAGAGAGAGAGGGAGAGAGAGAGAGAGAGAGAGAAAGAAAATCATCTAGCTACTACTATGGACCTGTAGGTTCTAAAGGAACAACTCACACACCATCATGGAGGCAGCAAGGTTGATGAAAATGGCCACCCCAATGGTTTCCCCCTCCTACAGAACTCCGGAACAAGGCTCCAGATGGGATCGCTTTGAACAGAGGCTTGCGGCAGCGATAAAATTGTTTCGGGTCTCACTCTGAAGGTTTCTGAAATTATGAAATTTATAGGCACTAGAATTAGGTAAAACGGAGGCTCAGTGGGACCACAAGGCCAGGTGGCATAGCCACCCCTGGCCGCGTCACCCACCCTTGTGGGGCCCTCTCGGGCATTCTCACGACGACTCCCGAAGCATCCAAGATTTCTTTGGGTCTAGAAAAAATCGTCAAAAGTTGGCATCGTGTTTGGAGCTTCATAGGTATTGACTTTATGTAAAAACCAAAAACAAGCATAAAACAACAACAGACATTGAACACTAAATTAATATGTTAGTCCAGAAAAATAATTTAAAATGATGTAAAATGATAACAAAAGTATGTAAGAGTGATAATACATGAAAAATATGCATACTATTTGCTTCATGTTGAAAAATATATAATTAATGTGATTGACGAGGTGGCATGTGTGGAGGTTTTTTATACTAGCGTATTGAGAAAGAATATAAATATTTATTCATTGTTTTCTTTCTTCTAGGGGAGAAAGAAAGGCAATCTCGTCTGCCGCCACCAAAGAGCTTCCTTCTGCCATCGTCCTCTAGTCGTTTTTCCCTTCACCGACCTCGGTCGCTTGGGTGGTGAGGGGGGCCGGATCATCGCGTGTGCATTGTTTTAGGCATTAGTTGCTTAGGTATTTTGCTATTCATTGTCTAGGCTTCGGCGATGGCGATGGCGACGCTTAATAAGAATCTTCAAATCCTTCCCCGACGAGGCGATCTACCCTATGGTTGGGGTTGGATTTGTAAACCAGACTATACAAGCAAGGATGGCAACGACGACATTCTCATGGTGGACTTGTGTCCTCGGGCTCCACTATTGCGATGATGTTTGCTCCAGCACCTATGTGGAGCTTACGAGGTAGTCTAGGAGATGATGTAGAATGTGGTCTGCATCAATGACATCTGGAAGATGGTGGATCGTGTGCTGGGTTCATGGTTCGAGAAGACATATATGGTTTCCTCTTCTGATGTCTTAGTCGTGCAGGGGTGCCCGATCTAGAGTTTGATGGCGTGTACGGGGTGTTGCCACGGTTTAATTCATTCAACGGTAATGGCTTCGCTTTTGGTGAGCCACCTTGGAGGTATGTAAAGCTGCATATCAGCGATGGAGGTGCGTCGAGGTCAGGTGAGGAGGTGATCCATCATGTCTCCGTCATCTTGGCCGCCGCCCCTTCTCGCTTCGCCTTCTCCTCCTCCCACTTCTTTCCCCGGAACCCTCTCCTAATCTTCTTTGGTAGCTCTTTTGTCGGGTCAGGTGGATCACCCATTTCTTCCTCGGTGCCGATGCCGACAGTCTTGGCAGAGTTGACAATGAATACATTCCACTCGGGTTGCCCATTCAACTTCAACCAACAATGCATGAGGACGTCGTTCTTCTTATCCAACTTCAAGAACAAATTGCATGCATGGGAAGACCAGAAAGTATAAAACATTGTCAACAATTTGCATACCGGATCCGGCCAGATGACCAAAAAAGTATCTGGCCAAATGGCAAACACACTTACTTGCTCAAAGATTTGTGCACCACTTGGCCACCATAGGATGAGTTGCTTCAAGTCACCACAATACTAGGAGACGGACTCTTGAATGATGTACCATCGATGGTTGAAAGACTTCACTGAATGGTCGTGGATGTGTTCATCGGGGTAGGGCTCAAAATGCTTGTGCTCATGGAATCAAGCATGAATGTTGGCCCAAAATGTTGAGCCTTTTGCTCCGTTCCATATATAGATCAGATCGGTGGTAGTGACCAACCACGCGTCACACAACAAATCGTCCTCCCTCATGTTGAAGCTTTCTCCACTGTCCCTTTTGTTTGGATCGGCTGCAAATTCATCCGAATCAGGGTCGTCGTCGTCATCCTCTTCCTACTCCTGCTGCCTAGTGGCCCAATCCGGTTGCGTGCCGGCTGGTTGTATGTGTCTGATTGCATGCCCTCCTGGGTGTACGTGCCCGGCTGCGTGGACTCCAAGTCATTCACCTTCCCGTCATCGTAGCAGCCTTCGCCTCCATGTCGGTCGTGGATCATATCAAACAATTGCCTATATGAGTCGTCGTACGCCAGATCACCCACTTGAGTCATACCCGCGAATAGCGTGTGAGCACCGAGTTGCTCCATGCCCGGCTTCCTCGACCTGACAAGCTGCAACGATGTAGACTCCAGAAAAGCGATGTCACGTTGACGTTGACACATAAATGCATGTGCTACTTACCGAGCTACTGGGCGGCATAAAAGTAGGGAGCCTTGTATTGCTTCTGTCAAAGCAACCTCTACACGGACGGCGATGGCGCCTTGTGTCCCTGGCTCCGCCCCGCACCATGATATGTATCCAGCGTATCTATAATTTATGAAGTATTCATGCCATGTTTACAACAATTTTATATGGTTTTGGTATGATTTGGATGGAACTAACCCGGACTAATGCTGTTTTCAGCAGAACTACTGTGGTGTTGTTTTTTGTGCAGAAATAAAGTTCTCCAAATGCAACGAAACTTTTTGATGATTTTTTTGGAACAAAAGAGGCACTAGAAGCTTCGTGGGAGGGCCAGAAGAGCCACGAGGAGGGCACACCCACCAGGGCGTGCCAGAGGGGCTTGGCTTGCCTAGGTGGGTTGTGCTCACCTCGAGGCCCATCTTCGCGTGATTCCAATGCTGAAAATCCCTATAAATAGAAAAACCATCAGAAATAACCCTAGGTCGGAAGTTCCGCCGCCGCAAGCCTTTGTAGCCATGAAAAACCAATCTAGACCCCGTTTCGGCACTCCGCCGGAGGGGCAAATCATCACTGGAGGCCATCTTCATCATCCCTATGGCCACCATGATGAGGAGGGAGTAGTCCACCCTCCGGGCTGAGGGTTTGTACCAGTAGCTATGTGTTTAATCTCTCTCTCTCACTCTCTCTTGTGTTCTTGAGATGTCACGATCTTGATGTATCACGGGCTTTGTTAATATAGTTGGATCATATGGTGTTTCCCCCTCTCTATCTTGTTGTGAATTGAGTTTTCCCTTTAAGATTTCGTTCTTATTGCATTGAATACTTTTATGGATTTGAGAACACTTGATGTATGTCTTGCTATGAATACTCGTGGTGACAATAGGGTATCATATTGATTCACTTGATATGTGTTTTGGCACTCAACTCACGGATTTCCATGGTGACATTAATCTATGCATAGGGGTTGATGCACGTTCTCGTCTTTGTTTCTCCGATAGAAATCTTGGGCCACTCTTTGAGGTTCTTTGTGTTGGATTGAGTATCATGGATCTGAAATTGTTTGATGCATATCGTATAATAAACTCAAGGATACTCACGGTGACATTGGAGTATCTAGGTGACGTTAGAGTTGGTTGATGTGTATCCTATGGTGTTATTTTAGTATGAACTCTTGGTTAGATCGATCGGAAATAATTGCTTGGTGTTATTTTAGTATGAACTCTAGGATAGATTGATCGGAAAGAATAGCTTTGAGGTGGTTTCGTACCCTACAAACAATTTCTTCTTATGTTCTCCGCTAGATAAGAACTTTGGAGTGATTATTCATCGCACGTGAGGGATGGTTATATGATCCAATTATATTAGCATTGTTGATAGATTGCACTAGCGAAAGTACGGACCCTAGGCCTCATTTTCAAGCATTGCAATACCGTTTGTGCTCACTTCTGTTACTTGCTACCTAGCTGTCTTTTATTGTTCCTATTACAAAAATCAATATCTACTATCATTATTACACTTGTATCACCATCTCTTTGCCGAACTAGTGCACCTATACAATTTACCATTGTATTTGGTGTGTTGGGGACACAAGAGACTTTTTATTAGTTGGTTGCAAAGTTGTTTGAGAGAGACCATCTTCATCCTACACCTCCCACGGATTGATAAACCTTAGGTCATCCACTTGAGGGAAATTTGCTATTGTCCTACAAAACTCTGCACTTGGAGCCCCAACACGAGTCTACAAGAACAAGTTGTGTAGTAGACATCAAGCTCTTTTCAATAAAAATGTCAAGGATAGCCTTTACCATGCTTATTTTGCAAGTCTATATGTTGATGTTTTGAAAACAGAAAGTTTTCTATCATTGTCTGAATTGTTAAAATATGTCAAACATGATAAAATCTTTAAATTTTTACACAATAAGCTACAACAAATTGTCTACAGTATGGTAATTTTTCAGAACTTTTGGAGTTAGAGAAGTATGAATCTTCTTGCATTCTATACAGACTGTCCTGTTTAGACAGATTGCTGTTATGTTTGCATATGTTTGCTTGTTTAATGATTCTATTTGAGGATAGAAGATTAAATATGCAGAGGCATTTAGTATGCAATGTTAAATAATAATTTTAGTGATTTTTTACAGTAGAGAATGATAAGGTTATTGCATTGATTTACACTAACTTATCTCATGAGTTCTTGTTGAGTTTTATGTGGATGAAGTTTTTAAGATTTAGTGAAACCGTGATATAAAAGGAATTAAGGAGACACAAGATCTCAATCTTGGGGATGCCCAAGGCGTCCCAAGTTAATATTCCAAGAAGTCTCAAGCATCTAAACTTGGGGATGCCCTGGTAGGCATCCCACCTTTCTTCATCAACAATTATCGGTTAGTGTCGTGGAATTGTCACGGCAGATGTCCTCTTGCAAGGAATTAATCGTGGAGCCATCGCAACTAGGAAGCTTAAAGGGGTTAATCGGGACAAAGGACACGAGAGGTTTATACTAGTTCGGCCCCTTACGATGAAGGTAAGGCCTACGTCTAGTTGGTTTGGTATTGCTAGAGGTTTCGATGACCAGGGAGCGAGATACGCTATGCCCGGTTCTCGATTGGTTGTTTTCTGCCCTAAGCCGCCGGTGGGTCGTCCCCTTATATACACGGGTTGACACCCTGCGGCTTACAGAGTCCCGGTCGGCTCATAAACAGTGTCCGGCTCGGTGACTAGTCAAGTCTACCTTATGATACAAGTCATGCCATTATGGCGGTTTACTACAACGGGCCTTAAGTCGCATGTGGGCCTTAGGCCCCTTGTTGAGACGCCATCTTCATGCTTGGACTTGGGCTTCTTTCTGGTAACTCTTTACGTAACCCGACCCCTCCTGGGCGGCTTACACAAATAGTTATATCCCCAACATTAGGCCCTAGATTGATTTGAACCTGCTCATGTCAATCTTAAAATAACTTAAACATAAATCTTCAGTCTTTGGACTGCGCAAAAAGACTTTTTCTTAACCCGGCGTGACGTCACCCTTTGGATCCGTGTTAACCCGTCATGACATCACCTTTCCTTTTATTCCGCCGAATCGGCCCAACGGATCTTTGTCTTTATTGCCCGTTCCAAGAATCAAGGCGTCGGGGCCGCTGGATAGTAATTCTTATCTCCTTGTTTCCCGCGCCGTCTCGGTTATCCTCTCCCTATAAATAGGCGCGACTTCAGGTCTTTCATTCTTCTCCTTACAGTCGTCTTCTTCCTCTCTTCTCTGTCACTCAAGCTCCGCCGCCGCCGTCGAACCCCTCGTCTTCATCGACTCAGGCCGCGGCATCAGCCTGACTCGGACCAGAAATCGACGGCGAACCTCCGCAACTCGAGTCCATCCGTGAGTTCCTCTCCTTTCCTTTCTCTAGATCTGCATCGCAACTTTCCTGAGTTCGTCGGCGTTCATCACCGCCCGACGCAAACCCTTGCTAGCTTGCACCTCCACAACCTGCTTAGATCGTAAAAACTGTGCAGAACTGCTGCGGTAGTTGTTTTGTGTTGATCTTGCATAAAAACAGATCTCATCTCCCTTGTTTGGGAACTTTCTTCGAGCGCATGAACTTCTCTGCTCTGTTTTAGGTCTAGAAAAAATTTCTTTCAGAACAATAATTTGATCGAAAATAATAGCTGTCATCTGTGAAACTTGTTTCTATCACCCGGAAAGCTTCTTCTGGTAGATGCCCTTAAACACAACTGTCCAGGTGTCCGGTTTAAATAAGTGATACTGAGATGTAATCCTTGTTGTCTTCTCATGACTTTAAAAATTTTGAATCGCTCTTGATGTTTGTAGTGGCTTAAATATTGTTGCACAATCACCCTTATGTCATTAGGCCCCTTTAAGCCGCTACCACTCAGCAATTTGAATATTTTCTTCCGGTTTAAAATTAAGGCCAACTTCTTATTTTGCAATAGGCCAATATGTTGTTATGGCGCCTAAGTCGACCAAAGCTCCTCAGAATCAGAATCGGGTCCCATCCATCGTCACCAAAAGCAAGCTGGCTGAGTTTGTGAAATCTGGTCATTTGCCAAAAAAGGAGGTCATGTCTTATCATGTTCCTGACCCATCCAAGAAAAGCCTCAACCAAAAGACGGGAAGTGATAGTTTTCACGGATCACATGAACTGGATTTGCCCTCCCGCTCAAAAATTTTCAGAGAAGTTCTGAATTTCTTTGACCTTAGACCTCAAGACATCGGGACCAATTCCGTGTCAAATCTCCGCAATTTTCAAGTTTTCTGCGAAGTGTACCTGGGAGAAGAACCAAATCTGCTTCTGTTCAGAGAACTTTTTTATTTGAACCGGCAAAATGAATGTGCCAACGGGCCTAGTCTTGAACTTGGCGGCATCTCCATCCAAATGACGAAGAGATTGTCTTTTCCCTTATGCTGAGCTGCCAAGTCACCCGAAAGACTGGAACCAGACGTGGTTCTACTGCCAAGATACATCACCGGCTGATGAGAAGCCACTGCCCGGCTTTCGCGCCCTGCGTCTCGAATCCAATCATCCGCTGGCAGATAAGTTATCCGCTTTGGAACGCCTGCCTCTCAACCCCACCATCAAGAAGATCAAAGCTCTTCTAGGGAACGGTTTAAATGGCATCGATCTGGTTCGAGTCTAGGTCACCTAGCGGATACTACCATTAATTCGTCGCTCCGGCTTAATGTGTACTTATACAGGAGAAAAGGATGACTCGATGCGCCATAGTTCGGATGATTTATCAGACGATGCGGTAGATGCTACATTCCAATCTCTGTTGAAGGAAGGCATCAGAACTCAGTAATGCCTTCGCTTACTTCCTTCTCAGAAGAAGAACCCGACTCTATGATAAGTTACTAGTCTTCACAAATACCCTTTTATATGTTACCTTCTTATACTTATGATTCTTTATCTGTTTCCACAGGCCGGCGATGATTTCTGGAAGGTCAAGTATGACCATGAGGCTGCTAAACAGGCCAGGGCAGCCAAGAAGATCGAAAAGAAAAGCTGCCAGACGGGCACCTCTAAAAGAAGAAACCGGCGCCTCGATATGTTTAAATTGGATGACTCTTCTTGGATGAGGAAGAGGTAATCTTTTCAATTTTCTTTAACTCCTTTGCCATTACTTTCTCGACATTTGATCCTTTCAGAGGATACCGAAATAGTCAAGCGGTGGCGAAGAGGTAACTATAATTTCCTCTGACTCAGAGCCTTTGCCAACACAAAAAATACGAAGGGTGACCCAGAAAGTAAGGTTTTCACACCCTCTAGCTTACCAAGATCCTCAATTTCTTTTGAAGCAACAACAACTTGAGAATCGGAGGCAAACTCGGGCCACTCAAGACGCAGAACTCTCCTCCGGCTTACTCGATATAACCAGGAAGCGTCGAACTGAGGCCATCTCCGCTTTGCGTTCTGTTTATCCTTTGGCAGGTTTATTTCGTCAGCCTCTCAATTCATCTGACTCCAATTATCGGGATACCTCTCCTTCTTTCCGGCGAAGTCTATGCAATCCAACATGCCGGCTTTCAAGACTGCCCCTGGGTAACATACCTTTGTTATCCTCATGCTTTGCTTTACTCATATTCTGTACTCATCCCTTTATTTTATTCACAGTGTGCAGGCGAAGCCTAGTAAGAAGGCAAAGAAAAATAAACCAATTGAAGACCCGGTAGTGACGGAACCGGAACCCAGAACCACTGCCCCTGAGGCTTCTACTCATGAACCTCCTTCTTAGCCGGCCCATGAAATTCCGATACCATATTCCGACCCGCTTCAAGAAAACCCTCTTGATAATTCCAATAAACCGGAAATTTCTAGCCCGGTCCGGACGGCTGAACCGGAAGTTGAATACTTGAAAAGCCAGTATGTTGAGCCGGGGCGGCCTACTGTTCTTGCCAGGTGCACCGCTAAGGAGGAACTTGTCAAAAGCCGGAAGACCAAACAGGATATCGCTGACTATGCTCACCTAAGCATTGGTGATATAGTCTCGGGCTATCTGAACCAAGTGCACAATAGTCGTGACCTGGAAATTGACATGGTGAAGCAAATACAACATAAATCTGAGGTATAACTTTAACTTTTTCCTGAACCTTACTTATTGTATCAGCCCCCAAGTCTATTGCTTATGAATGAATATGTTGTAGACTTAGAAATCTACTTACTGTTAGTTTTGTCTGGCTTAAATTGAATATATTTAACTCGGTGATAGCATGAAACTTTGAATTTGGGTTACACATTAGCCCCCAAGTGTCAAGTGCCTTTACGTGTAAAGCACTTGAGACTTAATATACATGACCCAGTAAAATAGGTTAAGAAATTCTTTAAGCATACATTAGCCCCCAAGTGCCAAGTATCTTTACTTGTAAAGTGTTTGGGACTTGAATGTAACCTTACCGTGATTCTTACCATAACCTGATGTCGATGCAGGCCACCGTAAATCAATTTGAGGCGGAGATTGCTGATCTGAAGAGTCAGTTGAAAACCCAAGAGCTTGAAGCTTAGAAAGCCAACTCCAAGTTTGAATTCAGTGTCTCCAAACAAGAGAAACTGAAGAAAAAATTTGAATCGGAGAAGAAAACTTGGGTTGAGGAGAGGGCTTCACTGGTGACTCGGGCTGAAACAACAGAGGCATCTCTTGCCGAGGAAACCGCCGAGCTGTCCGGCTTAAAGCGCCAGATATCTCAAATGGTCTCAGCAATCTTCGGTAAGTTACTATGTATAACTCTGAATATCACAATGGTTCCTTTGATGTCTATTTTAATTATTAACTCCGCTCACCTTATATGTATAAACGCAGCCCTGTGAGCACGAACCTCAAGCGTAATATGCTGGTCAAGCTTAAGGCGGTGTACACTGGTGGAACAACTATACACGGGTCACAACGTGCTTTAGCCGTTGTGGCTTTATCAAATGATGCTCCTTATCTCCTGCAAGATGTACTCAAGCGGCTTGCCGTGTTACCTCAACGGATTCAGGAGTTAAGGCGAGCATCTAGTAGAGCCGGGGCCATAGCCGCCTTAAGTCGGGCCAAAGCATTGGCTCCAGAGCTATACTTAAACAATGTTGCTCTTGGATACCCTAGCTTAAAGGAGGACGGCTTTGCATTCAGTCAATCAGACTTCACCACTTGTGTGAGAGTTGTACGTCCTATGGCCACCATCATCGGCAACGATATTGATCTTACAAAGTACCAACCGGGTTATGACAACGATAACCGGAGGATTCCAACTCCGCATTATGATGATGTCAGCCTGATCCCTCCAACTCGTAAACATACCTTTGCTCCTGAAGTTGACCCGGCCAGTTTAATAGATGATGAAGCTGAATTTGAAGCTTTAAGTGGCATTGACTGGACCTCGTCAACCTTCCAGGACAAAGCAGCAGATTTAAGAGGCGGGAAGGATAACCGAGTCATCAAGCCACCGGAAGAATGAGCCGCCAGATGTGTTATGACTTTTGTAAAACAATGCTTCACTTACTTTAGACTCGGGAGTCTTGTAATAGGATAGAAAACTCCTTAACTCTGTCATGCCTTGCATGTTTTTGCGGTGCTTATCAATGTCTCAAGCCGCCAAAGAATATGCACGCTTGCTTGCTTGAATCATCCAAAAGCTTTTCGCTTTACTCGTATAAAACAAAAACTTCCTTTGGCATCTCACCACATCCGGGGTCATGTAAGATAACATTAATCCGGAGTAGGAACCAAAACATCATAAGTATCAACCGGTTTAAAGCGTACCTTACCGGCTTACTTGATCCCAAAAAAGCAGACAGTTATACTTAACTTCTGAAAATTGGCACATATTATGTTTACCTGGCCCTTAGTATTATTTACTCTTATAGAATAAAGTAAACTTGATTTTCAAAGGCCTCTGATTCGAATATGATCAATAGAACCATTCCAGAGGGGTTAAGCTAAGATTCGGATACGATCATATAGCCCCCAATGGCTTTGGCGATGCCGATCAAATGGGTATCGACAACTATGTTCTCTTTGGTTCGAATACGACCTATGTTTGAACAGGAAGCCCCCAAGTGACCATGAGAGTTGTTTAATGACGTTGATTCGAATACGATCCACGTCAGGCCCAAAGAGGTTAAGCTATGATTCAAATATGATCAAGAAGCCCCCAAGTGGGTTCGGCAGTGTGCCAATCAATTGGGTATCGACAGCTATGTTCTCTTTGGTTCGAATACGACCTATGTTTGAACAGAAGCCCCAAATGACCATGGCTTGATTCAGACATGATCATAAGCCGGACCAAAGGGAGAACCGGATTCAGATATGATCCGCTTCCTGTTAGTCGTTTCCATCACCTGGTAAAGAAGATACATAAACCTTGTAGGATGGAAAAGAAAGAGGTTCAGCTTTATTGCCTTTATAATATATACATTGCTAAAAAAGAAAAGATAAATATACTCTGAAAGCCAGCGGCTTAAGTATAGTAGGCCGGAGATGCGCTATGTTCCACGGCCGGCGGGTCTCCTCCTCCGACTTACGTGAGTCTTTGTGCTCTCGAACATCGATCAGGAAATATGACCCGTTGTTGAGATTCTTCTTGACCATGAAAGGTCCTTCCCAAGGAGGGACAGCTTGTGCATATCGATTTGATCCTGGATGAGCCGGAGCACTAAATCACCTTCCCGGAAAGTTACGCTTCTAACCCGCGGCTATGATAACGGCGCAGTCTTGCGTGTAAATCGCCGAAGCGGGCTGTAGCCAAGTCTCGCTCTTCATCCAACAAGTCAAGTGCATCCCGACGAGCTTTTTCGTTATCAGCCTCAACGTAAGCCGCCACCCGGTGAATCATGCCGGATGTCACTTGGCGTAACCGCCCGCCTCGTACACCATGAAGAAAGGTGTATAACCGGTAGACCTGTTGGGCGTTGTGTTGATGCTCCATAGCACGTAAGGTAATTCCTCCACCCAACAACCCGGAGTTCGGCTGTAAAGGAATTAAGAGCCGGGTTTGATACCTTTCAAGATCTCTTGATTAGCTCTCTTTCTGCTGACCATTAGATCGGGGTGAGCAACAAATCAAACATCAAGCCGGATGTGCTCTTGTTGACAGAACTCTTCCATGGCACCCTTGGAGAGATTAGTGCCATTATCGGTTATAATACTGCGGAAAACCAAAACGAAAGATCACCTTTTGATGAACTGGACCGCCGTGGCTGCGTCACACTTATCGACCGGCTCGCTTCAACCCACTTGGTGAATTTATCCACCGCCACCAACAGGTGTGTCTTCTTATCTTTAGACCTTTTGAAAGGTCCAACCATATCAAGCCCCAGACCGCAAACAGCCAAGTAATTGGAATCATCCTCAATTCTTGAGCCGCACATGAGCTCGTCTTGAGAATTTTGACATCCGTCACATTTGTCGACTAGATCCTCCGCATCGGCATGAGCCGTCACCAATAAAAACCGTGACGAAAAGCCTTGGCCACCAGAGACTTTGAACCGGCATGATGACCGCAATCACCTTCATGAATCTCACGAAGTATCTCCTGACCCTCCGTAGGTGATACACAACGTTGAAATTCCCCAGTGACGATGCGGTGATGTAACTCGCCATGAACAATTGTCATGGATTTGGACCGCCTGACGATTTGTCTTGCCAAGGTCTCGTCCTCAGGCAATTCTCCCCGGGTTATATAGGCTAAGTATGGGACCGTCCAGTCCGGGGTGGCATGGAGAGCCGCCACCAACAAGCGCCTCCCGGTGCAATCTTCAAGCCCTTACTCTGTAGGCACTCTGACAGAAGGGTTATGCAAAATGTCAAGAAAGGTATTAGGCGACACCGGCTTACGTTGAGACCCCAGCTGGCTTAAAGCATCAGCCGCTTCATTCTTCCTTCGATCAATGTGCTCTACTTGATAACCTTTGAAGTGCCCAGCCACCGCATCAACCTCACGACGATAAGCCGCCATGAGGGGATCCTTAGAATCCCATGTGCCTGACACCTGTTGAGCGACGAGGTCTGAATCGCCCAAGCATCTTACCCGGCTCAAATTCATCTCCTTGGCCATCCGGAGGCCATGGAGTAAAGCCTCATATTCAGCTGCATCAGGGAAACATAAGCCGGAGCACATAACAAAATTTGTCACCTCGAGGGGAAGTTAAAACAACTCCAGCCCCCGAGCCCTCCAACTGTCTGGACCCATCAAAGTGAATAGTCCAATACGTGTTATCCGGCTTCTCCTCTGGTGCCTGCAACTCCGTCCAATCATTAATAAAGTCCACTAGGGCTTGAGACTTGATAGCTATGCGCGGCAGATACTTCAAACCGTGAGGCCCAAGCTCGATGGCCCACTTGGCAACTCGTCTTGTGGCTTCCCTATTCTGGATGATGTCTCCCAAGGGGGCTGAACTTACCACAGTTATAGGATGACCAGAAATCTGTTTTAGCTTCCGGCTCGCCATGAACACCCCATAAACCAGTTTACGCCAATGCGGATACCTTTGCTTGGACTCTATGAGCACCTCATCGATGTAATAAACCGTCATTGAATCGATGCTCTTTGCCGCTTCCTTACGCTTCCACCACAATAGCCACACTAACAAGACGTGCGTTAGCAGCAACATACAATAGCAATGGCTCTTTATCAATCGGAGCTACGAGAACCGGTGGCTCAGCCAATTGTCTCTTTAAATCTTCAAAAGCAGCATCAGCAGCCTCACTCCAGACAAAGGTGTCTGCTTTCTTCATCATCTGATACAACGGTAAAGCCTTCTCCCCTAGCCGGCTTATGAATCGGCTTAAAGCAGCAACGCGACCCGCCAGTCGCTGAACATCATTGATGCACGCCAGCTTAGCCAGAGAGGTAATCGCCTTGATCTTCTCTGGGTTAGCTTCAATGCCCCTGTTTGAGACCAGGAATCCCAGAAGTTTGCCTGCAGGTACACCAAATACACACTTGTCCGGGTTAAGCATCATCTTGTAGACCCGGAGATTATCAAAGGTCTACCTTAAATCGGAGATCAAAGTATCCTTCTCTCTGGACTTCACCACAATGTCATCCACATAAGCATGAACATTGCGCCCAATCTGATTGAGGAGACAATTCTGCACACACCGCTGATAAGTCGCCTGGGCACTCTTGAGCCCAAACGGCATGGAAACATAGCAGAAGGCTCCAAATGGAGTAATGAAAGCCGTCTTCTCCTGGTCCTTAACTGCCATCTTGATCTGATGATAACCGTAGTAAGCATCCAAAAGCTCAACCGCCGCAACCCATACCGGCATTGATGATTTGATCAATGCGGGCGAGAGCAAAGGGATCAGCGGGACAAGCTTTATTTAGGTCCGTGTAATCGACACACATCCGCCAAGTGCCGTTTTTCTTGAGCACAAGCACCGGGTTAGCCAACCACTCCGGGTGAAAAACTTCCACGATGAACCCTGCCGCTAAGAGCAGAGTGACCTCTTCTCCTATAGCCTTTCGCCTTTCCTCATTGAATCGCCGGAGAAACTGCCTGACCGGCTTATACTTTGGATCAATATTAAGAGTGTGCTCAGCAAGTTCTCTCGGGACACCCGGCATGTCAGAAGGTTTCCATGCAAAGATGTCCCGATTCTCACGGATGAACTCGATGAGCGCGCTTTCCTATTTGGGATCCAAATTGGTACTGATGCTGAACTGCTTGGAAGAGTCACCTGGAGTGAAGTCAACCAGTTTTGTCTCGGCGGCCGACTTAAATTTCAAAGCCGAGCCTTGCTCTGTAGTTGGCTTCTTCAAAGAGGTCATATCTGCCGGATCAACATTAGTCTGATAAAACTTCAGCTCCTCTTCAAAGACAAACGGATTCAAAGATAAGCCGCATCTCCTTCCTCGCACTCCAAGGCCACCTTCGGCTCCCATGCACAGTGATGGTGCCCTTGTAACCCGGCATCTTGAGCTGCAGATAAACATAACACGGCCGTGCCATAAACTTGGCATAAGCCGTCATTCAAACAGAGCATGATATGGGCTTCGATTTTGACTACCTCAAGCGTCGGCTTCTCAGCCACAGGAATCGTATTCGTCTCAAAAGCCACTTCCAGCTCAATCTTTCCAACAGGATACGCCGACTTACGGGTACCACCCCATGGAAAACAGTGTTGGATGTCCTCAAGTCCTTATCGATCAGGACCCATACGGCGTAAAGGTCTCATAATAGAGAATATTGATCTTTATTCGCCGTCCATGAGCACCTTAGTGAATTTATATCCACCAACCTGAGGGGCTACCACCAAGGCTAACTGACCCGGGTTATCAACCCGGGGGCACTAGTAGAAAAGGGGGCAATGGCCCAGGCCAGTTCAGCCCATTAGTCCCGGTTCAATCCAGAACCGGGACCAATGGAGCTATTTGCCCCGGTTCAGGAGCCCAGGGGCCGGCGGGCCACGTGGGCCATTGGTCCCGATTCGTCCGGACCTTTTGGTCCCGGTTGGTGGGATGAACTGGGACCAATGGGCCCTGCTCTGGCCCACCACTATTGGTCCCGGTTGGTGGCATGAACCGGGACCAAAGGTTACCTTTAGTCCCGGTTCATGCCACGAACCGGACCAATAGTGCTGCCTATATATACCCTCGCTCTCCAAAGGCTCTGCTTTTTCTCTTGCCGGGCGAGGGGGCTTTGTGGTGCTCTAGCTCACCTCCTATGCACATGAGGTGTTCGATGAAATGCCCGAGCCACACTACTTAAGCTTTCTCCTCTCCAAGCTCGACCTCCAACCTCCATTTTCCTCAATATTTGTCTAGGTTTAGCGGTCCGTCACGCACCGTCCCCGTCTTCACCGCCGTCGATCACCCGCGCCGATCTCATCGCCAGCACCACCGTGGTAAGCCTCTTGTTCTTATCTTCTTTCTGAAAGGAAAAATATTCTTACTTGTATTATTTTCTTACTTTTATTATTGCATCTTATATAGTGCGATGGTTTTGGTATCCGCCTCGTCGGCCCTTGTCCCTGTCTATGATTCGGATGTGGTATATATTATCTTTTCATAACTATTGGTTCATTTATTGTTTATGAAAATTATGCCGACCAACGTGACATAGATTTTATTTATCTAGGAGGTTGTTGAACCGGAAATTCCAACCGACCCTATTGTCGAGAGGTTAAATTTAGTTGAAGAAGAAAACAATTTCTTGAAGGAAAAAATAAAAAACTTGAGGAGGAGAAGATGATATTGGAGTTGCATGTTGCGGATGTCGCCGATGATCACAAGATCAAGATGGATGCAATGCGCTTGAAGATGAGAAAGATTAGAAAATATGCCATTCATACCGAGGCTTGGTATCATTATGCCGTTGGATCGGTTGTTACCTTGGTTGCGATTATGATCGCATTTGTTTTCGCATTGAAATGTTTTACATAGTTTCAATGTATGGTTTAATTAATTTAGATGCTTTGCGTAGCTTTATGTCGTTAGATGAGAACTATGTATGTACTTTGGTTTTTATGTGATGATGAACTTCTATTAATTTGGTCACTTAATTATCTATTCATGATGTTCTGTAATGATTTTTGACACACTTAATTATATATAATGCACGCAGATGAACCGGCAATGGATGTACGGTGACGTACACACCTCCGAGTACATTAAGGGCGTGCATGATTTTCTCAAGTGGCTGAGGCAAACAAGCAGAATGGTTTTATGTGTTGTCCATGC
The DNA here is from genome assembly GCA_021605145.1 of Aegilops bicornis. Classification (NCBI taxonomy): domain Eukaryota; kingdom Viridiplantae; phylum Streptophyta; class Magnoliopsida; order Poales; family Poaceae; genus Aegilops; species Aegilops bicornis. The sequence continues at coordinate 558,372,025 of CM038673.1, read as the reverse complement.
CCTATATGTGGGAATACGAAGTCTTACTACGACCGGAAAATCCTTCACACCCACCGCTTTACAAGGGTTTCATGCCACACTATAATGTTTGGACGAGGCACGGAGAAATAGGGGTTATGATGGAAGACGGCGAGGAAGAAGAGTACGATGACAACTATGTGCCCCCGAATACGGTGATGCTATCGAACATCAAGATGCACTGCACGATGTGCACGATGGTGCTTTGCAACGCGAAGTCGAAGATCAAGAGGAACCAAACGATGTGCCCGATGATGATGATCTCCGCCGGGTCATTGTCGATGCAAGGACACAATGCGAAAGTCAAAAGGAGAAGCTGAAGTTCGATCGCATGTTAGAGGATCACAAAAAGGGTTGTACCCCAATTGCGAAGATGGCAACACAAAGCTCGGTGCCGTACTCGAATTGCTGCAAAGGAAGGCAGAGAATGTCATGCTGATAAAGGATTTGAGAAGCTACCGAAAATAATGAAGAAGAAGCTTCCAAAGGATAACGAATTGCCTGACAAGACATACGCAGCAAAGAAGGTCGTATGCCCTCTAGGATTGGAGGTGGAGAAGATACATGCATGCCCTAATGATCGTGCATCCTCTACCGTGGTGCCTACAAGGATCTGAACGCATGCCCGGTATGCGGTGCATTGCGGTATAAGATCGACGAGATGACCCTGGTGATGTTGACGGCGAGCCTCCTGTGAAGAGGGTTCTGCGAAGGTGATGTGGTATGCTCCTATAATACCACGGTTGAAACGTCTGCTCGTAAACGGAGAGCATGCCAAGTTGATGCGATGGCACGATGAGGACCGTAAGAAAGACGGGAAATTGAGAGCACCCACTGACGGGTCGCAGTGGAGAAAAATCGAGAGAAAGTACTGGGATGAGTTTGCAAAGGACCCAAGGAACGTATGGTTTGCTTTAAGCGCGGATGGCATTAATCCTTTGGGGAGCAGAGCAGCAATCAAAGCACCTGGCCCGTGACTCTATGTATGTATAACCTTCCTCCTTGGATGTGCATGAAGCGGAAGTTCATTATGATGCCAGTTCTCATCCAAGGCCCTAAGCAACCCGGCAACGACATTGATGTGTACCTAAGGCCATTAGTTGAAGAACTTTTACAGCTGTGGAATGGAAGCGATTAATGCGTGCGTGGGATGAGCACAAAAGGAGGAATTTGACCTAAAAGGCGTTGTTGTTCGTGACCATCAACGATTGGCCCGCTCTCAAGAACCTTTCGTGACGGACAAACAAGGGATACCACGCATGCACGCACTGTTTACTTGACACCGATAGTATATACCGAAGCTGCAGGAAGAATGTGTACACTGGGCCATCGTCGATTTCTTCCGACCAACCATCAATTTCGAAAGAAAGGCAAGCATTTCAAAAGGCGAGGCGGATCACCGGAAGAAGCCCGCCATGCGTATCGGTGATCACGTACTTGCTATGGTCAATGATTTACACGTAATCTTTGGAAAGGGTCCCGCGGACTAGCTGTTCCGAATGACGCCGAGAATCACGCACTCCATGTGGAAGAAGAAATCTATATTTTGGGACCTACCGTCTTTGGAAAGACCTAGAGGTCCGCTCTTCGATCGACGTGATGCACGTGACGAAGAACCTTTGCGTGAACCTGCTAGGCTTCTTGGGCGTGTATGGGAAGACAAAAGATACACACGAGGCACGAGAGGACCTGCAACGCTTGTGAAAAAAGAGGGCATGCCTCCAAGCAAAGATGAAGGTCCTGCCAGCTATGCTCTTACGAAGAAGAGAAAGAAATATTCTTTCAATGCTCGCTCAAGATGAAGGTCCCGACCGCTTCTCGTCGAATATAAAGGGAATAATAAATATGCCGGAGAAAAAGTTCCAACCTAAAGTCTCATGATCGCCACGTGATTATGACGCAATCGCTTCCGGTTGCATTGAGGGGCTTCTACCGAAAACGTCCGATTAGCCATTGTGAAGCTATGTGCATTCCTCAATGCAATATCTCGTAAGGTGATCGATCCAAAAATCGTACCAATGCTAAGGAGTGATGTGGCGCAATGTCTTGTCGGGCCGAGCTGGTGTTCCCACCATCCTTCTTCAATATCATGACGCACGCCCTAGTTCATCTAGTCGACGAGATTGTCATTCTGGGGCCCGTATTTCTACACAATATGTACCTTTGAGAGGTTCATGGGAGTCCTAAAGAAATATGTTCAGAATCGCGCTTAGGCCGAAGGAAGCATCTCCATGGGCCATCAAGCGAGAGGATGTCATTGGGTTTTGTGTTGACTTCATTCCTGGCCTTAAGAAGATAGGTCTCCCTAAATCGCGGTATGAGGGGAGAGTGACTGGAAAAGGCACGTTTGGAAGGGACTCAATAATATGCAGGGACGGATATTCTTGGTCTCAAGCACACTACACAGTTCTATAGAACTCTACCTTGGTGACCCCGTATGTCGATGAACACAAGAACGATCTGCGCTCCAAACACCCGGCAAAGGCGACGAATCGGATTACATGTGAACACATCAGGACTTTCATCATTTGGTTGGAATCACGTCTCTGAGGTGACATCACTGTTTGTGATGAGCTGTACTTGTTGTCCAGGGGACCATCTTCGACTGTAATGATTTGGAAAGGATACGAGATAAATGGGAATACATTTTACACGATTGACCAAGATGAAAAGAGCACCAACCAAAACAGCGGTGTCCGCTTTGATGCAACAATCGACAAGGGAAATGACACATATTATGGTTACATAGTAGACATATGGGAACTTGACTACGGAGTAGATTTTAAGGTCCCTTTGTTTAAGTGCAAGTGGGTCAATTGTCAGAGGAGGCGAGTGCAGGTAGACCCACGATGCAGATGACAACAGTGGATCTGAAAAATCTTGGGTACACTGACGAACCGTTCGCCCTAGCCAATGATGTGGCACAGGTTATCTATATGAAGGACATGTCTACATAACCGAGGAAAAGAAAACATCAGGAAGCGAATACATCATACAATGAGCCAAAGCGCCACATAGTTCTTTCAGGAAAAAGGGACATCCTGGGAGTGGAGGGCAAGACAGACATGTCTGAAGAGTATGAAAAGTTTCATGGAATTCCCCCTTCAAAGTCAAGGCTGACCCAAGCATCCTGATAAACGATGAAGATTATCCATGGTTACGGCGCAATAAAGCAAAGCGACACAAGCGAAGAAAAAGTGAAGACTTTCTCCGCAACTATTATGATGATACCATGCCAACTTTGTAACAAACGAGTATGATACCATTGTCCGCTTTTGTACATGCACATGCTATGCCAACTTTTCAGAGTTCATTTGAAAACTATAAATTTGAAAACCTCGCCAACCAAGGGCGCTCACACCGGTTTATAAGCCCGTCCCTCTACACGCCTTGTTGAGCTCACAAACTTGTGATTCACACAAATTTCAAAGAATTCAAATTTGAAAACTAATGGCACAAACAGAAAGTTTATAATTTTGCTGACCTAAAAGCAAAAATAATTAAAAATAAAGCAAAAACCAAAAGAAAATAAATAATGCAGAAAACAAAACAAAAAACTTGAAAAAATAAAAATAGCAACAATAAGTATTTTGTTGTAAGTAGAAACAAAATAAAATAAATAAAGCAACAAAGAAAACAAAAAGTGTTTTCAAATTTGAAAACTAATGGCACTAACAGAAAGTTTATAATTTTTCTAAAACTAAAAGCAAAAAGAATTAAAAAATAAAGCAAAAAACAACAAAAAATAAATAATGCGAAGACAAAACAAAAAACTGGAAAAAAAAATAAAAATAGCAACAATAAGTATTTTGTTGTAAGTAGAAACAAAATAAAATAAATAAAGCAACAAAAAACAAAAAACAAAAAAGTGCCACCCATCGGGCCCCCACGTCCCGAATACGACTAGAAACCCTACCATAGGCCGAGATTCAGCCCACGGAGGCCCAAGAGGCCCACAGCACAGATTGCGTGTTTAGGCCCGGCCTGCTTTAGAGAGGAGTTCGAGAGGAAGGCGCACCGCACCTTATAAAGCAGTCGGCTCCTCTCAACTAGCGAGGTGGGACGAAATATTTGGGTTCGGGGCAGCACATGCCTTTGGTCCCGGTTGGTGGCACCAACCGGGGCTAAAGGGTGGCATTAGTCCCGGTTGGTGCTACGACCCTGGACTAATGCCACCCTTTAGTCGGTTGGTGCCACCAACCGATACCAAAGGTCATTGCTTCCCGCCCTTTGAAATTTCTTGAAAAAGGCCTTTGGTCCCGGTTCGTGGCACCAACCGGGACTAAAGGGGCATTAGTCCGGTTGGTTTCACGAACCGGGACCAATGGTCTTGCTATATATACAACACTTGGCAAAAATTTCATTCAGTTCCTCATCCCCTTGTGAGCGCCGCCCTCTGCCCGACGCCTGCTCCTCGTCGTGCCGCCCAGCGCATCCGTCTCTGTCGCCATCGCCGCTTGACGTCGCCCGTGCGTGCGCCGAGCCGCCCGTCCCCATCGCCGCCCAGCCCGCCGTCCTCATCGCCCTTGCCCGAGCCCGTCGTCGCGCGTCGCCCGGCGCCCGTTAGCCGCCGTCACCCAGCGCGCCCAGGCGCCGCCCAGCCCGCCGTCCCGTCGCCGCCCGAGCCCGCCATCCTCGTCGCCCTGCCCCGCGCCGCCCCGAGCCCGTCGTCGCCCTCGCCGGCCGCCCCCGTTGTGAGCCGCCGCCGTCGAGGCTCTGTTCATAGCATTTTTTTATATATACGTTTTTTCATATATGTATTAATTTTTTTGTTTATAGCTATATGATGAATGGATGTGGCTATATATGTATGTATGAATATAATGTTCATAGCATTTTTTGTTTATATATGTTTTTTCATATATGTATTAATTTTTTATTTAGGTTGTTAGTAGATATCGATTTTAGGTTAGTGCATTTTAATTAGGTTAGTGTAGAGGAAAAGTAAAATAAGGAAAAGGAAGAAAAGAGGAAGAAGGAAGAAGGAAGAAGAAGAAGAAAAGAATGAGAGGAAAAGGAAAATAAGAAGAGGAAGAAAGGAGAAGAAGAGGAGAGGAATAAGATGAGAAATAAATAAGAAGAGGAAAAAGAAGAAAAGAAGAGGAGAAGAAGAAAGGAATAGAGGAGAAGAAGAAAAAATAGAAAAAAAATTCTATTTTTTCTTCTTCTCCTCTTTTTTTTTCTTCTTTTTTTTCTTCTTCTTCTTCTTCTTCTTCCTTCTTCCTCTTTTCTTCCTTTTCCTTATTTTCCTTTCTCGAGGGATAAGAAGAAAAAGAAGAGGAGAAGAAGAAAGAAGAGGATATGTATGTATGGAATGATATCGATGGATGTATGTTATCGGGGTCGAGGGTCGTGGAACATGAGAGGAAGAAGAGGATAAAAAAAGAAGAGGAAGACGAAAAAAGAGGAGAAGAAAGAATAGAGGAGTTCTTCTCCTCTATTCTTTCTTCTCCACTTTTTCTTCTTTTTTCTTCGATCTTCTCCTCTGTCATCGTCGGTATACCCCTCCCGATACCTTCAACCCGAGGGGGGGGTCCATATACCCCCTCGCGATAACTTCAAAACGTGGGGGGGGGGGGGTCGATATACGCCCTCCCCGATAACATTAATTTCCCGTGTATGTATCTAAATCGTTGTCGATATTACCCCTTGAAGCGTTATCGATATTATCCCGGGTCGAGGGTTCTAGGGTCGAGGATCGAGGGTTCGAGGTCGTCTAGGGTCGAGGTTCGAGGGTCGTCGAGGTTCAAGGGTCGAGGATCGCCGAGGGTCGAGAGGGTTCCTAGTGTCAAAGTATTGAAGAAATCCATGGCTTCATCATTAGCGGAAGTAACCATGGCATGATGATGCGAAGTCCTCCAAAGTTGATACGGAATGGAGTCCTGCATAGGATAATTTGCCTTTTTGTATGAATTTCAGCAAAGGCCTTCCAAATAACGATATTGGGAAGGTTCTTGCTGAACTTTGTACCAAAAGCGAATTATCCTATCTAGGACTCCGTTCCAAAATAACTTTGGAGAGCTTCGTACCATCATGCACCTATTTTCGCCTAATGATGAAGGCATGGTTTTGTTGAATCCTTTGACACTAGGCAACCTCCCGACCCTCGGCGATCCTCGACCCCTTGACCTCGACCGCTCAGCGATCCACGACCCTCTACCCTACATGCAGGCGTCGATGCCCACGTCACTTGTGGGACATAGATGTAGTGTTCAACGCCGACCCTCCCGATAGCTTCAACAAGTGGGGGTCGATATTACCCTCCTTGAAGCGTTCTCGAGGCCACCCCTAACCCTTGAAGCGTTGTCGAGGCCACCCCAAACCCTAGAGAAGCAGCGTCGAGGCCACTAATATGATTCCTTATTGTGATTAGCTAGCTAGTTCTCGTTTGCCACTAATATATCCATATCTGTCATGTTTGAATAATAATTGCCATGTTGTAAATATTTTTAGAAACTATGGACACCCCCGAGACGAAGCACAAGAAGCGTTGTTGAGGGACATAATCGCACAAGGAAGTGATGCCGTCTGCTCGTTGATGTTTCTCAACGACAACGATGGTCTGGAAGGAGAGGGTGAAGAAGCAGCTGGCTATGATTTACGTGGCTCCGATGACCCAATGCCGGTGCAAGAAGGAGAGGGTGAAGAAGTAGACCGTGATGACGGCTCCGATGATCACCAAACCGAGTCGGCCAGGTATATATATTAGTTAAGCATGTGCTGACTAGCTAATTGATGCATTCATTGTTTTGGTATGTACACATATTAATTAACTCTCGTCTTTGTTCTTTTTTCTAGCCCTCCGGATCGAGCACAACTTTGGTAAAGAGACGAGGCCCAAAGAAAAAAAGGTTGAGCTCGGATGAAAAGTTTGAGATCATACAAATCGCGCGCGACGGCCAACCAATTGAACCCTACCGGACAAAGAAGGCATTTGTTGCTCGGTCAGGGTTACAGTTAGGGACAAGATCCCGATCAGCATCCACCAATGGTATAAGCCTAAGAACGAAGACCCTGAGGTGTCCTATGTCAATGATATGCAGAAAAATAATCTTTGGACTGAGCTGAAGTCAAATTTTACCCTACCGCTAGAGGATGATACGGAGAAGCCAGTAATAGAGCCATTAATCAAGTCTTTTGCTCTTAAGAAGATGGCAGACCTATTCAGGAATTGGAAGAAAGAACTCAATACGTATGTCGAAAAAAATGAGACACCAGAATTCAAGGGCAAATATGAGAAGATCGAGATGATCGCCCGCATTTGTGGCCCACAAGACATCGGAAAAGAGTAAAAAGATGTCGGCGACAAACAAGAGAAATGCTGCGAAGAAGAAGCTTCACCATCGCACGGGGTCGTGGCTACCTCGTAGCCGGCCTAAAGTGGGCCAAGGCTGAGAATGATCTGCTTGATAAAGGGATCGAACAAGAGACAATGAACTGGCTGCACCGTTGCGGACTTGGTTCTTGAGGCGGCGGATCCTTGGACCCTATAACGAGGAAGTGCATTTGGACGGACGAACAATTGGACATACCGGTCAAGAGGCTTCAACAATATATCGAAGCAGCGCAGCAAGGGAAGTTCGTTCCGCATGGGAGAGGGACGAGCTCACAATGGCCCTCGAGAATCTCGAGCACCACAGGCGGACACGAGGCACGCCAGCTCCGTTTCTGGAAGGCTGGATTTTGGACGCAGGGGTTACAAAACCCATGAGAGGAGGAAGAAAGCTGGAGCAGAGCCAAATGCAAAGCGTTGTACGAAAGGGTAATGGGGCTAGAGGAACGAGAAGAAGAACGGATCAAACGACACGCGAAGCTTCCCCGGCTACCCCGCCATCTCAGCGGAGAAGCGTGGCTTCCACCGAGCTGCTTCACCGGAGCATGCCTTGACGGCTCTGCCAGCTATCCCGTGGATGCTATCACGAGTCTCAAAATTGCCACCTTATGGCGCAATGGAGCAATTTGAAGGTCAAGGTGGCTGTTGGCTCTGTTTATCCTACTAAACCTGACTCAACTTTTCACCGCCGCCGATTCCAGAAGGATATGCTAAGGTGATGGTCGATGAAATAACGGAGGGATTTGAGGACCTCCGGCTTGACCACCCTACCGGTGAAGGGGAGTATCGGTTGGGTTCTGCTCTGAAGACTCCATGACTATGGTGGAAGGATCTCATCAACCTTCCGAACTGGACGCCTCCGCCTCCTCCTCCTCCTCCGTGAGTCAGGCACTCCGCCTCCTCCACCGCCTCCTCCTCCGGCGAGTGACGATAAGGGCACTCGGCCGGCTCCTTCTCCGGCGTGGCGGCACTCCGCCTCCTTCTCCGCTTGCGCGGCCAGCGCTGAGCAGCCAGCCTCCTCCTTCTCCACCTCGTCGCCAAGGGCGGAAGAGACCGCCGCCCGCTCCGGCTGCTCCGGTGCGTCGTAGTCCTTCTCCTCCGCCTCGTAAGCAAGGAAAGAAGACATCCGCTCTGCCTGCTCGCTCTGCCGCGTCTAGCAAGACAGCCAAAGGCGGGAGGAGATCTGATTCGGTCCTTCTCAAGACTCCAGAAGTTACCGTCTGAGAGGAGCGAGGAGGAAACCGCGAAGATCGCGCAGACCGAAGTGGATGACTGGTTTCAAGGGTTGAAAGCAAAGAGACATCCACCTCCGGAGGAGAAGGTAGATCCGGTGAAAGTGAAGCACACTCTGGCTGCCCTGACAAAACCACCCAAGTCTCCGCCGAAAGGAAACTATGAGCGCATTATTGGAAAGGCATTTGCCGAAGCGGAGAGGTCGGGAAGTCCTGTCAGTGATCAAAGGATGAAAGAACGACGAGCTGGGAAACAAATTGCCCAGCTCGGCGAACAAGCGAAGCAATCGTGCCCCCGCTCAAGGTGCACGCTAGCGACATCGTCGATCCGAGGATGGTGCCCGGTTATGGCAATCCTGCAGATTACCTGCCCGACGATGTACATTATGATTTCTTGGAGGTGCAGATACAAAGATACGAGTACGGGAAGCCTCTCGTCAAAGATGAAAGTTCTCTATCAACGATGATGCGAAGATTGCATGATTGGTACATGAAAACCTGCAAAGAGTCCGAGGGAGGAGTACTTTGTATGTGAGAGTTAAAAAGGAGCATGAACTCCTTGGAATTGAACTGTTGCCTATTCCATTTGAGGAGTTCTATCAGTTTTTCAATCAATTGGCCATCGATAAAGCAACGGTCACCTGCTACTGTCTGTAAGTAGTATTACTTGTGTCATTAAGTCTCTCTATATAACTCAGCCCTTTCATTGCATGTATTTATAATTATCCTCACTATATTATGTAGATTGAAGATCGCCGAATTGAAGAAAAGACAAGTGGGTGATATTGGGTTCATTAACACATATCTCATAGATAAAACTGAGGTTGAATTTCGTAAAGAAAATACCGAGGCCAACTTGCTACAATCGTTGGTAATAAATGAACACAAAGATATAATACTCTTTCCTTACAACTTCAAGTGAGTGTTACTGTCTTGTGGCATATTCGGTTTCCTTATTAGTCCAGGTTATAGTAATGTAATATTGATGAGTTATGCATGTGTGCGCAGCTACCACTATATCTCCTAGAGATTATGCTTGAGAAGGGAGTAGTAACTGTCTTAGACTCCAAGCTTAAAAGATCCCAAGGAGTATGCGGACATGACTGAAATGCTCGAGAAGTAAGTTAAATCGATCATTAGCCACCATATCAGCAACTTTGTTCATTTCTGATATCAAGTAATTGTTTTCTTTGTATGGCAGGGCTTGGAGAAAATTCACCAAAAAGCTCGGGACTACCGAAGAAGCTGCAATTTAGACACCCGAAAGTAAGTACTATATAGTAGCATATTCCACGCATCTCCTAGTGATTCAAGCGCTAGTTTCATCAATACCATTTAGCATGCTTGCTAATTATCAGTTTGATTGACCTCTATTTCTTGTAAAGTGGTTGTGGCAGGAACAAGGGAATGATTTACTGTGGATACTACATTTGCGAGTCCATCCGCCACCACGACACGTGAGCGGGGCTACTCGACAAACAATATGAAGTGCGTAAATAAAAATATTCACAATTTTATTTTATTACCATCATTTGTGTTGAGTTTCATTCATTCATATATATATATGTATTGACCCCTTCTTAAAATTAGATGTTTTGGATGCGGGATGAACTACTAGCACCGGATCGCATGCGAGCAATTCAAGCGGAATTGGCGGCATTCTTTCTTGACCACGTGATCGCTGAAGACGGAGAATACTATGTGGACCACGCAGCGTCCAGTATGTTAGGAGATTATATATTTGTAAAGATAATCATTGTATATATGTAGCGGTAGTGTCGGATAGATATACGAGAACTTGTTGTTCGACCAATCTCTCGAGAGAAGGAGAGGTGGTCGATATCACTTCTCTCTGTATGCATATGTGTTCATGACGATCTTCTGTTTGCTTAATTACTAGCTAGCTCGCGCGTCTAGCTAGTCCTCTCTATACGTATGTATAGTACGTAGCGTCGACCAAGCACGGACAAAAGAGAGGACACTTTTCTCTATTAATTAGCTAGCTATAGCACAATATATGAAACACCTAAATTAACCACCCAACCCCCCCCCCCCCTTTAAAAAAACAAAAACCACAGCCATAGAAATGCTGACGCGTGGATGCCTATTGGTCCCGGTTGGTGCCACCAACCGTGACCAAAACCTCTACTGAGCTCGGTGGCCGAGCCACGTGGAGGCCCATCTGTCCCGGTTACGGATTGAACCGGGACTAAAAATCGAGGCATTAGTACCGACCCTTTAGTCCCGGTTCATGAACCGGGACTAAAGGCCCTCACCAACCGGGACTATAGGCCCTTTTTCTACTAGTGGGGGGTGATCTTCTCTACTCCAAATGATAGGCTGTTCTGACCACCTCAGATAACGGGGAACTGCCGGTTCAACCGAATTCACAGCCCTTTTATGAACCTTCTGGTCACGTTTACACAAGTTAGTGGTAAACACATGGTATTGCCCACCGTTTAACTGTTTTGGATGGCTCTGATAACCTGACTGCTGCTGCTGCTGTCCTCCTTGACCGGATTGCTGCTGATTATAGCCACCTTGACTACCTTGAAAGCCGGAACCTGAGCCGCCACCCGGGCCATGGAAACCGCCCGCTCCTGAACCGCCGCCTGATCCGTGATTGCCATCAAACATGTTTGAATTCTTGAAAGCCTTCATGATCGCGCAATCCTTCCATAAGTGAGTGGCAGGATTTTCCCGAGTACCGTGTCTCGGACAAGGCTCATTCAGAAGTTGCTCAAGAGATGGACCTGAGCCACCAGATCGAGGAGGTCCTCTCCCCTTATGCTTCTTGTTATTACCTTGGGCATTAGCATTGGCCACAAACGCCGGGTTACCGTCCGGCTTACGCTTGTTACCACCTTGACTTACCGGTACATTGCTGACCCTTTCTCGTTGTCGTTCTTCTTTCCCTTCCTGTCTTTTCCTCCTCAGACACGGGATCTTCAGTAGTATCAGAATCGGCATATTTAACCAAAGCCACCATCAGCGTACCCATGTCATTGCAATCACGCTTAAGGCGCCCCAGCTTCTGCTTCAGCGACACAAAATGACAATTCTGATGGAGCATAAGTACCGCAGAGACGGCATCCATCTTATCAGATGAATGTATTATTTCTTTGACCCGGCGCACCCAATGAGTTGTGGACTCACCCTCCTCCTGCTTACAATTGGTCAAGTCCACAATGGACATAGATTGCTTGCAAGTATCTTTAAAGTTCTGGATGAACCGGGCTTTTAACTCGGCCCACAAACTGATGGAATTGGGAGGCAAGCTTTTCAACCAAGTCCGGGCCGTTCCATCTAACATCATGGTGAAATACTTAGCCATTGCCGCGTCGCTGACTTCCAATAATTCCATGGTCATCTCGTAACTTTCAACCCATGCCCCCGGCTGTAAGTCGGCCGTGTAATTCGGCACCTTTCGAGGACCCTTGAAGTCCTTGGGCAGACACACATCTCGCAGAGCCGGCACCAGACAAGGGACACCACCGGTTCTAGTGGCCACCCCTGCTCCAACAGAAGTCATTGGATACTCTGGGAAACCATCATACGCCGTCTGCTGAGCCGCTAATTGAGCCGCCCGTTCATCCTCCTGACGCAATCGATCCTGCACCGGGTTATAGCCGCCGGGTTGGTTGCGACGCTGGGCATTACTTGATAAAGCCTCGACTCCATGTGTCTGCCAGAACTTTCGGACTCCGGTTTGGACAAGGTGCTGCCCAAGGCTGAGGAGTGGAATGAATCCTCTCCCTGTTGTAAGAATAGGCCTCTTGCTGTGCCAAGGCCGTCTAAAGAAGCTCCCTAACCCTTCGGGTTTCCACCGCCGTCGGGTCGTCACCATCCACTGGAAGAGCCGCCAGACGCGCCGATGCAGCTATCAGGTTCTCCATGGGGTTGGAAAAGTGGCCCGGAGGTGTTGGTATGTATCGGGGCGGAGCCATGCTCCCGTGAAGAGGTGCCGTCTCTCGAGGCTGAACCGGCCCTCCGGGTGTCATAAATTGATTGGCTTCAGGGGGATTGCTAGGACCAGCTCTGGGTGTCGTGAAAAGATTCCGAGGATCGTAAACCGGAGGAAGATGGGACTGGGTTTTCTGATGCCTCCTTCTCATCACCTCATTGGATGCATTCAGACTCATGTTAAGCTGGAAAGCCTCTGACTGGAGTCGCTGCACCTGTGCATCTAAAGCCGCCCGCTCCGCAGCTAGCCTGGTGTCCTCAGCCGCCAAGGCCTCCTTGGCATGGGCTATCTCCTCATGCACCTTTGCCACCTCCGTTTTATGCTCATCTGGATTTGCAGGAATAACCGTGGAGGTTAACAAGGCCGTCAACTTGTCCATAAGATCTATCGACTGAGCCGGTAGGCCAAGGCCTCCTGCCCCGGCCGCTCCTAACCCAGACGTTATTGATGTCGCAGCCGTCGAGTTTTGGCCGGGTTGGGTACCAGCCATGAAGACTCCTGCCTAGCTTGGCGGCTCATAGCAATCTGGGCGCTAGAGTCGTCAGAACAGCCCCCTAGCATGCCTTCTTGGACCTGATACAGAGAATCTGTTGAGCCGGAGGACGAATCATCATCTGATGGGACAGCCGTCTCTTCGCCATCTTTAGATCCTTCCGAAAGTGCCCGTCCATGAACACGGCCCACAAAGGCACGCTTCATCACAGGTTGAATCTGAGCGGGTCTCGCACGCTGAGCCGTCTCAATGAGGTTGAAACAGCTGTCCGGCTCTGGGCCCGGCTCACCAATCCGGCCGATGAAGACGTGAATTCCGCCAAAGCGGACCCTGTACCCGTACTCAATTGAGTCGGCCTCGGGGCCCCAGCCTTCGTTGTCGATGTAGATCTTACCGCAACGACTCTTGGTCATCCGGCCCACTGCGTATCCCTTGAGCCCTTTGAAGCTGCCCTTCAAGAACTCAAATCCACCGTGCGCCGCCCCACGGTGGCGCCAACCGTCGTGGAATTGTCACGGCGGATGTCCTCTTGCAAGGACTTAATCGTGGAGCCATCGCAACTAGGAAGCTTAAAGGGTTAATCGGGACAAAGGACACGAGAGGTTTATACTAGTTCGCCCCTTACGATGAAGGTAAGGCCTACGTCTAGTTGGTTTGGTATTGCTAGAGGTTTCGATGACGGGGAGCGAGATACGCTATGCCCGGTTCTCGATTGGTTGTTTTACGCCCTAAAGCCCGTGATGGTCCCCTTATATACACGGGTTGGCGCCTGCGACTTACAGTCCCGCCGGCTCATAAACAGTGTCCGGCTCGGTGACTAGTCAAGTCTACCTTATGATACAAGGCATGCCATTATGGCGGTTTACTACAACGGGCTTTAAGTCGCCTGTGGGCCTTAGGCCCCTTGTTGACACGCCATCTTCATGCTTGGACTTGGGCTTCTGTCTGGTAATTCTTTACGTAACCCGGCCCCTCCTGGGCGGCTTACACAAATAGTTATATCCCCAACAGTTAGCCTCGGTTGAGCCTAAGTTTTTGCTTCTTCACATAATATGTGCTATTCTTGGAGTGTCGTTTTTTTACTTGTTGTTTCAATAAGATACTAAGGTCTGAAAGTTTTTAAATAAAAAAGAGTCCTCAAATAACCACCCATTTACTTAACTACTCATTTGATCTTCACTTATATCTTTTTGGAGTAGTTTGTCATTTACTCTTGTGCTTCACTTATATCCTACGAGTAAATTGTTAAACAAACTGAATATCACGAAGTTGAAATTATATGTTCATATCATGCCTAGTGGTAGCTGAAGGAAATATGCCCTAGAGGCAATAATAAAGTTGTTATTTATATTTCCTTATATCATGATAAATGTTTATTATTCATGCTAGAATTGTATTAACCAGAAACTTAGTACATGTGTAATACATAGACAAAACAGAGTGTCCCTAGTATGCCTCTACTTGACTAGCTCGTTGATCAAGGATGGTTATGTTTCCTAACCATAGACATGTGTTGTCATTTGATAAACGGGATCACATCATTAGAGTATGATGTGATGGACAAGGCCCATCCGTTAGCTTAGCATAATGATTGTTTAGTTTTATTGCTATTGCTTTCTTCATGACTTATACATATTCCTCTGACTATGAGATTATGCAACTCCCTAATACCAGAGCAACACTTTGTGTGCTATCAAACGTCACAACGTAACTGGGTGATTATAAAGATGCTCTACAGGTGTCTCCGAAGGTGTTTGTTGGGTTGGCATAGATCAAGATTAGGATTTGTCACTCCGTGTATCGGAGAGGTATCTTTGGGCCCTCTCGGTAATGCACATCACTATAAAGCCTCGCAAGAAATGTGACTAATGAGTTAATTGCGGGATGATGCATTACAGAACGAGTAAAGAGACTTGCCGGGAACGGGATTGAACTAGGTATGATGATATCGACGATCGAATCTCGGGCAAGTAACATACCGATGACAAAGGGAATAATGTATGTTGTTATGCGGTTTGATCGATAAAGATCTTCGTAGAACAGGAGCCAATATGAGCATCCAAGTTCCGCTATTGGTTATTGACCAGATAGGTGTCTCGGTCATGTCTGCATAGTTCTCGAACCCGTAGGGTCCGCACGCTTAACGTTCGATGGAGACTTGTACTATGAGTTATGTGATTTGATGACTGAAGTTTGTTCGGAGTCCCGGATGAGATCACGGACATGACGAGCAGTCTCGAAATGGTTGAGACATAAAGAATGATATATTGGATGATGTTATTCGGACACCGGATGAGTTCTGAGGGGTACCGGATGACTATCAGAGTGCCGGGGGTTATCGGGGGAACTAATGGACCTTCATGGGCCTTAAGGGAGAGAGAGGAAGGGCCACAAGGGCAGGCTACGCGCCCCACCATGGGCTAGTCCGAATTGGACTAGGGAGGGGCAGCATACGATCGTCCATTTGCATCATGCTTTTATATCGATATTTATTGCATTATGGGCTGTTATTACACATTATGTCACAATACTTATGCCTATTGTCTCTTATTTTACAAGGTTTACATAAGGAGGGAGAATGCCAAGAATCGAATTCTCAATGGAAAAGGAGCAAATATTAGAGACCTATTCTGCACAACTCCAAAAGTCCTAAAACTCCACGAAAGTTATTTTTTGGAAATAATAAAAAATATTGAGCGGAAGAAGTACGTCGGAGGGGGCTCCATCTGGCCACGATGGTGGAGGGCGCGCCCTACCCCCCAGGGCACGCCCCCTGCCCCGTGGGCCCCCTGTTGGCTCTCCGGTGGCTATCTTCCGCTATATGTGGTCTTTCCTCGAGGAAAAAAATCATATGCAACCTTTCGGGACGAGACTCCGCCACCACGAGGCGGAACCAAATCTAGGGCTCCGGCAGAGCTGTTCTGCCGGGGACGCTTCCCTCCGGGAGGGGGAACATCACCAACGCTCCTCTCATCGGGAGAGGGCAATCTCCATCAACATCTTCACCAGCACCATCTCCTCTCAAAACCCTAGTTCATCTCTTGTATCCAATTCTTGTCTCCAAGTCCGGGATTGGTACTAGTAGGTTGCTAGTAGTGTTGATTACTCCTTGTAGTTGATGCTAGTTGGTTTATTTGGTGGAAGATCATATGTTCAGATCCTATATGCATATTAATACCCTCTGATTATGAACATGAATATGCTTTGTGAGTAGTTACGTTTGTTCCTGAGGACATGGGAGAAGTCTTGCTATTAGTAGTCATGTGAATTTGGTATTCGTTCGATATTTTGATGAGATGTATGTTGTCTAGCCTCTAGTGGTGTTATGTGAACGTCGACTACATAACACTTCACCATTATTTGGGCCTAGAGGAAGGCATTGGGAAGTAAGAAGTAGATGATGGGTTGCTAGATTGATGTGCTTAAACCCTAGTTTATGCGTTGCTTCGTAAGGGGCTGATTTGGATCCATATGTTTCATGCTATGGTTAGGTTTACCTTAATACTTTTGTTGTAGTTGCGGATGCTTGCAATAAAGGTTAATCATAAGTGGGGTGCTTGTTCAAGTAAGAACAGCACCCAAGCACCGGTCCACCCACATATCAAATTATCAAAGTACCGAACGCGAATCATATGAACGTGATGAAAACTAGCTTGACGATAATTCCCATGTGTCCTCGGGAGCGTTTTCCTTTATATAAGAGTCTGTCCAGGCTTGTCCTTTGCTACAAAAAGGATTGGGCCACCTTGCTGCACTATATTTACTTTTGTTACTTGTTGCTCGTTACAAATTATCCTATCACAAAACTATCTGTTAACACTTATTTCAGTACTTGCAGATAATACCTTGCTGAAAACTGCTTCTCATTTCCTTCTGCTCCTCATTGGGTTCGACACTCTTACTTATCGAAAGGACTACGATAGATCCCCTATACTTGTGGGTCATCACGCCCCCTCTTTCCTTCTCTCTCTCTCCCTCTCCTTCCTCCCCCCTCTCTCCCTTTTGGCGGAATCCTACTAGGACTAGGAGTCCTAGTAGGACTCCCCTCTTGGGCGCGCCCTAGGGGTCGGCCAGCCCTCCCCTCCTCCCTCCTTTATATACGTGGGGAGGGGGGCACCCTATACAACACAAGTTGGTCTTTAGCCGTGTGTGGTGCCCCCCTCCACAGTTTTCCATCTCGGTCATATTGTCATAGTGCTTAGGCGAAGCCCTGCGCCGGTAACTTCATCATTACCGTCGCCACGCCGTCGTGCTGACAAAACTCTCCCTCGGCCTCAACTGGATCAAGAGTACAAGGGACGTCATCGAGCTGAACGTGTGCTGAACACGGAGGTGCCGTACGTTCGGTGCTAGGATCGATCGGATCGTGAAGACGTACGACTACATCAACCAGGTTGATAAAATGCTTCCGATTTCGGTCTACGAGAGTACGTGGACACACTCTCCCCGCTCGTTGCTATGCTTCTCTTAGATAGATCTTGCGTGATCGTAGGAATTTTTTTGAAATTACTGCGTTCCCCGACAGTGGCATCCGAGCCAGGTTTATGCGTAGATGTTATATGCACGAGTAGAACACAAAGAGTTGTGGGCGATAATAGTCATACTGCTTACCAGCATGCCATACTTTGATTCGGCGGTATTGTTGGATGAAGCGGCCCAGGCCGACATTACATGACCGCGTTCATGAGACTGGTTCTACCGCCGTGCTTCGCACAGAGGTGGCTAGCGGGTGTCTGTTTCTCCAGCTTTAGTTGAATCGAGTTTGACTGCGCCCGGTCCTTGTTGAAGGTTAAAACAGCACACTTGACAAAATTTTGTTGTGGTTTTGATGCATAGGTAAGAACGGTTCTTGTTAAGCCCGTAGCAGCCATGTAAAAATTGGAACAACAAAGTAGAGGACGTCTAACTTGTTTTTGCAGTGCATGTTGTGATGTGATATGGTCAAATTGTTGTGTGAGATGATCAATGATACTTTGATGGAGATCAAGGTGTCAAGCCGGTAACGATGGTGATCATGATGGTGCTTTGGAGATGGAGATCAAAGGCACAAGATGATGATGGCCATATCATATCACTTATATTGATTGCATGTGATGTTTATCCTTTATGCATCTTATTTTGCTTAGTACGACGGTAGCATTATAAGATGATCTCTCACTAACTTTCAAGGTATAAGTGTTCTCCCTAAGTATGCACCATTGCTACAGTTAAATGCGTCTTTAGACACCACGTGATGATCAGGTGTGATAAGCTCTCGTTCACATACAACGGGTGCAAGCCAATTTTGCACGCAGAATACTCGGGTTAAACTTGACGAGCCTAGCATATGCAGATATGGCCTCGGAACACTGAGACCGAAAGGTCGAGCGTGAATCATATAGTAGATATGATCAACATAGTGATGTTCACCGTTGAAAACTACTCCATCTCACGTGATGATCGGACATGGTTTAGTTGATTTGGATCACGTGATCATTTAGATTACTAGAGGGATGTCTATCTAAGTGGGAGCTTAAGTAATATGATTAATTGAACTTTAATTTATCATGAACTTAGTCCTGATAGTATTTGCATATCTATGTTGTAGATCAATAGCTCGCGTATAGCTCCCCTGTTTTATTTTTGATTTGTTCCTAGAGAAAAATAAGTTGAAAGATGATAGTAGCAATGATGCAGACTGAGTCCGTGATCTGAGGATTATCCTCATTGCTGCAGATAAGAATTATGTCCTTAATGCTCCGCTAGGTGACGGACCTATTACAAGAGCAGATGCAGACGTTATGAACATTTGGCAAGCTCGGTATGATGACTACTTGATAGTTTAGTGCGCCATGCTTTACGGCTTAGAACCGGGACTTCAAAAACGTTTTGAACGGCACGGAGCATATAAGATGTTCCAAGAGTTGAAATTGGTATTTCAGACTCACGCCCGTGTTAAGAGGTATGAGACCTCTGACAAAGTACTTTGCCTACAAGATGGAGGAGAATAGCTCAGCTAGTGAGCATATGCTCAGAATGTCTGGGTACTACAATCACTTGAATCAAGTGGGAGTTAATCTTCCATATAAGATAGTGATTGACAGAGTTCTCTAGTCACTATCACCAAGTTACTGGAATTCGTGATGAACTATAATATGCAAGGGATGACGAAAACGATTCCCGAGCTCTTCGCAATGTTGAAATCGGCGAAGGTTGAAATCAGTAAAAAGCATCAAGTGTTGATGGTTGACAAGACCACTAGTTTCAAGAAAAGGGCAAAGGGAAAGAAAGGGAACTTCAAGAAGAATGGCAAGCAAGTTGCCACTCCCATGAAGAAGCCCAAAGCTAGATCCAAGCCTGAAACTAAGTGCTTCTACTGCAAAGTAAATGGTCACTGGAAGTGGAACTACCCTGAATACTTGGCGGATAAGAAGGATGGCAAAGTGAACAAAGGTATAATTGATATACATGTTATTGATGTGTAGTTACTAGTGTTCATAGTAACCCCTAGGTATTTGATACCGGTTCAGTTGCTAGGATTAGTAACTCGCAACAGGAGTTACAAAATGAACATAGACTAGTTGAGGGCGACGTAACGATGTGTGTTGTAAATGATTCCAAGGTTGCTAAGATCACCATCGCATACTCCCTCTACCTTCGAGATTAGTATTGGAACTAAATAAATGTTATTTGGTGTTTGCGTTGAGCATGAATATGATTAGATCATGTTATTGTGATACGGTTATTCATTTAAATCAGAGAATAGTTGTTGTTCTGTTGACATGAATGGTCTTACATCCAATGTAAATGGTTTACTGAATCTCGATCACAGTGATACACATATTTATAATATTGATGCCAAAAGATGCAAAGTTGATAATGATAGTGCAACTTATTTGTGGCACTGCCGTTTAGGTCATATTGGTGTAAAGCGCATGAAGAAACTCCATGCTGATGGGCTTTTGGAATCACTTGATGCTTGCGAACCATGCCTCATGGATAAGATGACTAAGATCCATTCTCCGAAACAATGGAGCGAGCAACTGACTTGTTGGAAATAATACATACTGATGTATACGGTCCGATGAATGTTGAGGCTCGCGGCGGGTATCGTTATTTTCTGACCTTCAGGGCAGATATGGATATATCTACTAGATGAAACACAAGTCTGAAACATTTGAAAAGTTCAAAGAATTTCAGAGTAAAGTGGAGAATCATCGTAACAAGAAAATAAAGTTTCTATGATCTGATCGCGTAGGCGAATATTTGAGTTACGAGTTTGGCCTTTATTTAAACAATGTGGAATAGTTTCACAACTCACGCCACCTGGAACACCACAGCGTAATGGTGTGTCCAAACGTTGTAACCGTACTTTATTAGATATGGTGCGATCTATGATGTCCTTACCGATGTACCACTATCGTTTTGGGGTTATGCATTAGAGACAGCTGCATTCACGTTAAATAGGGCACCATCAAAATCCGTTGAGACGACACCGTATGAACTGTGGTTTGGCAAGAAACCTAAGCTGTCGTTTCTTAAAGTTTGGGGCTGCGATGCTTATGTGAAAAAGCTTCAACCCGATAAGCTCGAACCCAAATTGGAGAAATGCATCTTCAAAGAATACCCAAAGGAAACTGTTGGGTACACCTTCTATCACAAATCCGGAGGCAAGATATTCGTTGCTAAGAATGGATCCTTTCTAGAGAAGAAGTTTCTCTCAAAAGAAGTGAGTGGGAGGAAAGTAGAACTTGATGAGGTAATTGTACCTTCTCCCGAATTGGAAAGTAGTTCATCACAGAAATCAGTTCCAGTGATTCCTACACCAATTAGTGAGGAAGCTAATGATGATGATCAAGAAACTTCAGATCAAGTTACAACCGAACCTCGTAGGTCAATCAGAGTACGGTCCGCACCAGAGTGGTACGGTAATCCTGTTCTGGAAGTCATGTTACTAGACCATGATGAACCGACGAACTATGAGGAAGCGATGATGAGCCCAGATTCCGCGAAATGGCTTGAGGCCATGAAATTTGAGATAGGATCCATGTATGAGAACAAAGTGTGGACTTTGGTGGACTTGCCCGATGATCGGCAAGCCATTAAGAATAAATGGATCTTCAAGAGGAAGACGGGCGCATGGTAGTGATACTATCTACAAAGCTCGAATTGTCGAAAAAGGTTTTTGACAAGCTCAAGGTGTTGACTATGATGAAATTTTCTCACTCGTAGCGATGCTGAAGTCTGTCCGAATCATGTTAGCAATTGCCGCATTTTATGAAATCTGGCAAGTGGATATCAAAACTATATTCCTTAATAAATTTATTAAAGAAGAGTTGTATATGATGCAACCAGAAGGTTTGTCAATCCTAAAGGTGCTAACAAAATGTGCAAGCTCCAGCGATCCATCTATGGGCTGGTGCAAGCATCTCGGAGTTGGAATATACGCTTTGATGAGTTGATCAAAGCATATAGTTTTATACAGACTTACGGTGAAGCCTGTATTTACAAGAAAGTGAGTGGGAGCACTACACAGCCTTTTTGATAAGTATATGTGAATGACATATTGTTGATCGGAAATGATGTAGAATTTTCTGGAAAGCATAAAGGAGTGTTTGAACAGAGTTTTTCAAAGAAAGACCTCGGTGAAGCTGCTTACATATTGGGCACCAGGATCTATAGAGATAGATGAATACGCTTGATAAGATTTTTCAATGAGTACATACCTTGACAAGATTTTTAAGTAGTTCAAAATGGAACAGTCAAAGAAGGAGTTCTTGCCTGTATTGCAAGGTGTAAAGTTGAGTAAGACTCAAAACCCGACCACGGTAGAAAATAGAAAAGAGAATGAAAGTTATTCCCTATGCCTCAGCCATAGGTTCTATAAAGTATGCTATGCTTTGTACCAGACCTATTGTGTGCCTTGCCATGAGTTTGGCAAGGGGGTACGATAGTGATCCAAGAGTGGACCACTGGACAACGGTCAAAGCTATCCTTAGTTACCTAAGAGGACTAAGGAAATATTTCTCGGTTATGGAGGTGATAAAGAGTTCGTCATAAAGAGTTACGTCGATACAAGCTTTTACATCGATCCGGATGACTCTAAGTCACAATCTGGATACATATTAAAAGTGGGAGAAATTAGCTAGAGTAGCCCCATGCAGAGCATTTTAGACATAGAAAATTCGTAAAATACATACGGCTCTGAATGAGACAAAGCCGTTAACTAAACTTCTCTCACAAGCAAAACATGATCACACCTTAGTACTCTTTGGGTGTTAATCACATGGCGATGTGAACTAGATTATTGACTCTAGTAAACCCTTTGGGTGTTGGTCACATGGCGATGTGAACTATGGGTGTTAATCACATGGTGATGTGAACTATTGGTGTTAAACCACATGGCGATGTGAACTAGATTATTGACTCTAGTGCAAGTGGGAGACTGCAGGAAATATGCCCTAGAGGCAATAATAAAGTTGTTATTTATATTTCCTTATATCATGATAAATGTTTATTATTCATGCTAGAGTGTATTAAATGGAAACTTAGTACATGAGAGAATACATAGACAAAACAGAGTGTCCCTAGTATGCCTCTACTTGACTAGCTCGTTGATCAAAGATGGTTATGTTTCCGAACCATAGACATGTGTTGTCATTTGATAAACAGGATCACATCATTAGAGAATGATGTGATGGACAAGACCCATCCATTAGCTTAGCATAATGATCGTTTAGTTTTATTGCTATTGCGTTCTTCATGACTTATACATATTCCTCTGACTATGAGATTATGCAACTCCCTAATACCGAAGGAACACTTTGTGTGCTATCAAACGTCACAACGTAACTGGGTGATTATAAAGATTCTCTACAGGTGTCTCCGAAGGTGTTTGTTGGGTTGGCATAGATCAAGATTAGGATTTGTCACTCCGTGTATCGGAGAGGTATCTTTGGGCCCTCTCGGTAATGCACATCACTATAAAGCCTTGCAAGCAATGTGACTAATGAGTTAGTTGTGGGATGATGCATTACGGAACAAGTAAAGAGACTTGCCGGGAACGGGAATGAACTAGGTATGATGATATCGATGGTCGAACCTCGGGCAAGTAACATACCGATGTCAAAGGGAATAACGTATGTCGTTATGCGGTTTGACCAATAAAGATCTTCGTAGAATATGTAGGAGCCAATATGAGCATCCAGGTTCCGCTATTGGTTATTGACCGGAGAGGTGTCTCGGTCATGTCTGCATAGTTCTCGAACCCGTAGGGTCCGCTTGCAACAACGTTCGATGATGATTTGTATTATGAGTTATGTGAATTGATGACCGAAGTTTGTTCGGAGTCCCGGATGAGGTCACGGACATGACGAGGAGTCTCGAAATGGTTGAGACATAAAGAATAATATATTGGACGATGTTATTCGGACACCGGATGAGTTCCGAGGGGTACCGGATGACTATCGGAGTGCCGGGGGGTTATCGGAACCCCCCGGGGAACTAATGGGCCTTCATGGGCCTTAGGGGCGAGAGAGGAGGGCTACAAGGGCAGGCCACGTGCCCCCCATGGGCTAGTCTGAATTGGACTAGGGAGGGGGCGGCGCTCCCCTCTTTCCTTCTCCCTCTCTCCCTCTCCTTGCTCCCCCCTCTCTCCCTTTTGGTGGAATCCTACTAGGACTAGGGGTCCTAGTAGGACTCCCTTCTTGGGCGCACTCTAGGGTCCGTCCATCCGTCCCTCCCCTCCTCCCTCCTTTATATACGTGGGGAGGGGTGCACCCTAGACAACACAAGTCGATCTTTAGCCGTGTGCGGTGCCCCCCTCCACAGTTTTCCACCTCGGTCATATTGTCGTAGTGCTTAGACGAAGCATTGAGCCGGTAACTTCATCATCACCGTCGCCACGCTGTCGTGCTAACGAAACTCTCCCTCGGCCTCAACTGGATCAAGAGTACGAGGGACGTCATCGAGCTGAACGTGTGCTGAACACGGAGGTGCCGTACGTTCGGTGCTAGGACCGGTCGGATCGTGAAGACGTACGACTACATCAACCGCTTTGATAAAACGCTTCCGCTTTCGGTCTACGAGGGTACATGGACACACTCTCCTCGCTCGTTGCGCTTCTCCTAGATAGACCTTGTGTGATCGTAGGAATTTTTTTGAAATTATTGTGTTCCCCAACAGTAGCTACACATTGGGTTTAGAAAGTAAAATCTTTTGAAGCTTGACAATCACAATATTCGTCATAGAAGCAATTCATGAATGATTAGTATAAGGAAGAGAACTTTCACATATAAATATATTATCTTGGACATCTTCTATGATTATGAATACCCATTAATATTTTCAAACTCGAGCAAATTAGTTGAAGTTGGACATGGAAAACAACGTAATGAGTTATGGTTGTGTATGTTTGCATAGAAGTTATATTGTTATGGATCCTCCAACATGTGGTGTTTGCTTAGGATCTTTTGCTAGCCAAACATTCGTACTAAGTAGAGATACTACTTGTGCATCCAAAACCCTTAAACCCAGATTCTTGCCATGGGTGTTCATCATACCTACCTATGAATTGAATAAGATCCTTCAAGTAAGTTGTCATCGGTGCATAAAGCAATAAAAATTGCTCCTAAATATGTTTGATCTTTTATTGTAAGGGAAAATTGAGCGTTGTACGAACTTGTGATGTCAAAGTAATAAAAAACGACGGACTGCATAATAAAGGTTGCTATCATAAGGGGCAATACCTGACGTTCCTTTGCATTAAGAGCTTGGGCATCCAAATAAAAAGCGCATGGCAACCTTTGCTTCCCTATGCAAAGGGCCTATCTTTTACTTTTGAGTATTTACTTTTATGGAAGAGTCAATAGTATGCATTGTCATTTCAACCTCAATTATTCTCTAGTTGGCAAGCATCATGTGGTGGGGAAAGATCTAGGCACATATGGCCAGTCAAATATATTTGATCATGATTTATTATTGTTGAAAATTATCTCTATGATAAATGAGTTGGGAGGCGAAACATTAAGCCCTATCTTTCTCTGTGTGCGATGGATGCCATTTGTTCTAAAAATATGCTTTGAGTACTAGCAATCATAGAAGACTATATGATGAATGAGTATGTGGAGCTCTTACTTAGACTCTGTAGAATAAGTTGAATTGCAATTGTTTGGTGACTAAGACTATAGGTTGTTGAGTTTCAAGAGAATTCATTGTTTGAACTTTAGCATGTGAATTGGTTGCTACTTTAACATGAGAAGTTTATGAGAAAGAGTTGCTGTTATGATGCTAGGAAAAGTGATTGAAATTATCTTTGATCAAACTTATGCACTTTGCTAGCATTCACACTTCATAAATTATTTCTTTTGGCATTTACCTACTCGAGGACGAGTAGGAATTAAGCTTGGGGATGCTGATACATCTCCAACGTATCTATAATTTATGAAGTATTCATGCATGTTTACAACAATTTTATATGGTTTTGGTATGATTTGGACGGAACTAACCCGAACTAACGCAATTTTCAGCAGAACTACCGTGGTGTTGTTTTTTGTGCAGAAATAAAAGTTCTCCAAATGCAACGAAACTTTTTGACAATTTTTTGAAACAAAAAGGCACTAGAAGCTTTGCTGGAGGGCCGGAAGAGCCACGAGGAGGGCACAACCCACTAGGGTGCGCCAAAGGGGCATGGCTTGCCCAGGTGGGTTGTGCTCACCTCGAGGCCCATCTTTGCATGATTCCAGCGCTGAAAATCTTATAAATAGTGAAACCATCAGAAATAACCCTAGATCAGAAGTTCCGCCGCCGCAAGCCTCTGTAGACATGAAAAACCAATCTAGACCCCGTTCCGGCACTCCGCTGGAGGGGGAAATCATCACCGGACGTCATCTTCATCATCCCTATGGCCACCATGATGAGGAGGGAGTAGTCCACCCTCGGGGCTGAGGGTTTGTACCAGTAGCTATGTGTCTAATCTCTCTCTCTCGTGTTCTTGAAATGTCACAATCTTAATGTATCGCCGGCTTTGTTAATAGTTGGATCATATGGTGTTTTCCCCTCTCTATCTTGTTGTGAATTGAGTTTTCCCTTTGAGATTTCGTTCTTATCAGATTGAATACTTTTATGGATTTGAGAATACTTGATGTATGTCTTGCTATGAATACCCGTGGTGACAATGGGGTATCATATCGATTCACTTGATATGTGTTTTGGCACTCAACTCGTGGATTGCCGAGGTGACATTGGGGTAATCTATGCATAGGGGTTGATGCACGTTCTCGTCTTTGTTTCTACGGTAGAAATCTTGGGCCACTCTTTGAGTTTCTTTTGTGTTGGATTGAGTATCATGGATCTGAAATTGTTTGATGCACATCGTATAATAAACTCATGGATACTCGCGGTGACATTGGAGTATCTAGGTGACATTAGAGTTGCTTGATGTGTATCATATGGTGTTATTTTAGTTTGAACTCTTGGTTAGATCGATCGGAAAGAATATCTTAGTGTTATTGAAGGAAATATGCCCTAGAGGCAATAATAAAGTTGTTATTTATATTTCCTTATATCATTATAAATGTTTATTATTCATGCTAGAATTGTATTAACTGGAAACTTAGTACATGTGTGAATACATAGACAAAACAAAGCGTCACTAGTATGCCTCTACTTGACTAGCTCGTTGATCAAAGATGGTTAAGTTTCCTAGCCATTGACATGAGTTGTCATTTGATTAACGGGATCACATCATTAGAGAATGATGTGATTGTCTTGACCCAATCTGTTAGCTTAGCATTTTATCTTTTAGTATATTGCTATTGCTTTCTTCATGACTTATACATGTTCCTATGACTATGTGATTATGCAAATCCCGAATACCGGAGGAACACTTTGTGTGCTACCAAACATCACAACATAACTGGGTGATTATAAAGGTGCTCTACAGGTGTCTCCAATGGTACTTGTTGAGTTGGCATAGATCGAGATTAGGATTGTCACTCCGATTGTTGGAGAGGTATCTCTGGGCCCTCTCGGTAATGCACATCAATATAAGCCTTGCAAGCAATGTGACTAATGAGTTAGTTGCAGGATGATGCATTATGGAACGAGTAAAGAGACTTGCCGGTAACGAGATTGAACTAGGTATTGAGATACCGACGATCGAATCTCGGGCAAGTAACATACCGATGACAAAGCGAACAACGTATGTTGTTATGCGGTTTGACTGAAAAAGATCTTCGTAGAATATGTAGGAGCCAATATGAGCATCCAGGTTCCGCTTTTGGTTAATGACCGGAGACATGTCTCGACCATGTCTACATAGTTCTCGAACCCTAGGGTCTGCACGCTTAACGTTCGGTGACGATCGGTATTATGAGTTTATGTGTTTTGATGTACCGAAGGTAGTTCGGAGTCCCGGATGAGATCGGGGACATGACGAGGGATCTAACACTCTTCCAAACCCACTTTCAATATTGTTGCAAACACTATTATCAATCTTATATTCATCATGGGGTTTAAATAAATTTTCAAGATCATAAGAAGAATCTCCCCAATCATGATTATTGGACATAGCAAAACTAGCATCCCCAAGCTTAGGGTTTTGCATATTATTAGCATAATTTACATCAATAGAATTTATAATAAAATCATTGCAATCATGCTTTTTATTCAAAGATCTCTCGTGAATCACTTCATTAGGCACTTCATCACAATTTTCAGATTTACGGATTTCAGGCAAAACCTTATAAAGATAATCTAGTGCATCCAAATCACTAGGAATTGGTTCATCATAATTGGATCTCTTAAAAAGATTGGCAAGCGGATGAGGATCCATAGATATTAGCTTCTCTGTTTAGGAATAAATACCCAACTATTTCAACCAAACAAGCAAACGAGCCAAGTAAGACATCAAGGCAAACGAAAAGACGAACGGAAAGGAGAGGGCGAATAAAACGGCAAGGGTGAAGTGGGGGAGAGGAAAACGAGAGGCGAATGGCAAATAATGTAATGCGAGAGATAAGGGATTGTGATGGGTACTTGGTATGCTGACTTTTGCGTAGACTCCCCGGCAACGGCGCTAGAAATCCTTCTTGCTACGTCTTGAGCTTGCGTTGGTTTTCCCCGAAGAGGAGAGGATGAACAGTAGAGTAGCGTAAGTATTTCCCTCAGTTTTTGAGAACCAAGGTATCAATCCAGTAAGATGCAAAGTAAAATAAAAAGGCAAAGTAAAGAGCAAAGCAATAATAAAGCGTAGGAAGATTAATATGATGAAAATAGACCCGGGGGCCATAGATTTCACTAGTGGCTTCTCTCAAGAGCATAGGTATTTTACGGTGGGTGAACGAATTACTGTTGAGCAATTGACATAATTGATCATAGTTATGAGAGTATCTAGGTATGATCATGTATATAGGCATCACGTCCGAGACAAGTAGACCGACTCCTGCCTGCATCTACTACTATTACTCCACTCATCAACCGCTATCCAAAGATGCATCTAGAGTATTAAGTTAATGAAAACAGAGTAACGCCTTAAGCAAGATGACATGATGTAGAGGAATAAATTCATGCAATATGATAAATACCCCATCTTGTTATCCTCGATGGCAACAATAGAATACGTGCCTTGCAACCCTTTACATCGGTAAGGACACCGCAAGATTGAACCCAAAGCTAAACACTTCTCCCATTGCAAGAACTACCAATCTAGTTGGCCAAACCAAATGGATAATTCGAAGAGACTTGCAAAGATAACTCAATCATACATAAAAGAATTCAGGAAAGATTCAAATATTTCTCATACATAATCTTGATCATAAACCCACAATTCATCGGTCTCAACAAACACACCGCAAAAAAAGATTACATCGAATAGATCTCCATGAGAGAGGGGGAGAACATTGTATTGAGATCCAAAAAGAGAGAAGAAGCCATCTAGCTACTAACTATGGACCCGAAGGTCTGAGGTAAACTACTCACACTTCATCAGAGAGGCTATGATGTTGATGTAGAAGCCCTCCATGGTGGAATCCCCTTCCGGCGGAGCTCCGGAACAGGCCCCAAGATGGGATCTCGTGGATACAGAAAGTTGCTGCGGTGGAATTAGGATTTTGGCTCCGTATCAGATCTGTTGGGGTATGTAGGTATATATAGGAGGAAGGAGTACGTCGGTGGAGCTTCGAGGGGACCACGAGGCAGGGGGCGCGCCCTAGGGGGGGCGCCCTCCACCCTCGTGGCCGCCTCGTGGCTTTCTTGACGGAGGGTCCAAGTCTCTTGGGTCTTATCTGATGAGAAAATCACGTTCCCGAAGGTTTCATTCCGTTTGGACTCCATTTGATATTCCGCTTCTTCTAAACCTTTGAAATAGGCAAAAACACGATGATTACAGGCTGGGCCTCCGGTTAATAGATTAGTCCCAAAAGTAATATAAAAGTGGAAAATAAAGCCCAATATAGTCCAAAACAATAGATAATATAGCATGGAGCAATCAAAAATTATAGATACGTTGGAGACGTATCATGCATCCCCAAGCTTAATTCCTGCTCGTCCTCGAGTAGGTATATGATAAAAAGAGAATTTTTGATGCGGAGTGCTACTTGGCATAATTTCAATGTAACTCTTCTTAATTGTGGTATGAATATTCAGATCCGGAAGATTCAAGACAAAAGTTCATATTGACATAAAAATAATAATACTTCAAGCATACTAACTAAGCAATTATGTCCTCTCAAAATAACATGGCCAAAGAAAGTTCATCCCTACAAAATCATATAGTCTAGCTATGCTCTATCTTCACCACACAAAATATTTAAATCATGCACAACCCCGATGACAAGCCAAGCAATTTTTTCATACTTTTGACATTTTCAAAACTTCTTCAATCTTCACGCAATACATGAGCGTGAGACATGGATACAGCACTATATGTGGAATAGAATGGTGGTTGTGGAGAATACAAAAAGGGACAAGATAGTCTCACATCAACTAGGCGTATCAACGGGCTATGGAGATGCCCATCAATAGATATCAATGTGAGTGAGTAGGGATTTCCATGCAACGGATGCGCTAGAGCTATAAGTATATGAAAGCTCAACAAATGAAACTAAGTGGGTGTGCATCCAGCTCGCTTGCTCACGAAGACCTAGGGCAATTTGAGGAAGCCCATCATTGGAATATACAAGCCAAGTTCTATAATGAAAAATTCCCACTAGTATATGAAAGTGACGAAACGAGAGACTCTCTACTATTAAAATCATGGTGCTACTTTGAATCACAAGTGTGGTAAAAGGATAGTAACATTGTCCCTTCTCTCTTTTTCTCTCATTTTTTTATTGGGCCTTTTCTCCTTTTTTTATGGCCTCTTTTTTTAATTTTATTTTATTTTCGTCCGGAGTCTCATCCCAACTTATAGGGGAATCATAGTCTCCATCATCCTTTCCTCACTTGGGACAATACTCTAAAAATGATGATCATCACACTTTTATTTTTCTTACAACTCAACAATTACAACTCGATACTTAGAACAAAATATGACTCTATATGTGTGCCTCCGGCGGTGTACCGGGATATGCAATGATTCATGAATGACATGTATGAAGGGTGGCTTTGCCACAAATACTATGTCAACTAGATGATCATGCTAAGCAATATGACAATGATGAATGTGTCATGAAGAACGGTATGGTGGAAAGTTGCATGGCAATATATGTCGGAATGGCTATGGAAATGCCATAATAGGTAGGTATGGTGGCTGTTTTGAGGAAGGTTTTATGTTGGGTGTATAATACCGGCGAGAAATGCGCGGTATTAGAAAGGCTAGCAATGGTGGAAGGGTGAGAAAAGTGCGTATAATCCATGGACTCAACATTAGTCATAAAGAACTCATATACTTATTGCAAAAATCTACAAGTTATCAAAGCAAAGTATTACGCGCATGATCCTAGGGGGGTAGATTAGTAGGAAAAGACCATCGCTCGTCCCCGACCGCCACTCATAAGGAAGACAATCAATAAATAAATCATGCTCCGACCTCATCACATAACGGTTCACCATACGTGCATGCTACGGGAATCACAAACTCTAACACAAGTATTCCTCAAATTCACAACTACTCAACTAGCATGACTCTAATATTACTACCTCCATATCACAAAACAATTATCAAGCATCAAACTTCTCTTAGTATTCAACGCACTCAAAAAAAAGTTTTACAAATCTTGAATACCAAGCATATTTTTATTAAGCAAATTACCATGCTATTTAAGACTCTCAAAATAATCTAAGTGAAGCATGAGAGATCAATAGTTGCTTTAAAACAAATCCACCACCGTGCTCTAAAAGATATAAGTGAAGTACTAGAGCAAAACTATCAAGCTCAAAAGATATAAGTGAGGCACATAGAGCAAAACTATCAATCTCAAAAGATATAAGTGAAGCACATAGAGTAAAACTATCAAGCTCAAAAGATATAAGTGAAGCACATAGAGTATTCTAACAAATTCCAATTCATGTATGGCTCTCTCAAAAGGTGTGTACAGAAAGGATGATTGTGGTAGACTAACAAGCAAAGACGCAAATAATACAAGACCCTCCAAGCAAGACACTTATCATGTGGTGAATAAAAATATAGCTCCAAATAAAGTTACCGATGGAAGTGGATTTAAAGAGGGGATGCCTTCCGGGCATCCCCAAGCTTAGACTTTTGGTGTCCTTGGATAATCTTGGGGTGCCATGGGCATCCCCAATCTTAGGCTCTTGCCACTCCATGTTCCATAATCCATCAAAAAATTCACCCAAAACTTGAAAACTTCACAACACAAAACTCAACAGAAATCTCGTGAGCTCCGTTAGCGAAAGAAAACAAAAGACCACTTCAAGGTACTGTAATTAACTCATTCTTTATTTATATTGGTGTTAAACCTACTGTATTCCAACTTCTCTATGGATCATAAACTATTTTACTAGCCATAGATTCATCAAAATAAGCAAACAACACACGAAAAACAGAATCTGTCAAAAACAGAACAGTCTGTAGTAATCTGTAGCTAACGAACACTTCTCGAACTCCAAAAATTCAGCCAAAATAGGAAGACCTAGGCAATTTGTTTATTGATCAGAAGCAATTTGAATCACTATTTTATCACGTTCTAGTGATTTTTAACAATTGTTTTCGTGAACCGAAAGTTTCTGTAAATTACAGCAAGATCAAATAACTATTATCCAAGAAGATCCTATAGGTTTAACTTGGCACAAACACTAATTAAAACATAAAACCACATCTAACTAGAAGGTAGATGGATTATTTATTACTAAGCAGCAAGGAAAAATATTGGGTAATCTCCCAACAAGCGCTTTTCTTTAAAGCCTTTTTAGCTAGGCATTGAGATTTCAATGATGCTCACAAGAAAGACTAGAATTGAGGCACAAAGAGAGAATCATAAAAGATGTGACAAACATACTTAAGTATAACATAATTCCTATGCATAGGCATATTATAGGCAAAAAAATTATCGTAGCAAGCAAAAACTAGCATATGCAAGGAAGCGGAAAGGAACAATAGCAATCTTAATATAACGAGAGGTAATTTAGTAACATGAAAATTTCTATAACCATATTTTCCTCTCTCATAAAAATTACATGTAGGATCATAAGAAAATTCAACAATATAGCTATCACATAACATATTCTCAACACGATCCACATGCATGCGAAGTTGACACTCTTCCAAAATAGTGGGATTATCATTAACTAAAGTCATGATTTCTCCAAGAACACTTTTATCAAAAATTTCATAAGATTGTATGTTATCCAAATATGTGCGATCTAACACTCTTCCAAACCCACTTTAAATATTGTTGCAAACACTATTATCAATCTTATATTCATCA
Source organism: Aegilops bicornis (assembly GCA_021605145.1). Classification (NCBI taxonomy): domain Eukaryota; kingdom Viridiplantae; phylum Streptophyta; class Magnoliopsida; order Poales; family Poaceae; genus Aegilops; species Aegilops bicornis. Next base: position 558,339,120 of record CM038673.1, on the reverse strand, counting down.
TGGGGTTTAAATAAATTTTCAATATCATAAGAAGAATCTCCCCAATCATGACTATTGGACATAGCAAAACTAGCATCCCCAAGCTTGGGGTTTTGCATATTATTAGCATAATTTACATCAATAGAATTTATAATAAAATCATTGCAATCATGCTTTTTATTCAAAGATCTATCGTGAATCACTTCATTAGGCACTTCATCACAATTTTCAGATTTACGAATTTTAGGCAAAACCTTATAAAGATAATCTAGTGCATCCAAATCACTAGGAATTGGTTCATCATAATTGGATCTCTTAAAAATATTGGCAAGCGGATGAGGATCCATAGATATTAGCTTCTCTGTTTAGGAATAAATACCCAACTATTTCAACCAAACAAGCAAACGAGCCAAGTAAGACATCAAGGCAAACGAAAAGACGAACGGAAAGGAGAGGGCGAATAAAACGGCAAGGGTGAAGTGGGGGAGAGGAAAACGAGAGGCGAATGGCAAATAATGTAATGCGAGAGATAAGGGATTGTGATGGGTACTTGGTATGCTGACTTTTATGTAGACTCCCGGCAACGGCGCTAGAAATCCTTCTTGCTACGTCTTGAGCTTGCGTTGGTTTTCCCCGAAGAGGAGAGGATGAACAGTAGAGTAGCGTAAGTATTTCCCTCAGTTTTTGAGAACCAAGGTATCAATCCAGTAGGAGGCCACGCGCAAGTCCCTCGTACCTACACAAAACAAATAACTCCTCGCAACCAACACGAATAGGGGTTGTCAATCCCTTCACAGTCACTTACGAGTGAGATCTGATAGAGATGATAGATAATATTTTTGGTATTTTTGGTATAAAGATGCAAAGTAAAATAAAAAGGAAAAGTAAAGAGAAAAGCAATAATAAAGCGTAGGAAGATTAATATGATGAAAATAGACCCGGGGGCCATAGATTTCACTAGTGGCTTCTCTCAAGAGCATAGGTATTTTATGGTGGGTGAACGAATTACTGTTGAGCAATTGATAGAATTGAGCATAGTTATGAGAGTAGCTAGGTATGATCATGTATATAGGCATCACGTTCGAGACAAGTAGACCGACTCCTGCCTGCATCTACTACTATTACTCCACTCATCAACTGCTATCCAGCATGCAACTAGAGTATTAAGTTAACGAAAACAGAGTAACGCCTTAAGAAAGATGACATGGTGTAGAGGAATAAATTCATGAAATATGATAAATACCCCATCTTGTTATCCTCGATGGCAACAATACAATACGTGCCTTGCAACCCTTTACATCCTTTGGTAAGGACACCGCAAGATTGAACCCAAAGCTAAACACTTCTCCCATTGCAAGAACTACCAATCTAGTTGGCCAAACCAAACGGATAATTCAAAGAGACTTGCAAAGATAACTCAATCATACATAAAAGAATTCAGGAAAGATTCAAATATTGTTCATAGATAATCTTGATCATAAACCCACAATTCATCGGTCTCAACAAACACACCGCAAAAAGAAGATTACATCGAATAGATCTCCATGAGAGAGGGGGAGAACATTGTATTGAGATCCAAAAAGAGAGAAGAAGCCATCTAGCTACTAACTATGGACCTGAAGGTCTGAGGTAAACTACTCACACTTCATTAGAGAGGCTATGATGTTGATGTAGAAGTCCTCCGTGGTGGAATCCCCTTCCGGCAGAGCTCCAGAACAGGCCCCAAGATGGGATATCGTGGATACAGAAAGTTGCGGCGGTGGAATTAGGTTTTTGGCTCCGTATCTGATCTGTTGGGGTACGTAGGTATATATAGGAGGAAGGAGTACATCGGTGGAGCTTCGAGGGGGCCACGAGGCAGGGGGGCGTGCCCTAGGGGGGCGCCCTCCACCCTCGTGGCCGCCTCGTGGCTTTCTTGACGGAGGGTCCAAGTCTCTTGGGTCTTATCTGATGAGAAAATCACGTTCCCAAAGATTTCATTCCGTTTGGACTCCGTTTGATATTACATTTCTTGAAACACTTTGAAATAGGCAAAAAAAAAGCAATTACGAAATTTGGGCCTCTGGTTAATAGTTTAGTCCCAAAAGTAATATATAAGTGGAAAATAAAGCCCAATATAGTCCAAAACAATAGATAATATAGCATGGAGGAATAAAAAATTATAGATACGTTGGAGACGTATCATGCGTTCGGTACTTGGATTGGTCGGATCGTGAAGATGTACGACTACATCAACCGCGCTGTCATAACGCTTCCGCTTACGGTCTATGAGGGTACGTAGACGACACCCTCCCCTCTCTTTTCTATGCATCACCATGATCTTGTGTGTGCGTATGATTTTTTTTAAATTACTATGTTCCCCAACAGTGGCCTCCGAGCCAGGTTTATGCGTAGATGTTATATGCACGAGTAGAACACAAGTGAGTTGTGGGCGATACAAGTCATACTGCTTACCAGCATGTCATACTTTGGTTCGGCGGTATTTTTGGATGAAGCAGCCCGGACTGACATTACGCCAGATGCTTACGCGAGATCTGGTTCTACCGACGCGTTTTGCACATGTGGTCGGCGGTGTCGGTTCTCCAACTTTAGTTGAACCGAGTGTGGCTACGCCCGGTCCTTGTGAAGGTTAAAACGGCACTAACTTGATGAAATAACATTGTGGTTTTGATGCATAGGTAAGAACGGTACTTGCTCAACCCGTAACAGCCACGTAAAACTTGCAACAACAAATTAGAAGACGTCTAACTTATTTTTGCAGGGCATGTTGTGATGTGATATGGTCAAGGCATGATGCTATATTTTATTGTATGAGATGATCATGTTTTGTAACGCAGTTATCGGCAACTGGCAGGAGCCATATGGTTATCGCTTTATTGTATGCAATGCAATCGCCCTATAATTGTTTTACTTTATCACTAAGCGGTAGCGATAGTCGTAGAAGCAACAGTTGGCGAGACGACAATGATGCTACGATGGAGATCAAGGTGTCGTGCGAGTGACGATGGTGATCATGACGGTGCTTTGGAGATGGAGATCAAAGGCACAAGATGATGATGGCCATATCATATCACTTATATTGATTGCATGTGATGTTTATCCTTTATGCATCTTATTCTGCTTTGTTTGACAGTAGCATTATAAGATGATCTCTCACTAAGTTTCAAGGTAAAAGTGTTCTCCCTGAGTATGCACCGTTGCCAAATTTCGGCGTGCCGAGACACCACGTGATGATCGGGTGTTATAAGCTCAACGTTCATCTACAACGGGTGCAAACCAGTTTTGCACACGCAGAATACTTGGGTTAAACTTGACGAGCCTAGCATGTGCAGATATGGCCTCGGAACACTGAGACCGAAAGGTCGAGCGTGAATCATATAGTAGATATGATCAACATAGTGATGTTCACCATTGAAAATTACTCCATCTCACGTGATGATCGGACATGGTTTAGTTGATTTGGATCACATGATCACTTAGATGATTAGAGAGATGTCTATCTAAGTGGGAGTTCTTAAGTAATATGATTAAATTGAACTTTAATTTATCATGAACTTAGTCCTGGTAGTATTAGCATATCTATGTTGTAGATCAATAGCTCGCGTTTAGCTCCCCTGTTTTATTTTTGGTATGTTCCTAGAGAAAAACTAAGTTGAAAGATGTTAGTAGCAATGATGCAGATTGGATCCATTATCTGAGATTATCCTCATTGCTGCACAGAAGAATTATGTCCTTGATGCACTACTAGGTGACAGACCGATTGCAGGAGCAGATGCAGACGTTATGAACGTTTGGCAAGCTCGATATGATGAATACATGATAGTTTAGTGCACCATGCTTTATGGCTTAGAATCAGGGCTTCAAAGACGTTTTGAACGCCACGGAGGATATGAGATGTTCCAAGAGTTGAAATTGGTATTTCAGACTCATGCCCATGTCGAAAGGTATGAGACCTTTGACAACCACTTTGCCTACAAGATGGAGGAGAATTGCTCAGCTAGTGAGCATGTGCTCAGAATGTCTGAGTGCTACAATCACTTGAATCAAGTGGGAGTCAATCTTCCAGATAAGATAGAGATTGACAGAGTTCTCTAGACACTATCACCAAGTTACTAGAACTTCGTGATGAACTATAATATGCAAGGGATGACGAAAACAATTCCCAAGCTCTTTGCGATGCTAAAATCGTCGAAGGTAGAAATCAAGAAAAACATCAAGTGTTGATGGTTGACAAGACAACTAGTTTCAAGAAAAAGGGCAAAGGGAAGAAGGGGAACTTCAAGAAGAACGGCATGCAAGTTGCTGCTAATGTGAAGAAGCCCAAGTATGGACCTAAGCCTGATAATAAGTGCTTCTACTGCAAAGGGACTGGTCACTGGAAGCGGAACTACCCCAAGTATCTGGCGGATAAGAAGGATGGCAAAGTGAACAAAGGTATATTTGATATACATGTTATTGATGTGTACTTTACTAGTGTTTATAGCAACCCCTCGGTATTTGATACTAGTTCAGTTGCTAAGAGTAGTAACTCAAACAGGAGTTGGAAAATAAATGAGACTAGTTAAGGGCGAGGTGATGATGTGTGTTGGAAGTGATTCCAAGGTTGATAAGATCACCATCGCACACTCCCTTTACCTTCGGGATTAGTGTTGAACCTAAATAAATGTTATTTGGTGTTTGCGTTGAGCATGAATATGATTTGATCATGTTTATTGCAATACGGTTATTCATTTAAGTCAGAGAATAGTTGTTGTTCTGTTTACATGAATAAAACCTTCTATGGTCATATACCCTATGAAAATGGTTTGTTGAATCTCGATCGTAGTGATACACATATTCATATAGTGAAGCCAAAAGATGCAAAGTTAATAATGATAGTGCAACTTATTTGTGGCACTGCCGTTTAGGTCATATTGGTGTAAAGCGCATGAAGAAACTCCATGTTGATGGGCTTTTGGAATCACTTGATTATGAATCACTTGATGCTTGCAAACCATGCCTCATGGGAAAGATGATTAAGACTCCGTTCTCCGGAACAGTGGAGTGAGCAACTGACTTGTTGGAAATCATACATACTGATGTATGTGGTCCGATGAATATTGAAGCTCGCGGCGAGTATCATTATTTTCTCACCTTCACAGATGATTTGAGCAGATATGGGTATATCTACTTGATGAAACATAAGTCTGAAACATTTGAAAAGTTCAAATAATTTCAGAGTGAAGTGGAAAATCAACGTAACAAGAAAATAAAGTTTCTACGATCTGATCGTGGAGGAGAATATTTGAGTTACGAGTTTGGTCTTCATTTAAAACATTGCGGAATAGTTTCGCAACTCATGCCACCTGGAACACCACAGCGTAATGGTGTGTCCGAACATCGTAACGTACTTTATTAGATATGGTGCAATCTATGATGTCTCTTACCGATTTGCCACTATCGTATTGGGGTTATGCATTAGAGACATCTGCATTCACGTTAAATAGGGCACCATCTAAATCTGTTGAGACGACACCATATGAACTGTGGTTTGCCAAGAAACCAAAGTTGTTGTTTCTTAAAGTTTGGGGTTGGGATGCTTATGTGAAAAAAGTTTCATCCTGATAAGCTCAAACCCAAATCGGAGAAATGTGTCTTCATAGGATACCCAAAGGAGACAGTTGGGTACACCTTCTATCACAGATCCGACGGCAAGACATTCATTGCTAAGAATGGATCCTTTCTAGAGAAGGAGTTTCTCTTGAAAGAAGTGAGTGGGAGGAAAGTAGAACTTGATGAGGTAACTGTACCTGCTCCCTTATTGGAAAGTAGTTCATCACAGAAATCTGTTCGTGTGACTCCTACACCAATTAGTGAGGAAGCTAATGATGATGATCATGTAACTTCAGATCAAGTTACTACCGAACCTCGTAGGTCAACCAGAGTGAGATCCGTACCAGAATGGTACGGTAATCCTGTTCTGGAGGTCATTTTACTTGACCATGACAAATCAACGAACTATGAGGAAGCGATGATGAGCCCTGATACGTCCATTTTGCATCATGCTTTTATATCGATATTTATTGCATTATGGGCTGTTACTACACATTATGCCACAATACTTATGCCTATTCTCTCCTATTTTACAAGGTTTACATAAGGAGGGAGAATGCCGGCAGCTGGAATTTTGGGCTGGAAAAGGAGCAAATATTAGAGACCTATTCTGCACAACTCCAAAAGTCCTGAAACTCCACGGAAGTTGTTTTTGGAAATAATAAAAAATACTGAGTGGAAGAAATACCAGAGGGGGCCCACACCCTGGCCACAAGGGTGGGGGCGCGCCCTACCCCCCTGGGCGCCCCCTGCCTAGTGGGCCCCCTGTTGGCCCTTCGGTGAGCATCTTCTGCTATATGAAGTCTTTCGTCTGAAGAAAAATCATAAGCAAGCTTTCGGGACGAGACTCCGCTGCCACGAGGCGGAACCTTGGCGGAACCAATCTAGGGCTCCGGCGGAGCTGTTTTACCGGGGACACTTCCCTCCGGGAAGGGGAAATCATCGCCATCGTCATCACCAACGCTCCTCTCATCGGGAGAGGGCCAATCTCCATCAACATCTTCACCAGCACCATCTCCTCTCAGGCCCTAGTTCATCTCTTGTATCCAATTCTTGTCTCTAAGTCCGGGATTGGTACCTGTAGGTTGCTAGAAGTGTTGATTACTCCTTGTAGTTGATGCTAGTTGGTTTATTTGGTGGAAGATCATATGTTCAGATCCTTTATGCATATTAATACTCCTCTGATTATGAACATGAATATGCTTTGTGAGTAGTTATGTTTGTTCCCGAGGACATGGGAGAAGTCTTGCTATTAGTAGTCATGTGAATTTGGTATTCGTTCGATATTTTGATGAGATGTATGTTGTCTCTCCTCTAGTGGTGTCATGTGAACGTCGACCACATGACACTTCACCATTATTTGGGCCTAGAGGAAGGCATTGGGAAATAATAAGTAGATGATGGGTTGCTAGAGTGACAGAAGCTTAAACCCTAGTTTATGCATTGGTTCGTAAGGGGCTGATTTGGGTCCATATGTTTCATGCTATGGTTAGGTTTACCTTCATACTTATTTTGTAGTTGCGGATGCTTGCAATAGGGGTTAATCATAAGTGGGATGCTTGTCTAAGTAAGGGCAGCACCCAAGCACTGGTCCACCCACATATCAAATTATCAAAGTACCAAACGCGAATCATATGAGCGTGATGAAAACTAGCTTGACGATAATTCCCATGTGTCCTCGGGAGCGTTTTCCTTTATATAAGAGTTTGTCCAGGCTTGTCCTTTGCTACAAAAAGGATTGGGCAACCTTGCTGCACTTTATTTACTTTTGTTACTTGTTGCTCGTTACAAATTATCTTATCACAAAACTATCTGTTACCTATAATTTCAGTGCTTGCAGAGAATACCTTGCTGAAAACCGCTTATCATTTCCTTCTGCTCCTTGTTGGGTTCGACACTCTTACTTATCGAAAGGACTACGATAGATCCCCTATACTTGTGGGTCATCAAGACTCTATTTTGGCACCGTTGCCGGGGAGTGAAGCGCCTTTGGTAGGTGGAATTTGGTAAGGAAAAAATTATATAGTGTGCTGAAATTCTTGTCACTTGTTACTATGGAAAGTAATCCTCTGAGGGGCTTGTTCAGGTATCTTCACCCTGACCAAGAGAGCAAAGAGTTGCTCCTCAACCTCTGAACCTACTGAAAATGAAAATGTCTACTTTGAAATTCCTTGGTATGGTAGAAAAACTGCTAGCTAATCCTTTTGCAGGAGATGGAGCATTACATCCTGATGAGCACCTAATATATGTGGATGAAGTTTGTGGATTATTTAAGCTTGCAGGTATGCCCGATGATGTTATCAATAAGAAGGTTTTCCCTTTATCTTTGAAGGGAGATGCATTGACATGGTATAGGCTATGTGATGATATGGGATCATGGAACTACAAACGATTGAAATTGGAATTTCATCAGAAGTTTTATCCTATGCATCTTGTTCATCGTGATCGCAATTATATATATAATTTTTGGCCTCTCGAAGGAGAAAGCATCGCTCAAGCTTGGGGGAGGCTTAAATCAATGTTATATTCATGCCCCTATCATGAGCTATCAAGAGAAATGATTATTCAAAAAAATTATGCTCGGCTTTCTGATAACAATCGCACCATGCTCGATACTTCTTGTCTTTGGCTCTTTTATGATGAAGACTATTGAATTCAAATGGGATTTATTGGAAAGAATTAAACGCAACTCTGAAGATTGGGATCTCGACGAAGGTAAGGAGTCAGGTATGACACCTAAGTTTTATTGTGTTAGATCTTTTATGGATACCGATGTTTTCCGTAAATTTAGCACTAAATATGGACTTGGCTCTGAGATAGTAGCTTCCTTTTGTGAATATTTTGCTGCTCATGTTGATCTCCCTAAGGAGAAGTGGTTTAAATATCATCCACCCATAGAAGTAAAAGTAGTTGTACCTATTAAAGTTGAAGAAAATACTATCACTTATAACGATCCTATTGTTCCTACTGCCTATGTTGACAAACAACCTTTCCCTGTTAGAATAAAGGATCATGCTAAAGCTTCAACTGTGGTTCGTAAAAGCAATATTAGAACCTATACACCTCCTGAGCAAGTTAAAGTTGAACCTAATATTGCTATTGTTAAAGATCTCTTGGCTGATAATATTGATGGGCATGTTAATTATTTCTGTGATCAAACTGCTAGAATTGCTAAACCTTGTGCTAAAGATAAACATAGACCAGTGGTAGGCATGCTTGTTATTTCTGTTAAAATAGGAGATCATTGTTATCATGGCTTATGTGATATGGGTGCTAGTGCTAGTGCAATACCTATTGACTTATACAAAGAAATTATGCATGATATTGCACCTGCTGAGTTAGAAGATATTGATGTCACTATTAAGCTTGCTAATAGAGATACTATTTCACCAATTGGGATTGTTAGAGATGTTGAAGTCTTGTGTGGGAAAACTAAATATCCTGCTGATTTTCTTGTTCTTGGTTCCCCACAAGATAGCTTTTGTCCCATTATATTTTGTAGACCTTTCTTGAACACTGTTAATGCTAAGATAGACTGCAAAAAGGATGTTGTTACTATTGGTTTAGGTGATATGTGCTACCTCTTGAGCACTGCGTTGGATTTCCTCGAAGAGGAGAGGATGATGCAGCAAAGTAGCGTAAGTATTTCCCTCAGTTTTTGAGAACCAAGGTATCAATCCAGTAGGAGGCCAAGCACAAGTCCCTCGTACCTGCACAAAACGATAGCTCCTCGCAACCAACGCGATTAGGGGTTGTCAATCCCTTCATGGTCACTTACGAGAGTGAGATCTGATAGAGATGATAAATAATATTTTTCGTATTTTTGGTATAGAGATGCAAAGTGAAAAGTAAAAGTCAAAGTAAAAACAAAGCAAGTATTAAAGTGATGGAGATTGATATGATGAGAATAGACCCGGGGGCCATAGGTTTCACTAGTGGTTCTCTCAAGAGCATAAGTATTCTACGGTAGGTGAACAAATTACTGTTGAGCAATTGATGAATTGAGCATAATTATGAGTATATCTAGGTATGATCATGTATATAGGCATCACGTCCGAGACAAGTAGACGAAACGATTCTGCATCTACTACTATTACTCCACTCATCGACCGCTATCCAAAGATGCATCTAGAGTATTAAGTTAAAAATGGAGTAACGCCTTAAGCAAGATGACATGATGTAGAGGGATAAATTCATGCAATATGATAAATACCCCACCTTGTTATCCTCGATGGCAACAATACAATACGTGCCTTGCAACCCTTTACATCCTTTGGGTAAGGACACCGCAAGATTGAACCCAAAGCTAAACACTTCTCCCATTGCAAGAACTACCAATCTAGTTGACCAAACCAAACGGATAATTCGAAGAGACTTGCAAAGATAACCAATCATACATAAAAGAATTCAGAAAAGATTCAAATATTATTCATAGATAAGCTGGATCATAAACCCACAATTCATCGGTCTCAACAAACACACCGCAAAAAGAAGATTACATCGAATAGATCTCCACGAGAGGGGAGAACATTGTATTGAGATCCAAAAGATAGAATAAGCCATCTAGATAATAGCTATGGACACGAAGTTCTGAAGTAAACTACTAACACTTAATCGGAGGGATATGGTGTTTATTTAGAAGCCCTCCGTGGTGGATGCCCCCTCGTGAGCTCCTAACAGGCCCCAATATGGGATCTCGTGGATATAAGAAGTTGCGGCGGTGGAATTAGGTTTTTGGCTCCTGTTCTGATCATTTGGGGGTACGTAGGTATATATAGGAGGAAGGAGTCGATGGAGTGACAGGGGGCCCACGAGGGAGGGGGCGCCCCCCACCCTCGTGACCGCCTCTTTCGTTCCTTGGAGTAGGGTCCAAGTCCCCTGGATCACGTTCGGTGAGAAAATCACGTTTCCGAAGGTTTCATTCCGTTTGGACTCCGTTTGATATTCTGTTTCTTTGAAATACTGAAGTAGGCAAAAAACAGCAATTCTAGGTTGGGCCTCCGGTTAATAGGTTAGTCCCAAAAATAATATAAAAGTGGAAAATAAAGCCCAATATAGTCCAAAACAGTAGATAAAGTAGCATGGAGCAATCAAAAATTATAGATACGTTGGAGACGTATCATGCATCCCCAAGCTTAATTCCTGCTCGTCCTCGAGTAGGTAAATGATAAAAAGAGAATTTTTGATCCGGAGTGATACTTTGGCATAATTTCAATTTAAATCTTCTTAATTGTGGTATGAATATTCAGATCTAAAAGATTCAAGACAAAAGTTCATATTGACATAAAAATAATAATACTTCAAGCATACTAATCAAAGTAATCATGTCTTCTCAAAATAGCATGGCAAAAGAAAGTTCATCCCTACAAAATCATATAGTTAGGCTATGCTTCATTTTCGTCACACGAAGATGTTCCCAATTTCTATACCCCCGATGACAAGCCAAGCAATTGTTTCATACTTAAATAATCTCAAACTTTTTCAACCTTCACGCAATACATGAGCGTGAGCCATGGATATAGCACTATGGGTGGAATAGAATATGATGATGGGGATTGTGTGGAGAAGACAAAAAGGAGAAAGTCTCACATTGTGAGGATAATCAACGGGCTATGGAGATGCCCATCAATTGATGTCAACATGAGGAGTAGGGATTGCCATGCAACGGATGCACTAGAGCTATGAATGCTCAACAAAAGAAAACTAGTGGGTGTGCATCCAACTTGCTTGCTCATGAAGACCTAGGGCATTTTAGGAAGCCCATCGTAGGAATATACAAGCCAAGTTCTATAATGAAAAATTCCCACTAGTATAAAAGACAACTTATGAGACTCACTATATGAAAAACATGGTGCTACTTTGAAGCACAATATATGAGACTCGCTACATGAAGAACAAGGTGCTACTTTGAAGCACAAGTGTGGAAAAAGAGATAATAACATTGCCCTTTTTTTGCCTTTCTTTTTTTTTCTTTTTGGCCTTTCTCTTTTTTTTGGGCAATGCTCTAATAATGATGATCATCACACTTCTATTGATTACAACATCAGGATTACAACTCGAAACTAGAACAAGTTATGACTCTATATGAATGCCTCCGGCGGTGTACTGTCATGGTGCAATGAATCAAGAGTGACATGTATGAAAAATAATGCATGGTGGCTTTGCCACAAATACGATGTCAACTACATGATCATGCAATGGCAATATGACAAAAGTAAAGTATGTCATGATGATGATGAACGGAACGGTGGAAAGTTGCATGGCAATATATCTCGGAATGGCTATGGAAATGCCATAATAGGTAGGTATGGTGGCTGTTTTGAGGAAGATATACGGAGGTTTATGTGTGATAGAGTGTATCATATCACGGGTTTGGATGCACCGCTAAGTTTGCACCAACTCTCAAGGTGAGAAAGGGCAATGCACGGCATCAAGAGGCTAGCTAAGGCGGAAAGGTAAAAGTGCGTATAATCCATGGACTCAACATTAGTCAAAAGAACTCATATACTTATTGCAAAAATTTAGAAGTCATCAAAAATCAAGTACTATGCGCATGCTCCTAGGTGGATAGATTGGTAGGAAAAGACCATCGCTCGTCCCCGACCGCCACTCATAAGGATGCACAAGCCGTGTACACTTCATGTTTCAAATTTGTTACACAACTTTAACCATACGTGCATGCTACGGATTTGCAAACTTCAACACAAGCATTTATCAAATTCACAACTACTCAACTAGCACGACTTTGATATTATCACCTCCATATCTCAAAACAATTATCAAGCATCAAACTTTTCTTAGTATTCAACGCACTCAAAAGAAAGTTTAACATATCCTGAATACCAAGTATATTAATATTAAGCAAATTACCATGCTATTAACGACTCTCAAAATAATCTAAGTGAAGCATGAGAGATCAATAGTTTCTTTAAAACAAATCCACCACTGTTCTCTAAAAGATCTAAGTGAAGCACTAGAGCAAAAATTATCACGCTCAAAAGATATAAGTGAAGCACTATGAGCAAAACTATCAAGCTCAAAAGATATAAGTGAAGCATATAGAGTATTCTAACAAATTCTAATCAAATTGGCTTCTCTCAAAAGGTGTGTACAGCAAGGATGATTGTGGTAAACTAACAAGCAAATACACAAATAATACAAGATGCTCCAAGCAAAACACATATCATGTGGTGAATAAAAATATAGCTCCAAGTAAATTACCGATGGAAGTAGACGAAAGAGGGGATGCCTTCCGGCATCCCCAAGCTTTGACTTTTGGTGTCCTTGGATTATATTGGGGTGCCATGGGCATCCCCAAGCTTAGGCTCTTGCCACTCCTTGTTCCATAATCCATCAAAAGAATTCAACCAAAACTTGAAAACTTCACAACACAAAACTCAATAGAAATCTCGTGAGCTCCGTTAGATAAAGAAAACAAAATACTACTTTAAGGTACTGTAATGAACTCATTATTTATTTATATTGGTGTTAAACCTACTTTATTACAACTTCTCTATGGATTATAAAATATTTTACTAGCCATAGATTCATCAAAATAAGCAAACAACACACGGAAAACAGAATCTGTCAAAAGGAACGGTTTGTAGTAATCTGTAACTAACGCAAACTTCTGGAACTCCAAAAAATATACCAAAATTAGACGACCTAGACAATTTGTTTATTGATCAGCAGCAATTGGAATCATTATTTTATAATGTTCTGGTGATTTTTAATAATTCGGGCACTGATTGCAAAGTTTCTGGAAATTACAGCAAGATCAAATAACTATCATCCAAGAAGATCCAATAGGTCTAGCTTGGCACAAACACTAACTAAAACATAAAACCACATCTAAACAGAGGCTAGATGAATTATTTATTACTAAGCAGAAAGGAAAAATATTGGGTTGTCCCCCAACAAGCGCTTTTCTTTAAAGCCTTTTTAGCTAGGCATTGAGATTCAATGATGCTCACAAGAAAGACAAGAATTGAGGCACAAAGAGAGCATCATAAAACATGTGACAAACACACTTAAGTCTAAAATACTTCCTATGCATAGGAATATTATAGGCAAACAAATTATTGTAGCAAGCAAAAACTAGCGTATGCAAGGAAGCGGAAAGGAACAATAGCAATCTCAACATAACGAGAGGTAATTTAGCAACATGAAAATTTCTACAACCATATTTTCCTTTCTCATAATAATTACATAGGATCATAAGCAAATTCAATAATATAGCTATCACAAAACATATTCTCAATACGATCCACATGCATGCAAAGTTGACACTCTTCCGAAATAGTGGGATTAATATTAACTAAAGTCATGACATCTGCAAACCCACTTTTATCAAAAACTTCATAAGATTGAACATTATCCAAATATGTGGGATCTAAAGTTGAAACTCTTACAAACCCACTTTCAATATTATTGCAAACACTATTATCAATCTCATATTCATCATGGGGCTTAAATAGATTTTCAAGATCATAAGAAGAATCACCCCAATCATGACCATTGCAACAAGTAGTAGACATAGCAAAACTAGCATCCCCAAGCTTAGGGTTTTGCATATTATTAGCACAATTGACATCAAGATAATTTATAATAAAATCATTGAAATCATGCTTTTTATTCAAAGATCTATCATGAAGCACTTCATCACAATTTTCAGATTTACGGATTTCAGGCAAAAGCTTATAAAGGTAATCTAGTGCATCCAAATCACTAGGAATTGGTTCATCATAATTGGATCTCTTAAAAATATTGGCAAGCGGATGAGGATCCATAGATATTAGCTTCTCTGTTTAGGAATAAATACTCAACTATTTCAACCAAGCGAGCAAACGAACCAAGTAAGACATCAAGGCAAATGAAAAGACGAACGGAAAAGAGAGGGCGAATAAAATGGCAAGGGTGAAGTGGGGGAGACAAAAACAAGAGGCAAATGGAAAATAATGTAATTCGAGAGATAGGGATTGTGATGGGTACTTGGTATGGTTGACTTGCTCTTGCGTGAGCCTCCCCGGCAACGGCGCCAGAAATTCTTCTTGCTACCTCTTGAGCATTGCGTTGGATTTCCCCGAAGAGGAGAGGATGATGCAGCAAAGTAGCGTAAGTATTTCCCTCAGTTTTTGAGAACCAAGGTATCAATCCAGTAGGAGGCCACACACAAGTCCCTCGTACCTGCACAAAATGACAGCTCCTCGCAACCAACGCGATTAGGGGTTGTCAATCCCTTCACGGTCACTTACGAGAGTGAGATCTGATAGAGATGATAAATAATATTTTTGGTATTTTTGGTATAGAGATGCAAAGTGAAAAGTAAAAGGCAAAGTAAAAACAAAGAAAGTATTAAAGTGATGTAGATTGATATGATGAGAATAGACCCGGGGGCCATAGGTTTCACTAGTGGTTCTCTCAAGAGCATAAGTATTCTACGGTAGGTGAAAAAATTACTGTTGAGCAATTGACAGAATTGAGCATAATTATGAGTATATCTAGGTATGATCATGTATATAGGCATCACGTCCGAGACAAGTAGACCGAAACGATTCTGCATCTACTACTATTACTCCACTCATCGACCGCTATCCAAAGATGCATCTAGAGTATTAAGTTAAAAACAGAGTAACGCCCTAAGCAAGATGACATGATGTAGAGGGATAAATTCATGCAATATGATAAATACCCCACCTTGTTATCCTCGATGGCAACAATACAATACGTGCCTTGCAACCCTTTACATCCTTTGGTAAGGACACCGCAAGATTGAACCCAAAGCTAAACACTTCTCCCATTGCAAGAACTACCAATCTAGTTGCCAAACCAAACGGATAATTCGAAGAGACTTGCAAAGATAACCAATCATACATAAAAGAATTCAGAGAAGATTCAAATATTATTCATAGATAAGCTGGATCATAAACCCACAATTCATCGGTCTCAACAAGCGCACCGCAAAAAGAAGATTACATCGAATAGATCTCCATGAGAGAGGGGGAGAACATTGTATTGAGATCCAAAAAGAGAGAAGAAGCCATCTAGCTACTAGCTATGGACCCAAGGTCTGAAGTAAACTACTCACACTTCATCGGAGGGGCTATGGTGTTGATGTAGAAGCCCTCGTGGTGGACGCCCCTCGTGAGCTCCTAACAGGCCCCAAGATGGGATCTCGTGGATCTGAGGAAGTTGCGGCGGTGGAATTAGGTTTTTGGCTCCTCTTCTGATCGTTTGGGGGTACGTAGGTATATATAGGAGGAAGGAGTACGTCGGTGGAGTGAGAGGGGGCCCACAAGGCAGGGGGCGCGCCCTACGGGGGGGGGGGCACCCTCGTGACCGCCTCTTTCGTTCCTTGGAGTAGGGTCCAAGTCCTCTGGATCATGTTCGGTGAGAAAATCACGTTTCCGAAGGTTTCATTCCGTTTGGACTCCGTTTGATATTTTGTTTCTTCGAAATACTGAAATAGGCAAAAAAAACAGCAATTCTGGACTGGGCCTCCGGTTAATAGGTTAGTCCCAACAATAATATAAAAGTGGAATATAAAGCCCAATATAGTCCAAAACAGTAGATAAAGTAGCATGGAGCAATCAAAAATTATAGATACGTTGGAGACGTATCAATATGTCTCATGAGTTTAATTTCTCTAAATTTCGTAGACAACACCGTGAAGAAGAATTGCATAGTAAAGATGAAATTATTGGTCTTGCTTCTATTGCCGTACCTCCTAATGATCCTTTAGAACAATATTTGCTAGACCATGAAAATGATATGTTTATGAGTGAAAGAAGGGAAATAGATGAAGTGTTCTTTAAACAGGGACCTATTCTGAAACACAACTTGCCTGTTGAAATCTTAGGGTATCCTCCTCCACCCAAGGGTGATCCCGTGTTTGAGCTTAAACCATTGCCTGATACTCTTAAATATGCTTACCTTGATGAAAAGAAGATATATCCTTGTATTATTAGTGCTAACCTTTCAGAGAAGGAGGAAGAAAAGTTATTGAAAACTCTAAAGAAGCACCGTGCTGCTATTGGATATACTCTTGATGATCTTAAGGGCATTAGTCCCACTCTATGTCAACACAAAATAAATTTGGAGAAAGATGCCAAACCCGTTATTGATCACCAACAACGGCTGAATCCTAAAATGAAAGAAGTGGTAAGAAAGGAAATACTAAAGCTCCTTGAGGCAGGTATAATTTATCCCGTTGTTGATAGTCAATGGGTAAGTCCTGTCCATTGTGTCCCTAAGAAGGGAGGTATTACTGTCGTTCCTAATGATAAATATGAATTGATTCCTCAAAGAATTATTACAAGTTATAGGATGGTAATTGATTTCTGCAAATTAAATAAAGCTACTAAAAAGATCATTACCCCTTACACATTGATCAAATGCTAGAAAGATTATCCAAAAATACACATTTTTGCTTTCTAGATGGTTATTCTGGTTTCTCTCAAATACCTGTGTCAGCTGATGATCAAGCTAAGACCACATTTACTTGCCCTTTCGGTACTTTTGCTTATAGACGTATGCCTTTTGGTTTATGTAATGCACCTGCTACCTTTCAAAGATGCATGATGGCTATATTCTCTGACTTCTGCGAAAAGATTTGTGAGGTTTTCATGGACGATTTCTCCGTTTATGGATCCTCTTTTGATGATTGCTTGAGTAACCTTGATCGAGTTTTGCAGAGATGTGAAGAAACTAATCTTGTCTTGAATTGGGAGAAGTGCCACTTTATGGTTAATGAAGGCGTTGTCTTGGGGCATAAAATTTCTGAAAGAGGTATTGAAGTTGATAAAGCTAAAGTTGATGCTATTGAAAAGATGCCATGTCCCAAGGACATCAAAGGTATAAGAAGTTTCCTTGGTCATGCCGGGTTTTATAAGAGGTTCATTAAGGACTTCTCAAAATTTTCTCGGCCTCTGACTAATCTATTACAAAAAGATATACCATTTGTCTTTGATGATGATTGTGTAGAAGCATTTGAAATACTTAAGAAAGCATTGATTTCTGCACCTATTGTTCAGCCACCTGATTGGAATTTACCCTTTGAAATTATGTGTGATGCTAGTGATTATGTTGTAGGTGCTGTTCTAGGGCAAAGAGTTGATAAGAAATTAAATGTTATTCAATATGCTAGTAAAACTCTAGACAATGCCCAGAGAAATTATGCTACTACTGAAAAAGAATTCTTAGCAGTTGTATTTTCTTGTGATAAGTTCAGACCTTATATTGTTGATTCTAAAGTAACTATTCACACTGATCATGCTGCTATTAAATACCTTATGGAAAAGAAATATGCTAAACCTAGACTTATTACATGGGTTCTCTTGCTACAAGAATTTGATTTCCATATTATTGATAGGAAGGGAGCTGAGAACCCCGTTGCAGACAACTTGTCTAGGTTAGAAAATGTTCTTGATGACCCACTACCTATTGATGATAGCTTTCCTGATGAACAATTAAGTGTCATAAATGCTTCTCATACTGCTCCATGGTATTCGGATTATGCTAATTACATTTTTGCTAAATTTATACCACCTAGTTTCACATACCAGCAAAAGAAAAAGTTTTTCTATGATTTGAGACATTACTTTTGGGATGACCCGCATCTTTATAAAGAAGGAATAGATGGTGTTATTAGACGTTGTGTACCTGAGCATGAACAGGAACAGATCCTACGCAAGTGTCACTCCGAAGCTTATGGAGGAGACCACGCTGGAGATAGAACTGCGCATAAGGTATTGCAATCTGGTTTTTATTGGCCTACTCTCTTCAAGGATGCCTGTAAGTTTGTCTTATCTTGTGATGAATGTCAAAGAATTGGTAACATTAGTAGATGTCAAGAAATTCCTATGAATTATTCACTTGTTATTGAACCATTTGATGTTTGGGGCTTTGATTATATGGGACCGTTTCCTGCCTCTAATGGATATACACATATTTTAATTGTTGTTGATTATGTTACTAAGTGGGTAGAAGCTATTCCAACTAGTAGTGCTGATCATAACACCTCTATTAAGATGCTTAAAGAAGTTATTTTTCCGAGGTTTGGAGTCCCTAGATATTTAATGACTGATGGTGGTTCACATTTTATTCATGGTGCTTTCCGTAAAATGCTTGCCAAGTATGATGTTAATCATAGAATTGCATCTCCATATCACCCGCAGTCTAGTGGTCAAGTAGAATTGAGCAATAGAGAGCTCAAATTAATTTTGCAAAAGACTGTTAATAGATCTAGAAATAATTGGTCCAAGAAACTTGATGATGCATTATGGGCCTATAGATCTGCATATAAAAATCCTATGGGTATGTCTCCGTATAAAATGGTTTATGGAAAAGCATGTCACTTACCTCTCGAACTAGAACATAAGGCTTATTGGGCTATTAAAGAACTCAATTATGATTTCAAACTTGTCGGTGAGAAGAGGTTATTTGACATTAGCTCACTTGATGAATGGAGAACCCAAGCCTATGAGAATGCCAAATTGTTTAAAGAAAAAGTTAAAAGATGGCATGACAAAAGAATACAAAAGCGTGAGTTTAATGTAGGTGATTATGTATTGCTATACAACTCTCGTTTAAGATTTTTTGCAGGAAAACTTCTCTCTAAATGGGAAGGTCCTTACGTTATCGAGGAGGTCTATCTTTCCGGTGCCATAAAAATCAACAAATTCGAGGGCACAAATCCAAAGGTGGTGAACGGTCAAAGAATAAAACATTATATTTTAGGTAATCCTATAAATGTTGAAACCAATGTTATTGAAACCGTAACCCTGGAGGAATACATACGGGACACTTTCCGTAACGTTTCAGACTCCAAAAAGGAATAGGTATGTGGTACGGTAAGTAAACCGACTCCAAAACAGTTGTAATGGCAATTTTTCTCCGTTTTGGAATATTTAAAAAAATAGAAAAATAAGAAGCAGTCCGGGAAGGACACGAGGCCTCCACGAGGGTGGAGGGCGCGCCCCCTGCCTCATGGGCACCTCGTGTGCTCTCCGGACTCCGTTTTCTTGCACGATACGTATTTTGGTCGGTAAAGATTCATTATATAATCTCCCGAAGATTTTGACTCCCGTATCACGCAAATATCCTCTATTTTCGTTTCGAGCTGTTTCTCTGACAGATCTAGATCATCATGACATCTCCAAGCGCCCCCAAGGACAAGTTCTTCAAGAAGGTCATCAACCCTTACCTCGCGGAGGTGCTGCGACACCCTCAAACCATTGAGATGCGTGATGGGTTGATGCACATCCGCGATGTTGAGGGACCGAAAGGGACCAGAAACGTGGAGACGAGGCTCAAACCAATGGAGCAACAAGTTTTCAAGTGCCAGGGGATGGTGGAACATGGACTCAACTCCAACCACATGATGATCGCGGAGTTCACCAACAACCACAAGCTGGATGCCAAGAACATTGGGGAGACCATCTTCAAGCTTCACGAGAAGATCGAGCACCTCCAAGCCCAAATCTATGACCTGCAAAACCAAAACTGTGAGTATGAATATAGATTCAAGAGGATGAGTTTGGCTACAGATTTGAGGATCCCGGAGACTCGATCATCCTTCTATGATGGTGAGCCTATGCCTTGGAAGATGGACGACAAGCCCACATCATCAACAACTCCGCCACCTTCTTCACCAACAAAGGAGACATAATCATATTGGTACGGGCACTCCCCTTGGCAACTGCCAAGCTTGGGGGAGATGCCCCGGTATCGTATCACCATCACATCTCTATCTTTACCGTTTTTCTTAGTTCGATCCTTTTAGTAATATCTTGATCTAGTAGAATAAAATTTTGGTATGATCTAGTTTTGAGTTTTTCTTTATGATCCATCTATTAATCGAGTCCATGAGTTATATAATAAAGATTAGTGTTGAGTCAAGGGCTTGATTATCTTGCTATGATCCTGAGGGAATAAAAGAAAAGAGAAAAAGAATAAAAAGAAACAAAGAGATCATATTTATCTTATGGAGAGTAATGACTTCACATAGAAAGAGCGTGATGATTAAAAGTTGTTGAGAGTTGATAAACATAGTTTTGGTCATCGTTGCAATTAATAGGAAGTAATAAAGAAAGAGAGGTTTCACATATAAATATACTATCTTGGACATCTTTTATGATTGTGAGCACTCATTAAAATATGACATGCTAAAGAGTTGATGTTGGACAAGGAAGACAACGTAATGGGTTATGTTTTCTTAAATCCTTAAACCCAGTTTTTCCATGAGAGTCCACCATATCTACCTATGGATTGAGTAAGATCCTTCAAGTAAGTTGTCATCGGTGCAAGCAATAAAAATTGCTCTCTAAATATGTATGATTGATTACTATGGAGGAAATAAGCTTTATACGATCTTGTGATGTGGAAGAAATAAAAGCGACGGACTGCATAATAAAGGTCCATATCACAAGTGGCAATATAAAGTGACGTTCTTTCGCATTAAGATTTTGTGCATCCAACCCTGAAAGCGCATGACAACCTCTGCTTCCCTCTGCGAAGGGCCTATCTTTTACTTTTTATCTTCTACCTTATGCAAGAGTCATGGTGATCTTCACCTTTCCTTTTTACATTTTATCCTTTGGCAAGCACAAAGGTGGTGGAAAGATCCGACATATATATCTAATTGGATGTAAGTTAGCATGAACTATTATTGTTGACATTACCCTTGAGGTAAAAGGTTGGGAGGCGAAACTATAAGCCCCTATCTTTCTCTGTGTCCGATTAAAACTCCGTAACCACAAGTATTGCGTGAGTGTTAGCAATTGTGAAAGACTAAATGATAGTTGAGTATGTGGACTTGTTGAAAAGCTCTAACATAGACTCTTTCTAATGTTATGATAAATTGCAATTGCTTCAATGACTGAGATTATAGTTTGTTAGTTCTCAATAAAGTTTCTGACTCATACTTGACATTGTGAATAGATCATTACTTGAGCATAAGAAATCATATGACAATATATATATATATATATATATATATATATATATATATATATATATATACACACATATATGTTGCTGTTATAAGAATGATCATGATGCCCTCATGTCCGTATTTTATTTTATCGACACCTCTACCTCTAAACATGTGGACATATTTATCGTTATCGGCTTTGGCTTGAGGACAAGCGAGGTCTAAGCTTGGGGGAGTTGATATGTCCATTTTGCATCATGCTTTTATATCGATATTTATTGCATTATGGGTTGTTACTACACATTATGTCATAATACTTATGCCTATTCTCTCCTATTTTACAAGGTTTACATAAGGAGGGAGAATGCCGGGAGCTGGAATTTTGGGCTGGAAAAGGAGCAAATATTAGAGACCTATTCTGCACAACTCCAAAAGTCCTGAAACTCCACGGAAGTTGTTTTTGGAAATAATAAAAAATACTGAGTGGAAGAAATATCAGAGGGGCCCCACACCCTAGCCACGAGGGTGGGGGCGGAGCCTCGTGGGCCCCCTGTTGGCCCTCGGTGTCCATCTTCTTCTATATGAAGTCTTTCGTCTGAAGAAAAATCATAAGCAAGCTTTCGGGACGAGACTCCGCCGCCACGAGGCGGAACCTTGGCGGAACCAATCTAGGGCTCCAGCAAAGCTGTTCTGCCGGGGACACTTCCCTCCGGGAGGGGGAAATCATCATCATCGTCATCACCAATGCTCCTCTCATCGGGAGAGGGCCAATCTCCATCAACATCTTCACCAGCACCATCTCCTCTCAAACCCTAGTTCATCTCTTGTATCCAATTCTTGTCTCTAAGTCCGCAATTGGTACCTGTAGGTTGCTAGTAGTGTTGATTACTCCTTGTAGTTGATGCTAGTTGGTTTATTTGGTGGAAGATCATAAGTTCAGATCCTTTATGCATATTAATACTCCTATGATTATGAACATGAATATGCTTTGTGAGTAGTTACGTTTGTTCCTGAGGACATGGGAGAAGTCTTGCTATTAGTAGTCATGTGAATTTGGTATTCGTTCGATATTTTGATGAGATGTATGTTGTCTCCCCTCTAGTGGTGTCATGTGAACGTCGACTACATGACACTTCACCATTATTTGGGCCTAGAGGAAGGCATTGGGAAGTAATAAGTAGATGATGGGTTGCTAGAGTGATAAAAGCTTAAACCCTAGTTTATGTGTTGCTTCGTAAGGGGCTGATTTGGATCCATATGTTTCATGATATGGTTAGGTTTACCTTAATACTTCTTTTGTAGTTGCGGATGCTTGCAATAGGGGTTAATCATAAGTGGGATGCTTGTCCAAGTAAGGGCAGCACCCAAGCACCGGTCCACCCACATATCAAATTATCAAAGTACCGAACGTGAATCATATGAGCGTGATGAAAACTAGCTTGACGATAATTCCCATGTGTCCTCGGGAGCGTTTTACTTTATATAAGAGTTTGTCCAGGCTTGTCCTTTGCTACAAAAAGGATTGGGCCACCTTGCTGCACTTTATTTACTTTTGTTACTTGTTGCTCGTTACAAATTATCTTATCATAAAACTATCTGTTACCTATAATTTCAGTGCTTGCAGAGAATACCTTGCTGAAAACCGCTTATCATTTCCTTCTGCTCCTCGTTGGGTTTGACACTCTTACTTATCGAAAGGACTACGATAGATCCCCTATACTTTTGGGTCATCAAGCCCAGATTCCGCGAAATGGTTTGAGTCCATGAAATCTGAGATGTGATCCATTTATAAGAACAAAGTATGGACTTTGATTGACTTGCCCAATGATCGGTGAGTCATTGAGAATAAATGGATCTTCAAGAGGAAGACGGAAACTGATAGTAGTGTTACTATCTACAAAGCTCGAATTGTCGCAAAATGTTTTTGACAAGTTCAAGGTGTTGACTATGATGAGATTTTCTCACTCGTATCGATGCTTCAAAGTCTGTCCGAATCATTAGCAGTTGCCGCATTTTATGAAATCTGGCAAATGAATGTCAAAACTGTATTCCTTTAACGGATTTCTTAAAGAAGAGTTGCATATGATACAACCAGAAGGTTTTGTCGATCCTAAAGGTGCTAACAAAATGTGCAAGCTCCAGCGATCCATCTATGGACTGGTGCAAGCATCTCGGAGTTGGAATATACACTTTGATGAGTTGATCAAAGCATATAGTTTTATACAGACTTGCGGTGAAACCTGTATTTACAAGAAAGTGAGTGGGAGCACTACAACATTTCTGATAAATATATGTGAATGACATATTGTTGATCGGAAATAATGTAGAAATTTTCTGGAAAGCATAAAGGAGTATTTGAAAGGAGTTTTTCAAAGAAAGGCCTCGGTGAAGCTGCTTACATATTAAGCATCAAGATCTACAGAGATAGATCAAGACGCTTGATAAGTTTTTTAATGGGTACATACCTTGACAAGATTTTGAAGTAGTTCAAAATGGAACAGTCAAAGAAAGAGTTCTTGCTTGTGTTACAAGGTGTGAAATTGAGTAAGACTCAAAGCCCGACCACGGCAGAAGATAGAAAGAGAATGAATGTATGCCTCAGCCATAGGTTCTATAAAGTATGCCATGCTGTGTACCAGATCTATTGTATACCCTACACTGATTTTGGCAAGGGAGTACAATAGTGATCTAGGAGTAGATCACTGAACAACAGTCAAAACTATCCTTAGTAGAATAAGGATATGTTCCTCGATTATGGAGGTGACAAAAGGTTCGTCATAAAGGGTTACGTCGATGCAAGTTTTGACACTGATCCAGATGACTCTAAGACTCAATCTGGATACATATTGAAAGTGGGAGCAATTAGCTAAAGTAGCTCCGTGCAGAGCATTGTAGACATAGAAATTTGCAAAAACATACGGATCTGAATTTGGCAGACCCGTTGACTAAACTTCTCTCACAAGCAAAACATGATCACACCTTAGTACTCTTTGGTACATTAATCACATGACGATGTGAACTAGATTACTGACTCTAGTAAACCCTTTGAGTGTTGGTCACATGGCGATGTGAACTATGGGTGTTAATCACATGGTGATGTGTACTATTCGTGTTAAATCACATGACGACGTGAACTAGATTATTGACTCTAGTGCAAGTGGGAGACTGAAGGAAATATGCCCTAGAGGCAATAATAAAGTTGTTATTTATATTTCCTTATATCACAATAAATGTTTGTTATTCATGCTAGAATTGTATTAACCGGAAACTTAGTACATGAGAGAATACATAGACAAAACAGAGTGTCACTAGTATGCCTCTACTTGACTAGCTCGTTGATCAAAGATGGTTAAGTTTCCTAGCCATTGACATGAGTTGTCATTTGATTAACGGGGTCACATCATTAGAGAATGATGTGATTGACTTGACTCATTCCGTTAGCTTAGCATTCGTTCATTTAGTATATTGCTATTGCTTTCTTCATGACTTATACATGTTCCTATGACTATGAGATTATGCAACTCCCGAATACCGGAGGAACACTTTGTATGCTACCAAACGTCACAACGTAACTGGGTGATTATAAAGGTGCTCTACAGGTGTCTCCGATGGTACTTGTTGAGTTGGCATAGATCGTGATTAGGATTTGTCACTCCGATTGTCGGAGAGGTATCTCTGGGCCCTCTCGGTAATTCACATCAATATAAGCCTTGCAAGCAATATGACTAATGAGTTAGTTGCGGGATGATGCATTACAGAACGAATAAAGAGACTTGCCGGTAACGAGATTGAACTAGGTATTGAGATACCGACGATCGAATCTCGGGCAAGTAACATACCGATGACAAAGGAAACAACGTATGTTGTTATGCAGTTTGACCGATAAAGATCTTCGTAGAATATGTAGGAGCCAATATGACCATCCAGGTTCCGCTATTGGTTATTGATCGGAGATGTGTCTCGGTCATGTCTACATAGTCCTCGAACCCGTAGGGTCCGCACGCTTAACGTTCGGTGACGATCGGTATTATGAGTTTATGTGTTTTGATGTACCGAAGGTAGTTCGGAGCCCCGGATGAGATCGGGGACATGATGAGGAGTCTCGAAATGGTCGAGACGTAAAGATCGATATATTGGATGACTATATTCGGACATCAGAAAGGTTCCGAGTGCTCCGGGTATTTTTCGGGGTACAGGGGAGTTACGGGAATACGGGAGTACATAGTGGCCTTAGTGGGCTTTAGGGGAAAAAAGGAGAAGCCACGAGGGCCGGCCGCGCGCCCCCCATGGGCCTAGTCCGAATTGGACTAGGGGAGGGGCTGCGCCCCCTCTTTCCTTCTTCCCCCCTCTCCCTCCTTTCCCCTCCTAGTAGGACTAGGAAAGGAGGAATCCTACTCCTATTAGGAGGAGGATTCCTCCTCCCTTTGGCGCGCCTAGAGAGGCCGGCCGGCCTCCCCTCCCTCCTTTATATACGGGGGCAGGGGGCACTCCAAGACACACAAGTTGATTGTTTCAAGCCGTGTGCGGTGCCCCCCTTCACCATAATTCACCTCGGTCATATCATAGCGGTGCTTAGGCGAAGCCCTGCGTCGGTAGCAACACCATCACCGTCATCACGCCATCATGCTGACGGAACTCTCCCGCGAAGCTCTGCTGGATCGGAGTTCGTGGGACGTCATCGAGCTGAACGTGTGCTGAACTCGGAGGTGCCGTGCGTTCGGTACTTGGATTGGTTAGATCGTGAAGACGTACGACTACATCAACCGCGTTGTCATAACGCTTCCGCTTACGGTCTACGAGTGTACGTAGACGACACTCTCCCTTCCAGTGGCGGAGCCAGAACTTTTGTGGAGCCTGGGCAAGTTAAGCCTAAGCGTATAATTTAGAAATCAAGTCGGGTATTCGAATACACAACATGTAATATACCACCAAGCTTCGGATTCACAAATCCGCTCTAATAATGAAGTGAAAACATAACCATAATAGTCAGACAATTTCATTTAAAGTGAGCTAATATTCAATACCCGCTTCATAGACCAAATAAAGTTGGTACATGACAACAAAAGATACATAGCCAACCATGCATAGATACCAACTCGCCATGTTGCCAACAAAAGTAAAGCTATACATACCATATGTCACTAGAGGTAACCATGCAATTTCTTCCAAAGACGGTCAAAAGCATCTCTCACTTGTTCATTTTTGCCAATGAAGACATACAATCAGCCTAGAAGGAACTGCAATACAAAAAATGGATTTGTAATTAAATAAATTTAGTTATGAGATGAGAAGTCGAAAGCTTGCAAGAATAGAGATGGTCAGATGGAACATACCGACAGTGCACTAAAGAAAATTACGAGGCAAATGCCCTTTCCGAGACCCCATTGCAGTAAATGTTCGAATAATATCCTTATCATCAACTGACTTGAATAACTCCCGCTCGGTGTAACATATCATCAAGCCATTGAACCATTCATTATTGATCTTGCTACGCAATTTAGTCTTGATAATCTTCATTGCTGAAAAAGCTCTCTCAACAGATGACGTTGACACCAGCAATATCAAAGCCAACTCAATAAGTTTGTATACCAATGGAAATACCAAATGTTTCTCAGTTTCAACCATCTTCATGGCCAAACTTTGAACATCATCACAAGTAGAAAAAGAAGCATGCCTTTTCACTTGACTTATATAAGTGAGAGGCTGCTCTCTTATTGTTCCACGGTCATCATTGGAAAAGCCATCATGATAAATTTCAGCAAGATGCGCAAGCTTATCAACATTAAACTTTGAGAAAGAATTATTGGGGTCAAGACATGCGAAGCAATCAAGCACACCATTAGCTCCTTCATTGAAGCGGTGGTCCATCTCCACACATATTTTGTCAATAGCAACATAAAAAATCTCTGCACGGTAATGGTGAAGATTAGTGATAGTCCTCCCTGCTCTCCTTGAGTGACCACGAACTAGTATTGCTTCATCCATGTTTGTCAAGGGAATACTATTAGCAGCACAAAATTCTTGAACGTCACAAAATAAATCATCCCAACCACTCTCTCTTAATGTTGCCAGCTGAGCTTTGACATCATCCACTAATTCCATGGCAAGCACAATATTAAGATCTTTTCTTTGCAAGACTTTTGAGAGCTCATTTGTGATGCCAAACAACTTCAACATAAGCTTTAGAATGAAAACAAATTTATAGCTCTCCATTTTTTCTATCAAACCTGCTGCTTGAGATGGCCCATGTCCATGTTCATCAACCGTACTAAGTACCTGTAATACAGAGGAGCACATTTGATTCAAACGAAGCAAAGTAGTATGATGGGAACCCCATCTAGTGTCACCTGGCCTAGCAAGAGTAGATGATTGGTGCAAGCACCTTCCTGTAGATATCTCACCACTCTCAAGTCTATGCAGAATATCTTAGTGTTGTGCCTCATCAATGCATCCCTTCTCTTGCAAGATGTAGTTGTTGTGGTCACAATTAAGGAGATGTACTCAAAGAAATCATGAATAGATGAGCAACCATCGGCAACAGAGACAACCACCAACTGCAAACGATGAGCATAGCAATGAACATAGAAAGCAAAAGGGTTTTCATCTATGATCTTTTTTCGCAAACAATTAAACTCGCCTCTCATATTTGAAGCACCATCATATCCTTGCCCTCGTATCCTTGAAATAGACAACTTATAATGATCAAGAATACCATAAAGAGCATTCTTTAGTGACTCAGATGTAGTATCTTTCACATGGTGAAGAGCAATAAATCGTTCCACAACCTTTCCTTTGTCATTCAAAAACCTATATAAAAAAGAAGGTTAGTGCACAACATAGAGAATAAATGACAAAAAAATAAAGAAAGAAAGTGAAATTACTAACCTCAACATCACCGCCATTTGCTCTTTCACAGATATATCACATGATTCATCAATAAGCATAGCGAATTGTTTATCACCAAGATCTACCATGATCCTCTTGGTAACTTCATGTGCACAACACATTGCGAGCTCCTTTTGAATGTCACCGGATGTCATTGTGCAATTTCTTCCACCACGGTCAAAAGCATCTCTCACTTGTTCATTTTTAGTTTTTTCCAAATCTATCATCTCTCTAAAGTTTCCTTTGTTCAGAGAAGTAGAGGATTCGTCATGTCCACGAAAAGCCAAGCCTTGTGCAATGAGATATCTTGAACAACTTACAGAACAAGTCAAGCGGATCTTATACATTTCTTCCGATTCCTTGCTAGTTCTAGCAAAATTGCTTGCCGCACTTTGTCTTTGATTACAATAATCATCATAATGCTTGACGCAAGAGTTGTGCTTACTACCAGGACCACCAATATGATCTTTGAAGGCTTTAGATGCATGCTTCCAATCTGTAAATCCTTCTTTGGTGAATACTTCATAACCAAAGTGCTCAGCCCTTCCAGGTTGCTTAAAGAGAAAGCAATAAAAACAATAAGCCGCCTTCTTCCACTCACTGTATTCAATCCATGGATGAGTTTTGTACCAAGATTTAGAAAATGCTCTTGATGAACATGAACTTCCAAATTCAGTACCAGGAAATTTATTCAAATCTGGTTGCATTGCACCCTTCAATACATATGCTCTTCTCACTTGATCTTGAATATTAGGAGGATACTCACAAATTTGTTTCCTCTTCCCTGGATCACGCTCAATATCATTTGGATTAAATTCATTGGCAATGTTAGGAGGTGGTTGTGCCTCCACTTCTATTTCCGGTTGCACACCATTCACATTTTTAGTGCTTGCTCTATTAACCAAAAATCTCCGCATCTCTGAAATTTAATGGTAAAGTTTGAAGTTAGTTGCTAAAAGAGCTACAACTGGCTACAACAAGTTCATAGTACAGAATTCTTTGTATTCGGTTTGAAGGTAAGAAAAATTTGCATGAATACCACAGTTTGCAAGTTGCCGTCTTCTTACGTACTTTGATTTTGTAGTTCGAATAGCCAACAAACAAATACAATTTCTCTCTAGTAATGAATTCATGATCACCCCCAACGATTTCCCCCAAAATTTAAGCCCTAAACCCTAAGTACGACCTTGAACTCTCAGACCATGTATAATCAGTATCTCAATCCGTACGTCGCATCAATCGTACTTTCCAGACCAACTATTCAGACTTCAGAGATTAGAGATCCTTGGACCTAAATTCGATGGAGATTTCTTACCGAAGGAAGCCGAGCCGAAGCCGAAGCCAGATGAGAGGAAGGAGAGGTTGAGGAACGACCGAACGAATAGACTGCGTGGTAGCCTGGTGTCGCTTGCCGCGGGTGCCGGAGCCGTCTAGGGTTCAGCCGCCGCCGCCGCCCTCTGTCGCCCAGTCCCGGCGCTAGTCGTGCGTGAGGAACAAAGAGACACGAGAGAGAGAGAGAGAGAGAGAGAGAGAGAGAGAGAGAGAGAGAGAGAGAGAGAGAGAGAGAGAGAGAGAGTTGGAGCGACCGAAGGAAGCCAGCGCCCCTTTGTTTCTTTGTTTCGGCGGCCTGGGCTGATTGCATGTAGCCACGTTGAGGGAGTCCTAGACTAGGGGGTGTCCGGATAGCCGAACTATCATCACGGCCGGACTCCAAGACTATGAAGATACAAGATTGAAGACTTCGTCCGTGTCCGGATGGGACTTTCCTTGGCGTGGAAGGCAAGCTTGGCGATACGGATATGTAGATCTCCTACCATTGTAACCGACTCTGTGTAACCCTAATCTATCCGGTGTCTATATAAACCGGAGGGTTTTAGTCCGTAGGACGAACAACAACCATACCATAGGCTAGCTTCTAGGGTTTAGCCTCCTTGATCTCGTAGTAGATCTACTCTTGTGATGCCCATCTCATCAATATTAATCAAGTAGGAGTAGGGTATTACCTCCATCGAGAGGGCCCGAACCTGGGTAAAAACATCGTGTCCCTTGTCTCCTGTTACCATCCGCCTAGACGCACAGTTCGGGACCCCCTACCCGAGATCCGCCGGTTTTGACACCGACATTGGTGCTTTCATTGAGAGTTCCTCGTGGTCGTCACCGATAGGCCCGATGGCTCCTTCGATCATCAACACCGACGCGGTCCAGGGTGAGACTTTTCTCCCGGACAGACCTTCAGATTCGGTGGCTTTGCTGCGGGCCAATTAAGCAGCCATCCGGAAGCAGATCGAAGCTACGCCCCTGGCCATCAGGTCAGATTTGGAAGTTTGGACTATACGGCCGATGTACGCGGAGACTTGATCTTCGACGAATTTGAGCCGCAGCCAAGCGTGCCGCACTGTCTCGATGGGCATGATCTAGCTCTGCAGCTAAACAAAGGCTCGAGGCCGCACCAAAGATCCGGCCCGACCCTTAATCCGGAGCCGGATTCCCCGATCGAGGACGAGTGGTTGGACACCGCCTCGAGGGCTACGATCTCTACGGCGGTTAAGCCGAACTCTATCCCTGTCCTTTGCAAAGACCTCGACTCCAGGGTGCCGGACTCCTCTCCGGACTCCGAACCCTCCGCGCCCCTGCCAATCGAATCCGATCGGGCGCCGGTCATGGAGTTCACTACCAGGACATCTTTCGGACTCGCCCTTTGGCGACATCCTGAATTCACTAAAGTCTCTTTCTTTATTCGGAGAGCCATGGCGGATTATGGTCAGGAAGGTTGGGATGCAGACGATGAAGAAATTCAAGGCCCACCCACCACCCACTTCAGAGCCACTGTCGAAAGCTTACACGACGTGCTCGATTTCGACTCCGAAGACATCGACGGTATGGACGACGATGTAGGAGACAACCATGAACCAGCGCCTATAGAATGTTGGACAACCACCTCATCCCATGATGTATACATGGTGGATACACCTAAAGGAAATGAAGACGAGGAACAACGGGACGCTACGAAGGATAAATCCCTCGAAAAGCAGTCAAAACGGCAACATAAACGCCGAACCAAGTCCCGCCTCAACAAAGACCCAGATATAGAGCAGGGCGAACCGGTGGACAACGAACATGCTATCGAGCAATCGTCCGAACAAGACAACTTGGATAAACAACCCGTCCCCGGCGAAGACAACGATGCGGGCGATCTCACGCCGGACAAATTGTTGGAGCAGAATAACCTCCACAAAAGGCTCGCCGCCATCGCTGTAGCCTAAAAGCAGAAGCGGAAGCTCAAAACAGCGGAAGATGCACTCAGAATCAGATGGAGCAGAGTATTCAACACCGCAGACAAATACGGCGACAGTCGCCGAACAAAGAGCTACCCAAAGAGAAAGTTGCTGCCCGAATTTGATGAGGAGGCCATAGAGCCCCCACAATCAAAAAGTAAGAAGGCCACCCGGTCGGATGAACGACCCCACGGCAAAAAGAGAGCGGCAAACGGCGCCGCACACAAGCCGGTACGCGATCCGCATAAGGATTCACATCAAAAGGATGGCCCAGTTAGGTCCGTCTATGGGCCGAGAAAGCAAGCTTTCAAAGCAATGCAACACGCCAAATATCTAAACATCACGGCACACCCAAATACAGGGGCGTCGCACATCCCCTATGTTTCACCGATGAGGTGCTGGATCATGAATTTCCAGCGGGATTCAAACCCTAAACATAGAGGCATACGACGGAACAACAGACCACAGTCCTGGATTGAGGATTATATCCTCCACATACACATGGCTAGAGGAGATGATCTCCACGCCATAAAATACTTACCCCTCAAACTCAAAGGGCCAGCTCGGCATTGGCTTAAAAGCCTCCCCGAAAATGCCATTGGAAGCTGGGAAGAGCTCGAGGATGCGTTTCGGGCAAATTTTCAAGGGACCTATGTCCGCCCTCCGGATGTAGACGATCTAAGTCACATAACTCAACAGCCCGGAGAGTCAGCCCAGAAATTCTGGAACAGGTTCCTTACTAAAAGAACCAAATAGTCGATCGTCCGGACGCCAAGCCTTAGCAGCCTTGAAACACAACGTCCGAGACGAATGGCTCGCCAGACACCTCGCCAAGAAAAGCCAAGAACAATGGCCGCATTAACAAGCCTCATGACCCGCTTTTAGCTGGAGAGGATAGCTGGCTAGCAAGATGCAGCACCAGCGACCCAAGTACATCTGAAGTCGTGGATGGAAATGGGAAAGCACGGCGCAACAAGGACCAAATACCGGATTAAAGGGAACGGTCCAAAGAGCGCGGCGATCAACGCCGGATTCAAAAGCTCATGGCGTAACAATAAAAACTGCCCTTAAGGACAATAGCGATGAGCTATCCAACTTAAACAAAATCTTGGACAAGATATGTCAAATCCACAATACTCCGGAAGGCACGCAAACCATACCCACAGAGATTGTTGGGTCTTCAAACAGTCCGCAGACTCAACGCCGAACACAAGGGGCTCGACACACCAAGTGAAGATGATGACGAGCACCACAAGTAGAGCCCGGAAAACAAAAGAATTTCCCACAAGAGGTTAAAACAGTAAACTCACTTCACGTGATCAAAGGGAAAACAGAGCGGCGCCCACTAGAATGCGCGCCGCACAAACTACCCCAATGAGTACCAACACCGGGTTGTCAAAACCAATCACCTTCGACCATCGTGACTATTCCGAAAGTATCCGGAACGCAGGATGGACTGCCTTGATATTGGATCCTATAATCGACGGATTCCAATTTACACAAGTCCTCATGGACGGTGGCAGTGACATGAACCTGATATATCAGGACACAATCCGCAGGATGGGGATAGACCCAAACAAAATTCGCCGTAGCAACACCTCCTTTAAAGGAGTCATGCCAGGCCCATATGCCCATTGTACGGGCTCCATACTGCTAGAAGTTGTGTTCGGTTCATCCGACAACTTCCGTCGCGAAAAGTTAATCTTCCATGTCGCCCCGTTTAAAACTAGCCATCAAGCACTATTGGGACGCGAAGCTTTCGCCCGCTTTAACGCAATACTGCATTATGCATCTCTTACACTTAAAATGCCCGGTCCACGCGGCATCATCTCACTAAAAGGGAGTGTTAAGTGTTACTCGAGCACGGAGGAACGTGAGACTGCCTTGACAGCCCCACACCCATCTGGCTACGCTAGTCAAAGAACCTGAATAGATCATTCAAACATCGGACACGGCTAGACGAGTCCGGCGCCTACTAGTGGCGTGCCCCCATGCAAGGGGCTGCATGCATGTACAACAAGAGACAATAAAGCTCAATTTTATTCACTCCTTCGAATCGTACTCTGTTTATCTAATATAAAGTACATTCTTTCGCACGATCTTTTCTCTTTCAAACTAAGTTCCTCTCTTTTACAGATGAACAACGTGCTACACCCGTCCAGGATACGGCACAACGGAGACACAGTGCACGCAAGAGGGACCCGTTGCAAGGATTCTTTTCAGATTAAGACCCTGCGTAAACCTTTTTTACTGTCTCTTGTTGATATACATCCCTGGTTTCTTACTATAACTGAGGAGGAGGCTGGTGTTTTGGCATTGGCCGCACCAGAATTTTCGCGCGTACCTGGACACCAGGGGCTTAGGGCATTATTCTGCCCGTTTTTATAAAGACCGAATACCTTAGGGAGTATTCGGCGTCTCGAGTTAGGCCTTATATGCATCAGCTCCGAATCATGTCTTTGGTCAAATGTTGGGTTTGCCCGGCTCCGTGTTTTGCTGCCTTACGTTCCGCTTTATCGGCTAACGCGACACCGTGAGAACTATCACATTGTGTCCCGGTTCGCCGGGCGAGCACCTCGAGAGAAAGCCGAAAACTGACCGGTCATGATATAGCGAGAGACTGGTCAACCACTCGATGACTCACCGAATGTTTAGAATTCCTCCGCATTAACGAAGGACCGGTTTTCGCCAGCACATACGCACTTTAATTCGGGAGAGTGTGCGGTGCCCCACGGGCTATATAGTAGCCCCACCCTCGAACTCCTATGGCTAAGTGAAAGTGATAAAGCATTATAGTCCAGTTGCCTAGTTTGCTACGCTACCACCTCCTTAACAGACCAAGACGTTGGATTAAGTGTGAAAAAGCGCCTTCTTTGCAAACACCCCCGCACTATGTGCGTGGGGGCTGAAGCCAAGGACTGCCATCTTTCAGGTTATATATACATATACATAAACGGCCGCACAGGGAGTAGTCTACTACTTGAACGCACAAGTATAAAAAGCTCTTATATTATATTGAAACATTGTTTTCACAAATCATACATGTCATTTAAACATAATATCCTTCGAGCACTGCGTCTCTATTAAACAAGCGCTCAGGATTTCCTCAAAGTAGTGCTCGGCGGTACTCGGCTTCGTCCGAATCTTGGGATGCAACGTCGGTGTCCTTCATCTCGCCCAAGATGTCTTGACACGGGCCGAGCCATCCGCGCTCCTCAATACACGCCGACCGCTTCATTGCGTCGATACGATACCGCACCAAGGAACTGCTGCACTAAACCAAAATAACTCTTCGGTGGGGTCCGCCCGCCACAAATGAGTCATGACATGCTTCATGGCGAGTCCGGATAATCGATTCAGCTCGGCCCATTCGCCAACCGATCGGTCAACGGAAGAGGACGCCCGGACTATGGAATTGCGACCAATATAGCTCTTCCTTCAGGTTCTTCCGCCCCGGAAGTGCTCAGTCGCGTCCGCAGCGCTCGCCGCTAAGTCCAGATAAGCATCCTCCGAACTCCACAACTTGTCCAACTGAGCATACTTTGGATCCGTATATTTCCTTCGCAGCAGAAACGGTTTTCCAGCCGTAATAGCCCCGGCCTGACTCAGCTCCTCCTTGGCAGCTCTCAAAGCGGAACGGGCATCCTTGGATTCGGCGGTGGCCTTTTTTAGGCCCTCTTGCTCCGCTTGACGTTCTTTTCAAGAACCTCGCAGCGGTCGGTAATATTCTTCAACTTTCGCCATATCGGCCATTTCCTCTTTGCTTCGGGCAAAGGAGCAGCCCGTTCGCTTTTAGCTCTTCAAACCGCCCTTAAACGGGCATTACTATTTCGCTTGCTCTTTCGCTCGGCGAAGTTCCGCCAAGCTCCTCCACAAGAGCGGCACCATCTGCATTAAGCATACAAGTAGTAAGATATGGGCGTCAAGCTCCCTTACCAGGTGTCCGCGTAGAAGTCGCATACCTTGTGACTCGTCAAACCGTTTATTGACCGGTAGCGATGTCCGCATCCGCCTCGTCAAGTTGCCGCTTTAGTTCGGCATATTCATCGATCTGGCTGGCCATCGGACGCCCGCCACCTGTTTAAGAGCGGCGATATGTTATAATCGAGATTTTGATCCTCGCACGCTGTCAATTTTGACAACATACCGAGTCTCAGGGCTACTACCTATACAGGCGCATTCTATATGCATAACTGCCGGAAGGTACATCATTTTTGCGTACCTCGAACCCCGTCGAGAAGCTTCGACGGCTTCATGCAATCCGCTCTCATGGATGCAATTCTTTCAATCACCATACCCATTAGAGCGCGGTGATCTTCGAGATAGCCGCCGCTGAAAGCAGATCCTTCAACTCCTCCGACCGCACACCGCTTGGCGCGGACCTTCCGGCCCGCGGACTTGGGGAAACCCTCCGCGACGACACCTCGGGGTTGTCCGCCTCGCGAGGGTGCGGCAGGTGGAGGCGTTTCGCTCTCCATCATCTCCGTAAGAAGATCCCTCAAGACGAGCTCTCACGAGAAGGGCTGAGATCCGAACTACAAGGTACAATTTCGGTTATCTTTAGAAATAAATACAGAGGATGTTCCTTATTTACAAGACCCTTCTTTTTACTTACGGCTCATTGGAGGGCTGATCCCTTGGGGAAATAGTGCGGCTGGGTTACTTCCGGCGCGGACTCTCCGACGAAGATTCCTTTCCCTCTTTGAGGCCTTGACCTCCGGATCTTCCGAAGCGGTCCTCTTCTCTCCTCGAAAGATGGGACTTTTAATCCCTCCTTCCTTGATAGCCTCCTTTGTAGAAGCAGTTGCTTCCCCGCTCCCCCCTTTGCCTTCTTCAAAAGGCGCGGCCTTCAACATCTTGGTCAGCATGGGATCCGGCGTGGTCTCTGGGAGGGGAGCCGGACACCTTATTAACTTTGCCTTGGCTATCCACTCCTGTTCAAGAAACGGCTCCTTTAAAGGGCATATATATACGATAAACGAATGAACAGCTTGTCCATTACATGGACTACTTACTTGAATATCCGGCGATTGCAGCTTAGTCCTGCGTCCTCGGTCGAGTCCGAACACTTCTCTTGTGATCCGAAGAACAATTTATACATCTCCACAGGCGTCGTGCCCATAAAATTTTGGAGAGCTCGTGGTCCCTCCGGATTAAATTCCCACAAAGTGAGGGGGCGGCGTTCTGCAGGCGTAGGCGCCGGATCAACATAACTGCGCCATCGCAACCAGATTGATCTCTCTTTCTTGGAGGTCTCGAATACGGCCCTGCAGCAAAGGAACGCCCTTGGACGGCCCCAGTCGAGCCCTTGTTGACCCATGACGCCACCGCTGTGGTGGACTCGGGCGGAAGGCGGGAGCTGCGTCACCTATTTGGTGCCCCTGGAGCGGTGATATAAAACCACTCCGTTGCCACAAACCAAGCTCCTCTTGAAAAGAGCCCTCGGGCCACGGAGCATCAACACATTTGCTTATGACCGCCCCTCCGCACTCTGCTTGTTGCCCCTCGATCATCTTTGGCTCCACCTTGAAGGTCTTGAGCCACAATCCAAAGTGAGGGGTAATATGGAGGAAGGCCTCACATACGACAATGAATGACGAGATATGGAGGATGGACTCCGGATTCAAGTCATGGAAATCCAGCCCATAATAAAACATGAGCCCCCGCACAAAGGGATCCGTCGGGAAGCCTAAACCCCGAAGGAAGTGAGACACGAACACCACGTTCTCGCCGGGCTCGGGAGTGGGAATGGCCTGCCCTGGAGCAGGCAGCCTATGCGAGATCTCGCCGGTTAGATACCCGGTGTCTCGTAGCTTTAGCACATCTTCTTCTGTGATGGAGGAAGACATCCATCGGCCGTGCTGGCCGGAGCCGGACATCGTCGAAGGTCCGAAGCGCCTAAATCTGAAGCTTTGGGTGTTAGAACTCGAAGCGCGAGGCGAACTCGATGGAGGGTGTAAAAAGAAGAGGGCATTGGTCTCATTATAAAGAGGTTGAATACCAAGAGCCCACCCCGTGGTCGACTAGGACTCGCCTTTGATAGAGGAGGCGTGCCAACGGGCACGGTTGGGTTACCCACGTCCGTATTGATGGGAATCCCGGAATAAGGGGGGCATGATCTATGCTTTGACAAGACGTGCCAGGGAAACCGCCTCGCTAAATGCTTGAGGTGGAACAAAAAAAACAATTCATATAAAGACCAGCCACGGTGTGATGTCACGCCATGAATACGCCGCAGATCTGTGCAAAAGTTATTCTCTCTACGGTGGCATGTGGAACTTGTTTTGCAGAGCCGGACACTATCCTTGTGTTCAAACCTTCTATGAAGTATTCGGAGGAGGAACCCGCCTTGCAATGCCGAAGACAATATGCGCGCCGGACTCGTCGTCATTGAAGCCTGGTTCAGGGGCTACTGAGGGAGGCTCGACTAGGGGTGTCCGGATAGTCGAACTATCATCACGGCCGAACTCCAAGACTATGAAGATACAAGATTGAAGACTTCGTCCGTGTCCGGATGGGACTTTCCTTGGCGTGGAAGGCAAGCTTGGCGATACGGATATGTAGATCTCCTACCATTGTAACCGACTGTGTAACCCTAACCTATGCGGTGTCTATATAAACCGGAGGGTTTTAGTCCGTGGGGCGAACAACAATCATACCATAGGCTAGCTTCTAGGGTTTAGCCTCCTTGATCTCGTGGTAGATCAACTCTTGTACTACCCATCTCATAAATATTAATCAAGCAGTAGTAGCGTATTACCACCATAGACAGCGCCAGAACATGGTTAAAAAAATCGAGTCCCTTGTCTCCTGTTACCATCCGCCTAGACGCACAGTTCGGGACCCCCTACCCGAGATCCGCCGGTTTTGACACCGACACACGTACTAATCGTTTGTTGATTGTTGGGCTGTGAACGTGAGAGAAACGAAGGCCCAGTTGCTTTCTTGCCTGGGTAAATTAAGTTATCGATCAGTTTAGCCCTTTATTTAATCTGTTTATCGCTGCTGCAAGGAACCAGCGAGCCCGGGCAAGTGCCCAGGGTCGCTGGGCGGTGGCTCCACCACTGCTCCCCTCTCGTTGCTATGCATCACCATGATCTTGCGTGTGCGTAGGATTTTTTTTGAAATTACTACGTTCCACAATAGTTATTTTAGTATGAACTCTAGGATAGATTGATCAGAGAGAATAGCTTTGAGGTGGTTTCGTACCCTACAAATAATTTCTTCTTATGTTATCCGCTAGATAAGAACTTTGGAGTGATTATTCATCACACGTGAGGGATGGTTATATGATCCAGTTATATTAGCATTGTTGAGAGATTGCACTAGCGAAAGTACGGATCCTAGGCCTCATTTTCAAGCATTGCAATACCGCTTGTGCTCGCTTTTGCTACTTGCTACCTTGCTGTTTTTTTTCTTATTACAAAAATCTATATCTACTATCATTATTACAGTTGTATCACCATCTCTTCGCCGAATTAGTGCACCTATACAATTTACCATTGTATTTGATGTGTTGGGGACACAAGAGACTTTTTTATTATTTGGTTGCAGAGTTGTTTGAGAGAGACCATCTTCATCCTACACCTCTCGCGGATCGATAAACCTTAGGTCATCCACTTGAGGGAAAGTTCCTACTATCCTACAAAACTCTGTGCTTGGAGGCCCAACACGAGTCTACAAGAACAAGTTGTGTAGTAGACATCACACCACAACCGCCGCCGGCAGCACGACCACCCCTGCACGGACACCACTTTCGTCGATCTTCTGCTTCTTGAACACCGCCTTTTTGCTTTCTTTCTGAGCCTCTAATCTTGCCGTGTAGCCGAGTTGATCTTGCGGGCGGCCGCCTTCGTCGGATCCTCCACTACCGACTCCGGTAGCTTTTCGTAAGGGTTTTCCACGCGACGACGACGGCGAAAAAGCGCGGGAATTGAGGTGGAGAGCGGCGGGATGCGAGAGGAGAGAGTTGAGAAAGAGTGATTTTGCCGTGGAAATAGTGCGACCAACTCCAAATGCGCGGGCTCCACCTCAGTTTTGGGTGTCCCAAGATTGTCAGAGTCCTACGTGACTGGTGTCCGGATTCCTGTAAAGCCCCTGGTTTGGTTCCGGTTTACAGGAAAACGGAAGTCCGGACTGCTCCCCGGACAGATGTGGGACTCCCTTGAGTGGCTTGCGGTTGCGGGGTTCATACGGCACGGTCAAGACGGATGCGAGAGGTTTAAGAGTCCGTGCTGGAGATGCCCTAATACTACGACATGTTGATTAGTTTCATTGCAACTATTGATATACATTGATTTTTGATGAGATCAAATAATATCTGTATAGCTAACTGAGCGTAACTTAGATAGTGGTTTTCTTGTGGTGGAACCATTCTATCAAGATTTAAGTTCTAGACTTGACATAGGTGCCTGCATTTTTTAGATTTATTTTAGACTTTTCTACTATGTTTTTTAGTGTGGGAAGACGTTCCATCGACTATGAAGTGTCTATCATGACTTTGTCTGTCTCAATACGTTGTGCCAATTCAGTTTTTTGAA
This sequence comes from Aegilops bicornis, assembly GCA_021605145.1. NCBI lineage: Eukaryota > Viridiplantae > Streptophyta > Magnoliopsida > Poales > Poaceae > Aegilops > Aegilops bicornis. The sequence goes on along the minus strand of CM038673.1, from coordinate 558,298,918 downwards.
GGGTCCATAGCAATAGAACGTGTGTGTGAATGCACTCATAACATGAATGATGAGTGTATGTGTATACATGAGCATATGAGACCGGGATGGTTAGAATCAGAAGATCCCCATCACCGGGGTTAAAATCACGGTCTTCGCGTTATTCTGGATTTGTTTGAGATTTGGACGATCGCATTCAATGGGAGGAGACGTTCGCATCGACGACGAGGTCTTTCTGATGATTTAAATAAATTTCAAGATGATATGCCGGCTCAGTCTTTCGGAGGTGCTCATAGGGATAGGGTGTGAGTGTGTGCGTTCATAGAGGTGAGTGTATGCGCGTGTATATGAGCGCTTGCGTCTGTATTGTGTTAAAAAAAGAAAAAAAATCATAGTTTCATGGCATCAACTGTCGGTCACGTTGAAAAAATGGCATAAATGAACATGCGGGACACCAGGAAACGAATAAAAGAATAGAAGAACATGACGACCATTGTGGTCTTCAAGTCAGGTGATTTTGGGTGGACTTCCGTCCCGGCGCGCACACATCATCCCCCCCGTTCTCTTTCTCTCTCTGTCTCCGTCCGTGTGCCCGGAAATGGCGGGCGGGGGCGAGCTGGTGGTCAGCTTCGGGGAGATGCTGGTGGACTTCGTGCCGACGGTGGCGGGCGTGTCGCTGGCGGAGGCGCCGGCCTTCCTCAAGGCCCCCGGCGGCGCGCCGGCCAACGTCTCCATCGCGGTCGCGCGGCTCGGCGGCGAGGCCGCCTTCGTCGGCAAGCTCGGCGACGACGAGTTCGGCCGGATGCTGGCCGCCATCCTCCGCGACAACGGCGTCGACGACGGCGCCGTGGTCTTCGACGCGGGGCGCGCACCGCGCTCGCCTTCGTCACGCTGCGCGCCGCCGGGGAGCGCGAGTTCATGTTCTACCGCAACCCCCGCGCCGACAGGCTCCTCACCGCCGACGAGCTCAACGTCGACGTCATCAAGAGGGTACGCGATTCACGACCCTCCTTATTACCCGGTTTCTTTGTTTGCGATCTGGGGAACCAACTCGATCCCATCGAATGGAGCGTAGTAGAATCTTCGGCCAGTTTCTTGGATCCGGACGCGAGAGCTAGCTAGGTTTCTTGTGCTGCTGATTTGGTGCGCATCAGGTGGAATTTTCTTCGTCCTGTTCCTCTTGTTTTTCTAGGTGTCCTTTTCGTTTCGTGCAATTCGGGTGCTGAATCTTCCTTGGCAAATTAGGCGGATCTTGGTCGGATATTGTTGTGCCGTCCGGTTGGTTGGTACTGTACTTGCTCCTTTACTGGATCTGTCTGATACTTTAACCCATGTCATGTACAACAGTAGAATCCATGTGAAGTATGTTTCGTTGTGATGCGCAATAATTGAGATTTGAGAGTGTTAGCTGATTTGCGATGTCAGATAGATCTTGTCATGGTTAGCACTAAAACTTCTGAGAAAATGTTTGCACATTTGGTACTACCTCTGTTCCTAAATATAAGTGTTGGCAGTTCACCAAAACTTCTTATATTTGGTACTGTGGAACTATTTGGTACTGTGAAACTGAGACGTAATTTCAGAATGTGCATATCAGGTAGTTCGTTCGATATGAACATCTCCAGGACTATAGTCTAATGTCCTCAGCACACCTACGGATGACCAAGTTAACCGATTCATCAGCTCTGTTGAAGATGAGGGCATCGTGGCGTTTCCAAACGTTCCACATGGTAGGGGTGCAGATCGTACCTTGACATAGTCGCAGAGAAGCAGGTGATCAACATTTTCATCCATGGGGCAGGAGGGTCATGTTGGCTTGTATGTATAGTTCTATGATCGAGAACTACCACATATCAGGTGCTGCTAGATGCTTTAACTGTTCTTGGTTAGATTTGTGCTCTGCGTGCAGACTTTATAAGAAAGTGTTCAAATCTAACGATATGATTCTTAAATCTGTCGATTTCTTGCAAAGTTTCTGTACTGCACTGTTCTATTTCTTTGGAGGAAAATGACTCATAACTTATAATGCACCCAGGCTGCAGTCTTCCACTATGGATCAATAAGCTTGATTGCTGAGCCTTGCCGGTCGGCACATCTGCGCGCCATGGAGATCGCCAAAGAGGCCGGGCGCGCTTTCTCTCATATGATCCGAACCCAAGGGAGGCATTGTGGTCATCCCGTGAGGAGGCTCGCACCAAGATCTTGAGTATCTGGGACCAGGCAGACATTGTCAAGGTCAGTGAGTCTGAGGTCGAGTTTTTGACTGGCATCGACTCAGTAGAGGACGATGTTGTCATGAAGCTCTGGCGCCCTACCTTTAAGCTCCTCCTGGTCACTCTTGGAGGCAAAGGCTGCAAGTACTATGCCAGGGTATGCTCTACAAGTTTTTACAATCTATTGTTAGTGCTGGTTGTACTTTGTATGTCAAATCTAAGCTTCACTGGGCTTTGCCTTGTATCCACTCTGGACAAGTATATATACCTCTTGCAGAATTACCATTGAGACTTGAAGACTCATACTGTAACTGAGACTTGTGCTTTGTTGTATTTCACTATAGGATTTCCGTGGAGTTGTCCCATCGTACAAAATACAACAAGTTGATACAACAGGTGCTGGTGATGCATTTGTTGGTGCTCTGCTTCGAAAAATTGTCCAAGATCCATCATCACTGCAAGTAAGCTTGCCTACAAACACTTCCTTCAGCATTGCTGTCCTAGTTTCAATTTAGCTCTGTATAACTCATGCCGTTTTTCGTGCGTAGAAGTAGGTGGTTCACTAATTCCATATCTGCTGGTTGCCGCAGAATCAGGAAAAGCTCGAGGAGGCGATTAAATTTGCCAATGCATGTGGAGCAATCACCACCACAAAGAAAGGGGCAATCCCTTCATTGCCCACAGAAATTGAGGTCTTGCAGCTGATGGAGAATGCATAGATGCTTAATGATTTCGCTAGCTTCTAATTCTGCAAGTTGTATGGTACGCTGATGGAGAATATTCAGTTGTAGTGGATGATATCTTGTACTACCAGCCATAAATGGAATCTTGATCCATAAATTCTGCGGACGGCTCTGTATGATCTCTGTTCCATTTCTGAGCTTCTTTCGGATGTGAAACGGAGAGAATTATGTTATCTGTAATCCTAGAGTGCTGTTGCTGAGGAATATGTGCTGTAGGCTTTCTTATTTAGTTGAGGAAGATCTAGAGAGGCAGACTTTAGTGATTTTTATGTCAACTTTGAAGTGCAACAATGGAACCACAAAGTTGTAGAGAGCCTTGAAACGGTATGTGACGCTGTTGTAGCTTAACTTTTTCATACATAAATGTGGTTTCCTTTTTCTTTACTGTGATGATCTTTTGCTTCGTGGGTACTATAGGCGTGTTAGTGGTAGGAGCTAGAGCCCTACCGGATCTGGGGCGTAGGTGGTATGGGAAGGAGGGAGGCGGACGTGGGCTGGAGCGCGGCAGCCGGCGACGAGGCGCCGTCCTTGCGACGGCGGCGAAGGCAAGAGGCGGCTAGGGTTTAGGGTTTCCGGCTCCTCTGGGAGCCGGGCAATAGAATATTCTTATTGCTTGAATCTGAAAATAGTCTTACAATCTGTTTATATAATCATAACGTGAAATAAAACTAAGATAACTTGCGGGCTAAGCTTGCCCGGTGGGCCTCCTATGGCCGTAGGTCCGGACGGTCATAACAGTTAGAATCTTATATGTTGTTTTGGAACCATACATACCTCTTTCAGGGTCTAGTAGGTAGGAAAGGAAAGGAGGCAATAGAAAACACGAATATGCTTTCTTTGTGCTAAAGTGAAGTTGACAGTTTAAAGCATGATAAAGAATCAAACATGCAATCAAACGTAACTGGCGACATGGTTGAAACTTGTTAAGAGGGGCACCGTTAGCCTGTTAACCAGATTCTCCATGCAATCAAACGATGTGACATATGTGCACATTTGTACGCCCGGGCGCTCGGGAATGGCTGTTTCATCTCGTGGACACCACCTCCAGGAGTTCGCGGAGATATTGCTCGTGTTATGGGCAATCTGTACGGCAAGGAGAAAGACGATGCACGAATTGATTATCAAAGCCGTGTGATCATTCATGGCTTTGTGAAAAGGCTTATGGAGGAACTTCGTATCCTGCATGTGCAGAAGAGGACCACCCGGGCGCCAGGACAGGGGGCTTGCGCATCCGCAACGAGCCGGCGGCAAACTCGGCTCTGGGGGCGGTTGGGCACCCAACGGTCGCCCCCAGACGCCAATAATCTTATGATATCTTTTATGACTAGCATTAATTTCACTATAAATTATGTTCCTTTTGAAGTGTCTGGGAGCTTCAGTTGCATGATGCTATTGTACATCTTGAAACTTCTGAATGGACTGTTGTGGGTAAATATAAGCACCACCCTAATATACATAATTATTCTAATGATATTGACTAATATGTAATGTTAGGGACTAGTCGTGTAGGATGTATGAAAGCTATAGCAGACACTAATGTTGCTGATAATGTGGAGTTTCTGGGGCTACATGAAACTAAAAAATAAACAAATTCTTCTGGTTTCCTTCGTTTCATTTCTAGTAGCTTTGATTTTTCTTGGGTCTCTCTTCCTACTAAGGGGACCGCTGGGGCTATCATGGTATGGAGTTTAGTGTTGAACTTTATGATGCGATAGAAGCAACTATGTTGCCTACCCTAGTTGGAGGTGATTTTAACTTGGTTAGATTTGCAAAGGAATAAAGTAATGAGGTGGTTAATCATCTGTTAACCCACCTTTTTAATTACCATGTCAGATACATGGATCTTGTTCGAACTTAAACTTGTCAATAGATATTTTACATGGGCCAGTAATCAATATAACCTTATCATTGATGCCCTAGATATTCTTTTTGCTAGAACTGGTTAGGATCAAATCAGTTAAATTTCTCAAAATTTCAACTAGGGTTGTAAGTGATCCTTTTCTTACGCTAGGTGATTCTAAATTTTGTACCTTTTCTAGACATGTTTATTTATTTATTCTCAAGTTACATCTACTGAAACTTACGTCTTATTTAAATTCCTAGTCCATTTTGTAACAAAACCCTTTATTACAGCTCAGAAAACATTACACACCCAATCGCTACTTCTGGTCTGTTTTCTAAGCATGATCGTCATACGAATCTTATCCCATGCTAACCTCTAGCATTCTCTGCTTTTAGTCCTACTGTCCCTGCAGGTTCTACTGACATCCTCTGTCAGTTTGGAAGTGAAGATGGCAAACATTTTATCCCTAATAATAAGAAGGGTAACTTTGAATAAAAGCATTGCCAACAAATGAAAGTGGAAGATGGGACAAAGCAAACTACTAATTGATATTTCACATCTTAAAATATGAGCACAACATACTAGTACACTTTATGCAATGTATAATTATCTATTTGGCAACACCTCAACTTTAAAGATTACACTCAAGATATCTCAGCCAAGTTATCTGCTACATTAATTCATATACTCTCTAGAAACACTACCAAGTTATGTAGATACTTAAGCATAATATCTAAAATGATACATGCAAACACATTATGTAGATCAAGGGCATGCATTAACTCATAAGAGAACCTGAAAATGTTTGTTTGTTCAAATTAAATGGGAAATCATTATAACAAAAGATTTTCTCAAACAACCCAAACTAGATAATACAAAAAATTGCAAGAAAATCCAGTTTCGATTAACAATATATTTTTTGTAATCATAAATATTACAATTGTATGGCGGATTGTATCGTAATATAAATAATTATTTTTGCATTACTAATGATACTATTTCTGCCGAAATGTAGTTGCTCATACGGTACATATGAAACATCATGCATTAAAGGCAAGCTGAATTATGGTAAAGTAAAGAAGTTGAGTATAAATCTTGTTCCGGAGAACAAATATTTAGATTCAGTCAAACTTGGTCGGTGCATTGACGAAGTCTAGGACAGCCTAGAGGAGATACAACAAACTCGTGTGACACGTGTGGTGAACTTGTTGGTGTACTGTTGTTGGTCCCGAGACGCCGAGTTTCCTCCAGGAAGTCGTTGCCAACCTCTAGACCAAGTTGTATGAGATGGATGACATGTTCAAGAAGGTATTTCTTGGAATTGGTGCTCAACGGGTCTGTGCATAGCTTGGGGATGGTGAGATTGGGCATGTCGTACAAGGTGTTTGTGGCGTGGTTCAGGAGGCAAAGCTTGTACTTGTTTTGGATTTCCCAACACTTCATAGTGACCTTGCCCATCTACTCCATCATGCAGTGCCCGGAGCGGAGGGGTGTCACACCCGTCACCACAGCCCGAACTCGTTCCTCATCCATGTTGTCCCTGACTAGCTTCTTGACATCTTTGAGTTTACTGAGTTCATGCTCCTTAACGACTTCAATGGTGCATGTCTCCGCTTGTGATCCTTTGCAGCTACAAATGGATCATTGTTTAGAGAACCTCACACAGTCCCAGGTATCTAAATCGAGACTTCTTCATTTATATTGGCCATGGAAGCAATATAGAAATATCTCTTTGTTAGAATCTGGCATGCAAATTTCGTTGTTCACATTTGTAAGGGCATATTTATCCCGTAAGTGTTTTGGTGATTGATGACGATACTTTTGCGGACTAATCGTGTGCTTTGAGTTCCTCAGATGGTTCATCTCTAGGCACGTGACGATTCGGTGCCCCTCGGAGACTATTGAAGACGGCGTCGTCCTACGTTTCTTTTTGGTGGATTTGAGTCGTAGGAGAGTCGTACTATTAAGAGGGGGTCCGTGTCGGAAAGGTTTGGGTGGAATCAACACGTACACTTGTCCCTCCTTTCCCTGCATTTTGGAGCTTCCCTTCATTATCTTGGTTGTGCGGAAATCTGGCGACTACTGCTGTATTTGCGGTAGTACCGCAAGTACACGTGGTAGTACCGCTGGGTGTCACGGTAGTACCGCTCCTCTGGAGCGGTAGTACCATGACTCCCGAACCTAGTGCCGCTCTTGCGGTAGTAGGGCGGATGTAATTTTTATATCCGCGCCCCCACGGTAGTACCGCTGGCCCGCGGTAGTACCCTGGGGCCCACGGTAGTACCGCTCCTAGGAGCCGTAGTACCGCGGGCCCTCCTACCTAGTACCGTAGTTTCACGGTAGTAGGCGCCGCAGCGGTAGTACCGCCTCGGGAGCGGTAGTACCGTCGGATTTTGTACCACCGCAGTTTCAGCCGGAAGTTGGCACGGATGTAATTTATTTCATCCGCGCCCTTCCTGTGCCGTGACTCTCACGCCTTGCGGTAGTACCGCAAGGGAAAGCGGTAGTACCGCATAGCGGTAGTATCGCCTTATTCGAGCAAGTTCCGGCTGTCTTGCCGCTGTAGTATCGTGGTCCTCCACGGTAGTACCGCTGCAGCCTCATGATAATACCGCTACCGAGCGGTAGTACCGCGGCGTCATGGGCTGAACATGTGGATAACGGTTGGATCTTTTCCTCGACTATATAAGGCGTCTTCTACCTCTAGTTGACCACCTCTTCTCTCGAAGCTCCATTGTTGCTCCAAGCTCCATTTTGGCCCGATCTCTCTCCCTAGCCAATCAAACTTGTTGATTTGCTCGGGATTGGGTGACAAGGGCCCGATCTACACTTCCACCACAAGATATTTGATTCTCCCCCACTTATCCCTTGCGGATCTTGTTACTCTTGGGTGTTTGAGCATCCTAGACGGTTGAGGTCAGCGTGGAGCCATATTCCATTGTGGTGAAGCTTCGTGGTGTTGTTGGGAGCCTCCAATTAATTTGTGGAGATTGCCCCAACCTTGTTTGTAAAGGTTCGATCGCCGCCTTCAAAGGCACCAATAGTGGAATCACGGCTCTTGCATTGTGCTGAGGCGTGAGGAGATTACGGTGGCCCTAGTGGCTTCTTGGGGAGCATTGTGCCTCCACACCGATCTATAGGAGACGTACTTCCCTCAAAAGGAAGGAACTTGATAACACATCCTCGTCTCCACCGGCTCCACTCTTGGTTATCTTATCCCTTTACGTGTGCAAGCTTATTTGTGTTCCTATCCTTGCTTGCTCTTGTGCTTGTGTTGTTTGCATCATATAGGTTGTCCACCTAGTTGCACATCTAGACAACCTTTATTATTGCAAAGTTTAAATTAGTAAAGAAAAGCTTAAAAATTGTTAGTTGCCTATTCACCCCCCCTCTGGTCAACTATATCGATCCTTTCAATTGGTATCAGAGCCTCGTCTCTTTTTAAGGACTTTACCGTCCGAAGAGTATGGTTGACGTCGTAGATGATGTGGGGAGCACTCCGGTCTTGAATCCGACATCATCTACGGAGATGGGGGTACCTCGATCTCGTGAGGAATTCAATGTGGCGTTGGACACATTGAAAAACTCCATGACGAGCGAGGTCAAGGACATGTTTAAGGAATTCCTAGAAGGGCTTAAACTTTCCACCGCACCCGTGAAAGTGGGTGATCCCGCCAACACGGGAGCGGATGCTAACTCCGATAAGGGGAAGCTACTAGTGAGAAAGCCCCTCGTCTAGTGGTAAGAATGGCACCCATCTTTGCCCATGTGCAACCTCCCGTTTATGGTGGACCGATTCCTTCCACTCATTTGAATCATGCCGGTCCACCACCTAAGATTGATAAAAAGGAGGATTTTGATTCTTGGGTTTATCGTTTTAAGCGTCATTTAAATCATGTGAACACTAACCTTTGGAGAATCATTGAAGAAGGTTTCTATCCGCATGATCCGAGCAACTTTTCTCCAAGAGAGGTCGTGGACCATCAATTCAATGAGAATGCTCTCTTCATCATCCAAGAAGCAATCCTTCCCGAAGACCTCCCTCATCTCCGCCTTACTCCCGTGCCAAAGATGCTTGGCTCAAGGTGGTTTCCCTTTATCGAGGAAGCGCAAGCATTCAACGCTTCAATTATGAAGTGGTCCAAGATGAAGCCGATGAGTTTGCAATGAAGGAAGAAGAAGAACCTCGTGAGCTCTATCGGAGAGTAACCAAGCTTGCTGTCTCCCTCGGGATCATGGAAGTAAGGACACAGATGACAACTGGATCAAGCGCCAAATTCCTCAAGGCAATGATGCCCTACCACAAAGCCATGTCCTCCGTCATCCGTCAATGACCGGACTTCCACACCTGTCCTCAAGTGATGTGTTGGATGAGTTTGTGGCTATGAGCATATTGGACAAGACCGCCGATAATGCGGTGCTTCGCTCCCAAAGAGCAAAGAAGCCCAACCTCGCTTTGAAGGCCAAGATTTGTGTCAAGAAGATGGAGAGGAGGAAGAAGAAGAGAGCAACCTCGAAGATACTAAGTATGATTATCATGAACACATGGCCCTTGCTTCAAGACAATTTTGGAGCAAGAAGAACTCAAGGCCCAACTTCAACAAGAGAAACTCAAGTGGCACTAAGGGCAAGCAACGAGTGAGGACTTGTTTCAATTGTGGCAATGTGAGTCACTTTGTTGCGGAGTGTCCATATGAGAAGAGGGAAGACAATGGTGGCAAGCTCATCCGTAAGGACAAGGCCAAGTCTTTCCCCAACAAGAGCAACTTCCCAAAGAAGACTCCTCACAAAGCCTTGGTGGTTCAAGAAGAGTACAATGAGGATGATGATGATGATGAGGATGGTGAACCGGTTGCCATGGCCTCCGTGGCCATTGCAATGACTCCTCGGTGTCTCTCTTGGTTCACCCAATGAAAGCATCACCGCCAAGTGCCTCATGGCTAAAGCCACCAACAAGGTAACCCCCAACATCAAAACTACCATCATCAATCATTCTTCTTTGTGGATTGCATTGATGAACATGAGGGGACTAATGTGGAGAAAATGAATTTGAGATCTTTATGAGTAAACTCAAGGGCAAATCCAAGAAGCACTTCGTTGCTCTCTTGGAACAACTTGGTGAAGCCAATGTCATGATCGAGACTCATGAAGAAACCATCTCTAAGATGGAAGGGCATAGTCGTGACTATGCCGATGAGATTTCGGATCTTTCCAATGCTCTTGAGGAAGAGCTGGTCTTCGTTTGGCTCTTGAGGAGTCATACAACGATGATCATGCTAAATTAAAGAAAGACCTTGATCATGCTCTTGTTGTGTCTCGTGTGCTTAGCTCGAGAAGGCAAAGCTTGGAGTTGATCTTGCTAGACTCAACGAGGACTTTGACATTCTCGACAAGGCTCACAAAGTATTGAAGGGTGCTCATGCTAGTCTCAAAGAGTCTCATGATCAACTCCAAGTGAATCTAACCAAGGAGAAAGCCACCTTTCCTCATATGATATTGATTGATAATGCAAATGCTACTAACCCTTGTTGTGAGCATGTGCATCTTGTTGAGGAGAATGCTAAGTTGAAGGAGCAAATTGAAAAGGGCCTTGTCACATGCATTCAAGGTGAGAAGAACCTTAACGACCTTTTGAGTAATCAAAAGGAAGTTGTAACCAAGGACGGGATTGGGTTCGCGCCCAAGCCCAAGAGCAAGAAGAAGAATGACAAGACCAAGCAACCTCCTCCTCTCAAGCAAACTTTTGTGAGGGAGGGAGAGGGTGCTTCCAAGAAGAAGAAGAACCGTGCAAAGGGTGGCAATGCCAAGAAGGACAACGTCATTCCCATGAACATAGCCGGCGACTTTAACCCCTCATATGTGTTGTGCCGTGCTAGTGATGGGCATGTTTATGCTAAATTTGTTGGTTATTCTTATGAGTACATTGAATGGTCTATTTGGGTTCCTAAGACCCTCGTTACTAACATCAAAGGACCCATTACCAAATGGGTACCTAAAACCAAGCATTGATCTCTTGTAGGGGTTTGCTTCCGGTGGGGATCATGGTTGCTCGATAGTGGAGCAACAAATCATATGACCGGGAGCAAGGACATGGTGGTGGACGTGCAAGAGATTCCATCTATGCCCACCAATGTCGAGTGGGGTGATGCATCACATTCTAAGGTATTGGGTCTCGGCAAGGTTGTCATTTCTCATGATCTTACGATCGAGAAAGTCATGCTTGTTGAGTCCCTTGCATACAATTTGCTTTCCGTTTGTCAATTTGCAGTCATGGGTTTTGCTACCTTCTTTGACATTGATACTGTGGCCCTCTTGTGGAGCAAGACTCTTAAAGTAGCCTTTGTTGGGCATGTCGAAAACGGTCTCTATGTGATTAACTTTTCGGAGCGACCCACTAAGACCGCGACATGCCTAATGGCTAAAGTTGACGTGGGATGGCTTTGGCATCGCCGTTTAGCCCATGTCAATATGAGATCTTTGCAAAGTCTTCTCAAGGGGACCATGTCCGTGGACTAACAAATGTTAGTTTTGCCAAAGACCGTGCTTGCGGTTTGTATTGAAGGAAAGCTTCATGAGAAGGCTCACCCTCCCACGACCGTCATATACTCAAAGAGACCCTTGGAGCTCCTTCACATGGATCTCTTTGGGCCACCATCATTTGATAGTCTTGGAGGTAGAAAGTATTGCTTGGTGATTGTGGATGACTATTCAAGATACACTTGGGTATATTTCTTCAAGAGGAAGAGTGAGACTCAACAAACCGTCATCGACTTTGCAAATGAAGCTCAACGTCAACATAATGCAAAGATCTTGACTATAAGAAGTGACAACGGCACCGAAGTTCAAGAACTACACCTTGGATGAGTTTCTTAGTGATGAGGGGATCAAGCATCAATATTCTGCACCATATACCCCTCAACAAAATGGTGTTGCGGAGAGGAAGAACCGGACGTTGATGGATGCGGCAAGGACCATGATGGCGGAGTTCAAGTCTCCATACAACTTTTGGGCCGAAGCCATCAACACCGCATTTCATGCATCCAATCGGCTCTATCTCCGCAAAGGCTTGAACAAGACTCCTTATGAGATACTCACCAGCAACAAGCCCAACCTCAAGTACTTCCGGGTGTTCGGGTGTAAGTGTTTCATTCTCAACAAAGGTGTTCGTTTGTCTAAATTTGAAGCTAGAGCTCATGAGGGCATATTTGTTGGTTATGCTACAAACTCTCATGCTTACCGTGTCCTCAATAAATCCACGGGACTTATTGAGGAGACGTGTAACGTGGAGTTTGATGAGAATAACGGCTCCCAAGTGGAGCAAAGTGGCACTTGTGATGTAGGTGATGAAATTCCTCCCCAAGCCATAAGAAGAATGGGAGTTGGTTTTATCCTACCCATTGAGGAACCCCTTGTGGCCGAAGGAGAAGGACAATGCTCCACTCAAGTGGAGCCATCACCAACCCAAGGCCCACACGCTTCCGAAGAACAAAGTGAAGGCCCTCAACCTCTTGAACAAGACCAAGGGCAAGTTCGTGCTCAAGACGATGATGACACTCCAAATGATGCCCAAGGTCAAGTTCTCTCCCCCGAGCATGCTCAAGATGAAGATCATGCTCAAGACGGCGCTCAAGATGATCAAGTGACCCTCCTCATCTCACCTCCGAGGAGAAATTAGAGCGTCGTGCCAAGATTGCTTCCAAACTCACCACCAAAGGTCATCTCATGGAGAATGTGGTTGGAAGCCTAAGAAAAGGGTAAGCACTCGTGAGACAATTGGCAAACTATTGTGAACATCACGCGTTTGTCTCTTGTGTTGAACCCCAAAAGGTCTATGAGGCGCTCGAAGACTCGGATTGGCTCAATGCCATGCATGAAGAACTCAACAACTTCGAGTACAACAAGGTGTGGAGATTGGTGCCAAGGCCATCGGAGAACCACAACGTCATTGGAACCAAGTGGATTTTCAAGAACAAGCAAGATGCTCATGGGAACATCATTCGCAACAAGGCAAGATTGGTAGCACAAGGCTACTCCCAAGTCGAGGGTATCGACTACGGTGAAACCTTTGCTCCCGTTGCTCGTCTTGAATCCATTCGTTTGTTGATTGCTTATGCTTCCCATCACAACTTTAAGTTGCAACAAATGGATGTGAAAAGTGCTTTTCTTAGTGGTCCCATTAATGAGTTGGTCTATGTCAAGCAACCCCCCGGGTTCGAGGACCCCTACTTCCCAGATCATGTGTATCAACTCGATAAGGCACTCTATGGCCTTAAACAAGCCCCACGTGCGTGGTATGACCACCTTACCGAGTTGTTACAAGATCGTGGATTTGAAGTGGGGCAAATCGATCCCACTCTTTTTACTAAGAAGGTCAATGGGGAGTTGTTTGTATGCCAACTATATGTTGATGATATTATCTCTGGTTCTCCTAACAAAGCTTTCAATGAGGAATTTGCCGCTCTCATGACCTCCAAGTTCAAGATGTCGTCGATGGGAGAGTTGAAGTTCTTCCTTGGTTTCGATATCAAACAAAGAAGAGAAGGAACCTTCATCAACCAAGCCAAATGCACTCAAGACATGCTCAAAAGATTCAAGCTAAGTGATGTCAAGCCGGCTACTACACCAATGCCCACCAAGTGCCAACTTGACATTGATCCCAATGGTAAAGCGGTGGATCAAAAGGTATACCGCTCCATGATTGGATCCTTGCTTTACCTTTGTGCATCTAGACCGGATATCATGTTGAGTGTGGGAATGTGTGCACGGTTTCAAGCCGCATCGAAGGAAAGTCACTATGTGGCGGTCAAGCGAATCTTTCGATATTTGGCTCATACCCCAAACTTTGGCTTATGGTACCCAAGAGGAGCAAACTTCAAGCTTGAAGAATTTACGGATTCCGATTGGGCGGGAGACAAAGTGGATAGGAAGTCCACTTCCGGAGGGTGCCAATTTCTTGGTTGCTCCTTGGTAAGTTGGTCTTCCAAGAAGCAAAGTTGTGTGTCTCTCTCGTCCACCAAGCGGAATATGTGGCGGCAGTAGTTGTTGTGCTCACCTCCTATGGATGAGGCAAACTTTAAAGGAGTACGGTGTCATTTGTGACAAAGTGCCTCTTTGGTGTGATAATGAAAGTGCCATCAAGATTTCTCTCAACCACATGCAACACTTCAAGACGAAGCACATCGAGATTCGTATCATTTCATCCGGGATCACATTAGGCGAGGGAGATCGAGCTCAAGTATGTCAACACTCAAGATAACCTTGCGGATATATTCACGAAGCCCTTAGATGAAGCAAGATTTCGGGAGTTAAGGCATGAGCTAAATATCATCGATTTGAGCAATGTGACTTGAGCCCGTGCACTCCCCACCACACTCAACTTGTTGTCTAGTTTAGGTGTAGGCATGGACATAGGGGGAGTGTTGTTCTCTCAATGAACTCTCCCTCCCCCCATTATGCATAAATCGATCACCTCTTTCACATTAGCCATTTTTGATGGTACTTGTGTTCAAAGACGAGTTTTGGTCATGGGCCCAAGGATAATTCTTCGCGGTGCCATACCATCCAACTCAAACATAGGTGGCTTCGGCCACCGCCCTCTCTCCTTGAGAGGCCTTGTTGCTTGGTGGTTTCTTGTTGTCTTTTGCCTCTGGTTTGTGTTAGAGTTTGTGGTTTCTTGTGTGTGAAAAGTTTCCTTGCAAAGGCCCTCTTTTCGTTTTTGAAACCTGCGGTGACTTGAGTTCACGGTACTACGCTGACCAGCTGCGGTACTACCTGCCACGGTACTACCGCTTGCGGGAGCACGGTACTACCGCGACCTCACGACAGTAATTTTTTACTGCCGCCCGGTTGAGCGGTACTACCCCTCGGTGCGGAACATCCGCCCGAGCGGTACTACCGCGACGGTTCGAGGGTGTGGGGATAAGGACGGGCAGGGGGAGTTCTAACTCCCCATACCCATTCGTTGTCTTCTCCCCACGTCACCTCCTTCTCTCCCTTGCTCAAGAACGGAACCGACGTCCTTCGCCGGATCTCCTCCACCGGCTGCCCTCCCGTGATTCCGACCGGTGGGATCCTTCCCCACCACGTGCTCTTGCTATGGACCCAGGTTTTTCCCCAACTCCCTCTCCGTGTTGATGGTGTTTGGTGTTTCTAGGTTTTGGGGGAGGCTTGTGTGTTCTTGAGATTGATAGGCTTCATCTCGGCAAGAATAGGATGAAGGAGTGTGGTATTGCATAGGATTTATATGTGTATTGTTGTCATGCGCTAGATCTGATCACTGTAGCACCGCCGTTGTTTCGCGGTTCTTTTCAGATTCAAATTGCTAGTTGGATCTGCTGCGACGCTGATACTACCGCCCGTATGGCGCGGTATTACTACCGCTTGCACGGTACTACCGCCCTTCGGTGCGGTACTATCAGCGCTTCATGCGGCACTAAAGCTCTACTTCCGCTCCAACCACGGTACTACCGTGATGACCTCGCAGTACTACCGCTGTTTGGAGCGATTAATGCTTTAGTGCCGCAGGCTGTCCTACCGTGACTCACACCTATCGCATGCCAACTTTCTCATATGTCTCCTATGTGTTTCTTGTGCTTTATCGTGGCCTTTGCATTGATCTTCTTTACGTCTTTGGTGCTTTGCGTGTGTGTCTCAGGTGGTGGCTCTCGCTGGTCCAATCCCAGCCGTGACACTGGCTCCAAGCGTCTGCGCAACCCCGATGAAGCACCAGAGGGCTCCTCCTCTGCCCCCAAGCGCCATGTCAAGACAACTGCCAACAAGTTCAAGGAGCCCGCCAAGGGCATGGATGAGATGCCCCAATCGACTACGTCCGTCTCGTGCAAATTGATCCGTCGTGACCCCTCGTTCCTCTGTCGAGGGCTGTGAGCTGTTCTCGAACAAGCATCAAACCAACGTCTATCTGGATGTCATCAAGAACAAGCGTAATACCTATGTGGATGTGAAGTGGATTGACATGCATCACTTGAGGAAGGACAAGTTTCGTGCCTACTTTGGAGAGGCTCGACTTGGTGGAGCAGTTTGGCATTGAGCATGTGATATCCTTTCACCTTGACTATGATCCTGAGCTCATTGGTCAGTACTTTGCTTCAGTTTACTTTCACCCCAATGAGGAGAGAGGAGGATGACCTGGATGACCAATGGCCGTAAGTCGATCAAGCTACAGAAGGAGTTCATGGATTTGCTCCAAGTTCACGATGGCCAGGCTCGACTCTCCCGTGGGTGTTCGCCCCCATGCCAACTCTGACTCTGCCAACAAGGACAGGCTTGAACCGTACTATGTTGAGAAGATGTTTCCAAGTGGCAAGATAGGGTTGGTGCTCAACTCTTTTCTGGATATCATGTACCGCATCTTCCGCAACTCCTTGTTCCCTCGCATTGGTGACAAGGACAAGGTACATGCCTATATGGTGGATATGATGCTCATCTGCGAGGAGGCTCGTTTATCTCAGACTCAGCCACTTGATGTCTCACACATCATGTGGTGTGAGCTTCGGTTTGCGGTGTTCAACCGCAAAGTGCCTATCTCACGGGCCCCTATCTGCTTCTGCTGATCCCGAGGACACAGGAGAAGAGGGTCCCCGGTGAGGAGTTCCTGGCCCCTGCCCGGATTCGCCATGACCCCATCTGTCTGCGTGTCAAACCCAACTGGGCCAACACTACTACTCGTGTCGAGGCGTCTGCTGCTAGGGCTGCTGTTGGAGAGGAGGATGCTGGCGCCGAGAATGTTGCTGAGGGCCATGCTGCTCGGCCTTCCCAGAGCTCCTCTATGCCTTCATGGGCCACGGTCAAGGACAAGATGAAGACTCTTTTTCGCATGCAAGCCAAGGCGTGACAGACTCACGTGGCATCCAAGGAGAGTCGTCATTTGGGACAGAAGATCTTGAAGCTCTGTGGCGAGGATGTGTCTGGCGGGTCTCGAGGAGCACATCACTCCGAGGCCGAGTGGATGGAGAAGCAAGGCTACAAGTGGACTGATTACGAGGAGGACGCCGAGGAGTCCATCCCCTGCCGAGGAGTCTCGACGGAGAGGGTTGGGACGAGTTCCCTCCTGCTTGAGCCACCGCTTGTGTGTAGGTGTCCTCTCTGCCTTTTTGGCGTCTCGATGCCAAAGGGGGAGAGAGCGTAGGGATTTGCAAGTCTTGTGTCGTGTTCGCATTTGGTGTGTTTATTGCGTTCTCGGTTGAACCTCGTTTTAGTTGATTTTCCTTCATATGGTGTAAGACATATGCACTCTATCTATCTTAGCAAGCTTGTGTTATATTGTGCTATATGTTGCTTAGATGTTATTCTTCGGGCCTTTGTCTCTAAAATATAGGGGAGTGGTGATCCTAGTACGTGTGCTATGCAGTCCAAAGCATTCATCCAGTGCACACGTCTAGGGGAGCCGTCTATATTTTGGAGAGGAGGGGTTTGCCCTTGCTCTATATTATTGTATTTTTGTGCAAATCCGTATTGTCATCAATCCACCAAATAGGGGGAGATTGTAAGGGCATATTTATCCCGTAAGTGTTTTGGTGATTGATGACGATACTTTTGCGGACTAATCGTGTGCTTTGAGTTCCTCAGATGGTTCATCTCTAGGCACGTGACGATTCGGTGCCCCTCGGAGACTATTGAAGACGGCGTCGTCCTACGTTTCTTTTTGGTGGATTTGAGTCGTAGGAGAGCCGTACTATTAAGAGGGGTCCGCGTCGAGAAAGGTTTGGGTGGAATCAACACGCATACTTGTCCCTCCTTTCCCTGCATTTTGGAGCTTCCTTCGTTATCTTGGTTGTGCGGAAATCTGGCGACTACTGCTGTACTTGCGGTAGTACCGCAAGTACACGCGGTAGTACCGCTGGGTGTCACGGTAGTACCGCTCCTCTGGAGCGGTAGTACCGCGGCTCCTAGGCCTATTGCCGCTCCGGTGCGGTAGTAGGGGCGGATGTAATTTTTTACATCCGCGCCCCCCACGGTAGTACCACTCGTCCAGCGGTAGTAGCTGGGGCCCACGGTAATCTTGCTCCCTAGGAGCCGTAGTACCGCGGGCCCTCCTACCTAGTACCGTAGTTTCATGGTAGTAGGCGCCCATAGCGGTAGTACCGCTCCTCGGGAGCGGTAGTACCGCGTCGGATTTTGTACCACCGCGGTTTCATGAAGTTGGCACGGATGTAATTTATTTCATCCGCGCCCTTCCCGAACCGTGACTCTCACGCCTTGCGGTAGTACCGCAAGGGGAGCGGTAGTACCGCAATAGCGGTAGTACTCGCCTTATTCGTGCAAGTTCGGCCTGTCTGCTGCCATGTAGTACCGTGGTCCTCCACGGTAGTACCGCGCAGCCTCGCGGTAGTACCGCGCCACTGGAGCGGTAGTACCGTGCGTCGCGGGCTGAACATGTGAATAACGGTTGTATCTTTTCCCTCGACTATATAAGGGGCGTCTTCTACCTCTAGTTGACCACCTCTTCTCTCTCGAAGCTCCATTGTTGCTCCAACTCCATTTTGGCCCGATCTCTCTCCCTAGCCAATCAAACTTTTTGATTTGCTCGGGATTGGGTGACAAGGGCCCGATCTACACTTCCACCACAAGATATTTGATTCCCCCCACTTATCCCTTGCGGATCTTGTTACTCTTGGGTGTTTGAGCATCCTAGACGGTTGAGGTCACCGTGGAGCCATATTCCATTGTGGTGAAGCTTCGTGGTGTTGTTGGGAGCCTCCAATTAAGTTGTGGAGATTGCCCCAACCTTGTTTGTAAAGGTTCGTCGCCGCCTTCAAGGGCACCAATAGTGGAATCACGGCTCTTGCATTGTCTTGGCGTGAGGAGATTACGGTGGCCCTAGTGGCTTCTTGGGGAGCATTGTGCCTCCACACCGCTCTAACGGAGACGCATTTCTCCTCAAAAGGAAGAAACTTGATAACACATCCTCGTCTCCATGGCTCCACTCTTGGTTATCTTATCCCTTTACTTGTGCAAGCTTATTTGTGTTCCTATCCTTGCTTGCTCTTGTGCTTGTGTTGTTTGCATCATATAGGTTGTCCACCTAGTTGCATAGCTAGACAACCTTTATTATTGCAAAGTTTAAATTGGTAAAGAAAAGCTTAAAAATTGTTAATTGCCTATTCACCCCCCCCCCTCTAGTCAACTATATCGACCCTTTCAACATTGTTATGTATACACACATGGAGAAAGAATCTTGTCCCATATGAATATGGGTTGATCTTGCGGGTGTTTCACCGCTTTAGCCATATCATTCATATCCAGACTCCGATTGCGTGTTCTTCATCTCGCCTTGAATCTATCAGCTTACTCTTGATCATCACATTGGTTTCTACATCACTGGCCAACAAACATTCAGAGGAACATCGACAACCACCATACGTCCATCACCCATGACTACGTTATCAACAATGACCACTTCATCTTTGGACACCTTCACCGGAAGCAAGGCCGATACCTACTTCGTCAAGGCTAAAGGTGGCGTGAGGTATCACTCCGTCACAAAGCTTTGCCATTCACCTTGCCATTACCTTCTTTAGCCATTCTACCCATTTCGTTGATCCTATTGAGACTAGCTATTTGAGTATTGCCACCATAGTGACATTTTCATCATATACATCATTGCTATCTTGAGCATCGCATAGTGAGCATCGTATACATATTTTGGTGTTCTTGAGCATCTATTATTGCTATCTTGAGCATCATGTACATCTTCATCATCTTTATCGAAAAAAATGTACATCTTCATCATATACATCATTGCTATCTTGAGCATCATATACATCTTCTGCTGTTCTTTGTACTACCTTCACAGTTAATGAGTAGATCGGAAGTTTCCCCGTAAAAAAAAGTAGTTTGCACATCACTTGGTATCTTGTGTACATGACTAAACTTATAGAGAATTTCTTTTCCCTGTATTTAGAGTAGAATTAGGAGAAATTATGGACGGACGTGTTCATCTCACTTCATGTGTACAGCCGATTTCCTCTGCATCATGTGGTGAGAGGCCAGAGGGTACAGCTACTCAGTCCCTGTGCAGGGTGAAGCTGTCGTACACCTTGCCGTCGCTGGACCGCCGGTACTCGAACTGGAGCGACCTGGCGTCGGACGCCGTGAGCTTGCCGAAACCATAGTCCATCTCCCGGTACACGCTCCACGGCGGGGCCTCGGCGGTGAAGTTGCTCAGGTGGCTGCCGCCGCCCCCGACGACGACGTGGACGGTGCCGTGCCCGTCCGGCACGCACCTCTCCTCGTAGACAGGGCACGTCCGCTCGTACTGGTGCACGTGGCCGTAGAAGGCGACGTCCACCTGGTGGCGCCGCCACAGCCCCTCCAGGCTCTGCCGCGCCATGGGCTCCGCGAAGGCCCCGTCGTAGCCGTAGAAGAAGCCCGAGGAGTAGCCGAGGACGCGGTGCGCGATGAAGATCAGCCACGGCTGCTTCGCCCGGTCCACCGTGCCCAGGCAGCGGTCGAGAAACCTGTACTGCTCCGTGCCCTCCCGCCAGTCGTGCTCGCTGTCTGCCACGCAGAACCGGAACATCCCGTAGTCCATGGAGTACCTGCCCAAGTGCCCAACACAAGGTTAAACCAACCATCACCATGGATGCATGCCCTGCAGTGCTGCCATTGATGATGACAAAGAGTGTAATATACCAGAAGTTGTCCCTCTTCTCCGTCGGCGCGTAGTACATGGTCTCGGCCGGCACGCCGCACTCCCCGCCAGAGTCCGTGCCGTTGTACAAGGACCCGCTGTTGGGGAAATCTCGCTCGTGGTTCCCGCTGCAACACCGATCGATCACACAGTCATCCAAGTTATTATCCTGAAAGTGAATTGACTCATGAAATGCTTGGAGATCCTGCAAGAACCGGATGAACCTGCATACCTTGCGATCATGTAGGGCACTCGGGAAGTGATTGGCTCGACCTGCTGCGTGAACTGATCCCACTGCGACAGATACCCGTTGGCGTAGGAGATGTCGCCGATGTGGAACACGATGTCGGTGTTGTCCAGGTCCCTAATGAGCGCGTCGGTGGTGTTGAGTGATGCAGGCTGGTAATTCTGGTACTCGTTGCTTCCGTCTCTCTCGTCCTATAAACCAGGGCAGCATATGTAAATTCAGAAGGATCGCCCATTTGGCACACCTAAAATGTACTCTATACGACAATTGCAACCTGAATTAGCAGGTGCTGTCAACCATATCCTTACCTTTCCCATGTCACCGAAAATAACAACCCGCTGCAGTGACTTTTGCCCGGGATAAGGAGGTGCTCTGAAGGATTTGGGCTTGCCCCATATAACTTTTCCACCATGGAGCGTGTGTGCGATTTTGTAGTAGTATCTGCAAGAGAGAAACTGCATTGTCAGACCAGTATTTGTATTTCTCATAACTGAGACAACTCTTTGTACAACATAGGGCTGGAATTTACTCTTTCTCTGGCGATAGATTCTTCAGGAAAGCTGTGTGTATGAAGCCTGGATCCCTCCAACCAACACTACGAGCAGGTTCTCCTGCGTGACCAAAAGTACAAATCAGTTCACAAACATTCAGAACCCAGTGTACTTGTCATGGCTATCGGACAGCATAACACCGAAATTTACTACTAAACGGAACCAATTCAAACCAAAATAGGATTGCGCAAACAACGTCAACAAAACTAAAATGCAAAGAGACTGTTACAGGCATCATACCACAGAGGCTCTCGCGACCAAAGGTGACAGTGTCAGCAGTCGCGTGCACAGGATGGCTCCCTTTCATGCCCCATTCAACAAAGGGGTGCGCCTCACTGGTGCCATACCCACTTGTCCATGTGACAGTCATCTAGCATGACATACATAGCAGAAACCCACCCACGGTTCAGGGAAGTTTTAACAGCAGATATATAAACGATATGAAGTGCCAGCAAAACCCCACCTCGTTCCATGTTTTCCCGAGCGCTAGACGTGGGTAAACCGGGGCTTTCGGGTTCGCGAAGACGATCCTGTTCGACACCGCCACGAGCGTTGGCTGCAAAATGAATTATTTGAAGTCAGTGTGTTTTTTCTTTTGTGATTGAAAGTGGATAACGCAGCAGGGCGTGATGTGCTAGTGCTACTGCTAGTAACTCACATTTGAGAGTCCACCGGTGAAGAACCCGAAGGAGAAATCCTGCCGCTGGTTGATCAACTGGAACCTGAGAGCCCCTTGCCCTGACTTGTTATAACCTGACGAGTAATTCGCAAACTGATACTGAAACCAGCACAAAGAAATAATTCAAGTCAAGACTTGGCACTCCCATTCAAACTCTGAAGAATGTGAAGATTGCTCTGCTCAGTGTATATGGCACGCACCTTTATTGGCGCCGAGCAGATCGCAGGGCCAGGGCCTGACCCGTGGGAACCAGGGCACGTGGACACGCTGCAGGAAAGAGCAAGAAGTAATCAGATATAACTCGGTCGGACCACAGTTGAAAATCTGAGCATTCAGAAAACGAAAATGTACTAGTAGAGCAGTTCATACTTGAAATTGGAAGGGGAGAATACCCCGATCCAGTCGCCGTCGCTTGCACGTGGTATTTTGAATTCTACGGTTACCCAAGCAGTATCTTCGCCCTGTCGTCCACAATATCGTGTCAGTTTTTTTGTACATGTAGATGTAGGGGGAAAAAAGTAGTAGGACCAAAGAAATGAGGTCAACAGGAATCAGGCTTGCATAATCACGCGTGCATATTCCATCGAATGTACCATCAGTTTGACCTGGGGCAGGGCAGTGGGCACGCGCGGTGTGAAGGCAGAGCGATAAGAGTGGGCGCACGTCAGCAGTGGAGGAATATCGACGACACGGCACGTGACCATCTCTCTCGCTCCATGGGTTGACTTGACTTGAATAATGGAGGCACATGCACGATTGATCGATCGATCTTTGGCACTTTGTACCGAGGCGATTGGGAGGACGGAGGAAGCACACACGGCCAGGCTGGGTGCGTCGAGAAAACGGCCGGCCGCCGGCAAACCAAGCATCCATCCCAGGTCAACTGGAAGCCAACTGGCTGCTAGTGCGATGTGTTGGGCCAACTGGCTAAGGATGAAGGATGCCAGGGCGGGAATGAAAGCGACATGCTTCATCAATGCGCACGAACGCTCCAGAGCTCGGCCGGCCGTGCAGGACGACGGCAAAGGATCGAGTTCCAAGTTTCAGAGTAATATTTGCGGAGTTTCTCAAGAATCGGAACGACAATAGCTCGAAGAGTACCATGTTTGTGCACAGTACAGCTTCTACTCTACGTGCTAGAGCTAAAGCAGAAGCAGGCGCTGCCTACGTCTACGTACCTACCGGCCTCCAGAACTGACAACTGTGGACATGGAGTGGCCACTGCTACTGCTAGAGCTAGTAAAAAGGGCAATGGAAAGAAAGAGGCGCAGGAAGGAAGGTCCAAGGTGCTGCGTACCCGCGAGCCGAGGAGCTTGGGCGACGCCCGCACGGCGGCGGAGGCGTCCAGGGCGACGCGGGCGCG
Organism: Aegilops bicornis; assembly: GCA_021605145.1. Taxonomy (NCBI): domain Eukaryota; kingdom Viridiplantae; phylum Streptophyta; class Magnoliopsida; order Poales; family Poaceae; genus Aegilops; species Aegilops bicornis. Next base: position 558,275,651 of record CM038673.1, on the reverse strand, counting down.
GTGGATGGCGATCCGCGAGAGCGGGTGCACGCCGTGCCCGTCGGCGCCTCCGCCCCAGCACGCGGCGAGCAGGAGCAGGGGCAGCCACGGGGCGAGGCGGGCGCCTCTCATATCTGCTTTGCTTGCTCTTGTGTCTGAGCAGGCAGGGAACGGGGGCCGGCTTTCCTTTCTTTTATGGAAGGAAGGAGCCGCGACAGGAGAGAACACGACTGCGCCTGCGCGAGAGAGGGGAGGGGGCGGGTCGACATGGTGTTGACTCTGCAACGTGTTAGGGCGGCTTTCCCCGGTTTTTTGTATTTAACCAAAGGAGACGGGATTCGGGGTGATGCGTCCACATGACACACGAGAGTTTTCCACGAAGGCTATATCTCTTTCTTTTTGGCGTGGCCACGAGGCCTAATTGTTGGCACCAAATACTACGGGGGACGCTAGGCGGATAATAGAAATATGTCGACCGCCTCCCTGACCATTGGATGGAGTTGTGGTTGACCGTCCGATTTACCCACGTAAAACCATCTTTACAACAAATGTGTCGTTACAGTTCTCCCTTTGAAACATCCTACTTGTTGCAATAACCGCATTTTTCACAACAGAGGTCCTGCTGTTGAAATTTTGGCAACAAAGGTGTTGCTGCAAAAAAAAAAATATTTCTTTTTTGCAACAGAGATCCCATTGAAGAAATTTTTCACAAGTCAGAATGTACTTGCTGCTGTTGACTTCGATCTAAAGTTCACATATGTGCTTCTGTTGTTGACTTCGGCACGGTCTCTTGGCCTTTCCTCATCAACGTCCTTCGGTACCTGGCGTTCGGAAGACGTTGGATTGATTGGATTGTCATCCTCATGTCCACCTCCAGCACGGGGTCTTCATCAATTGTTCCCCTAGGTCTCCAATCGCCCATGCATGCGGCCTGCGCCAGGGAGCCCCCATCTCCCCCGTGCTCTTCATGACAATCAGTCAACTTACACCTATTCGTTCTTTTTTTGGTCATTTGTTGAAGATGCTCAATTTTTTAACTAGGCAAAAGTTTTGCCATTTTAATTGATTAAAAGAGAAGGTTTAGAGTTCAGGCCAAAGACCGGATTACAAAACATCACTCTCGCGGTATAAAGAGCATCTACAACCGGGCGCACTATATTCGTCTCATACGTCCAGGCAGGCCGTCTAGTTACTGACCGGTCACAAAATAATGGTCCAACTGGAGCTCTCAAACTGGTCTCAAACGTCCGGGCTTACTGGCATCCCTCAAATCCGTCCCAAATGTAGGGCGGGTATGAGGCGGTCCGTGCACGCCCGCCACGTCAGCCCGGCCACCGCTGGCCCACCCCAACCACACAAAAAACACCGTTCGGCAGAAACCCTAGCTCACACCACTCTGCGCCGCTCCCCTCCCCTTCCAGACACTCTCATTTTCCCAATCTGCCAAATCCCTAGCACCGGTGAGCATATCCAACACCGACAACCACTCCGACGGCAGATCCGGACACGAGGAGGAGCTGGCGCTCCGTATCGCGCTCGAGTGCTCGTGGGTCGATACGGGCGGTAGCTTCGGGTCCGGTGCGACGCCCCCTGTCGCCCATCTCGCCAGCGCCGGCCCTTCCTGCCCCATGCGCGGATCTGGGAGGCCTGCCAGATCTGCTCCTCCCGCCCGACCGCCTCCTCCACCTCCGGTCGCTGCTCCGTGCGAGCAGCGTTGGGTCTAGTGCCCGCTCAGTCGACGCCGTGTATGCGGACTCCGGAGTCAGAGGCACGAGCTGCTCACCGCGAGAGGCAGAGGGATAGGGAGGAGGTGGGTGGGTCCATCAGATCCGCGCAGTCCGCCCGCCGTCGCGGGGTGTCTGACGAGGAGGACCGTCTCTTCGACTAGGCGTGCCGCAAGTCACTGACTGAGGTGGAGGCGATGGCCCGACGGCTCCGAAGGCTCAACGCCAAGCAGCTCCGGCTCGGCATTGAGCAATCCGAGCGGGATCGGAGGCGGCGGAGGTAGCGAGGGAGGCGACGAGGGTGGCCAAGCTCATGCGCCGGCAACACCACGTCACCCGGCGCTTGCAAGGCTTCATCGTCATCTCCGATTCTTCGTCGTCCGAAGGGTCCGACATTGACCCACCTCCTTCCGCGGACTCCTACAACTGCACCGGCGACCGGAAGGGCAAACGGGCGGCGCGGAAGTGGTGAAGATCCGTCTTTATTTCATGTTTTTAGTTGTAGTTTGAACTTGTCCGTCGTATTATGTGTATTATGTGAATTTTGGCTATCTTTCTATGATCCGGCTGTGATATTTTGATGAACCGATTGTGCATTTCTATGTCTACTCATGATCTAGGTAGTTTTGCTCAACGTTGCATGGTTTAGTATGAAAATAAAGAACGTGGGTGTGAAGACACGAATATAGGGAGTGTCTTGTCAGTGCCCGCGGATGCGCCAGGCGTGTCCGCGGGCGTTTGAGGGGCCGGATTTGCTAAGTACGGTTGTAGATGCTCTAATGTTACACAAAATGCTTTGCTCGTGCACGGCTCCAAAGCGAGCCCTCCTTTTTGACCTTGGCCACCAAGACTGGCCGTATTGTTGAGAACCGACATTAACGAAGCGTCTTTAGCGAATCGTCGTTAGAAAATGTAGTTAGCGATTATTAGTGTCCAAGCGTCGTACGGATGCATCTGTCCGTATAAGCGCCTCTTTGTACAGCCGCCTTCACAATGCGTCCTAAATCTTGTATAAATATGTGATTCTCAATCAATGAAAAGCATCAGATCATTCATACAATCACTTTTATCTTTACACGTTATCAGCACCGCTCTGCCGAAAGAGAGATAGAGCCATGACCGGGAAGGACAAGAAAAGCTAGGTCATGGCAGGGAGAAACCTGTCATCAGCGGCTTTCGCTTTCGCTCGCTTTATCCAAAGAGAGATCCGTCGCCTTTCCCCCACTCCTCGCCACCGTGCCGCACGTCGCTGTCATGGCCTTGGTGTAAGGAGCGGCCCACGTCGCCGCTTCTTCGCCGGGAACCACCGGCAGAATCGCCGTCGTGGATATGCATGCCATGGCAACCACCCTGTGCACCAGGCTGGGCCTTCCGCCACGGCCATTGCTGCAAATGGAGAGATACCGGCAATGCACCAGGCCAGGCCTTCGGCTTGGGCAGTCGCCAACGAGTACGTCGGATACGCGACTACACCAACTATTATTTATGAAGATAATGCAGGTTGTGTAGTTCAAATGCAAATGGGTTATATAAAAAGTAATATCACAAAACACATTTCTCCTAAGTTGTTCTATCCTCATGCGTTACAGAGAAATGGAGAAATTGATATTTTGTAAACTAAATCATGTGACAATCTAGCAGATTTGTTCACAAAGTCTTTACCAAATTGAACATTCCAGAAATGCATTCATGGAATTGGTATGAGACGACTCCGAGATTTGCAAAGTTCAGGGGAGAGAAATCTCCTGAAAATATAATCCTTTTAGTTATCAGCAGATAATGCATATTGTACTCTTTTCCTTTATGAGTTTTTCCAACAGGTTTTCTCATTAGAGGTTTTTAACGAGACAATTAAATACAAGCGTTAATGTATGCCATATCATATTTCCCCTTATATTTTTCCTACTAGGTTTTAAAGGAGTTTTTCATGGCACATCTAATTGCACTCTTTTCATTATGAGTTTCTTTGAAAATTTTCTCATGATGTTTTAATGAGGCAAATATCTTCATAAAGATATATGCTATACTTTCTATTTTTCCTATGAAGGTTTTTAAAGGAAAGTACCTAAAGCATGTTTATTGTTCTCTAACTCACTAATAATTTTCTCCTTCTTTGAAGGTTTTTCTCATATCTCTACTCTTATAAAAATCTGAATCGGTGATGATGGTGTGCCTGTCATCGGTCGTTAAGGATCATTGGATCGGCATCTAACGCACATGAAGCTATCTGCTGCTCATTTGCACATAACCCCCTCTCAACCCCATCTTTCCTGTTTAGGCTTCTCTCTCCAAGTCCCAACTCGTCGAACCATCTCGAAACAAATCGAATCACCGACGGACATCACTGGAATCGATCTGGCGGGGCGGCCGGTCGGTGCTGTCCACCCCAGCTCTCACGCTTCTCAGCCCCACCACCCACCACCATGATGTACCTCCACCTCGACGCCCTCTCCGCCTTGCCTGCTCTCCTCCAACGCCGACCAAGAAGCACGCCGTCGATGTCGTCTGGCTCACGGACGCCTCTCCGCCTCCTCCCAAGACAAAGTTCGAAAGGCCCCATTACCGCCACCTCCCGTGCTCCTCGTCATCCCTCCACCCGCCCTCATCTCCTTTGTTACCAGCCGCAAGCCGCGCCTCCCACCACCACCACGACCCCCTTCTCGTGGCCATCTCCTCCGCGTGCTTCCCCGTCTCCCTCGACGCCAACCTCCGCAAGTACGCCACCGACGCCAACCTCCACAAGTACGCCACCGGCGAGGTCGTTCCCCGGCGAGTCTCCCCTTCCTCGTGGTCTCCTCCATCCCTGCCCCGTCTCCTATATACACTGCAAAAGGAGCACACCCACACCGAGGCCAAGGAGGATGAGCGTGCCACTGCTGATGGGACATGCAGGAGAGAGAAAATCTTCTCGTTTTCCACCACGCCACCCTCTGTTGGCCACATCAGCTTAGACGAGGACGACACATCGCGGAAGTCAATCGATTCTTCGGCCTTCGACCGATCCTCGCCCGTCCAGGTACAAATTGCTCTGCTTCACCGATGTCGGTCGCTTCACGCACACTAGGTGCTCGACGAAATGCCAGAGTATGTATACTGTCTTCTAGGTCTTTCATAGTATTAGCCATTCAGTTTGTAGGTGCAATTTCCATATGATTTTATTACAAAATTACTGCATACGTTACGGATTAGCATCTAATTCAAAGATGTAAACATGGCCAAATGTCACAACTCACAAGTACCATTCATCTTCCTTTTGAATTAGAAGTTCTATACAGGTGACATGACATGGTTTCATTCCGTACATTATCCTGCCTCGGTTTTCAAGCTATGTCTTGGATCACCATTCCAAGGCATATGGGCGCTACATTTGTGAAACTCTGTCAACCTGTTAGAGTACTTAATGGGCCTGGGCTGGCGGTATAGCCCGTTAGTCTTAGGGTTAATTAAAGATAAGGGTCGCTTGCTTAGGGGTCAAGTAAGCCTTGCTTGGGAGTCAAGTAAACCTCTCTATATAAAGAGAGGAGATGTATCAATCTAATCAAGCAGGAATTAAGAAGGAAATCCCTTCCCTCTTGCCGGCCATGGGCAAAAAGGCTCCGGCCGGTCCTCTCGCCCTCCTTCTAGCAGCGCCATAACAATTTGGTATCAGCTAGCTTCGGTTCGATCATGTCTTCACCGCCGCCCAACCCGTCTCTTCCGCTGCCGGTCACCTGGTCGCCTCTAGCGACCACCACGACCGTCGCCCTGCTCCTGCCTGCGTCGGGATCCTCCGTCGCGCCCGCCCCCGCCGTCCTCACCCCGGAGGCGGTGTCCGGGGCGCTGAGGGACCTAACCCAGGCGGTCCAGGAGATCCGCCTGTTTTTGGCCGGGTCCTATAGGCCGCACCCGGTTGCGCTGCCCATCGCCGCCACCGCGCCGCCGTGGCTGCCATGGCGATCGCCGCACCAGCGGCTCCGCCACGGGCGGTTACACCGCCATCCATCGCCACCACCGCTTCGCCGCTGCAGTGGCAGCCGCCGCCTCGGCAACCTCCGCCAAGGCCGCGCTCCGCCAGCAGCCCACCGCCGGTCGGCTCCACCCGATCGACCGCACCGGTGGGAGTCCCGATCCACCAGATCAAGTTCCCGCCGTCACCATCACCGCTTCCCCAAGGCGTCCCCATCCAGCAGATTAAGTTTCCGCCGTCACCGTCACCGCTTCCGGCTTGGATCACAACCCGCCACGTGTCGGCGGCGGTGAGGCTGCAGGCTGCTGTGCCTCCTAGCGCGTCGGCGTGTCGGGAGATGCGTGGTCTGCCGCTGCCGCTCCTCCCGATTTCGCGCTGCGCAAGGACCTCGATCTCGTCCGCTGCGTCGGGATCTTGGGCATGCGGTTTCCCCATGGGCGGCGGGCATGCTGTTTTCCCGTAAGGCGGCGACCTCAAAGTCTGCGACATCGGCGGTTTGGGGGGGGGGGGGGGGCGCACCCCTCCTCGACATTCTCCATCGCAAGCCCTCCACTCTTCCCTGTGTAGTGCAGACCAACAACCATACACATGCACTTCTTTTGTTCAGGTGGTGTCAATGGGATCCAGGTGGCTGTACATGTGCACGTCCAAAATAAAGCGTCCCAGTCTATTTCAGTTTGAGAGTAATAACACAAGCCGAGATGTAAAAGGCTTGTTTTTAGGTGTTAGGTTTGTGTTGCGTCGAGTCATGGTTATAAGTTGGTTAGGCTGCAGCTCGAGGACAAGCTGCATGTCCAGGTAGGGTGTAGTGTTAGAGTACTTAATGGGCCTGGGCTGGCGGTATAGCCCGTTAGTCTTAGGGTTAATTAGAGATAAGGGTCGCTTGCTTAGGGGTCAAGTAAGCCTTGCTTGGGAGTCAAGTAAATCTCTCTATATAAAGAGAGGAGATGTATCAATCTAATCAAGCAAGAATTAAGAAGGAAATCCCTTCCCTTTTGCCCGGCCGTGGGCAAAAAAGGCCCCCGGCCGGCCCTCTCGCGCCCTCCTTTTAGCAGCGCCATAACACAACCTTACATATCTAATAGCAAAAGGAGGATATACACTATGGAAACTTTTGGGCAATTACATCATTGAGCAACAGTATGTTTAGAACTGATAATTGAATACTTGTCGAATTTTGCATGTACAGTCTAGCGAGGCACCTAATTTTTAGTACGAACAGATCTTTTGGTGCCTCCCTTTCCATTGAATTATATGTGGTTGTACACACTTTTTTTTCTTTGCCTGTAGTGTGTAAACTAAGGCTTCTTTTGATTCATAGGATTGCAAAAACACAGAAATAGGGAAAACGTAGGATTGGAATGGCATGTCCATTGAATCCCTATAGGATTTGAGTTTGTTTGATTGTGTCACGGGAAAAACAAAGGATTTCTTCCAAGAGGTTAGAGTGGATGTTAGAGTTCCTGTAAAATATAGTACAAATAAATCCTTAGAAAAAAATCCTACAGGATTCAATCCTACGAATCAAACGATCAACGTAGGAAAAATTCTTAAGGATTCTAATCCTTCAAAGATCCTATGAAAATCCTCTGAATCAAAGAGACCCTAAAGCACGCATAGTTGCTCTAGCTGTCAGTAAATTGCAGTAGCACCTGCGAGCATCCTGGCGGCGGCGATCAGGATACTGCTGTATTTTGCGCTGATGAGGCGGTGGGGCACCGTACAGGGGGCACACGGTGGAGGAGTTCACACATCGGATTTCTGATTGGCGGCTGTTCGAATGTGGTGTCCAAGGACGAGGGGTAAAGGTGTTAGATTGCTGCCAGGGGAGGCGTATGGTTCTGTCAGGTAACAACTTTGCTATTGATTGAAGAATTAAGTGAACCAAATCCATTACTTGAAGCTCCAAGTTGTAGCTATTTGATTCGTCCATTGATTTTTTATCTCTTCACTATGATGAGGCAACACGCTGGTCACACTCTCACATCTTCAGATCAAACGGAGTGTGGAGGTGGGATTCACTGCCCTTCGCCTTCTGATGCTTCGTCAAGGTACAATGTATGTTGTAAAAGCTCCTATGTCTCTCATCAACTCTTGGGATGTAGTTCAAGTAGACTGAGTCACGTCTGATTGCCCACTTAGTTTTTCTAGATAATTCCACCCGGACGCGCAGATTTGGTTGAAAATTTTGAATTTGAGAAACGACATGATAGGCAGAATGAGGTTTGGGGAATGAAAGGCAGTAGTTGAGCAGAGCACGTCCATGTGCATCACACCAGAACATACCGCGGAGTGCGTTGGCTGTGAGGATAAGCAGCGCGCAGCCAGTGGCATACTTGTGGAGGTCGGCGTCCAAGGAGACGGGGAGCATGCAGATGAGATGGTGATGATGAGGAGGAGGTGGCGGCAGTGGGTGGAGGGATGATGCAGCAAGGGAGGAAGCAGGAGAGGTGTTGGGGCACAGACAGCGCCGGCCGCGTACTTGCGGGGAGTGGAATTGCAAGAGATGGAGGAGCGGGTGGAGGGGATGGCGAGGAAGAGGGGGACGTGGTGGACATGGTGGGGGCTGGGCTACGGTGGAAGGGGAGGAGGCAGGAGTGTCCGGTCAATTTTGATGTGTGTAGGGGTTTTGTACTTCTGAATTTTCTCAAAGAAATTTGCATTGTCGGGCTCAGCTACTTCTGAATTTTGGGGCTGCCGCAGCAAGGGCGAGGTGCATGATAGTGACACAAAGATGGGCGAGCACGGGGAATGTAGGAACCTGCAAGGTGTTGTGTCACGGTTACTGCTGCAAGGATGACTATAGCGGCAACTGTTTGCACAATAACTTATTCATGACATAGGTGAGGATGATATTTTTTCTTTATCAGTAGTCATATTTGTCAGATTAAGATCCACATGTAATCATTCCAACACCTCGTATCATAAGAGCTAGCCTAAAGTGATTATGCTTGATCTTTTAAGCCAGTTGGTATTTTTTTTACGGAAAGTGTTTCTCACCAAGGAAGGTAATTATAATAAGCATTAGCGTCAGCATGATATTTGTATAAGATAACCGAAATATGGTAAAATATACTGAGGAGATCCTGATCTTACTAAGTCCAAAGTTCTCCAAGAATATAGTCAGAACAATTTTTGTTGTTGTGCTCAAGTAGCAAGCAGTAGCAGACAGTCGGTGACTTCGGTTTTCCTCGTGTTACAGTCAACTCCTGCTTTATTTAATGTAAGAAGCGGGTGAAATTTGTTCAACTAAGTAGTAATCCAATGATATGTATACAGCAAAGGTTTCCTGCCAGGACTATTGCCTCCAGTTTCTTGATGTACGTTGACCATTTATTTGTAAGATGTAACATATACCAAGGGACCTATATGATACAGGGGAAATCATGTGTATACGTTTTGTGTTCCAATATATATGTGTTGTTTCAGACTGTAAAACGTGGACAATGATAATTTTGTTATTAAAGTGATAATTCCCTGTTGTTAGAGGTCAGTGGAGTGGAGATGTGTGGTGCACTGAGAGGGTGAAGCAGAGCCTGAAAGTTTCCCATTTCCTGCACTTGGGGACGCGCTGCTTTGTAGAAAAGTTGGATTATACGATTTTATACAGTGATGGGAGATAGTCTTTGATACTCTACTTTGTGGCAGGGGGAGATATCATGTTACTGCTGTCCTATTCTTGCGTATCTAAGCTTAATAACAAATTGATTACACTGTTTTCCGCGACACAACTTCATGACGACGCGTTTGTCGTGTCAAGGCACATATGTTTAATGAGACTATTGGTTTTAAGAAATAAAATCATATGCTATCTTTCATTGGTAATGCAGTGCACAATAAAGACCTGATATTGTAGCACTATATTTTACACATTAGATCTGGTAAGGCTCACCTTGTGTTTTTTTTACCTTTTATTCTTTTGTTCCCCCAAAAAATTGTTTGGCTTGGACGAAGAGATTTATTGATGGGAAACCATATGTTTGAGCGCACCTATCAATAATATATTGTCTCTTTGATCAATGTCTTGGTACACATTTTCATTGCCATTAGTAGCGTATACTAGATCTTGACTATAACTTAAATCCACCTGATAGTTTTTGATTCCGTAGCGTAGCACGGGCATCTTGCTAGTGAGTTATCAAGAGACAATAATCTCTATATGTTGCATCATTTTCTCCTTATTATCTTTTTCACTGGGTTTAAAGGAGTTTTAGCAACATATCTATATCATTCCCCTCATATTTTTTCCCACACGGTTTTTAGAGGAGACTTTCAAGAGATGAATGATAAATATACAAGAAGCTTTCAAAGATGAATCAAAAGAAGAGACGTTGTACAAGGGGGAGTGTTGAGAACCGACATCAACGAAGCGTCTTTAGCGAATTGTCGTTAGAAAACGTAGTTAGCGGTTATTAGTGTCCAAGCGTCGTACGGACGCATCTGTCCGTCTGATGCCTCTTTTGCAGACGCCTTCACAATGCGTCCCAAATTTTGTATAAATATGTGATTCTCAATCAATGAAAACATCAGATCATTCGTACAATCACTTTTATCTTTACACGTATTTCAAAAATACTCTGGCGATTTGTTTCTTCCAGATTTCCCAAGAGATAAGCATCATCAAAAGACGAGTGGCATTCTCAATTGAGATTGCTTAGCGGCATTCCGACTCCACCGATCCTTAACTGAATCCACGGCGATCCAATCGTTGAACTGGACATCAATTTTGCCAATCACTCTGTTTGCAGAATATAAATTATACTCTAGAAAGATAAAGAAATTCTGTACAAGCTGTTTAATCCTATCCTATTAACTACTGAAGTCTGCAAGCTAGTCTAGTTGGCTAGGGTGTGTGGCGCGCAGCTGTCGACGGCGCAGGCCATGATGTCCTTGTAGTCCCTGGTGATGGTGAAGGCGTCGTGCACGGCGCCGTCGTCGCTGTGGATGAACTCGAACCGCATGGACGAGTGGTCGCTGGCGGTGAGCTTGACGTACCCGAAGCTCTCGTTCCTCGCCACGCTCCACTGCGGCCACGCCCCGCCGGCGTAGCTCCTCAGCCTGGCGCCGCCCGTGCCGGCCACGACGTGGATCGTCCCACCCATGGCCCCCGCGTAGCTGCTCTGCCGGTCCTTGCCCTTGACGGTGCACGTGTTCTCGTAGACGGGGCACGTCCGCTAGTAGTTGTGGACGTGGCCGTAGATGGCGAGGTCGACGCGGTGGCGCTGCCAGAGCGGCTGCAGGGCGCGGCCCATGGGCTCCGCGAAGGAGCCCTCCTGCGCGTAGAAGTCGTTGGAGGAGTAGCCGAGCGGTCGGTGCGCCAGGAAGACGAGCCACGGCTGGTGCTTGCGGTCGGCGCCGGCGAAGCAGGCGTCCAGGAACGCGTGCTGCTCGGACCCGGGCCGCCAGTCGTGCTCCGTGTCGCCCACGCAGAAGCGGAACATGCCGTAGTCGGCGGCGTACCAGAGCTTGCCCCGGTGCGCCGCCGCGGGCACGTAGAAGTAGGTCTCCGCCGGCACGCCGCACTCGCCGCGCGAGTCGTTGCCGTTGTAGAACCCGGCAACCCGCCCGTGTCCATGTACGTCCGCTCGTGGTTGCCGCTGCATTAGAAACGTATTAACATGGCTGAGTACCAAAAGTGCATCTGAACTTGCAAGATCTTCAGGGTGGGCGGACGAACCTGGCGACCATGTAGGGAACCTTGGAGGCGACGGGCTGGATCTGCGCGGTGAACTGGTCCCATTGCGCGAGGAAGCCGTTGGCGTAGGAGAGGTCGCCGATGTGGAACACGGCGTCGTAGTTGGGCAGGTCCTTGACCAGCCGGTCGGTGGTCACCTGCGCGCCGGGCTGGAACCCCTGGAGCTCACTGCTCCCGTCTTTCGCCCCCTGCAACCCAGCAACACATGCCATGATCAGTGGCCTCGCTTACACACGAGTCCCATGTCGCCGAAGACGACGACGCGCTGGAGCGAAGCCTGGCCCGGGTAGGGGGACGCGCGGAAGGTGGCGGACTTGCCCCACGCCACGGTCCCGTCCTGCAGCTCGTGCCCAATGTGATATGAATACCTGAAAAAGTGTGAGTACGAAAACAAAGCTAGTACTATTTCAGAAGTGAAATACTCTGATTCAGCTTTCAGTGTTGACGTGTTCTTACTCTCTGTTTGGCCACGGTGTTGAGGAACGCGGTGTGGATGAAACCCGGATCCCTGTAACCCTGTCCACGAGCCGGGTTACCTGCGATAGTTTGCAGTAAAAACCGGCGGCAGACAACACTGACTGAGATGATTTTGACACTCTGAATTAACAGCAGCTACAGCGCTGAAGCCTGAACCGTACGTACGTACGTACCGCAGAGGTGGCCTCGCGTGAAGGTGAGCGTGCCGGCGGGCGTCCGCTTGGAGGTCTCCTCGCCCTTCATCCTCCACTCCACGAACGGGTACGCCTCGCCGATGTTGTACCCGCTCGTCCACGTCACCGCCATCTGCGTGCAGCAGCAGCAACAGAAATCACACGAGGAAGCATAAACAGCAGAAAATATTAGTATGCTCTGATAAGTTAGCCCATGCACCTCGTTCCATTGTTTCCCCTGAGACAGGCGTGGGAACACCGGCGCCTTCGGGTTCATGAAGGACATCTTGTTCGAGACTGCGAGAAGTTTAGGCTGCAGACAAACGCATCATTAGAGCCCGCCCCGAAGGCATTCATAATTGTTCTTACATCATCACTGACGCTGCACCGTCCACTGGAGGCGGCTTACATTGTCCTTGCCGCCGGAGAAGAGGCCGAAGGCGTAGTCGGAGCGCTGGTTGATGAGGAGGAAGCTGGTGTTGCCGCCGCCGGTGCGCAGGAAATCCGGCTCGCAGTTGCCCAACTTGTACTGCAACAACACACCACAGATGAGACGCGCATCCTGGCTGCATGCCTATGTATCTATCTATCCACTGACCTTGATGGGAGCCACGGGCAGCCCTGCGGGCGCATCTCCTTCCCCTGCTACCTTGGCGCTCCCGATGCCGGAGCTGCATGCACACACGATCACAGATTGCACGGACAACTCAACGGATCTCATTACACGTGCTAATTAACTGTGGCGATTGTGATCCTAACCGATATGTTAAGCCGGTCGTGCAGTAGTACCACGTACCTGAAATCGGCGGGAGAGAAGAGGCCGATCCAGTGGTCAGACGACGGTGACGGCGTCGTGAAGTTGACCGTCACCCACGCAGAATCCTCCCCCTGCAACGCAACACAACACATCGAGTAGCCGGATTAATTAAACAGCACAGTTCATCCACGCATACGGCATTAGCTACATGGGTAAATCGTGTACTCACGTCCTTGCAGAGCACGTCGGGGGAGGCATGGATGGCCGACCCGGGGTCCATGGCGACCTGCGCGGCGGCCAGGTTGAGCGTCGACAGCGGCTGGATATCAGTGGCGGAGTCAGGAAAATCAAATTGGGAGGGCCAAACGTTGCTAAACCTTGTTTGGGAGGGCCAGATCATTAAAATGCATTGTTTTAACAGCAAAAAAGTCAATGTTTACACTAGTATTAGGCCTAAACCAGTGACATTAGGGGGGGCCAGGCCCCTGCTGGTCCCCCTGTCTCCGCCACTGCTGGATATTGTCCGGCGCCGAGTCCTCCACCGTCATGGCCGCCGCCGCGGCCATCAGCAGCAGCACGGCCGCCACCAGCAGCGGCGGAAGCGCGCTTGCCCCCATCTTTTGCTCTACCAAGAGCATCTCCAGCCGCGCCCTCAGGCGACTTTTTCGGCGCCGGCGCCAAAAAAAAGGCCCAGTCACGTCCCCAAGACGACGAAAAGCGCCGGTTCGGCCATTTTTTCCGCCCGGCGTCAGGCGAACCCGCTGGGGCGCTTAGGGCTCCGCAAGGGAAAAGTGCGGCTGGCCTACGCCGTCAGGTGAAAAGTCAAGATTTTCTTCCCCGACCGCCTCCCACCCCCCGCGCTCTCGGCCGCAATTAGGTATATCCCGGCGCCGCCCTGCCGCCCTTCACCGGTAGATAGCCATTCCCCGCCGGAAAAATAGCATAGGTTCGCCGCGACAGCCCCTCCGACACCACCGGCGTTTCCGCCGCCGCTTCCGGCATGGAGGGGCGATTTAGCGGCGGGTGCACGCCCACCGCGCGCAAGGTGTTCGGCGATTTGCCTGCCTCGGCGATGGACTCGGATGACGAGGAAGTGCTTGCCGCGCTGCTGGAGAAGGAAGCCGAGGCCGACGTCCAGGAAGAAGAGCATCTCATGGTGCTCGCCGCCCTCGCCCAGCTGCTGGAGAGCAATGAAAAGCCGCGGCGAGGTGGCTCGGCGTCGGGGCGGGTGAAAGCAAAGAACCGGCATCGTCTCGAAGGCTACTGCATGCTCTACTCCGACTACTTCGTCGATGCTCCACTTCACGGCGACAAAACATTTCGGCGCCGTTATCGGATGAGCCGAAAGCTTTTCCTCCGGATTGTGAATTCCATCCGGGAGTTCGACAACTACTTCAAGTGCAAGATGGATTGCACCGGTTCACTTGGATTCACCTTCATCCAGAAATGCACGACAGCAATGAGGATGCTTGCATACGGAGCTCCCGGCGACTCACTCGACGACTATGCGTGCATGGCCGAGTCGACCAACCTAGAGTGTTTCTACAAGTTACAGCCGAGGCGGTGGTGGCAGTGTTTGGACCGCAATACTTGAGAACACCCAATGCGGAAGACACTGCTCGGATCCTAGCACAGAATGCAGCAAGAGGATTTCCTGGGATGCTTGGGAGCATCGACTGCATGCATTGGAAATGAAAGAATTGCCCATTTGCTTAGCAGGGGATGTACAAAGGCGCCAAAGGCGGTTGCAGTGTGGTACTTGAGGCGGTGGCCACACAGGACCTCTGGATTTGGCACTCCTTCTTTGGTATGCCAGGAACTCACAATGACATCAACGTCTTTGCGGTGCTCTCTGTCTTTGCCAAGCTTGTTGAAGGTCATTCTCCTCCGGTGAACTTCGAGATCAATGGGCGGCATTACAACAAGGGGTACTATCTAGCTGATGGCATCTATCCGAGATGGTCGACATTTGTCAAGACCATCAAAAACCCTGCGCCTGGAGGCAAGAACGCCTGGTTTGCGAAGATTCAGGAGGCTTGCAGGAAGGATGTCGAGCGGGCATTTGGTGTGCTCCAATCTCGATTTGCTGTTGTCCGGTACCCCGCTCAGACCTGGTCGAAAGATCAAATGTGGGAGATCATGACCTGCTGTGTCATCTTGCACAACATGATCATTGAGAGCGAGCAGAAGAGCCGATGTTTGACACTAAACCATACCACCGGCAGGGTCCTCTTGCCCAAGTTGATCACCGACTACCGGCAACTGGACTGCCTACCTCAAGATATGCGTTAGGAGATCCGAGACCCACAGGTGCATCATTAATCGCAGCAAGATCTGATAGAGCACCTATGGAGGCTCAAAGGCGACACCGGGCGACGTGTGATGAAATATGAGTTTTTATTTGTTGAACTATATAATTTGTACTGAACTATTTGTTGTTGTACTATTTTGTTGAAGCATTTGAATTTTCTATGATGAAATATGTGATAAAAAATATTTATATTGATAATTAAACGCCGAGGCACGACGAACCATGCCGAATATGAGCCTATTCTCGCCCATATAGGCCTTTTTTGCCGAAATGAGGCTTCAAAAGCAGGCCAAAATCGGCGACTG
This sequence comes from Aegilops bicornis, assembly GCA_021605145.1. Taxonomy (NCBI): domain Eukaryota; kingdom Viridiplantae; phylum Streptophyta; class Magnoliopsida; order Poales; family Poaceae; genus Aegilops; species Aegilops bicornis. The sequence goes on along the minus strand of CM038673.1, from coordinate 558,260,284 downwards.
GGGGCGAGCTGGGGACGACGACTGGGCGCAAAACCGCCCCCAGCGCCGAAAGAATCGCCGGCTCGCCTCCAGGGGACGATTTTTATGCGCCCTGTGGGCCGAACAGCTGGAGATGCTCCAACACCATGCCAATGTTGAACGACACCGGCGGCCGAGGATGGGAGTCATGGTTTTATAGGGAGTTGTTAAATTAGTTTTCTTTTTTTTGCATCGGTTGTCATAGTTGACTCGTGGGTCGTCACGATAAAAACAAACAAGATACCTAGTACGCGAGTGTATTATACCGGTTTAACTTTGTTTTCTAGAGAAAAAAAGGGAGATATAAACGAGAAGTCCAGTTTTCTTAGAGAACTTGCTTCATTTTTGGCGAACCTGATAAAGAAAGGGACTTCACTGCAACTTTGCGTGAACTCCAGATACAAGACCTATACATACATGCATAAAAAAAATTCATTCCGGTTTACAGTGAAAAATGACGCACCAAAAATCAATAGAGAGGAAAAAGAAATCTATATTACAAGCCCTAAAACAAGATAATATGCGGTTAACACGGGCAGAGAAGCCAATGTGCTGACTATAACCCTGCAAAATAAACATGGCTCGACTTATTATTATATATAACATTCTACTACTAAAATCAATTGCATTTGTCCAAAAATGAGGGGCACATAAAGAAAGGAACAGTCAAATCAAATAATGTGATCATCAACAATTACTTACGCGGTACTAAGTACTCCGGTATGCAGGTCATACTCTCGTGAAAAGACAAATGTTGCAACTGATTGTGGCAGTGCAGCCTATCAAGGTGAATGCAATGAAATATGGTTACTGATTAGAATAGTTGGCTTGAAAATATAGGCAGTGTAACTTTGCTGTACTATATGATTCACAAATCACCTGTAAGGATAGTAACACGCAGAAGGTTACCACGGAGTCCTAAAATTAGGGCTCTAGCTATGGTGGCGGCGGTGCCACGATGAACCTTAACACCAAGCTCAACGCGGTCAAGCCTAGTCCACACACACGATAAACTTGTCTTATAGTCCTATGAACATGCCTAGAATGTAACAATCGGAATTTATTCCCCATCCTCGATGCTCAAATTGTTAGGTGCCCTCCAGATCACATGATTTGGAAACCACATGAATAGAAAAGGCATATAAATATGATGTTATGAAGTTTTGCGGCGCGGTTGCACGAGTGGAGACAATGTGGCCATCAGGCTCGTTAGGCATGGAGGTCGTAAGTTTTGCTTCCTATTGCTCTGCATGTTGGTTAATTCATTCATTCGCCTACATGCGTTATTGTGATGTACTACAAGACTGAGGCCAGGCCATTCACGAACATATATTGTTGGATGAAGCTCAAGGGACAAGTGTGGGATGACATGTGTCGATTTTAGTATGGTTGAATTTGGAAAACTTGTTGAACATTTGATTATCTCAAATATAATATTTGTATTTAAACTATTGTTGCACTAGGAATATTTACATGTTATTTAATTATGAATTAGTTGTGCTATTTCCTATACAACAACAACAACAACAACAACAACAACGCATTTACGATTTACAAAGCCTTTAGTCCCAAACAAGTTGGGGTAGAGTAGAGGTGAAACCCATAAGATTTCATGACCAACTCATGGCACTAGTAGAAAAAGGGTCAAATGTGAGACACATTAGTCCCGGTTTGAATTTGAGCAGGCACTAATGTGTCCATTAATGCTGATTCCAACGGCTACGCGGGAGGAGATCTTTAGTACCGGTTCATAGCGAACCTTCAGCACCGGTTCATGCCACGAACCGGTACTAAAGAGGCAGTGGCTGGCTGTTGTCAGGCTGGGGCACGGCCAGCCCCTTTAGTACCGGTTCGTGTCATGAACCGGTAGTAAAGAGGTTGTGGCAGGCTGTTTTTAATCCCACGTCGCTCCCCTGGCAGGATTTTTACCACCTTAAATATGTTACTTCTCTAACTATCACAAGCACTTGGTCTTCATTGAACTCTATCTATGAGTCTTCACCGGTTTCTAAACCCTATTGAGGACTCATATTGACAATTCAGATTGTACACAAAAAGATCATTGATAATCAATGTATTTTTTATGTCTATTTTTACATGTTTACGCCCTCACACTCTCCACTCACACTCACACTCACTAGGTCTCCCCCTCAATCCCCCCGCGCCGTCCTCCCCCGCCGGCCGCACCTCACTCTCTCCTGACTTAGCATGTGCAAAAAATATCATTGTATCATCATTTCATCCGCATAGCATGTGCAAAAAAGTAGAGAGGGTCACGGCAAAAACTGGATGCACTTCGTGTACAAACTGGACAATCTCTTTGGAGTATCAGGGTTTCGGACGAGAACTCATTTGTTACACGGGCACTTCATTTTTTTAAACTTATTTGAACTCCAAACTTTTTTTGCATTCCGTATGCACCATTCAAAGCGAAGTCATCAATTTTCAACACGTTCTGACATCATTTGCTATTTTTCAGTCATTTACTGATTTATTTAGAGAGCTCTGAAAATTGAAAATCACAACAAAATGAACTCTAAAATGTTGAAACTTGGCATGTTATCATCATTTCACCCGCATAGCGTGCAAAAAAGTAGAGAGGGTCACGGCAAAAATTGGACGCACTTCGTGTACAAACTGGACAATCTCTTTCGGAGTATATATCAGGGTTTCGGACGAGAACTCATCTGTTACACGAACACTTCATTTTTTCTAAACTTATTTGAACTCCAGACATTTTTTGCGTTCCGTATGCAGCATTCAAAGTGAAGTCATCAATTTTTAACCTTTCTGACATCATTTGTTGTTTTTCATTCATTTATCGATTTGTTTAGAGAGCTAAATAACCGTGAAATTGAAAATCACTACAAAATGAACTCTAAAAATGTTGAAACTTGGCATGGTATCATCATTTCACCCACATAGCATGTGCAAAAGAGTAGAGAGGGTGACGGCAAAAACTGGACGCACTTCGTGTACAAACTGGACAATCTTTTTCGGAGTATCAGGGTTTCGGACGAAAACTCATTTGTTACACGTTATTTCATTTTTTAAAACTTATTTGGACTCCAAATTTTTTTTGTATTCAGTATGTAGCATTCTGATATGACCAATTCTAGTTCTAGTTGTGCTGACATTGATGACATACAAGCTGCTGGTCAGGACCAAGCCGTCGCTTCTCCAGTAAGGATTACAATTAGCGGCCTATATGTTCCGACCAATTTACGTCTACACTGCGACGACAGGCGTGAGTTATTTGCCAATGATTTGAACCAATTGACAGAGAGCACCATTATATGTGTTGATCAGAATATTAAACTTGGGCTGACTAAGGGAGCAAGCATGGAGGTCACACTATGGACTAGTATGAAGAAAGTTGATGCATGCGTACATGGGAGAGAAGAATATTATTTTATTCCACCAAATAAAAATCAGCAAACCATGGACGTTTTTGCATGGAAGGAGATTCCTTGGAGTTGCAAAATTAAAAGGAGATCACGTGGGTTTGGTAGTTACAGATGCAAGACAAGGCGACGTAGGATATTTTTATTTCTACCGTGCAAGCAGAAGTACAAGGCTTGTAGGAGTATATTCGGAAGACTCAATGCGTGGAGTTGTTTGTCCTTGCAGAAAGTAGGATGGGGTCCACCAGAACAAATCAAAGATAGATGGCGCATCGTAGTTTGAAGGTTAATTGGGCAAAATTAGCTAGGAAATCCAATCTGAGATGTAAAAGGATTGGACTCTATTATTTTATGTTTCTTTTTCCTTGCATGGTTGTGTGCGTGCGTGAGGGGCCTTATGCCAGGTTAGTCATCTTATTTAAAGGCATGGTGCGTCCATGTACTAGGGAGCTTAGGTTATGTTAAGATGAATTAGACAATTGTGTGTTTTTCGGCCGTCGGCCATTATCGAGTTTTGAGAAATTTTGTCAAAAGTTTCAACTGGCGTGTGAGTTCCTGCGACGCGACGCGTAAGAGATTACAAGCTGAACCTATACGTTTGTTCACGTTATTCCTTCAGATCGAGGGTTGGCGTGTTGTTTTTGCGAGGTTTGTGAACATCTTTGTAAACCCGCATCTAGTTCTTGTTGTGATGAAGTTTTGTGCCGTGAAAGACCGGGCCAACAACGGATCGACCCTCGCCTCGAGGTTCGCTCTTCATCACATTCGAAGCGACGTCATCAATTTTCAACCCTTTCAGAAACCATTTGCTGTTTTTCAGTCATTTACCAATTTGTTTAGAGAGCTAAATGACTGTGAAATTGAAAATCACTACAAAATGAACTCTGAAAATGTTGAAACTTGGCATGGTATCATCATTTCATCCGCATAGCATTTGCAAAAAAGTAAAAAGGGTCATGGCAAAAACTGGACGCACTTCGTGTACAAACTGGACAATCTCTTTCGGAGTATATATCAGGGTTTCGAATCAGAACTCATCTATTACACGGGCACTTCATTTTCTTAAACTTATTTGAACTCCAGACTTTTTTTGCGTTCCGTATGCAGCATTAAAAGCGAAGTCATCAATTTTCAACCCTTTCTGACATCATTTGTTGTTTTTCATTCATTTACCGATTTGTTTAGAGAGCTAAATGACCGTGAAATTGAAAATCACTACAAAATGAACTCTGAAAATGTTGAAACTTGGCATGGTATCATCATTTCACCCACATAGCATGTGCAAAAAAATAGAGAGGGTCGCGGCAAAAACTGGATGCACTTTGTGTATAAACTGGAAAATCTCTTTCGGAGTATCAGGGTTTCGGGCGAGAACTCATCTGTTACACGTGCACTTTATTTTTTTAAACTTATCTGAACACCAGACTTTTTTGCATTCCGTATGCACCATTCAAAGCGAAGTCATCAATTATCAACACGTTCTGATATCATTTGCTATTTTTCAGTCATTTACCGATTTGTTTAGAAAGCTAAATGACCGTGAAATTAAAAATCACAACAAAATGAACTCTGAAAATGTTGAAACTTGGCATGGTATCATCATTTCACCCGCATAGCATGTGCAAAAAAATAGAGAGGGTCACGGCAAAAACTGGACGCACTTCGTGTACAAACTGGACAATCTCTTTCAGAGTATATATCAGAGTTTCGGACGATAACTCATCTGTTACACGGACACTTCATTTTTCTAAACTTATTTGAACTCCAGACATTTTTTGCGTTCCGTATGCAGCATTCAAAACGAAGTCATCAATTTTCAACCCTTTCTGACATCATTTGCTGTTTTTCATTCATTTACCGATTTGTTTAGAAAGCAAAATGACCGTGAAATTGAAAATCACTACAAAATGAACTCTGAAAATGTTGAAACTTGGCATGGTATCATCATTTCACCCACATAGCATGTGCAAAAGAGTAGAGAGGGTGACGGCAAAAACTGGACGCACTTCGTGTACAAACTGGACAATCTCTTTCGGAGTATCACAGTTTCGGACGAAAACTCATTTGTTACACGGTTCCTTCATTTTTCTTAAACTTATTTGAACACCAGAATTTGTTTGCGTGCAGTATGAAGCATTCAAAGCGACATCATCAATTTTCAACCCTTTCTGACATCATTTGCTGTTTTTTAGTCATTTACCGATTTGTTTAGAGAGCTAAATGACCGTGAAATTGAAAATCACTACAAAATAAACTTTGAAAATGTTGAAACTTGGCATGGTATCATCATTTCACCCGCATAGCATGTGCAAAGTAGAGAGGGTCACGGCAAAAATTGGACACACTTCGTGTACAAACTGGACAATCTCTTTCAGAGTATATATCAGAGTTTCGGACAAGAACTCATCTGTTACACGGGCACTTCATTTTTTAAACTTATTTGAACTTCAGACTTTTTTGCGTTCCATATGCACCATTCAAAGCAAAGTTATCAATTTTCAACCCTTTCTGACATCATTTGCTATTTTTCATTCATTTACCGATTTGTTTAGAGAGCTAATGACTGTGAAAGTGAAAATCACTACAAAATGAACTCTGAAAATGTTGAAACTTGGCATGGTATCATCATTTCACCCACATAGCATGCGCAAAAAAAATAGAGAGGGTCGCGGCAAAACTGGATGCACTTTGTGTATAAACTGGACAATCTCTTTCGAGTATCGTGGTTTCGGCGAGAACTCATCATTACGTGCACTTTATTTTTTTAAACTTATCTGAACACCAGACTTTTTTGCATTCCGTATGCACCATTCAAAGCGAAGTCATCAATTATCAACACGTTCTGATATCATTTGCTATTTTTCAGTCATTTACCGATTTGTTTAGAAAGCTAAATGACCGTGAAATTAAAAATCACAACAAAATGAACTCTGAAAATGTTGAAACTTGGCATGGTATCATCATTTCACCCGCATAGCATGTGCAAAAAAGTAGAGAAGGTCACGGCAAAAACTGGACGCACTTCGTGTACAAACTGGACAATCTCTTCCAGAGTATATATCAGAGTTTCGGACGATAACTCATCTGTTACACGTGCACTTCATTTTTCTAAACTTATTTGAACTCCAGACATTTTTTGCGTTCCGTATGCAGCATTCAAAACGAAGTCATCAATTTTCAACCCTTTCTGACATCATTTGCTGTTTTTCATTCATTTACCGATTTGTTTAGAGAGCTAAATGACCGTGAAAATGAAAATCAGTACAAAATTTAAACTATTCAAATTGAAAAATTAATGGCACTAACAGAAAGTTTGTAATTTTTTGTATCTAAAGCAAAAATACTCACAAAGAAATTAAATACAGCAAAAAACTACTCCGAATAAATAAAAGAAAATACTATATAAAAAACTATTTGCGCGCTACCCTGTGGGCCTACTCGGCCTTGGGCGTGGATATGCAGGCCCATAAGGCCAGGCAGGCTCACAGGGCAGCGCGGCAATGTTAGGCCCAGAAGCCTACTTTAGAGAGGAGCTCGAAGAAGCAGCTGCGGCTGGGTTTATAAACCAGTGCGGCTGCCCTTCGCTCGGCAAGGTGGGACTAAACTTTGGGCACCGCAGCGCGCCCCTTTAGTACCGGTTCGTGGCTCCAACCGGTACTAAAGAGGGTGTCTTTAGTACCGGTTGGAGCCCGGTTGGAGCCACGACCCGGTACTAAAGGTAGTCGCTTCCCGCCGCTTGGCCTGGCCAAAATTGACCTTTAGTACCGGTTGGTGGCTCCAACCGGTACTAAAAGCCCCTCCTATATATATAGCACTTACGAAAAATTCAGTTTCATCTCCCCACTTCTTCTTCAACTGCTTCGCGCGACATTGCCGCCCGCCGCCATTGTCGCCCATCGCGCTGTGTCTCGCCTCGCCCATCGCAGTGTCTCGCCCTCGCCATCGCTTGTATCTCGCCCTACGCCAGGCTGCCATTCCCCCCGCCCGTCGTTGCCTCTCGCGCCGCCAGGCCAGACGTCGTCACCGTCTCGCGCTGCCGCCCGTCGCCGTCGCGCCGTCGCTGCTGCCGCCCGTCGCGCCGTCCCGTCACACATTCACCTGCTCGCGCCGCCGCCTCACGCCCGCCGCCCCGCTCGCACACACACACACACAGACACACACACACACACACATACACACATTTTTTTACTTATTTTCTGTTTTCTGTTATTTAGATTAATGCATGTCAAATTGTTAATTAGATGATCGAATTAGATGAATTGCGTAGATAAAAATGTTAGAATGTTAATGTTAGATGAATTAGATAGAAAAGTAAAATATTAATGTCAATTGTTAGATGAATTAGCTAGATATTAATTAGGTATATGAGATTTGAACTATTGAATTAATATAACTAGTTTATTTTTAGTAAGAAAATTAATAGAACCAGTTTATTTTTAGTAAGAAAATTTAGGTATATGAGATTATTTGTACTTGTTGAATTAATATAACTAGTTTATTTTTAATAAATGCTTAGTTGAACTAGTTGAATTAATAGACTAGTTTATTTTTAGTAAGAAAATTTAGGTATATGAGATTTGGTGATCTAATTAAAATATTACTATATATAGCTACTTTATATATTTTAGTAAGAAAATTAATAGAATTAGTTTATTTTTATTAAGAAAATTTAGGTATATGAGATTATTTGAACTAGTTGAATTAATATAACTAGTTTATTTTTAGTAAATGCTTAGTTGAACTAGTTGATTTAATAGAACTAGTTTATTTTTGGTAAGAAAATTTAGGTATATGAGATTTGATGATCTAATTAAAATATTACTATATATAGCTACTTTATATATTTTAGTAAGAAAATTAATAGATCTAGTTTATTTTTAGTAAATTCTTAGTTTAATTAGTTGAATTAATAGAACTAGTTTATTTTTAGTAAGAAAATTTAGGTATCTGAGATTTGATGATCTAACTAAAATATTACTATATAGAACTAGCTACTTTATTTTAGTAAGAAAACTAATAGAACTAGTTTATTTTTAGTAAATGCTTAGTTGAATTAATAGAAGTAGTTGAATTAATATAAGTAGTTGAATTAGTTGAATTAATAGAACTAGTAAGTGTTTAATGTTTCATCTATATGAACATAGGAAATGTCGTCTGATTTACCTAAAAGATTTCATTATGTGCGAATCTTGTGAAGACCAATAGCGGCCTGTCTTGACAGAAATTTCTTTGTTGATGATAGGCGCTTCAGCATCAAGCTGGATGAGACCTTCGAAGTGGATATAGTAAGTCACAACGACAAGTTTTTTTTCGTAATTTAGCATGACTTATGCTTCATTTGCTTCAACTTATAATTTTAAATTCTCACTATTCTACTAGCGCGTCCCCTGCCATGCAAGAATTTTTGTCTTGGATAATATATGTTTTAGTGCTATGGAAACTATGGAGGTAAAGAGAGTTACCTGAAGACCGAGCATGATTATACTTTCAACGTCAAATTATACAATGCAGACATATACACCTATTTTGAATGCAAAACTTGGCAAGCACTATGCAAGGCTTATGCATTTGAGCCTGATATAGTTATCACCTTTGATATTCGTCAGGAAGATGATATTGAAGGTAATAAAGACATTTGGGTCGGCAGACGCCTCCAGTTATACCATTATGTGAGTTTCTCAACCATATTTATGTCTTCGATATTGTTTATTCAAAAATAGTTGACAACTAATTTCAATTGACAGCTTATTTCCATTCAAGCAAACATGTCCGCACTTGGTAGACAGGACCGTCCACTGCCCGGGCTGAACTAAACTGCGAGGAGATAAGTCATTATGTTTCATGGCTTGAGGATCTTGATGTTGTCAAGAGAAATTATTTTCCTGAATTTGAAAATCTTAGTACTCAAAAGCGTATGACAAATAGTGATCGTATTGAACTATGGTCGCATCTATTTAGGAAAGATGGTAAGATTTTTACTATTTGTCCTTAGTGCATCTTTTGCATACATTATTTTTCAAGCTAAACTTTCAATGCTAAGTATATTAATTACTATACGATGTTCTTCAACAGGGACTCGATGTGACAGTTCTGCCTTAATGGATCGAGACTAAAGGTCGCATGTCAATGATTAGCTTACGGCCAAGATATCCTACATTGCACATGAGTGCATTCAGGATTTCTAAAAGCGATGAATGCTTAATAGTGAAAGATTGGAGCAAAATTGTTAACAATCGCAGAAAAGTATTAGGGGGCAGCAATCAGTGCAGCCCACAATTAAGAGACAGGTTCATCTGCATTCTCCAATATGATGAATCAGGAGAGATATACATGTTCAATGCTATTTTACCTGAGAGAGAGAGCAGCAAGAGTGATTTAGCTAGTTCATGCTCTTAGTACTTATCCTCTCATGTCCGTGTTCTTCGTCCTGAACTTAATCTCAAAGAGTGATTTGCTTTTGTGGTGTTATGAACGCTTCTAATATCATGACCATGTTGAACTCGATGATATATTTGCTTTCTGGTACAAGTGAATGTTTCTTCTTTAAGCTAGTGTTGGTGGTGATTAGATAGCGGTAATGACTAAGATGATTAAATAGTGGTAATGACGACTATGATGATTTTTAGCTAGCTAGTATACTGTTGTTGGTGATGATATGATGCAAGAGTTTTTATATTAATATGATGATGATGAGTTATTATATTATTTATGAAAGAAACCGCAGATTAGATTCAACTGGATGGATCCTAGCTAAGTGATCAAGTATATGCCATATCCATATTACTTGATCACCTAAGTGATCACTGAGGGGGTTACGCCCCGGTTCTGATGTGGCATGTCACTGAGAGGGTTACGCCCCAACAAATTTTTTTTGGGTTTCATCTCCATAAGAATAGTTGAGTTTTTACGTTGACTCGCCAAGCTTATCACAACTCTCCTCCTTTACCCGGGTTTAGGACCGGCTATGTTGAGACAACATAGGCGGAGTTAGTCGTGCTATTTTCTATAGTTATCTTAAATGTTGCGGTCTTAAAAAAACATAGGCTGATAATTACTACCTCTGTCCTGGTTTATGAGTCCCTTTGGTATTTCGTGCCAAATTTTGACTAAAGATTTAACTAACAAAATACTAATGCATGTTATAAAAAATTATATCGTTGAATTTGTATTTGAATATAGTTTTTAAATATATTATTTTTTGTGATATGCATTAACATTTTGTTAGTTAAATTTAATGTCAAAAGTTGACATAGAATATAAAAAAGGGACTAGCAAACCAGTACAGAGGTAGTAGTTTGTTGGATGGCCGGCTCCTGCACCACTGTCTGCGGGCTGGTACGGACTAGATACCAGACCAGTTTTGAGAGTCAGCGTTGGAGATGCCCTAAGAACCGTATCAAAATACTCCCTCCGGTCCTTTTTAGTTCGCATATAAGATTCGTCTAAAGTCAAGCCTCGTAAAGTTTGATCAACTTTATAAAAAGATACCAACATTCATAATGTGAAATCAATATCAGTAGATGCGTCATGACTTAAATTCTCATATTGTATTACTTTAGCATCGTAGATGTTGATATTTTTTCATATAAATATGGTCAAACTTTATGAAGTTTGACTTTAGACAATTCTTAGGACCGGAGAGGTTTAACGTCTTCTAATTTTCTTTGGAGCGAGGCTACAAGCTGAATGGTTCTAGACTGAAATTAGCGCCTGAGACACGTGTCGTCCTAGCATTGGATGGGATAGTGGTCACGCGGATCGCGGTCGCTCATGCGGAGATGTACACCGTCAGATCGGGCCTAATCCAACGGACACCAGGTCTGGTCTCGCCCTCCGCATCACGGCGGCTGGAATATATATATATATATATATATATATATATATATATATATATATATATATATATATATATATATATATATATATATATATATATATATATACACGGCTGCGTATTTCTAATCCAAAAGTTCAAAAAAATTCAAATGAAGCCCCAGAGCGAACAGACGGTGGCGGTGGCGGTGGCGGAGGGCGAGATGCCGAGGGGCGGCGGCAATGGCGACGCCGTTAAGGACGCCGGCGAGAAGATCCTCGGCTACGTCGTCAAGTACGCCGGAGAGGCCTTCAAGGCCAAGCTCGTCAACAATTGGGGGAGAAGCCTGAGGGCGACGCCGTCAAGGACGCCGGCGACGAGATCCTGGGCTACGTCGTCAAGTACGCCGGAGATTTCCTCAAGGCCGAGCTCGTCGACAAGTCGGGGCAGAAGCTCGAGAGAGACGCCGTTAAGGACGCCGGCGACGAGATCCAGGGTTACGTCGTGAAGTCCGCCGGAGAGACACTCGAGGCCGAGCTCGTCAACAGGTCGGGGGAGAAGCTCCAGGCCGACAACGGAGAGACCCGCAAGGCCGACGTCGGCGAGAAATCAACCGATCCCATCAAGGGTAAGGCCGACTCCAGCGGCACCATCAAGGCCGAGCCCGCCAAGATCTGCAACAAGGCCGACGCCCCTGAGACGCCCAAGGCCAACTCCATCGAAGGTTGCGCTGATGCCGAGACCAACAAGAACATCGACGTGGAGGAGGGGGATGCGTCCAAGGAGGAGGGTGGGGATGAGTCTCAGGAGCAGGAGGGTGATGAGCCTGAGGAGAAGGAGGAGGGTGATGAGCCTGAGGAGAAGGAGGAGGGTGATGGGTCTGAGGAGAAGGAGGAGGGTGGTGAGTCTGAGGAGCAGGAGGGGTGATGAGTCTGAGGAGGAGGAGGAGGGTGATGAGTCCGAGGAGGAGGGTGATGAGTCCGAGGAGGAGGAGGAGGAGGAGGAGGAGGACGAGGAGGAGGGGCAAGCAATCGAGGTCAACACGAAGATCGAGCTGATGGACATCCTCAACGGATGGATGGGGGGCGTGAGGTTGCTGATCCGTGTTGGTCGTCTTCCATCGATGGCTGAGGCTGGAAGGCTGTACACCTACATCAATACTCTGGGCGGTTTGGTCGAGGTGGTCAACATGGAGGTTCTCAAGATGGTCTCTGATCTCGATGGCCTTATTGAGTTCAAGGTGATGAAGGCAACGATCCCAACCTTGAGGGAGCACCCGCAGCACGCCGTGGCAAGAGGCTATCTGGCCAAGCAGGGTCGTCAGCTTGTTGGGAGGGGCATTCAGATCGGGGGAGAGTTCAGGGCCCGTGCCGAAGCAGTCGGCAACGCCATGCAGGCGCACTCGCAGCTCGTCAACGAGCCGCCCTACTCTGTGGCCCTCAACAACCTCCGCAAGACCCTCAACACTCTGCTGAACAGTCCAGTCACTTTGGCCTAGTTACGGCGTGGATACAATCAATAGCACATATCCTTCCACATATTTGCTAGTAAATACCATGGTAAAAGATAGTAGTATATGTCTTGTGTAGTTTGAGAACAGTTGAGACTTGTTGGCTTTAGGGGCTCATTTGATAGTAGTTGCCTCAGTAGTCGAATACCATAGTATATGTCTTCCGGATTCGTGCTGTAAGCCCCAGTCCGCGTGGTTACCTGTAATCGGCCATATGCATGCACTATTGGATCTCATGAAGCAGTGTTGGTTCTGATTGAGAAATTGTCCCTTGATTTTCATGTGTCTTTACATGTCTGTTGGTGATCTGTTATCTGTAATTTCTGTGCCAAAACAGGTGAGCACATGCAGGAAAGAAGTCCAGGAAGCATTCAAGCTTCAGGTATGTAATGCACAAGTGGACTTGCTTGTGGCCCTTGTAGCTGATGGGTTGGTTTCAGACTAGCCATTGATTTTGCTTTGCTGTTATTTGGTAATCCTTGAGTTTTGTTGTTATTATGCATACGTACTCTGTGTCATGAGCTGTTTTCTCATCAGTTCTGGCAGAAGCAAACAGTGCTGGTTCTATAGAAGAATCAGACCTTGGAGAATGCTCGGGCTGTTTCAGGAACTTTTATGCTTCTTTGCTGCAGACCTGGCTACCTAATATTTGTTGCAAAGTTATGTGCACATTTTCATTTTCTGTGTGGCATGCCACTCATTTTTTAATTGTGAATTTGCAAACAGGATGCATGTTTTTAGTTTGGCTAAATGGATCGTCATTTTGGCTTATTTCTAGAAAGAGCTATTTGGGCGTGGCAAGTTGCTTATGTTGATGACTTGCAGCCAACTACTTCGAAGACTTTCAAAGGTTTGATCTGGTTATTTGATTGTGCATAATCTTTAAGAATTATGGTATTCCAGCTGTTAGGAGATCTGACGGACATGTTAACTAGTAAAGATTGCAAATATATCTCTGGGTATATCGAGAGCAAACTACTGATTAATAAATTGAGACTGGTGGATGGTTTTATCTGCTACAGAATTGAAAACTGTGTTCAGTAGAAGTTTTGCTAATTACACCTTAATTGTGCAATAACGTGCCATTGTCTTTATCGTCGAAATAGTTTTTGATGTTTAACTTCAGCGAGCTTCTGAAGGGCACTCCATTTATTTTCTTGCAATTTCGCCTGGTACAAAGTTTGTGCTCTGTACTCGCATTCAGATATAGTATGGCATTTCAGTCAAACAATGTGGTGCTCTGTGGACGCATTATCATGTTTCTGGCGCATTTCATCCTGTTGCCAGCGCGTTCAGGTTTGCGTATTACATCTTCTACCATTCTAGCTAGTTTGGTGACCCCTTACTGATAAGGAACTATCTTTTGGGTGCACTACTAATTTTTTTTCTAATGCTACTCCATCGGTTCTCAGCATCAAGGGAATTTTCAACACATCAAAGATGCCACCGATAGTTAGTACAACTGTCCTGATAAAAAATAGCACTGCTATGTTATTTACATTTTTTATGTTACTTTGCAAAATTTTCCTATCTTTCCTATCCTATCTTCATGCAAGTGTCTTGTAAATGATAGCATTCCGTAATGCACCTTTTGTCAGGATGATCTGTTGATTTCAACTTCTACCAGACCCTGTGGAGTCTACAGGTTGATATGTTGTACTCCCTCTGTAAACTAATATAAGAGCGTTTAGATAACTAAAATAGTGATCTAAATGCTCTTATATTAGTTTACGGAGGGAGTACTTCTCGTTACTATCTGGAATTCTAAATCATCCTTGTACCTCCTAGATGTTTGTTAATTTCTCAACATCAGGTTAATCGACGCTCTGCTTTGGGTTTTATCTTAATTCTAGGAGCATTTCAGGAACCCAGTTTGGCTACTACAAAGTACAAATCCAACAAAATGTCAAAAGTTCTTCTAATTTAACAGTACACTCTCCTTATTCCAGTGACATGCAGCATTTTGCCCTTTTCCAGTTCAATGTGTTCCTTCTGAACTTCTGATTGATGTTAAGTAATAGCTGAGTAACTCGCTGCATCCTAGTTTTGTTTATTTATGCGCACATAGTTGTATTAAAATAAAGTGCACTATGCCTTATTTTTTGCCAGAACATGCTATGTTTCTGGAACTGGTTTTGGCCCAACTACGCAGTCCAGATAATACTCCTATAGGGACCTATGTTTGTGGAACCAATTGTTATGATCTACTGGAATATGCTTTTCACAATGCTTAATTAGGTGAATGCTTATTGCATGGAGTGTTCAAATATAATCTTTTTCGTCTTAAGGTGTTCCATACTGCAAGTTGTGTTATCACGAACCATGAAGTCACTGGTTAGTATTACATGTCAACCAATATAACTGGGTCAACTTTAACCAACCATGACTGCCTAATACATGTAATCTGGGTTGTAGTGGTAGTACAGTAGATCAGGGATTGTGATTGTCTTACCTATCCTTTGGCTGCTTTGAGAGACTTCTTGAATCATCCTTCAGTTATTAGTTAATTCTGTGCAGTACTTATAATCTCTCACCTCCGTTCCCCTTTAATCAGAAAGAGGAAATCAAATCCCTTGAAGTGTGTGTTAAGAATCTCTTGGAGATGACTCCATCAAAACGGAGGGCATTCCTACCAAGCATTGAGCATAATTTTGAGCAGGAGAAGAACTGGGCATACATTTTGCCGCATTCTACTCGTCTTATACTTCTAATATAGGAATTCTCAGCACCAGTTCTCATCCCTCTGGCTGTATTTGAAAAGGTTTGGTGGAAGTGAGATGGATGTCCAGCATTTGAAAAGCAGCCTTTTGAAAAGAAATGAGGTCAAGCTAGTGTTTTTCTATGCTACTTGCTTCCTCCTGGCATTGAAATCTCATTTCAATATACAAGTGTATATAACTGATTAAGCTGAAATGATCTTAATACTATTAAACAACAAAACTGCAGGTATTGACCATGTTATAGGTGATTAGTTTTATATTCTGCGCTCTGTTGCGAATCATGATTGACAAATTTAGCGGCAAATACCTTTGTGTGAATTATTGTGAATCAAACATATGGAGTCTTATATCATTATTTTTGCCCAGGAACTAAGAATATTTTGTGAGTTTTGGAATGAATTGCCAGTCTTTGGAACTTTGTACTATCCCACTGCTTATTAACGTTTGGCTTGAGCAAGAAGCATGGGGTTGACCAGTTTCAGATCGGCATCCTTGTGACCTTTTCGAATGCCGGAAGTTATTCATGTTGATTAGTGTAGCTAGACGGGTTGTTAGTATGAAGTTCATGTTGGGTACTATTCCTTCCGTCCCAAAATAAATCTCTCAACATTATACTAACTTTTGTATAAAGTTATACTGAACTTTCATGATATTTTTCTACAGTCAGATGCCAGAATGGATACTGACATCAGTTTTCTCATTGTAATTTCATGATCTAGATTTAAAAGGGTAAATTGCACAATTTTTTTAATGAAATATTGCATAAATTCTTTGACCTAACGCATTTCCAATCCTATATACCTAAAAAATTCATCATCACTAATCTGTTTATCTTAACATTGACCCGGCGTCCAATTCGGATCTGATATCCCCCGTGGACACTCCAGGGTCAACCTTGACCAACCTCCACGATGAGGTCACGTCAAGTGATTCCCCAGTCACACTTCAGATCAACCCGACTTGTAGCTAGGCCCTGGACTCCAAGGATCTGTCTCACCTTAATTAGATGATGGATCGCATTCAGAGGTTATCGATCTCGAACGACCAGACCTCGGTCTATAACAAGATTAGATTTAGAGCCGATGATAGGGAAATTTACGTCCCACCCACCACTCACCTAGTCGCCACCGTCGATGATTTAATCAACGTGTTGGACTGCACATCCGAGGAGGCCACCGACATGGATGAAGATGTCGGCACCACACTTTGAGTGGCCACACTCTCAACTCATATGGGAAGATGGGCCACCACGTCCACTTATGATGTCTATATGGTCGACATTCCCAAGAATCCATCAAGATGCCAACACCTACGGCCGAAAGGTACGGAAGACAGTCCCAGCGGGCATAATACGGGCGCTACCGATAACGGAGCCACGACCGAAGATGCCGATAACCAGGGAGAGGACATTCAAGCCTCCCCAGGGAGACGAAATAGCCCCGCAGGAATGCCCGAGGATGAAGACCCCGACGATCTCGACGACGGGGTCGACAAAAACTATTTACCCGAATTTGAAGACGATGAGTGCCAAGGACTTCATAGCCCCTGAAGACCCACACGAGCAAGAACGGTTCATATGGCGGCTGGTGGCAACCGCCAGGAGTATGAAGAAGAAACAACAACACCTGTACGCTGATCAGAACGAGCTCAATTACAAATGGGTGGAAGTTCTCACAGCCAAACAAGACCTCGACGAACAGTGCGCGAGCACATCCAAATCTTACCCACGCCGGCGTTTGCTGCTGGAATTTGATGACGAGGCGACTAACAACATGCTTTTGACACGAGGTCGTGCCGACCAGCCTGACAGACCCCCCCTAGAGGGCGTGACAAGCCGACAGGGGAGCATAGGAACTCCCAAATAACAAACTGCCGTTATGGCAAGGGCCATGTGGAATACCCCGTACCCTACGACACACGTAGACGACTAGAAGCAAATCGAGCCCCTCTGTGATCCATCTACGGGTCAAGAGGACGTGCGCTAGCTGGACTCAACGATTATGAGGCCTGGTTAGGCACGACAAGGCTCGGGAACAGGCATATGCACAGATGTCTCCTGATATCCGGCATAATACAACTCGATTTCGAGGGCTTGCGCATTCGATCTGTTTCACGGGCAAGGTGATAGAGCCTTAGTTGCTAGACGGGTTTAAACCCATAAATAACGAACATTACGATAGGACGACCGACCCAACCATATGGATCGAGGATTTCGTCCTCCATATCCACATGGCTCATGGAGATGACCTCCATGCCATCAAATACTTGCCGCTCAAACTAAAAGGGCCGACAAGGCACTGGATCAATAGGCTGCCTCCTCACTCCATCGGAAGTTGGTAGGCTCTCGAGGATGCCTTTAGGGCAAATTTTCAAGGCACTTATGTCCGGCCTCCGGACGGTAATGACCTCAGTCATGTCATTCATCAGCCTGGTGAGTCGGTGAGAAAGTTCTAGAATTGGTTCTTGACTAAAAAGAATCAGATTGTCGATTGCCGTGATGCAGAAGCAATTGGCGCCTTCTGGCATTGTATCCGGGACGATTGGCTCGCACGACAGCTCGGGCAGGATAAGCCGAGAACCATGGCGGGCGTCACTTCTCTTATGACCCGCTTTTGTGCGCGAGAGGACAACTAGTTGGCCTGCAGCTCTCATAGCGGCAAGGCGGGCACCTCGGAAGCACGCGATGGTAATGGCAAACCCAGACGCAATAAAAACAAGCGTAGGCAAAAGAACAGCAATAGCGACACCGAGGACGCCGCAGTCAATGCAGGGTTCAGCGGCCCTAGGGCCAGATAGAAAAAGAAGCCCTTTAA
This sequence comes from Aegilops bicornis, assembly GCA_021605145.1. Classification (NCBI taxonomy): domain Eukaryota; kingdom Viridiplantae; phylum Streptophyta; class Magnoliopsida; order Poales; family Poaceae; genus Aegilops; species Aegilops bicornis. Next base: position 558,242,006 of record CM038673.1, on the reverse strand, counting down.
AGGGAATAAGGATGGCCCTAGCCAGCTTGACAAAATCCTCAACAGGCCGTGGCAAATTCATGGAACCTTGGATAAACCTACCAATCATACCAGCCGGAACTGCTGGGTCTTTAAGTAGGCTGGAAATGTCGTGGTAGAGGGGCAAAGAAAAGGACAACCCTGTAGAAAGGACAAGGATGAACCTCGACAACCTAACAACAGAGGCCAAAAATAGTTCCCTCCTGAAGTGAAGGATGTGAGCATGATCTATGTCAATCACATTCCTAGAAAGGAAAGGAAACGTGCACTTCCGGATATCTATGCCTTAGAGCCCGTGGCCCCAAAGTATAATCCATGGTTAGCTTACCTGATCACCTTCGACAAACACGACCACCCGACAAACATCCGTCATGGAGGGTCTGCAGCATTGGTTTTGGACCCCATCGTAGATGGGTTCCACTTGACATGCGTCCTTATGGACGGAGGCAACAGCCTCAACCTGATCTATTCTGACACGATCAGGAAACTAGGCGTTACCCAGCTCTACCACGTTCAAAGGTGTCATACACTACAAAAAAAGATACATCCGTGACATTCTGGGCCAAACGAATTTTTTTCCTGTCATGCTTATGGCACTTCTATGACGATAACTGTGACAAAAGCACGTATCATCATAGATGTGGTGGGCTCCTATTTCTATGACAAAAAATCATGAAAAAATGGGCTTTTCGTCCTGAGCAGGTCGGGGACGCACCTGCATGACATTCTTTGGGCCGTCCATGACGGAAAAAATCATGGTAGAAGCGAGGGCGAGGAAAATTTCGGGGAGTTCCCGGTTATGGTGGGTGGCCGGGGTCGAGCGATGCACGGAGGTTTGCGTTTCTCTCGTATTACGCTGCTGCAGTGTGAGGCGATGGGCTCTAATCGATCTCGAAGCGAGGTGTTGGGCTCTAATCGAACCCGAGCGATTGCACTAGCTACGTTCTTGAACCCCGATCGATCCCTTGGTATTAATCAACCCGAGTGATTCCTTCGCTACTGCTGCTAACTGAAGCCGATCCAAGCTGCCTCTTGATGAACAGTCCCCGGTGGGGGTTGGATGAATAGTTCGCGGTGGGGGTTAGATGAACAGGATCCCGTGGTAGTAGAGGCCATAGCCTCTGGATGAACAGGACCCCGATCGAGGAGGTGGGGGTGGATGAACGTCTTCTTCGAGAAACCACCTCACCGCACTAAGCTGGATGGATGACGCTATTGTGTACTAGTAGTACTAGTACATTTACTCGTCATTTGATTCAACGGACTTCCTGGATGCAAATAAGGCGGTTGTCTCGGCTTGCAGGCGGCACTTGCGAACGACTTATCGTGGTCTCCCTCAATGGTGTTCTCCGTCGAACGCACTTCGCCAAACCACAACGTTCGAGATATCGTTGACGTCACCGCAACGGGGAAGGAAGTCAAATAGTTACTACCTCCATTTTTTGTACACAAGGCCAGTATATCAAAATTACAATTTGCCAAAGGCCACTAACACTAATCGAGGCAAAATTGATGGGGTTTGCCTCGTACTAGCAACCAAGGACATTTATACCCTTGCATGCATGCAGAAGCGAGAAGGTTGGTTTGCATGACGCTGCATTAATCAAGCGATGAGGAGTGAGATGGTTAGCTCTTTGGGCTTTGGAGAAAAAATACGCATTAATTGACACGTCAAACGAGGATTTGTATCGATTAATCCCGCGAAGGAAAACCCCGCCTTTCTTTTTTAACACTAGTACTCCTAGTACGTACGTACTTATCCTGTTTGGGTCTAGGCCTTGCATTGCCATACTTCGCCATATATTTTTGCCAAGCTTGCCTAAAGTTTTCAAAATAAAAAGGAGGTACACTTGCGCACGGCTGTCGCGGTCACACCGCACCCTCACACGGTCGCTCATGCACGCCGCGGTCGCACCGCACCCTCACACAGCCGCCTCGCACGCCGCAAACCCAACCAAGGGAACACACCCTCATCGACACGTGCTACCGCATGTGAACAAACCAAACTCAGCCATCCTACCGCTGACACATAATTTTCGTTCATACAGTATGTTTATCCAACCGCATGTTGGGGAGGATCCGTACGGCCCGTGCGATGGTCTGTTGGGGAAGAAGAAGAGGTGAGGAAGAAGGGTTAGGAGACATAGGATATTCATCCAACCGCCTGAAATGGTAGAATGACCCAAATGATGAAAGTCAGGCGACTTGCATAACAATATATGTTTTTACACATCAAAAGATCCCTAAAAACAATAACATAAAGAAAAACTATCACTGCTCGCGGAACGAGATGGCCTCGTCATCTTTGGCTGCCGGCGCGAACCAGCGGTAGCTGTTGACATGTGTCTCCGCACCGTGGTTGTCCTCGGCCTCCAGCTACTCGTTCACGTGGAGTGTGCGGGCGCTCTGCACGGACGAGAGCACCGCCCAGTTCAAGTCGAGGACGTCCGGTTCCGCCTGCAGGAGGGCCTCGATGGCAGTAGCATCCGCGCGCTCTACGTCAAGTTGAGCCTCCGCCGCCCGGTTCAAGTCCAGGACGTCCGGTTCCACCTGCAGGAGGGCCTCGATGGTAGCGGCATCCACGCGCTCCGCGTCGAGTTGAGCCTCTGCCGCCCGGTTCAAGTCCAGGACGTCTTGTTCCGCCTGCAGAAGGGCCTCGATGGCAGCGTCATCTGCGCGCTCCGCCTCAAGTTGAGCCTCTGCCGCCCGGTTCACATCCACGACATCCGGTTCCGCCTGCAGGAGAGCCTCGATGGCAGCGACATGCGCGCGCTCCGCGTCGAGTTGAGCCTCTGCCTCCCGGTCCTCCTTTAGTATCGCCAGGATGAACCGCTGGTCCGCCTGCACCATGGGGGACCCGGACGCCGGCACGAAGTCGACGTACATCGTCTCATACCCATCGGGGGCCTTCTGCGCTGCGACCTCTGCCATGAACATTGGATCGGCTTCCTCCTCCTCATGGCTTGGCTCCAGAGAACTCGGGGATTGGCCCGCCGCAAAGCGAGCTTGGGAACGGAGGTCTATGGTGCCGACCACCGCCGCGATTTCTGCGCGGTGCTCCGGCGTCAGCATCTTGTAGTACGTGATCTTGCGGCGCACCATGGCTTTCCAGCGAACTAGGGGACACTTGATGCGGGCTAGGGGATCGAAAGGTGGGGGAATGGGCTGGAGAGGAGGTGGTTTTGGGGCAGTGGCTGGCGTAGGCCGAGCAGCGAAGGTTCTGGTGTGAATAGTGGTTCCGGTGACGACCGGTCAATCGGTTTTGACTGTACATCGCTCTTGTCGCGTTCGCTTTGCACCCCGGCACGTTGGACCCTCACGTCGCTCATCGAATGGAACGCACTTCGTCTTGCGTTTTTGCTCACTTGTGGGACCACAGTTGAAAGAAAACCGACGCCCCTCCCCCTCCTCCGCCTGCGTCATTTATACTACCACTCCCTTCGTTTTATGCGGGGTAAATAAAAACAGAGGGAGTATACTACGGATGAGAATCCCCTGACGTGGACGAACCCATTGAGTAACTGACATGCGGGGCCTAGCAAGCATGGGGCCCGCCAGTAAGTGACCGAAAGGGAGGGTAAGGCGGGGATACCTACGTCAGAGGATCCACTTCCACTACTACTCCCTCCTTCCATTTACTATAGAGGGCCTAATGCGTTTTTGAGGCTAACTTTGACCAAATGTTAGAGTAATAATATATGACATGCAACTTACACAAAGCATACAGTCAAATTCGTATGTGAAAGGAGCTTCCAATGATATAATTTTCACATTATACATCTCATGTACTATTAATCTTGTCAATGGTCAAAGGCGGTTTTGAAAAACACATTAGAGCATGATTAATAATATAGCCAGCCAATGGCTATAAGGAACTGCCATGTCATCTATAGCCATCATCTATATGCACTCATACAGTAGTGTGGGCTATAAGGTGTAACATCCCAAATTTTCAATTTGGAATGTTATACATAGGTCATTCATGCACAACATATTTTATTTGCATTTCTTTTCACGAACCTCGAAATTCTAAGCAACTCAAGGACCCTCGGAGAGAGTTGGGGATTTCACAGTTTTCATATTTGAATTTTATCAAATATTGAAACGAAGATTATTTGTTTTAATTATTATTCTCTCCGAAAATATTTCATATTAAAATATATGAGAGGAGATAATATGACTTCTCCAAAATAAATGAAATATTGGAGGAAAAATATTAAAATCAAATAAATTTTTTATTTGGATTTTATTGCAATTTCATTTGCACTAGAAAAATTGCACGTTTTCAAAAATGCATTTTAGGGACAAGAAAATGTTCATCTTGTTCTAAATATTTTATTTAGACGGTGAAAATTTGTTTTGGCATTTTTAGATTTTTATTTATTTTTCTAGGATTTATTCTCGACGGAACGTTATTTAAAGAAAAAAGTCAGCGCCCGACTGGGCCGAAGCCCAGCCGAGCCGGCCGGCCCAACCCCGCGCCACCGCCTCCCTCGCGCGCCGCGTGCCCGCACCGGACTCCACCGGAATCCGGGAGACCGCCGCCGCACCGGGTTGCCCCTCCCCCAAGCCGACCACGCCTCCCCTCTTAAATACCACTTGCCGCCCACATCTCCACCCAAGACGCAGTAGCAGAACCCTTGATCGCCCGAACCGCCGCCTGCCTTGCACCACCGCCAGCCAGCACCTACGCCCGTCGCCCAGCCGCCCTCGGCCGCCAGCGCCCGCACTTCAGCATCGTCGCCCCGCGCCACCACCCGCTCGCCGGAAGCCGCGCCAGAGTTTGCAGATCTCGCCATTCGTTATTTTTTGGTTTAGGTAAAAACTGTCGGTTTAAAAAAACCTAGTTACGTTTTTATAGATCGGTTCGTTGGTTTTCTCGGTTTAGAGTATTTAGCGGACGTTCGTCCGTACATTCATTTTAACGAACGGTTTTCGCTCGTTAGTCACAGACAACGAACGTTCGTTCGTTAGCCTGTTCGTCAGTTTTTCTTTTTCTTGGTTTTTTCGCGATTATTATCAATCGCGATTTCTGATCAGATTTTCGTTTTAGTTTATCTTTTTGCTTGTTTATCGGAATTAGGCGATTCAAGCGCCTAGATCTTCATCTTGAATCCCTCTTTCTATTTAACCAACTTGAACAAGATTTTGGTACTGTAAAATTTGACTTTAGTCCATATTAGTAAATGAATCTAGTTTCTTTCGTAGTTTGAGTTTCGTTGCTCCGTTTGATTTGATTCTTTTTGCAAACCGGAGTTCTTAAGTTGAACTTTCTGGCTAAATCTTATTATTTGAGTTTTACCCGTGCATCTTTGCTTGATTGCTTATGTATGCTATTGTTTGCTTGCGATAGAATTCCCGGAGTGCGAAGCGTGCTACTACGTGTCTCTAGGTTTTGCGGATCATCAACAAGGCAAGTAACACATTGATCATACTTTTTTCATACTCAGTTTTTATGCATTAGCTCCAATCCTCAAACACTGCATGATTAGGATGTGATTAACTTGTGGGTACTGGGAAGTAGCTGATGAGGTAGAACCTATTGCCCTATTATTATCAAACCCTGGGGAGTTACTTCTACGTATTGCTTATATTGCTATGCTATGCTCATAGACGTGGTTTGGGTGAGTGAATCCATGACAGATGTGAGATTGTTAATTAATTGTTCAACTTAAGGTGGCAACTTTAATACACATCTGAGTGGATTGCTTGTCGGGCACCTGGAGAGTCCAGTGTTGTCCTAGGATATCCCGGAGTACCCGTGTGATAATCCTAAGGTCTGCCACCCAGGTTCAAAGGGAACTGAGATATTTCATGCTAGAAACTTCCGTGTGCAGCCACAAGCTATTTTGGGCTCTAGCATAGTTGAGTAAGTTGCATGACCTCTTCCAGTGGTAGGCTAGCAGATGTAGAGGGATGTAGGTTGGTACTATCTACCCGTGTCGGCGTTCTCGGAACGGGGGTACACAGACTTGCCTGCCTGCGGCCTGCGGCGTGGCTCAAGGGGTGGCCCAGCACGGCCCATCTTCATCAGCGCGAGCTCAAGACCCTCGCGAGGGGCCAAGCCTCGCGGGGCGGACGACAGGAAGCCTCCTCAGGCACGGCCTCGTCAGGCTGGCTCACGAGGAGGCGGAGAGATCAAGGCGGGGTACCTCACGAGGTGCCCATGACGCAAGCCATGACGACCAAGGGCGCCAGGCGGGCGCCAGCCCGTGCAGTGTCCTCATTTCCTCTTTGGTGCAAAGGGGGCAAGCGCATGCGAGAGCATCAAGCAAAGGCATCCGTTTCGGTGCAACAAGACCAAGACCGTTGCAATGGCAGGAAGGAAGTCATTGTGGAGCCCAAGCCGGCGTCACCACCGGAGCCTTTGACACGCGAGGACCAACTTTAGTCAGGATAAGTGTACTAGATGTTCCCCTTCAAAATGGCCAATTGTTGGCGCCCTTCCCGCTCAATATTTGGGAAGAGGTCCAGGGCCTCTGCCTATAAATAGGACTAGCCACCCATAAGGTAGGGAGGATGATCCAGAGATCTGGAGCTTGATCACATCAAGAGATCAATCCAGAGAGAGAGGGAAGCGACTGAACTCCACCTAGCAGTTCGTCGCACCGGCTAAGAACAGACCCTTGCGAGGCTGTTCTTCCTTGTATTGTTCATCATCAGCCCAAGAGGCAATCCACCACACCACACACCGGAGTAGGGTGTTACACCACAATGGTGGCCCGAACCAGTATAAACCCTGTGTCTCTTGTGTTGTTCCTTTCATAGTTTAGATCCTAGCGAGGCGACGAGGTGCAGGTAGGTAGAGGGCGAGATCTCCGCGCGCACCCCGGAGTTCAAACCTAGAGGGTCTGCCGGAACCTGAAATCCGACATTTGGCGCGCCAGGTAGGGGTGTGCCGGAATTCGTCTTCCATCGCCCTATTCTTCGTCACCCATCGCATCCATGTCAGACGCTCGTCGGGCCCGCGCCGAGCGCCGAGCCGCTCTCGCTACCCGTGTCACCCAGACGGCCCCCGTCGGCGGCCGCCTCCGCCGTTCCCCGTCGCCTGCCGTCAATGCCACCACCGGCCCGGCGGGGAACGAGCAAGAAGCATCGCCCCAAAGATTCGTCTGTGAGGCGAGACGGCCATCTGCTACTCCCTCACTCGCCCACTGGTTCTTCGTCCCAGGCTCCACACCATGGAGGCTCGAGCTGCGCCATCGCAGCAACGAGCTCCTCATACATGCCTGCCGACGACGTCTACGAAGAGTGGCTCGACTGCGTCGCCGAGCTCGTCCGCCCGGCAGGCTCCCCAGCGCCGTCCTTCTGGCCAGCGCCCGCCCTCAAGGCTGGCGATGAAGCTCCAGGGGTGCCTCAGCCGCCTCCCCCTCAAGAAGGCGCCTTGGCCCCAAGGCGCATGGCCCCCGGGCGGAACCAACTCCGTCCGGCGCCAGCGCAACAAGAGCAGAGCTGTCAAGAGGTCCCTCGCCCCCAAGAAGCTGCCCGAGTGCTCCCTGCACCGGCTCGTCACGACCACGCTCCTGCTCCAAAGACGCCAAGACTCGCTGCTCCCAATGATAGCGCATGGGGACCCGCAAGACCAGGCTCTTCGTCACCAAAGGCCTCCCTGGCTACAAAGAAGCCGCGCCTTCACCACCGAGCCGCAGCGTCGCGTGGCCCGGCAAGTTCAAGCCAGACCTGCCTCCTCGCTACGACGGCACGGCCGACCCTGCGGAGTTCCTCCAGCTCTACGAGCTGGGCATCGAAGCCGCCAACGGGGACGAGAAGGTCATGGCGAACTGGTTTCCCATGGCACTCAAGGACGGAGCCCGCACCTGGCTCCTGAACCTGGCCCCTGGCACGATCTCCTCCTGGGACGAGATGCGCACCCGCTTCATCGCCAACTTCCAAGGTACTCGCGACCGGCCTCCTGCCGTGAGCGACATGCGCCGCATCAAGCAGCAGCCAGGGGAGACCCTGCAAAAGTACATCCAGCGCTTCAACAACGCACGCCTCAAGATTCCCAAGGTGACCGAGGAGGCCATCATCTCGGCCTTCTCCGACGGTGTGCGTGACGTCAAGATGAAGGAGGAGCTGGCGATGCATGAAGATCTGTGCATTTCCTTGGAGCTTTTCAACTTGGCGACCAAGTGCGCCAGGGCTGAGGAAGGACGCCTTTCCCTCCTCGAGCTGCCAGCCGCAGATCCAGAAGAGAAGAAGTCCAAGGCCAAGGACGTGAAGCACAAAGGGGCTGTCGTGCTCGCGGCAGAACCAGATACCAAGCGAGGCAGAGATCAGCCCGAGTCTTCCAAGGGCAGCTTGCATCGTGTGTACCATGACCTCCACACCCACAACACCAACGAATGTCAAGAGCTCCGAGCCATGCGAGAAGGGAGGATCGGTCGACGCCCCGATCGCAACGATCGAGGCTACGGCCGAGGAGGAGGAAGAAACGCAGGACGCTGGGAAGACCGTGGCCCTCGCCAAGGGTGGCGCGACCGACCTCGCGAGGATCGCTGGCAGGATCAGCCTCGCGAGGATCGCCTGCAAGGAAACACATGCCTCCCTCCTCTGTCGTCGCAACCAAGGAGAAACGAGGACCATCATCAGGACGAGGGGGCTGGGGGGCTTCCAGGAGCCGCGCGCGATCGCGTGCATCCTGGGCGGAGCTCAGCCCCAGCCTCTCAACGCATCTTCAAGCAGTTCGCCCTTGAAGTGAATGCAGTCCTCCCCAAGATCGATGCCACACGCCCTCTCAGGTGGTCAGCGTGCGCCATCACGTTCAGCTCAGCGGATCAGCTCAAGTGCGCGGCCACAGCCGGAGTCCTCCCGATGTTTTGTTCCCCAATCATCAGCAACGTGCAAGTCACCAGGACCCTCATCGACGGTGGAGCAGGGCTCAATGTCCTGTCCGTGGAGACATTCAACAATCTCCAAGTGCCTTACAATCAGATTCAGCCGACCAAGCCTTTCTCCGGAGTCACCAATGGCTCCACGGTTCCGGTTGGGCAGGTCCGCCTCCCTGTCACCTTCGCCGCGCGACAACCATCGCACCGAGCTCATCGACTTCGATGTCGCCCACATTCGCCGCCATACAATGCCATCCTCGGTACCCAGCTCGGCCAAGTTCATGGCCGTGACTCATCACGGCCATAACGTCCTCAAGTTGCTGTGAAGCGGCGGAGTCATCACGGTGCCTTGTGAAGAAAGAGACGCAGTGTGCTCCCTGGAGCAAGCTTTTCAAGCCGCATCACTTGAAGACCCAGATCGCAGGAGCGGGAGGCTCCCTGAGACCGCTCCCAAGAAGAAGAAGACATCGCCAGGCCCGACCCCTCGGGAGGCAGGCCCCTCAGGGTCCGTGACTGTTCAGGGGGCACCTCCTTCTGTCGCATAGGAAGACGCGCCCGGCGCCCTCCTCAAGCAAGGCTCGGGGGTTCTCTCCTGGAGGGCCACTGACCTTGCTAGGGTCACGAGGGAGGTGTTGGGGAACGTAGTAATTTCAAAAATTTTCCTACGCACACACAGGACCATGGTGATGGCATAGCAACGAGAGGGGAGAGTGTTGTCTACGTACCCTCGTAGACCGTAAGCGGAAGCGATCACAACGTAGAGGAAGTAGTCGTACTTTCTCCTCGCGATCCTGCCGATCCCAAAGGCTGCCATTCGCACCTCCGAGTCGATGATGACGTAGAGGAAGTAGTCAGACGTTCTCCTCACGATCCAACCGATCACAGCGCCAGTTACTCCGGCGCCTCCGAAGTTCTTGGCACACGTTCAGCTCGATGACGCTCCACGGGCTTCGATCCAGCAAAGCTCCGGGAGGGGAGTTCCACAAGACGACGGCGCAGGACGATCTTGATGTTTCACCGTCGCAGGCTTCGCCTAAGCACCGCTACAATATGACCGAGGTGGAATATGGTGGAGGGGCACCGCACACGGCTAAGGAACGATCTCAAGGATCAACTTGTGTGTTCTGGGTGCCCCCGCCTCAGATATAAAGGAGCAAGGAGGAGGTGGCCGGCCAAGGGAGGAGGCGCACTAAGATGTGGAGTCCTACTAGGATTCCAAGTCCTAGTAGGAGTCCACCAAGAGGGGAGGAAGGGAGAAGGAAGTGGAGGAGAAGGAGAGGTGGCTGCCCCTTTCCCTAGTCCAATTCGGACCAGAGGGGAGAGGGGGCGCAGCAGCCCCTTGGCCCTTTCTCCTCTTTCCACTAAAGCCCATCAAGGCCCATTGCTTCTCCCGTACCTACCCGGTACTCCGAAAAATACCCGACTCACTCGGAACCTTTCCGAACTCCGAATATATTCTTCAAATATATCTATCTTTACGTCTCTACCATTTCGAGACTCCTCGTCATTTCACAGATCTCATACGTGACTCCGAACTCCTTCGGTACATCAAAACTCATAAACTCATAATATAACCGCTATCGAAACCTTAAGCGTGCGGACCCTACGGGTTCGAGAACTATGTAGACATGACCTAGAACCATTCTCGGTCAATAACCAATAAGCGGAACCTGGATGCCCATATTGGTTCCTACATATTCTACGAAGATCTTTATCGGTCAAACCGCATAACGATATATCGTTGTTCCCTTTGTCATCGGTATGTTACTTACCCGAGATTCGATCGTCGGTATCCAATACCTAGTTCAATCTCGCCACCGGCAAGTCTCTTTACTCGCTCAGTAATGCTTCATCCCGTAACCAACTCATTGGTCACATTGCTTGCAAGGCTTATAATGATGTGCATTACCGAGAGGGCCCAGAGATACCTCTCCGACAATCGGAGTGACAAAACCTAATCTCGAAATCGCCAACCCAACATGTACCTTTGGAGACACCTGTAGTACTCCTTTATAATCACCCGATTACGTTGTGACGCTTGGTAGCACCCAAAGTGTTCCTCCGTAAACGGAGTTGCATAATCTCATAGTTACAGGAACATGTATAAGTCATGAAGAAAGCAATAGCAACATACTAAACGATCAAGTGCTAGGCTAACGGAATGGGTCATGTCAATCAGATCATTCTACTAATGATGTGACCTTGTTAATCAAATAACAACTCCTTGTTCATGGTTAGGAAACATAACCATCTTTGATTAACAAGCTAGTCAAGTAGAGGCATACTAGTGACATACTGTTTGTCTATATATTCACACATGTATTATGTTTCCGGTTAATACAATTCTAGCATGAATAATAAACATTTATCATGATATAAGGAAATAAATAATAACTTTATTATTGCCTCTAGGGCATATTTCCTTCAGTCTCCCACTTGCACTAGAGTCAATAATCTAGTTCACATCGCCATGTGATTTAACATCAATAGTTCACATCTATATGTGGTTAACACCCATAGTTCACATCGACATGTGACCAACACCCAAAGGGTTTACTAGAGTCGATAATCTAGTTCACATCGCTATGTGATTAACACCCAAAGAGTACTAAGGTGTGATCATGTTTTGCTTGTGAGATAATTTTTAGTCAACGGGTCTGTCACATTCAGAGCCGTAAGTATTTTGCAAATTTCTATATCTACAATGCTCTGCACGGAGCTACTCTAGCTAATTGCTCCCACTTTCAATATGTATCCAGATTGAGACTCAGAGTCATCTAGATTAGTGTAAAAACTTGTATCGACGTAACCCTTTACGTATTTAACCTTTTTTTTTCTCACTTCCATAATCGAGAAACATATCCTTATTCTACTAAGGATAATTTTGACCGCTGTCCATTGATCTACTCCTAGATCACTATTGCACTCCCTTGCCAAGCTTAGTGGTAGGGTATGTAATAGATCCGTACACAAAGATGACATACTTTATAGAACCTATGGCTGATGCATAGGGAATGACTTTCATTCTCTTTCTATCTTCTGCCGTGGTCGGGTTTTGAGTCTTACTCAATCTCACACCTTGTAACACGTGCAAGAACTCTTTCTTTGACTGTTCCATTTTGAACTACTTCAAAATCTTGTCAAGGTATGTATTCATTGAAAAACTTATCAAGCGTCTTGATCTATCTCTATAGATCTTGATGCTCAATATGTAAGCAGCTTCACCGAGGTCCTTCTTTGAAAAACTCCTTTCAAATACTCCTTTATGCTTTGCGAATAATTCTACATTATTTCCGATCAACAATATGTTATTCACATATACTTATCGAAATGTTGTAGTGCTCCCACTCACTTTCTTGTAAATACAGGCTTCTCCAAAAGTCTGTATAAAACCATATGCTTTGATCGCACTATCAAAGCGTTTATTCCAACTCCGAGATGCTTGCACCAGTCCATAGATGGATCGCTGGAGTTTGCACATTTTGTTAGCTCCTTTAGGATTGACAAAACCTTCTGGTTGCATCATATACAACTCTTCTTTAATAAATCCATTAAAGAATGTAGTTTTGACATCTATTTGCCAGATTTCATAAAATGTGACAATTGCTAACATGATTCGGACAGACTTTAAGAATCGCTACAGTTTGAGAAAATCTCATTGTAGTCAACACTTTGAATTTGTCGAAAAACCTTTTATGCGACAAGTCGAGCTTTGTAGATAGTAACACTACTATCGATTCTGTCTTCCTCTTGAAGATCCATTTATATAATATGGCTTGCCGATCATCGGGCAACTCCATCAAAGTCCATACTTTGTTCTCATACATGGATCCCATCTCGCATTTCATGGCCTCAAGCCATTTCGCGGAATCTGGGCTCATCATCGCTTCCTCATAGTCCGTAGGTTCATCATGGTCTAGTAACATGACTTCCGAACACGATTATCATACCACTGGGTGCGGATTTTGCTCTGGAAGACCTCACGAGGTTTGGTAGCAACTTGATCTGAAGTTTCATGATCATTATCATTAACTTCCTCACTAATTGGTGTAGGAATCACTGAAACTGATTTCTGTGATGAACTACTTTCCAATAAGGGAGAAGGTACAATTACCTTATCAAGTTCTACTTTCCTCCCACTCACTTCTTTCGAGAGAAAACTCCTTCTCTAGAAAGGATCCATCTTAGCAACGAATAACTTGCCTTCGGATCTGTGATAGAAGGTGTACCCAATAGTTACCTTTGGGTATTCTATGAAGACGCACTTCTCCGATTTGGGTTCGAGCTTATCAGTTGAAAACTTTTTCACATAAGCATCATGACTCCAAACTTTTAAGAAACGACAGCTTAGGTTTACTGTTAAACCATAGTTCATACGGTGTCATCTCAACGGATTTAGATGGTGCCCTATTTAAACGTGAATGCAGCTGTCTCTAATGTATAACCCCAAAACAATATTGGTAAATCGGTAAGAGACATCATTGATTGTACCATATCAAAATAAAGTACGGTTACGACGTTCGGACACACCATAACGTTGTGGTGTTCCAGGTGGCGTGAGCTGTGAAACTATTCCACTTTGTTTTAATTGAAGACCAAACTCGTAACTCAAATGTTCATCTCCACGATCAGATCGCAGAAACTTTATTTTCTTGTTACGATGATTTTCTACTTCACTCTGAAATTCTTTGAACTTTTCAACTATTTCAGACTTATGTTTCATCAAGAAGATATATTCATATCTGCTCAAATCATCTGTGAAGGTCAGAAAATAATGATACTTGCCACGAGCATCAACACTCATTGAATTGTATACATCGGTATGTATTATTTCCAACAAGTCATTAGCTTGTTCCATTGTTCCGGAGAACGGAGTTTTAGTCATCTTGCCCAAAAGGCACGGTTCGCAAGCATCAAATGATTCATAATCAAGTGATTCCAAAAGTCCATCGACATGGAGTTTTCTTCATGCGCTTTACACCAATATGACCTAAACGGCAAAGTACACAAATAAGTTGCACTATCATTATTAACTTTGCATCTTTTGGTTTCAATATTATGAATATGTGTATCACTATGATCGAGATCCAATGAACCATTTTCATTGGGTGTGTAACCATATAAGGTTTTATTCATGTAAATGTAACAACAATTTATTCTCTTACTTAAATGAATAACCGTATTGCAATAAACATGATCAAATCATATTTATGCTCAACACCAAATAACACTTATTTAGGTTCCACGCTAATCCCGAAAGTATAGGGAGTGTGCGATGATGATCATATCAATCTTGGAACTACTTCCAACACTCATCGTTACTTCCCCTTCAACTAGTTTCTGTTTATTCAGCAACTCCTGTTTGAGTTACTAATCTTAGCAACCGAACAAGTATCAAATACTCAGGCTACTATAAACATTAGTAAAGCACACATCAATAACCTGTATATCAAATATACTCTTGTTCACTTTGCCATCCTTCTTATCCACCAAATACTTGGGGTAGTTCCGCTTCCAAAGGACTAGTTCCATTGCAGAAAAAGCACTTAGTCTCGTGCTTAGGTCTAGATTTGGGCTTCTTCACTCGAACAGCAACTTGCTTGCCGTTCTTCTTGAAGTTCCCCTTCTTCCCTTTGCCCTTTTCCTTGAAACTAGTGGTCTTGTCAATCATCAACACTTGATGCTCTTTTCTTGATTTCTACCTTCGTCGATTTCAGCATCACGAAGAGCTTGGGAATCGTTTTCGTCATCCCTTGCATATTATAGTTCATCACGAAGTTCTAGTAACTTAGTGATGGTGACTAGAGAATTCTGTCAATCACTATCTTATCCGGAAGATTAACTCCCACTTGATTCAAGCGATTGAAGTACCTGCATAATCTGAGCACATGCTCACTAGTTGAGCGATTCTCCTCCATCTTTTAGCTATAGAACTTGTTGGAGACTTTATATCTCTCAACTCGGGTATTTGCTTGAAATATTAACTTCAATTCCTGGAACATCTCATATGGTCCATGACGTTCAAAACGTCTTTGAAGTCCCGATTCTAAGCCGTTAAGCATGGTGCACTAAACTATCAAGTAGTCATCATATTGAGCTAGCCAAACGTTCATAACGCCTCGCATCTGCTTCCCTGCAATAGGTCCGCTACCTAGCGGTGCATCAAGGACATAATTCTTACGTGCAGCAATGAGGATAAACCTCAGATCACGGATCCAATCCGCATCATTGCTACTAACATTTTTCAATACAATTTTCTCTAGGAACACATATAAAAACATAGGGAAGCAACAACGCGAGCTATTGATCTACAACATAATTGCAAAATACTACCAGACTAAGTTCATGATAAATTAAAGTTCAATTAATCATATTACTTAAGAACTCCCACTTAGATAGACATCTCTCTAATCCTCTAAGTGATCACGTGATCCAAATCAACTAAACCATGTCCGATCATCACGTGAGATGGAGTAGTTTCAATGGTGAACATCACTATGTTGATCATATCTACTATATGATTCACGCCGACCTTTCGGTCTCTACGTGTTCCGAGGTCATATCTTATATGCATAGCTCGTCAAGTATAACCTGAGTATTCTGCGTGTGCAACTGTTTTGCACCCGTTGTATTTGAACGTAGAGCCTATCACACCCGATCATCACGTGGTGTCTCAAAGACGAAGAACTTTCGCAACGGTGCATACTCAGGAGAACACTTCTTGATAATTTTTAGTGAGAGATCATCTTATAATGCTACCGTCAATCAAAGCAAGATGAGATGCATAAAGGATAAACATCACATGCAATCAATATAAGTGATATGATATGGCCATCATCATCCTGTGCTTGTGATCTCCATCGCCAAGCACCGTCATGATCACCATCGCCACCGGCGCGACACCTTGATCTCCATCGTAGCATCGTTGTCGTCTCGCCAATCTTATGCTTCCACGACTATCACTACCGCTTAGTAATAAAGTAAAGCATTACATCGCGATTGCATTGCATACAATAAAGCGACAACCATATGGCTCCTGCCAGCTTGCCGATAACTTCGGTTACAAAACATGATCATCTCATACAATAAAATATAGCATCACGTCTTGACCATATCACATCACAACATGCCCTGCAAAAACAAGTTAGACGTCCTCTACTTTGTTGTTGCAAGTTTTACGTGGCTGCTACGGGCTGAGCAAGAACCGTTCTTACCTACGCATCAAAACCACAACGATAGTTTGTCAAATAGACTCCGTTTTAACCTTCTCAAGGACCGGGCGTATGCCACACTCGGTTCAACTAAAGTTGGAGAGACAGTCTTCCGCAAGCCATCTATGTGCAAAGCACGTCGAGGAACCGGTCTCGCCGTAAGCGTCACGCGTAAGGTTGGTCCGGATCGTCTCGTCCAACAATACCGCTGAACCAAAGTATGACATGCTGGTAGGCAGTATGACTTGTATCGTCCACAACTCACTTGTGTTCTACTCGTGCACATGACATCAACGCATAAAACCAGGCTCGGATGCCACTGTTGGGGAACGTAGTAATTTCAAAAATTTTCCTACGCACACACAGGACCATGGTGATGGCATAGCAACGAGAGGGGAGAGTGTTGTCTACGTACCCTCGTAGACCGTAAGCGGAAGCGATCACAACGTAGAGGAAGTAGTCGTACTTTCTCCTCGCGATCCTGCCGATCCCAAAGGCTGCCGTTACTCCGGCACCTCCGAGTCGATGATGACGTAGAGGAAGTAGTCGACGTTCTCCTCACGATCCAACCGATCACAGCGCCGTTACTCCGGCGCCTCCGAAGTTCTTGGCACACGCTCAGCTCGATGGCGCTCCACGGGCTTCGATCCAGCAAAGCTCCGGGAGGGGAGTTCCGTCGGACGACGGCGTGGTGACGATCTTGATGTTTCACCGTCGCAGGCTTCGCCTAAGCACCGCTACAATATGACCGAGGTGGAATATGGTGGAGGGGGCACCGCGACACGGCTAAGGAACGATCTCAAGGATCAACTTGTGTGTTCTCGGGTGCCCCCGCCTCAGATATAAAGGAGCAAGGAGGAGGTGGCCGGCCAAGGAGGAGGCGCACTAAGATGTGGAGTCCTACTAGGATTCCAAGTCCTAGTAGGAGTCCACCAAGAGGGAGGAAGGGAGAAGGAAGTGGAGGAGAAGGAGAGGTGGCGGCCCCTTTTCCCTAGTCCAATTCGGACTAGAGGGAGGGGGCGCAGCAGCCCCTTGGCCCTTTCTCCTCTTTCCACTAAAGCCCATCAAGGCCCATTGCTTCTCCGTAACTACCCGGTACTCGAAAAATACTCGAATCATTCGGAACCTTTCCGAACTCCGAATATAGTCGTCCAATATATCGATCTTTACGTCTCGACCATTTCGAGACTCCTCGTCATGTCCCCGATCTCATCCGGGACTCCGAACTCCTTCGGTACATCAAAACTCATAAACTCATAATATAACCGCCATCGAAACCTTAAGCGTGCGGACCCTACGGGTTCGAGAACTATGTAGACATGACCTAGAACCATTCTCGGTCAATAACCAATAGCGGAACCTGGATGCCCATATTGGTTCCTACATATTCTACGAAGATCTTTATCGGTCAAACCGCATAACGATATCGTTGTTCCCTTTGTCATCGGTATGTTACTTACCCGAGATTCGATCGTCGGTATCCAATACCTAGTTCAATCTCGTCACCGGCAAGTCTCTTTACTCGCTCAGTAATGCTTCATCCCGTAACCAACTCATTGGTCACATTGCTTGCAAGGCTTATAATGATGTGCATTACCGAGAGGGCCCAGAGATACCTCTCCGGAGCAATCGGAGTGACAAAACCTAATCTCGAAATACGCCAACCCAACATGTACCTTTGGAGACACCTGTAGTACTCCTTTATAATCACCCGATTCGTTGTGACGTTTGGTAGCACCAAAGTGTTCCTCCGGTAAACGGGAGTTGCATAATCTCATAGTTACAGGAACATGTATAAGTCATGAAGAAAGCAATAGCAACATACTAAACGATCAAGTGCTAGGCTAACGGAATGGGTCATGTCAATCAGATCATTCTACTAATGATGTGACCTTGTTAATCAAATAACAACTCCTTGTTCATGGTTAGGAAACATAACCATCTTTGATTAACAAGCTAGTCAAGTAGAGGCATACTAGTGACATACTGTTTGTCTATATATTCACACATGTATTATGTTTCCGGTTAATACAATTCTAGCATGAATAATAAACATTTATCATGATATAAGGAAATAAATAATAACTTTATTATTGCCTCTAGGGCATATTTCCTTCAGGAGGTACTTGGGCACCACTTGGAGGCGTGTTTCAAAGCACGTTTCCCTCAGGAAGGAGCAAGGCAAGGAGGGCCAAGCCCTCAGGAGTTCGTCAGCCAAATCATCCAGGAGCTGCAGGAGTCAAGAGTCATGAGTGGCAGCCGCCGCTTACCCGCCATAGCTCCCCATCCATGCGAGGATGGTGGGCCGCGCGTCTGCATCGACATACCGGGGCTCAACCGAGCGCCTCTCAGGAGCGCTTCTGGCCCTCACGCGTGGGGCGCTGCGAAGGCCCACCCCACAGCTACGTTCGCATGCCCTACGGCGTGCCGAACGCGGCCGCCACGCGCCAGCGCCTCATGGGGAGCATCCTGGAGGCTCAAGAGGCTAGGCGTTCCGCAGTCCTGGCGGAGATGGAGATGGTCCGCGAGGAGCCACTAGCGCCTCCGGAGCCTCCCGAGGCTCCTGGGCCTGGGGGCTCGTGAAGATCGGCTTCCGCAGCCCACGACGTGCTACTTCAACATCCATTCGTCTTCAGCGTTATCAGGTGACATCCTTCAAGTTTCATTTCCAGCTGGAAGCGCCCCCCAGGGCTGCATCATTCCCAGGCCGCGTGGGTCCGTCCCTGCGGCGTGTACCCCTTTTACTTCGTGTTTCTAGCTTACCTTATCGGGGGCGCCCCTCGGGCTGCATCATCCCCAAGTCGCTCGGGCCAGACCCAGCGACGTCTGCCTTCCCTGCACCTATCTAAATGAGCTTGCTTCTTTGTGATTAACGTGCTTGACCTAGTTACCTGTTTAATTGACACCACTGATGGAGCTGCTCCCCAACTGCACGACGCTTGCGCATGGGTCCGTCCCTGCAACGCCGACAAACCTGAATGGCTGAGCTCGGCGCGGCAGCCAAGAGCGCCACCTCGTCAGGCCTTCAGTGCCTCGTCACCCCTCCAAAGCAACCAACGGCTAACCTTCGCTTGTCATAGCGGACTCTTGTTCTTTTTGTGGTGGGCCTGCATGGTCCCTTCAAGGAGCAGCGCCAAGCGGGGCCCTCACGGCGTCTTCTTCACTCTCGCCCGCACGAACCACTTACACGTTAAAGGGGGGGGGGGGGGTACCTGAGCATCGCGACTCACGGGCTCCTACTGGCTCTCCAGCCCTAACCCTCTGGCCTTGACCACGACATCGTGACCTGGCATACCAGCGACGGTTGAGACCCGCTCGAGGGCCGGGACCCGAGGACGTAGAGCAGAAAGGGGAGCAAAGGCGAGAGGGAAGAGGCACGCGGGGACCTCACCAGGCAACCCCTCGCCTGCCGATGCGCGGACCTAACGTCACACTAGGAAGCGGTTCCTGACTCCCGAGATAAGTCACCCTCCGGAAACACTAGCTGTCGCAGCACCGACCTCGCACCTAGTGCAATCCCGTGTTAGCAACGTTGCGCTCCTTTCTCGCCGAACGATGGCTGCTTGAGCGCTAAAGGGGACCTCCTGAGCATCGCGACTCAGGGGCTCTTACCGGACCCCGGGCCGCTCACCTCCTGGCCTTGACCACGGCATCGCGACCTGGCATACCAGCGACGGCTGAAGCCTGCCTTGGGACTGGGACCTGTCGGCGCAGAGCATCAAGCCCTCGTGAGGTTCGAAAGGAAGAACTAAGCTAAGACGGAATGAGCATCTCGCACTACTTCATGGAAAGGATTATATTAACAGAACCACAGACACCTTACAAGCCCCCACGGGGCGTGCTTTTCGATTCCTCGCAGGGAACAAAGGGAGAAGATCCTAAAGAATGCTAACTACACGCGCCTCCGCAAGAGATGCCATCATCAACAGTGGGCCGCCAGGCACCGGTGCCAACCTCATCCAGATCAGAGGTGGCGCGGCCTACCGAGCCTGCCCTGCTCCGAGAGCGGCGCAGGCTCGGGGGCTCGTAGCTGTCGTCGCTCGTCTCCGGAGTCGCGAAGAGCTCGGCGGAGTCACTGGATCCTCCGCCGCCTCCGCCGCCGAGGAGCTCTTTGAGGGAGCGATCGGCGAGCCTGGTCCTCACCGCGGCAGGGCCCCGGCCACCTCTCTCAGGGCAGCACTCCAGCCGGCGTCCACCTGCGTCGAAGACCTTGAAGAGCATCATGGAAGCACCGTCGTACTCCAGGTGGATCGCGAGGGCGCCCCTCGCCCTGCAGACCCGGCCGATCTCGCCCCAGCCTCAAGTCATGAAGACCTTGCCCGGAGCGACGACCGCGACCTCCGCTTCGGTTGCGAGGGTGTTGCAGCCGGCGTGCTGCAACCAGAGCTCCAAGTATCCCCCCTGCGGCATCACGAAGGCGAAGGAGGGAGGAAGGCGGATCCAAGACTGAGGAGGCATGGCGGCGTGGAGCACAAACTCTCGGGAGGAGCCCTCGGCATGGACTCCAGGAGGGACAACGCGCACCGCCGTGACCCGCCGACGCCGACGGCGGCGGCGTCCACGGCGCTCGGCGTCAACTCCTTCAGGGCCCTCAATGTGGGCGTACAAGGGCAGCGGGAACCCTGGCGGCGGCCGCTCGCACCAGGGCCTCGACACCTCCTGCCGGGCACCCTCATCTCGACGGCATAGGGCTAGCCGTTTCTTCGGCGGGAGCGGGTCGGGACCCTCTCGAGGAGCCTTTCCCTTCTCTTCCGCGGAGAACCAGCGGATCAGAGCCATCGCCGTGAAGTGGAGCAAGGACGGAGAAGAAGGAGAAGCAAGAGGAGATGGACTGGAAGGGCATGCGCCGTTCCGTACTTATAGTCGGGGGAGGCCAACCGTCGACCTCCATGATCACAGGTAATCATGACCCGCTTTGCATGCAGGGACTTGTCAATTCGTGCAGTTGCCGAGGCGTCATGGGGAAGCAGGGCCGCCCACGTACAATCAACCGCCACGCGGCGCCCAAGGCCGTAGGCTGTTAGGGCCCGCGGCGCTTCGCCATTGCCCCTTCGCTTCTCTGCTCAGCCAAGTCCAGGCGTGCCTTGGGCCCGGGGGCTACTGTCGGTGTTCTGGGAACGGGGGTACCCAGACTTGCCTGCCTGCAGCCTTCGGCCTGGCTCAAGGGGTGGCCCAGCACGGCCCATCTTCATCAGCGCGAGCTCAAGACCCTCGCGAGGGGCCAAGCCTCATGGGGACGACAGGAAGCCTCCTCGAGCACGGCCTCGTCAGTGGCTCACGAGGAGGCGAAGAGATCAAGGCGGGTACCTCATGAGGTGCCCATGACGCAAGCCATGACGACCAAGGGCGCCAAAGGGCGCCAGCCACGCAGTTGTCCTCATTTCCTCTTTGGTGCAAAGGGGGAAGCGCAGCGAGAGCATCAAGCAAAGGCATCCGTTTGAGGCAACAAGACCAAGACCGTCATAGCGGCAGGAAGGAAGTCATTGTGGAGCCCAAGCCGCGTCACCAGAGCCTTTAACATGCGAGGACCAACTTTAGTCAGGATAAGTGTACTAGATGTTCCCCTTCAAAATGGCCAATTGTTGGCGCCCTTCCCGCTCAATATTTGGGAAGAGGCCCAGGGCCTCTGCCTATAAATAGGACTAGCCACCCACAAGGTAGGGAGGATGATCCAGAGATCCGGAGCTTGATCACATCAAGAGATCAATCCAGAGAGAGAGAGAAGCGACTGAACTCCCCCTAGCAGTTCGTCGCACCGGCTAAGAACAGACCCTCGCGAGGCTGTTGTTCCTTGTATTGTTCATCATCAGCCCAAGAGGCAATCCACCACACCACACACTGGAGTAGGGTGTTACACCACAATGGTGGCCCGAACCAGTATAAACCCTGTGTCTCTTGTGTTGTTCCTTTCATAGTTTAGATCCTAGCGAGGCGACGAGGTGCAGGTAGGTAGAGGGCGAGATCTCCGCGCGCACCCCAGAGTTCGAACCTAGAGGGTCTGCCGGAACCCGAAATCTGACAACCCGGGGTTAGAGTTAATGCTTCTGAAAGACTGTGTCTCGGTCATCCGTTTCTCAAACACCATGTAGTGCGAGAAATCCAACGGAGGAGATGGGGTCTTGTGGGGAAAAGTGCGCAAACCTCTACAGAGTGTACAATCTAATCATGGTTAGCCGTGTCCCCGGTTATGGACATCTTGAGTATCTAGTACTTGGATTATCATATGTATCTCATCACTCTAATTTAATATGTTGGGTTGATAATTACTTTAATTGGGATTGAGTTGGAGGAACCTTCTCAATGATGTTTCAACTACCATGATAGTTAAATAAAATCTATTCCTTTGATGTAGGAAAAAATTGGCTTTTCGCAAAACTATAACCATAGAGCCTTTCCACCAGCCAAATATGCATGTAGTGATAGCATTATTCTGTTCTTACTCTACTGTGTTATATTGCCAGCATATTCCATGTGCTGACCCGTTTTCGGGCTGCAACGTATTATGTTGCAGACTTTTCAGACGAGGAGTAACGTTCGTTAGGTCGTTGCCGTGCAGCTCAGCTATGCCGTTGGAGTTGATGGACTCACTTTATCTTCCAAGTCTTCCGCTGTAATCGTGTTAGATGGCCTTATGCCATATTCATTGTAATAAGTTCTCTTTTGAGACATTCGATGTAATAAGTGTGTGATTGCTACTCTGTTATAAATCCTTCGAGTACTGTTTGTGTCAGCATTACCAATCCAGGGATGACACTGAAGCACAGAGACTTGACCGTTTGAGGTCGGGTCGCTACAAGATGGTATCAGAGCACACGCTAAGTGTAGGACACGACCACTAAGATAAGCCATAGGTCACTCTTCTCTACTCATTTCTGACTCCTCTCCATTTTCTACTCTTAGGACGGCGGATTCGAGGAGCAAGTTTGCACAACCGGATGAAGATGCACCCTTTGGACGACACTTGAATGAAGTCACTAGGTACCTGAACATCGGAATACCAAGCTTCATCGGGACCTACAACGCCACTTTACCAGAAGAGGAGCACTGGATGATTCGAGTTCAAGTTCCAGGAAGGACGTTCGCGCCAATCACCGAGCCCATAGAGTTTTCCTTTGATGCACCAGCCTGGAGTCTAGGCAAGAGCATGGCGGCCCACGTTGTCATGGGATGTATTGGAGAAGTCTACAACAAGGATCTCAAGGACACTATCTACCAGATATGTCAGCGCCGAGAGGAGCAATGGGAGATGATCAACACCAAGAAGGACAGATCCATTGCAGCTTTCATCCAGGAGTTAAACCAGCACATTCGACGCCAGGAGAATCAGATGTGTGCAGACATGATAGATTTGAAGAAGGCGAAGACAAGGATCACCGAGCTGGAAGAAGAACTCAAGTCTACATGCAATGGATATGAGGAGGAAATTACAACACTATTGGAGAAGAATGACGACCTGATAAAGAAGATCGGAGTATTCATGGGAGACCACGCGCCAGGAGGAGAGGACGACAATTCCACTTGCCCGAAGAACTACATCATCATCGACGACACCGACTCTGACCCCAGTGAAGATGACTTTGAAGACGAAGCTGGAGCAGACATCATGGAGTCGTCCACCGATCAAAATTTCTAGATGACCACCAAATGATTAGTAGTATTTCCCCCATGTACATAGTAGTAGTTTGAGCACTTTTAACGATAGTTCTAGACCGTTTGTATGCCCTTGCTTGATTGATTGAGTGATATGATTGTGTTTATCTCATGTGCATATGGATAGTGCTTTCTCACTAGACCCCTTTTCTATTCTAATCTCTTCCCTCTAAACCCATCAGATGCCTCCGAGACGTGACACCGGATTTTCCTTCCCACCTGAGCTCACTCAGTTGATCCAGCAGCAGAATGCCTTGATGCAATTGTTAGTCCAGAATCAAGGCAACAACAACAACAACAACAATAACAACAACAACAACAACAACAACAACAACAACAACAACAACAACAACAACAACAACAACAACAACCCTCCTCCAGTTGACAACTTAGCCCATTTTCTGAAGTTGCAACCGCCGGTGTTTTCCAGTAGCACCGAGCTAATTGTTGCGGATGACTGGCTACGCAGGGTTGGAAGGGAGTTGACCACCGCAGGTTGCACAGATGCAGAGAAGGTGCACTTTGCCACACATCAGTTGGATGGACCAGCAGCCTCGTGGTGGGAGAATTACACAGCCACCTTTCCCATAGCCAATGTTACTTGGGATCAGTTTCAACAAGCTTTCCGCACAGCCCACGTCTCAACTGGAGCTATGAGCATGAAGAAGCGTGAGTTTCGCAACTTACGCCAGGGGAACCGTATTGTAGCTCAGTACGTGGATGAGTTTAGCAAGTTATCTCGCTATGCCCCTGACGATGTGGCCAGAGATGCCGCGAAGCAGGAGAAGTTTATGGAAGGGCTGAACGATGAGATGAGCATATAGTTGATGGTGGCAACATTCAACAACTACCAGGAGTTGGTAGATAAGGCTCTTATGATTGAAGGGAAGCAGAAGCAGATCGAGAACTGTAAGAGGAAGTATGGGCAAGGAAGATACAATTCTGGAACTCAGCAGAAGCCTCGTCTAACCCCGAATTCGGGAGGACTTGTTCATAACCATGGAGGTCATAACCACAATGGAGGAAGTTCGCATAACCACAATGGTTCCAAGAATGGGAATGGAACGGAGCAAGCAACAATCAGAACCGCTCCAATCCAGCCACACCCGCCAAGAGAGACCTAAGTCACATTACTTGCTTCAAGTGCGGGAAGACTGGACACTATGCCACAGAGTGCCCTGAAGCGAAGAATGGAAACAGTAATGGGAGCGCTGGGAAGAAGCCCAATCCATTCAACAAAGGAGAAGTGAACCACGTGAACGTGGAGGAGGTTGAAGGGCAGCTAGACGCAGTTATCGGTAAGTTTTTGGTTAAGTCTTTTACCGCCCTTGTTCTTTTTTATACTGGTGCATCACATTCGTACATATCAAGGGGATTCGTGGATAAGTTTAAACTACCAACCCAAGCCCTTAGGACCCCTCTATTAGTAAGTTCACCTGGAGCAGAGTATATGGCTAGCCGATGGTGTGACCGGATACCCTTAACCATTGGTAGCCATGTTTTCCCGTCCGACCTAATAATTTTGGAGTCACAAGGATTGGATGTGATATTAGGCACGGACTGGATGTCAAAGTATGGAGGAAGCATTGACTGTGCTAGTAAGTCGATTTATCTCACCACCCTGGAGGGAAAAAGGATCAAGTATGTATCCAGGCATACGACAAGGAGAACCCTAGTAAATTCCCTCTCAGGAGTTGTTCAAGAAGAAGTGCCTGTTGTAAAGGATTACCCAGATGTATTTCCAGAGGAATTACCAGGCATGCCGCTAGATCGGGACATCGAGTTTTTGATAGAACTGTTGCCAGGCACCGAGCCTATATCGAAGAGACCATACCGGATGCCCGCAAATGATCTGGAGGAGATTAAGAAGCAGATCAAGGAGTTATTGGAGAAAGGTTACATCCGACGAAGTTCATCACCGTGGGGAGCCCCAATGCTCTTGGTTGAGAAGAAGGATGGATCATTAAGGATGGTTGTTGATTATCGGGCGTTGAATGAGGTGACGATTAAGAACAAATACCCTTTGCTGATGGTCAATGATTTGTTTGACCAGCTGCAAGGAGCTAAAGTGTTTTTGAAGATCGATCTACGATCAGGATATCACCAGCTGAAAATTCGAGAGAAGGATATACCTAAAACCATATTTACCACAAGGTACGGGTTATATGAGTATACGGTCATGTCATTTGGACTGACTAACGCCCCTGCCTATTTCATGAGCATGATGAACAAGGTGTTCATGGAATATTTGGATAAGTTTATTGTGGTGTTCATTAATGATATAATGGTATACTCGAAGAATGAAGAGGAGCACAAGGAGCATTTGTGTTTAGTTCTCGAGAAACTCAGGGAACATCAGTTGTATGCCAAGTTCAGCAAATGTGAGTTTTGGTTGAAGGAAGTTGGATTCCTTGGACATGTTATATCAGGAGAAGGTATAGCAGTAGACCCCACCATAGTTCAGTCGGTCACTGAATGGTTGGCACCCACTTTAGTTAGCGAGATCCGCAATTTTCTTGGACTCGCAGGATACTATCATAGATTCATTGAGAATTTTTCCAAGATTGCGAAACCAATGACGGAGTTATTGAAGAAGGATACCAAATTTAAATGGACGGAAGAATGTTAGGCGAGTTTTCAGGAGTTAAAGAAACGTTTGACTACAGCCCCAGTGCTGATTCTGCCGGATATACGCAAGGATTTCCAAGTGTATTGCGAGGCCTCTCGCTTAGGACTTGGAAGTGTGCTTATGCAGGACGGAAGAGTTGTCTCGTATGCCTCACGACAACTAAAACTGCACGAATTGAATTATGCCACACATGATTTGGAGTTAGCAGCTGTAGTGCATGCGCTCAAGACTTGGAGACATTACCTTATTGGAAACCGTTGTGATGTGTACACTGATCATAAGAGTTTGAAGTACATTTTCACAAAGAAGGAGCTGAACCTTAGGCAGAGGAGATGGTTGGAGATTATAAAGGATTATGACATGAAGCTTCACTATCATCCAGGCAAGGCCAATGTCGAAAGTGCACTCTTTGAGCCGGAAGAGTTATGCTAACACCCTCGTAAGCAGGATTGCCAAAGGAGTTAGCGAGAGGATCTCGTGGAACTTTGATTGGAGATTGTTCCTAGAGGTTTTGTGGCAACAATGGAAGTTCAGTCTACATTGTTAGGAAAGATTCGAGAAGCTCAGAAGGATGACAAAGAGATTACCGAGATAAAAGAGAGAATGAGCAAAGGAAAGGCCAAAGGTTTTTATGAGGATGAGCACGACACCTTATGGTTTGAGGACCGGGTCTATGTGCCCAATAACACAGAGATCATGAAGTTAATACTTCAGGAGGCTCATGACTCACCATACTCGATACACCCCAGAAACACCAAGATGTATTTGGATTTGAAGGAACATTTCTGGTGGACTGGTATGAAGAAGGATATTGCCGAGTATGTAGCCGTATGTGATGTATGTCAGAGAGTGAAGGCGGAACATCAAAAGCCAGCAGGATTGCTACAGCCTATGCCGATACCCAAATGTAAGTGGGATAAGCTTGGCATGGATTTCATCACCGGATTTCCCATGACCAAATCAGGATATGATTCTATATGGGTAGTAGTTGATCGCTTGACCAAAGTGGCTCACTTTATCCCAGTGAAAACCACCTATACAAGTGCAAAGTTGGCCAAGATATACATGACCAGGATCGTATGTCTGCATGGAGTTCCAAGGACCATCGTATCAGATAGAGGAACACACTTTACCTCAAAGTTTTGGCATCAGCTGCACCAGACTTTGGGTACAAGGCTAGAGTTCAGTACATCATTCCATCCGCAGACATATGGACAGACCGAGAGAGTCAACAAGATTCTGGAGGATATGTTGAGAGCTTGTGCACTAGATTATGGATCTAGTTGGGATGAAAATTTTCCCTACGCGGAGTTCTCATACAACAATAGCTATCAAGCCAGTTTGAAGATGGCACCGTTCGAAGCCCTGTACTGACGAAGGTGCAGGACACCGTTGATGTGGGATGAAGTTTGAGACTGACAGTTGTTTGGACCAGATTTGATCAAGGAGTCTGAAGAGAAGGTTAAGTTGATCCGAGATAGACTGAAGGTAGCTCAGTCCAGGCAGAAGAGTTATGCAGATTCAAAACGCAAGGAAGTAACCAATGAAATTGGAGACAGAGCATATCTACGAGTGTCACCTCTGTGAGGAGTGAAACGTTTTGGAGTTAAGGGAAAGTTAGCCCCGAGATTTGTAGGACCGCATCAATTTTGGAGCGTATGGGAGAGGTTGCCTACAAGTTGGAGTTACCTATTGGACTGTCAGGAGTTCATGATGTGTTTCATGTTTCACAGTTGAAGAAGTGTTGTGCTGAGATGGCCGATACACCGCTAAGAGATACAGTGCCCTTGGAAGTGATTCAGTTGGACAATGATCTGACCTATGAGGAGAAGCCAGTCAAGATTCTAGAGTTTGCTAGCCGAGTTACTCGCAGCAAGGTTATCAAGTTTTGCAAAGTTCAGTGGAGCCACCATACCGAGGATGAAGCCACCTGGGAGCGAGAGGATGATCTTCGCAAAAACCACCCGCACCTATTTTCTAGCTAACCCGAATCTCGAGGGCGAGATTCATCTTAAGTGGGGTAGGTTTCTAACATCCCAAATTTTCAATTTGGAATGTTATACATAGGTCATTCATGCACAACATATTTTATTTGCATTTTGTTTTGCGATCCTCGAAATTCTAAGCAACTCAAGGACCCTCGGAGAGAGTTGGGAATTTCACTGTTTTCATATTTGAATTTTATCAAATATTGAAACGAGGATTATTTGTTTTAATTATTTTTCTCTGTGAAAATATTTCATATTAAAATATATAAGAGGAGATAATATGACTTCTCCAAAATAAATGAAATATTGGAGGAAAAACATTAAAATCAAATAAATGTTTTATTTGGATTTTATTGCAATTTTATTTGCACTAGAAAAATTGCACGTTTTCAAAATTGCATTTTAGGGCAAAGAAAATGTTCATCTTGTTCTAAATATTTTATTTAGACGATGAAAATTTGTTTTGACATTTTTAGATTTTTATTTATTTTTCTAGGATTTTTTTCGGCGGAAAGTTATTTAAAAAAAAAGTCAGCGCCCGACTAGGCCGAAGCCTAGCCGAGCCGGCCGGCCCAACCCCGCGCCACCGCCTCCCTCGCACTTTTGACTCACTCACGAGTCCCGGAGACCGCCACTCGGGTTGCCTTCCCCAAGCCAACCCCGCCTCCCCTCTTAAATACTACATTGCCACATCGCCACCTGTTGTCAGAAGAAGAATGCCCGCCGCCGCCGAGCCGCCGCTTGCCTTGCACACGCCACAGACCATTGTCAGCGCCGCCCACATGCTACCAACAAGACTGTCATTCGCCGGAAGTCATTGAGCAGCTACGGAGTTCGCAGATCTCGCCGTTCATTTTTTTTTCGGTTTAGGTAAAAACCGTCGGTTAAAAAAAACCCTAGTTACGTTTTTTAGTTCGGTTTGTTGGTTTTCTCGGTTTAGAGTATTTAGCGGACGTTCGTCCGTACGTTCATTTTAACGAACGGTTTTTGGTCGTTAGTTTGTTCGTTAGTCACAAACAACGAACGTTCGTTCGTTAGCCTGTTCGTCAGTTTCCTTTTTCTCGGGTTTTTCACGATTATTCTCGATCGCGATTTCTGATCCGATTTTTGTTTTAGTTTATCTTTTCGCTCGTTTATCGGAATCAGGTGATTCAAGCGCCTAGATCTTCGTACCGAAGCCCTCTTTCTGTTTAACCAACTTGAACAAGATTTTGGTACTGTAAAATTTGACTTTAGTCTAGATTAGTAAACGAATCTTGTTTCTTTCGCAGTTTGAGTTTCGTTGCTCCGTTTGATTTGATTCTTTTTGCAAACCGGAGTTCTTAAGTTGAAATTTCTGATTAGATCTTCTTATTTGAGTTTTACCCGTGCATCTTTGCTTGATTGCTTATGTATGCTATTGTTTGTTTTCGATAGAATTTCCGGAGTGCAAAGCGTGCTACTACGAGTCTCTCGGTTTTGCGGATCATCAGCAAGGCAAGTAACACATTGATCATACTTTTTTCATACCCAGTTTTTATGCATTAGCTTCAATCCTCAAACACTGCATGATTAGGATGTGATTAATTTGTGGGTATTGGGAAGTAGTTGATGAGGTAGAACCTATTTCCTTATTATTATCAAACCCTGGGAGTTACTTCTACATATTGCTTATATTGCTATGCTATGCTCGTAGACGTGGTTTGGGTGAGTGAATCCATGACAGATATGAGATTGTTAACTAATGGTTCAACTTAAGGTGGAAACTTTAATACACATCTGGCTGGATTGCCTGTCGGGCACCTGGAGAATCCAGTGTTGTCCAAGGATATCCCGGAGTACCCGTGTGATAATCCTAAGGTCCGCCACCCAGGCTCAAAGGGAGCTGAGATATTTCATGCTAGAAACTTCGGTGTGCAGCCACAAGCTATTATGGGCTCTAGCATAGTTGAGTAAGTTGCATGACCTCTTCCAGTGGTAGGCTAGCAGATGTAGAGGGATGTAGGTTGGTACTGTCTACCCGGGGTTAGTGTTAATGCTTCTGAAAGACTGTGTCTCGGTCATCCGTTTCTCAAACACCATGTAGTGCGAGAAATCCAACGGAGGAGATCAAGTTTTGTGGGGAAAAGTGCGCAAACCTCTGCAGAGTGTACAATCTAATCATGGTTAGCCGTGTCCCCGGTTATGGACATCTTGAGTATCTAGTACTTGGATTATCATATGTATCTCATCACTCTAATTTAATATGTTGGGTTGATAATTACTTTAATTGGGATTGAGTTGGAGGAACCTTCTCAATGATGTTTCAACTACCATGATAGTTAAATAAAATCTATTCCTTTGTTGTAGGAAAAAAATTGGATTTTCGCAAAACTGTAACCATAGTGTCACATCCTAGCTAGTCCATGCATTAGAGTGTGCATCATGTCTACTTTTCATTAGAAATTTGAATTGGGGAAGACAGAAACCCCAGAACCCCTTTGGAATTCAACTAGGGTTTACTAAAAATATTTTCAATGAACCTGAAATGCCCTCTAAAAATGTTCATCACCTCTGCCTTGGTCCTAAACCACTGTCAGAAGTGATGCACAAATTTCTAGGTCACTCTAAGGTCATTGGATTAAATCTTTAGCTATTTGAGTTTGGGCATTTAAATTGATATAAAATATTTCAAATGCTCAAATAACCCCAATCTAAAATGTTCCATGCTGGATATATTCCAACTAGGGACCATGTGCAGTTTGGTGATTTTTGGAGTTGCCTAGGTATTTTTAGAAATGCAACAAACCTACAGAAATAATTAAAAAACAGAAGCAAATGGAAAAACCCCTTACCTGGCCGAACCCAAGCCCCGGCCCACCTGGCGGCCCAGCACTGTGCTGGCCCATGCCAGCCAGCTGCTTCGTCTTCGCCACGAACACAGGCTAGCCGGCGGCCTTGAGCTTCGCCACGGCGCCAGCAGCTTGCCGCTTCGCGCGCCTGGACGCTGGTCAGGCTCCACGTCGCCTCCCCGACCCCGTGGACACCTCACTCGCCCCTGCCTCTCTCCCTCGCTCTCCCGCACCATGGCCGACGCACCTGTCGCCGCACCGCCGACGTAGTCGCGCCCTCCGTCGTCCCCGTGCTGCACCATTGTGCCCGTTCGCTCCGCCGTTGTTGACTACATCGAGCAGGCCGAGCCCCGAGCGCTCGCACGCCCTGCAACACCTTCACCGACCCCGTCTCCGTCGATCACCGCCGGAGATCCCCATCGCCGTCGCGACCGCATCACCTCGTCCCCGACCTCGCCGACTGCTTCGCCGTACTCGCCGTGAGCCCAGCTACCTTCCCATCCTCTCCGTTTGCCTTCCCGTGCACCGTAGCTGCCGCACGAAGCATCACCGCACGCGCCACCGCCGAGCTCGTCGCCGACGTGACTCCGGCCACCCTCTGGCCACGCCACCTTGTCCACTAACTTCACCACATCCCCAGGAACCCGTAGCACCACTCCACGCACCTCGCCGTGTCCCGAAGCCTCAGGTTGACTTTCACCCGACTCCGGCGACCGCCTAGCTCGTCGCCGGCGACGTTTCCGGCCACCCCAAGTTCAACCACCGCCACCAAACGCCGCTGCTTGTCCCCGACTACATGTAGATGGTCTCCGCCGTCCATTTGGTCGCTGGAATGCACAAACACACTCTCGCCGCCGCGTCTGGCTTCGCCGGCGGCTAAACGTCGGCGGGTTTGACCCCGTTGACGAAGTTGACTAGGTGGGGCCCCCTCTGCTAATTAACCCAGTTTAGTTTAACTAAAATTAGTTAGTTAAATTAACTACTAACATGCGGGACCCACTGGTTAGGTTGACATGGACGCCCCCGTTGACCACTGACGTCACCCTGACGCACTGCTGACGCAATAACTAATTTTTGGATTTATTTGTATTCAGGAAATTCCAGAAATTGTTGCAAACTTCAAAAATTCATAGAAATTAATCTATAACTCCAAATGCAAAGTTTTATATATGAATTTTGAACAGAAAAATTCAATATTTCCATTGGTAATGGTTTCATGCATGACAGAACAATTTAACCTTGCTGTTTAAGAAAAATAAGATAATGCACTAATATGACTATGTTAAATGAACTAACATTTGATTCTTTGACTCAAATGAGTTCATTCCTTACTTTTCTAGCTTGCATTAGGCTAAGTCACATTCATAATGCCATGTCATAGCATGCATCATATTGTTGCATATCGTTATGTGTTGATTATGTTCAGTGTGCCTTTCGTGATAGGTTCTGCCTCCGAGGATAACCCCGAATATCCGTCTGAAGGGCACTATCCTACTACCACTACATCAGGCAAGCAACCCATTGATCATTCCGATACAAACCCATGTTCTCGCTTCTGCTCTTGTTTACTTCATTAAGACAACGCGATTCAAACTGTTGTGTGTTGCGGTAGTTGAACCCACTTCCTTTGCATGACCTGTCATTGCCACAAGAATTAGATGAAACCCACTAGCATGTGTAGGAGTTGATTGAGCCATATTTGTGTTTCCTACCCTGCTATGCTTGCTATGCTTAGAGTTGTGTCAGGTCTGGCTCATCGGGATGATGAACTAGAATGAAAGGTTGTGTCGGTTTCGAGAGTGAAAGTGTTGAATATGATTTGGTAAAGGAATCAATGAGAGGCCATGTAGGAGTACATGGTGGGTTGTTTCATTGATGCCGTCCCTAAGAACTGAGATCTGTATGTGTGATTTAAGATCAGCTACTACCACACGTTGGGCCCTGAAATATGACCCCGCTCGACTTACCGACCCCTCTCGTCCTCTGTCCAGGAGTTGCAAGTAGTTTCTGGTGTTTGTAGTATGCTGGGGGCCGCACGCAGCGCTGACCATATGGGTGGGCTGTGTTGCGGTAGGCACGTGGCTTGGTGTACCGATTCGCCCGTTTGGTGTCTCGGGAACCCTGCACATATCGTTCGGGGCCGTTAGTGGAAACCTCGGCCGGACTCCCTGCGGATGAAACCCGAATAGGCGATAAACCTGGACTAGAGACTTGTGTGGTTGGTCATGTCATGGTCTACTCCCACGTCGGCTTTCGCTTGAAGTCTGCCGAGCACATATCGTGTGCAGACGCTAAGTGGTGGAAACATGTGTGACGAAGTACACCCCTGCAGGGTATAAAACTATTCGAATAGCCGCGTCCACGGTAAAGGACTACTTGGTCGCCTATGCAGTTCATAGACAAGTAAATGGATACTACTAAAAGCCTCAAGATAAGTGTGAGTACCGCGGATGGCCCTCTCATAGGTTGTCGAGAGAGGATCCACGATGGAGTATTGTGATGGTGATTAGTGGACTCGTGTGCGACAAATGCTTTTCAAGTGGTGCCACGTAGGATAGCTTAGCCAAGAGTCAAAGCTGGCTTGCTGCAATAACTCCACTACCTTCTTGAGAATGTGCATGTATAATAGGATTTTGTTGTAAGACTTGCTAAGTACCTCCGTACTCATGTTTGCTTAATTAATGTTTTTAGGCGACAACACCGCCCCTCCGATGGGTTCTATGTAGATCTTGGCGCCGACGAGTGACTAGCCACCGGTGGTGATCCAAGGCTTGTGAAGGGCCACTTTGTAGATAGAAGGGCTTCGTCAAGCCTTCTTTCTTTTTAGTGTCCAGACTCGAGACTAGTTTGCTTCCGCATGTGCATGTATGTTTGTATGACTTGAGTGTCGGGTCATGTGACCCCTATCTGTATGAACATGTTATGTATGGCTCCTCGGGGCCTCTTAAATAAAGTACTTTGAGTTGTAGAGTTTTGTTGTGATGCCATGTTGTATGTACTCATATCGGGCATATTGTGTGTATGATTGAAATGCTTGGTATGAGTGGGATCCGACAATCTAGTTGTTTATCCTTGGCAGCCTCTCATATGGGGAAATGTAGTCTAGTGCTTCCTGGCGATAGTAGTCCGCTACATACCGGTTCACTGAGTCCTACTAGCCCAGACTACCGCTCTGGACACTTGACTGGCCGGCATGTGTTTCACTTCGCTCGTGTCTGTCCTTCGGGAAATATCACGCCGGTGACATCCGGAGTCCTTCCTAGCTCTGCTACAGCCCGGGTTACCGGAGTCTCATAGCCCAAAGGTTACACCCGGATTCATACGTTGATGACCGACATGCTCGATGTGATTCATGTATGCCTGTCCCCATGGGTTAGCGCCGCTTTGGGTTCACGACTAGCCATGTCGGCCCGGTTCTCTGTCATGTGGATGCTAGCGACACTATCATATACGTGAGCCAAAAGGCGAAACGGTCCCGGGCCATGGTAAGGCGACACCCGTGGGAATACCGTGCGTGAGGCCGCAAAGTGATATGAGGTGTTACCGGCTAGGTCAATGTGACTTGGAATCGGGGTCCTGACAGCGTTGGTATCAGAGCCGGACTGCCTGTAGGTTCGCTAAGCCAAACTGGTCGATGTCGAGTCTAGAAATGCTTTAGTTATATGTTGGGGAATTGCTTGTGGGAGGGACGTAAGGCTCTTTTTACTCCTTTACCTTATGCCCTCTGATCTGAGTCATCCTCTTCTCATTCTACGTGGGTGTAGGACTAGGCTCTCTTCTATCTACCAGGTTCACTCCGAGGCCATCCTTTGAGGCGCCTCGCCCCAACCAGAAGTTCGCACCGCCCAAGGCCTATGGTGGCCCCGCTGCTAATGCTGCTCCACGCCCCAATGTGATAACTTGTTTCAAGTGTGGGGAGATGGGTCACTACATCCGTGAGTGTCCCCAGAACAACCCCAGTCAGATCGGAAAGTCCGTTGGCCGTGGTTAGCCAGCAGGAAAGGTGCTCTACGCCAAACCAGCCGCCACTGCTCGTGGCCATGTCAACTACGTTTCAGCTGAGGAGACCCATGAGGATCCCAACGTCGTTCTCGGTACGCTCCTTGTTAATTGCCATCCGACAACTGTTCTCTTTGATACTGGAGCATCTCATTCATTTATTTCTGAGAGAGCTATGGTCGATTGCACAACACCACATTTAGTGACATGCCCACCTCCATGGAAATTCAAACTCCCGGTTCTAGATGGCAAACCTCTAGAATCAGCCATGGAAATGAAATCCTTGTTGACAAATTAGTCTTCCTTGCATCAGTAATAGCTCTCAAGTCCTCGGACATAAACATCATCTTGGGTATGGACTGGATGTCAGCCCATTACGCTAAGATTGATTGCTTTACTAGAATGGTTCAACTCACCCACCCTTCGGGCAAGACAGTCAATGTTTTGACCCGAGTGTCTAAGCGTCAGCTCTACTCCTTAAATGCCAACCCCCTTCCAGACCTTGAAGATATTCCGGTAGTCCGTGATTTCCCGGATGTTTTTCCAGAGGAACTGCCAGGTGTTCCACCTGACAGGGATGTCGAGTTCGTAATAGACCTTGTTCCAGGAACCGTTCCAATCTCTAGGAGACCTTATAAGATGGCACCCCTAGAACTAGCCGAGCTTAAGAAACAACTCGATGAGTTCTTGCAAAAAGGTTTCATCCGTCCTAGTTCTTCTCCATGGGCTTGCTCCGTCCTCTTCGTCAACAAGAAGGATGGAACGGATCGGATGGTTGTAGATTATCGACCTGTCAATTTGGTCACTATCAAGAACAAGTATCCGCTTCCCAGGATCAACGATCTGTATGATTAGCTCGCTGGATCCTCAGTCTTTTCCAAGATAGATTTGAGGTTGGGCTACCATCAAATCAAAATCAAGAACGGGGACATTCCCAAAACGGCCTTTGTTACTCGATATGGCCAATACGAGTACACCGTCATGTCCTTCGGTCTAACCAATGCCCCAGCCACCTTCTCTCGGTTAATGAACTCGGTCTTCATGGAGTACTTGGATAAATTAAATCGTGGTATACCTCGATTATATACTCGTCTACTCCAAGAATGAGGAAGAACATGCCGAACATCTAAGGCTAGTATTGATGAAACTTCGAGAGCATCGCCTTTATGCCAAATTCTCTAAGTGTGAATTTTGGTTGCTAGAGGTGACCTATCTAGGCCATATAATCTCTGGTAAGGGCATTGCTATCAATCCCGAGCGAGTTCAAGCCGTCCTTGACTGGACTCCACCTGAAACGGTCAAGTAAGTTCGAAGTTTCCTCGGTTTAGCGAGCTATTGCCGCCGCTTCGTTGAGAATTTCTCCAAGGTTGCTAAGCCTCTAACCGAACTCCTCAAGAAAGATAAAAAGTTCGAGTGGAACCCACAGTGTGAGTTCAGCTTTCAGGAACCGAAAAGACGCCTGACATCTGCACCCGTACTTGTACCACCAGATTTTTCTAAGGACTTTGTTATCTATTGCGACGCCTCGCGACAAGGACTAGGTTGCATACTCATGCAAGATCGTCATGTGATTGCCTACGCTTCTCGACAGCTGCGTCCACATGAGGATAACTATCCTATACATGATCTAGAGCTTGCAGTAGTGGTCCATGCACTCAAAACCTGGCGACATTACCTCCTCGGTAATCGTTGCAAAATTTACACCGATCACCAAAGTCTGAAATACATCTTCACCCAACCGGATTTGAATCTCAGGCAAAGACATTGGGTCGAGTTGATTACAGATTACGATTTAGGAATAACTTACACCCCGGGTGTCGGTGTCAAATCGGCGGATCTTGGGTAGGGGGTCCCGAACTGTGCGTCTAGGCGGATGGTAACAGGAGACAAGGGACACGATGTTTTACCCAGGTTCGGGCCCTCTTGATGGAGGTAAAACCCTACGTCCTGCTTGATTGATATTGATATTGTGGATGTTTACAAGAGTGGATCTACCACGAGATCAAGGAGGCTAAACCCTAGAAGCTAGCCTATGGTATGATTGTAAGGGTTGTTGTTGTTGTTGTCTATCGACTAGCCTGGCCTCGGTTTATATAATGCACCAGAGGCCTAGGATAACAAGAGTCCTAGCCGAATACGCCGGTGGGGGAGGAGTCCTTGTCTTGATCGCCAAGTCTTGTGGAATCTTCCTTGTATGCGGCAACTGTCCGGATCGCCCATGAGTATGCGGCCCTGGGGTCCTCGGCCCAATCTAACTGATCGGGGACGACATGGTGAGTACCCCTAGTCCAGACACCGTCAAGAGCCCCTGAACCGGTCTTAAAGTTAGGGACACTCCTCGATTCTTCCGAACTGTTCTTCATCTTGGTTGCCGGTCTTGAAAACTGGTTCAACAAATCTTCTCATCTTCGATCTTGAGGATCGCCAAATGCATTCGGCGAGTTTATGCGTCGGGTATCCGAGGAGCCCTTTAAGTTCTGACCTTTATCAATGCCTTGTTATTTTTATGCCACACCTTGGGTTTGAAGTTATTCCCGGGAGGCAGTGCCCTCTGGCGTCCGAGCTCTAACGCCGGACTACATTCGAGGTATCTTTTGCAGCCGAGCACCAATGCCAGACTGCTTCCCAGCTCTATCGCCGGACTATGTATCCGAGCTCCAACGCCGGACTATGTATCCGAGCTCCAACGCCGGACTATGTGTCTGAGCTCAAACGCCGGACTGCTTCCCAGCTCTAACGCCGGAATGCATCCGAGCTCCAACGCCGGACTGTATCCGAGGTGTCGTAAATCACCTTGGTTCAAAGAAGTTTGAAGGAGTTTAGCCGAGCTTAATGCCGGAAATGCCCTCTAAGGAGCCAGCCACTTGCATCCGAACTATATGCCGAATTGCTTCCGAGGTGGCGCACCACCCCGAAAATGGGCTGATTTTTGATCAATATTTTGTATTGATGCAATTTATTCTCTGACGAGATATATAGCCAGTAGCCCTCAAGGTGTGTATCGGTCTAAAACCCGAGATGCACCTGAAGGATGACATAAGACCGCTGATCCCAAAGAATCAGAGACTCAAAGTTGATTTGCAAAATCGGTCCGAGGACCAAGTCCTAGCTCGGCGTAATACTTCGACACAAAAGCGGCGTGCTCGGTCCTCAAGACTCGGGTTGGGTGCGGCCGACCAACCCGAGGATCAAAATCTCCTCGAAACTGTATTGCACTTAAAATTTTCTCGCATAGAACATGCAATGCAAGAGCCCCGAGACACGGGTCGGGTGGCAACACTAGATCGAGGATTGATGTGCCCCTTTAATATTTGTAAATAATAAGCCCGAAGCCCAAGATGGCCACGAGCCTTAATGCGGCACGGTGGCGAATTAAGGATCAATATCCATAGTAAAATCACAAATTATAATGACTCAATGTATCTAAGTACTTTATGTCATTAATGCTCGGATCCGCATTGTACAAAACTTTGTTGACCGACCATCAGCTTCAACCTCCTCGCCAAGATGTCGAGGAGTGTTTGTCCTACTTTATAAAGCCTTTATGAGGGCAAAGATTGACGACAAACAGGCAATCTGGCCATACAATTTTATAAACAAAGGTACGCAGAGAGATATGTTATATTACTGTTTAACAGAAGAAATGTCTTTCAAAGAAAATAGTCCCGCTATCGGTTCCTTTCTTTGGGTTGTCATGCTAAGCATGATGATGAAACCTCAGCTCCAAGGTAAGAGCAAAATATTGAGGATTTAGTTTGGGAGGCCAGTTACTAGCCCCCGGTAGTGTTCGGCGACAGTTGAAGTCAAGCCGGAAACACTTCGACCAATGTTATGAATGGCCCGATATTTAATATAGTCATCGGATCGCTGACCAGTTTACACCTATTGTGACAGCCAGTTTTCGGCTTTCTCCACTGAGGTGCTTGACCATGCGAGCTGGAAACACAATCGCAGTGGTTCTCCCTTTGCACACCTAGCCGAACAAAGCGGAACGTAGGAGGCAAGCGCGGGAGTCGGGCAACCCAACTATTGACCGAAGACACAATTCAAAACTGATGCATATATAGCAATATCCGAGAATATTTTTGCCGAATCTCTAAAGCTGTCCGGCGTTGCACTGCGAGACTTGTGTTGAAAACACACAAATAGTTTAAAAGTGCCAAAAGTTTGGAAAACCGAAAAACGTTAGTAAAAACATGACGTCCGAACAAGATCAAGTGTTCGGTGCCAATCCGAAAATTGGACTTTTAGAAAAAAAAGTGCTTCTGCCGTGCTTTAACTTTGCAACGACTAAGAAGAAAAACCCTTAGTATGAAACGGCTCAAATAAAAATAAGAGCCCCCAAGTGACTTGGGTAAAAGTTGACTATAAAATGTAAGGTGACATGTAGAATGCCTTCTAGCCGGATTGTAGATCGTTTGTCATAGCGAACCTTTTCGCTTCAACCTCTGGACCCAATAGTCTGGAGTGTGTCCGAATACCCTCGTGGTTATAAAAACCGGGGCATGCGTGGAGACCAGGCGTAGGGGTCATTAGTGCTTTATCGCATAAGTGCCCAACTAGTTATGTTATATTACATGGTTAGTAAGAAACATCTTCCGTGGAGAATAGTTCCGTTAGGGGTTCCTTTCCTCGGAGGCATGCCCTAAAGTGCATGTCCGGACTGCGAAAAGAGCGTAAAAA
This sequence comes from Aegilops bicornis, assembly GCA_021605145.1. Classification (NCBI taxonomy): domain Eukaryota; kingdom Viridiplantae; phylum Streptophyta; class Magnoliopsida; order Poales; family Poaceae; genus Aegilops; species Aegilops bicornis. The sequence continues at coordinate 558,202,187 of CM038673.1, read as the reverse complement.
CATCCGGGGCAGGTAAATAAATAGGTAAGAAATCATCTTTTAGTTCACCGACCGAGTATTCCCTTAAGAACGCTTAGCTTTCGGCTTCACCCAGTCTGAGGTACACATCCGCTGACCCGACAAAGAATAATCGCAGAGGTGCTCCCTTTACCACCTAGCCGAACAATTGGGAACGTAGGGTAAGCACAGAGCCGTGCAACCCAGCTTGGCCAAAACTTAAGTCATATCGATGCATATAATGGTGAATAAAAGGTACATGCGGAAGTGTGACACATGTGTTGGGCATAAAGCCGAATTAATAAGCTTCATTAAAGAAGCCCCCAGGTATAATGAGCGCGGGTAGCGCGTCAAGTGTGTGCAAGCAAAGTTTCGACAAGGAAAATTTTTACAAGCAACTTTTTTCCAAAAAAGTATAATGCTTGGTCGAGCCGAACACAAGTTAGAAATTTAAAACTTTGAGCATGAAGGCAACTTAGCTGGTTAATGTGCTCGGTATTGACAACACGGTCCGAGCTTGATGCGGGACAAGGTTCCATCCCCCATGCCGATTCCGAGATGGCGGAGCAAAAGAGCTCGGCACTCCGAAGTGGTGACATAGCACGGTCAATGCAGGACGGCAGAGTGATGCCGAAGTCCCCGCATGGGGTAATGAAGTGTTGACGAAGCCCCCCGTCCAGCCGAGGTGACGCCAAAGGATATAGTCTGGCTGGATCATTTTCCTGTGCACAAAAAATAGTGCAGACCGGGGATAATAGTAATAATAGGAATTAAAAAAAATGTTGCATAATAAATAATTTATGCAAAGTGAGTAATAAAAGAAATATGGCCTGGCGCCGAAGTCGATGTCGAAGCAGGTCGTCGGCGTAATGCAATAAAGGCGTGGCAAAGCCTGGATTCACTGTGTCGGTCCGAAGTTCGGGTGCGGCGTCACGGATCACGTAATGAAACTGATCGAACCATCATGCGACCGTCGATAATGCGGCCACCATTTGATAGACCTGTGTACATATGATGGACTAACCAGAGTAATAATTCCTTGGAAAAAATTTAACCCAAACAAGCAAAAAGAAATACTAGGATTAATAGCACCTGGTTTATTTGTTGTAGCAATCCGAAGGAAGGTGATTCCCAAAATTGGGACTCGATCCGCGCATCCATGCCTGGTCGGCTAGTGACGCCGAAGTGTCCGGAGTAGGTTGATGAAGAGATGGCGAAGCCCCCGGTCCAGCCGAGATGTCGAAGTAGGTCGGCGTGATGGACACCAGCTTGAAGACGCAATAGTGCGGCCCTGCCGATGCAGGTCGTGACATGGTCGATGCCGGCTTGATGAAGCGACCGTGCGGTGATGCCGGTATTTCCGCTCCGTGTAATCCGTGGGGCGGCGATGTTGGTGATGATTTATCCTTCACGATGCCGTACTCTTGTTCGGCTTGCCAAGATGATGATCCGAAGAAGTTGAGCTTGGCTCAACAAAGTGACGACGTGTCTAGCGCAGGTCGGCCGCCGTGGAGCAATATTGCCGGACTGGTTTGACACCAGCAATGATGTTGAAGATCATGTTCAAAAGATCTTAAGGTTAGTGGGATGTGTTTGGGAAAAATACACAATATCCCATACGAAACTTCCTTCAAAAAGGTGTCCGAAACCCCGTTCATAAAAAAGATGAATTCGGGTCGGATTCGTTTTCGCGCAGAAAACAGATCCGAAAAGTGATGCACTAATCAAAGGTTCCCGGAGTTCTGACGGCCGGATCGAGCTGAAATTTGGAGGGGTGGTAGATATAGGAATTCCGCAGCCGATCAACGGTTGGATCTTCCAAAGGACGTCCGAGCTAGAAGCTCGACACCACGCCCTAAACTCGTCCAGATTTGACAGGGCTCCGGTATATCGTGGATTGCGAGAGATTCCTCCATCGGAATTCGATGAAATTTTCCAGGGTTGTTGTAGACTTAATTCCGCACAATTCCACCAAAGGGATCGTCAAAGCGATACTCGAGGAGGTGGTGGCAGCAGATACGAGTTCGCTGTCCAGAAAAACAGCACGGTCGCTTGAGGGCAATGTTGACGTTGAGCCCCCGAGCTCCATGGATGATTCCTCCGTGATCTTGATAGAGATCGGAGTTGATGTTTGATGAAGGCCCTCATCCGAACATGGTGATCCGAACACGGGGCGCAATTCTTGGTTGAACCAAGGTGACCAGTCGAGCTGGTGACGAAGATGCCGAAGTCGCAGTTGACCTGCGGGCGAGCCATCGACCTTTTGCCGGACACACAGCGGAACTCTCAATGAAAGCACCGATGTCGGTGTCAAAACTGGCGGATCTCGGGTAGGGGGTCCCGAACTGTGCGTCTAGGCGGATGGTAACAGGAGACAAGGGACACGATGTTTTACCTAGGTTCGGGCCCTCTTGATGGAGGTAAAACCCTACATCCTGCTTGATTGATATTGATATTGTGGATGTTTACAAGAGTGGATCTACCACGAGATCAAGGAGGCTAAACCCTAGAAGCTAGCCTATGGTATGATTGTAAGGGTTGTTGTTGTTGTTGTTGTCTATCGACTAGCCTGGCCTCGGTTTATATAATGCACCAGAGGCCTAGGATAACAAGAGTCCTAGCCGAATACGCCGGTGGGGGAGGAGTCCTTGTCTTGATCGCCAAGTCTTGTGGAATCTTCCTTGTATGCGGCAGCTGTCCGGACTCGCCCATGAGTATGCGGCCCTGGGGGTCCTCGGCCCAATCTAACTGATCGGGGGACGACGTGGTGAGTACCCCCTAGTCCAGGACACCGTCACCGGGCAAAGCCAATGTCATGGCTGATGCACTAAGTCATAAATCCTATTGTAACAACCTGATGTTACAACAAAGTCAACCACTTCTCCACGAGGAATTTCGTAAGCTTAACCTACACATTGTTCCTCGAGGATTTCTTTCCACCCTGGTGGCGAAACCTAACCTTACGGATCAAATTATAGCTGCCCAGAAGCGCGATAAGGGCATATCTCGGATTAAGGAGAACATCGCTAGCGGAGTTGCTAAATGTTTTTCCATGGACGAACAAGGTGTGGTCTTCTTCGAGAACCGCTTGGTGGTTCCCAAGAAACAATATCTACGGCAATTGATCCTTAAGGAAGCTCATGAATCCCCTCTCACCATTCATCCCGGTAGTACTAAAATGTATCAAGACCTACGCTAGAGGTTTTGGTGGACTAGGATGAAGAGAGAAATCGCTCAATACATTGCTAATTGCGACGTCTGTCGTCGTGTTAAAGAAGAGCATCAACGGCCTGCTGGCACCCTTCAACCTTTGTCTGTTCCTGAATGGAAATGGGATAAAATCAGTATGGATTTCATAACCGGGTTTCCCAGGACCAAGAGAGGGAATAATGCCATCTTCGTCGTTGTCGATCGTCTTTCCAAAGTAGCCCACTTCCTGCCCGTTCGTGAGAGTATAACCGCTAGCCAGCTAGCTGACTTGTACATCTCCCGAATAGTGTCTCTTCATGGTGTTCCATTGGAGATTAACTCAGACCGTGGAAGTCTCTTCACCTCTCGATTTTGGGAGAGTTTTCAAAATGCTATGGGGACTCGTCTCTCCTTTAGCACCGCCTTCCATCCTCAATCAAGTGGTCAAGTAGAACGAGTCAACCAAATTCTGGAAGATATGCTTCGAGCTTCTGTCATTGCTTTTGGTATGAATTGGGAGAAGTGCCTCCCATTCGCCGAGTTCGCTTATAACAATAGTTATCAAGCTAGCTTGGGCAAAGCTCCTTTCGAAGTTCTCTATGGACGAAAATGTCGAACGCCTCTTAACTGGTCAGAAACCGGGGAAAGACAACTCTTTGGCCCGGATATGATCCAGGAAGCAGAAGAGCAGGTTCGCGTTATTCGTGAGAAATTGAAAACGGCCCAATCTCGCCAAAAGAGCCATTATGACCGCAAACATAAGCCTATGACTTATGAAGTTGGCGAGAAGGCTTACCTTCGGGTTACACCTTTAAAAGGAACCCATCGATTCGGTATCAAAGGCAAGTTGGCTCCTCGTTACATTGGACCCTTTCGCATTCTTGCCAAACGAGGGAAGTTGCACGCCAGTTGGAGCTACCTCCGCATCTTTCCAGAGTTCATGATGTCTTCCACGTCTCTCAACTCAGGCGTTGCTTCTCGGATCCTATCCGTGGAGTAGACCACGAAACGCTTGATCTCCAAGATAATCTCACTTATCGAGAATATCCTGTTCGTATCCTTGATCAAGCTGAGCGTACCACTCGACGCCAGAATATCAAGTTTCTCAAAGTTCAATGGTCACACCACTCCGAGCAAGAAGCAACTTGGGAAAGGGAGGATCGTCTTCGACTTGAGTATCCCACCTTCTTCCTGACGGACCCTAAATCTCGGGACGAGATTCTTTTGAGTGGGGGTGAGTTGTCACATCCTAGCTAGTCCATGCATTAGAGTGTGCATCATGTCTACTTTTCATCGAAATTTGAATTGGGGAAGACAAACCCCGTAACCCTTTGGAATTCAACTAGGGTTTACTAAAAATATTTTCAATGAACCTGAAATGCCCTCTAAAAATGTTCATCACCTCTGCCTTGGTCCTAAACCACTGTCAGAAGTGATGCACAAATTTCTAGGTCACTCTAAGGTCACTGGATTAAATCTTTAGCTGTTTTAGTTTGGGCATTTAAATTATATAAAATATTTCAAATGCTCAAATAACCCCAAACTAAAATGTTCCATGCTGGATATATTCCAACTAGGGACCATGTGTAGTTTGTTGATTTTTGGAGTTGCCTAGGTATTTTTAGAAATGCAACAAACCTACCGAAATAATTAAAAAACTGAAGCAAATGGAAAAACCCCTTACCTGGCCGAACCCAAGCCCCGGCCCACATGGCGGCTCAAAGACCGGTCGCCCATGCCACCAGCTGCTTAAATCTTCGCCACGCAGTACAGAGGCCGACGCCGCGAGCACGAAGCTTCGCCACGGCGCCAAGCACTTGCCGCTTCAGCGCGACGCTGGTCGCTCCACGTCGCCACCCGACCCGTGGACACCTCACTCGCCTCGCCTCTCTCCCTCGCTCTCCCGCACCATGGTCGACGACCGCCGCCGCACCGCCGACGAATCGAGCCCTCCGTCGTCCCGTGCTGCACCACTGCGTCTGCTCGCTCCGCCGTCGTTGACTACATCGAGCAGGCCGAGCCCCGAGCGCCGTGACGCTCGCAACACCTTCACCGACCCCGTCTCCGTCGATCACCGCCGGAGATCCCCATCGCCGTCGCCACTGCATCACCTCATCCCCGACCTCGCCGACTGCTTCGCCATACTCGTCATGAGCCTAGCTACCTTCCCATCCTCTCCGTTTGCCTTCCCGTGCACCGTAGCTGCTGCACGAAGCATCACCGCACGCGCCACCGCCGAGCTCGTCGCCGACGTGACTCCGGCCACCCTCTGGCCACGCCACCTTGTCCACTAACTTCACCACATCCCCAGGAACCCGTAGCACCACTCCACGCACCTCGCCGTGTCCCGAAGCCTCGGGTTCACTTTCACCCGACTCCGGTGACCGCCTAGCTCGTCGCCGGCGACGTTTCCGGCCACCCCAAGTTCAACCACCGCCACCAAACGCCGCGGCTTGTCCCCGGCTACACGTAGATGGTCTCCGCCGTCCATTTGGTCGCCGGAACGCACAAACACACTCTCACCGCCGCGTCTAGCTTCGCCGACGGCTAAATGTCGGCGGGTTTCACCCCATTGACGGAGTTGACTAAGTGGGGCCCCCTCTGCTAATTAACCCAGTTTAGTTTAACTAAAATTAGTTAGTTAAATTAACTACTGACATGCGGGACCCACTGGTCAGGTTGACCTGGACGCCCCCGTTGACCACTGACGCAACCCTGACGCACTGCTGACGCAATAACTAATTTCTGGATTTATTTGTATTCAGGAAATTCCAGAAATTGCTGCAAACTTCAAAAATTCATAGAAATTAATCTATAACTCCAAATGCAAAGTTTTATATATGAATTTTGATCAGAAAAATTCAATCTTTCCATTGGTAATGGTTTCATGCATGACAGAACATGTTAACCTTGCTGTTTAAGAAAAATAAGATAATGCACTAATATGACTATGTTAAATGAACTAACATTTGAATCTTTGACTCAAATGAGTTCATTCCTTACTTTTCTAGCTTGCATTAGGCTAAGACATATTCATAATGCCATGTCATAGCATGCATCATATTGTTGCATATCGTCATGTGTTGATTATGTTCGGTGTGCCTTTCGTGATAGGTTCTGCCTCCGAGGATAACCCCGAATATCCGTCTGAAGGGCAGTATCCTACTACCACTACATCAGGCAAGCAACCCATTGATCATTCCGATACAAACCCATGTTCTCGCTTCTGCTCTTGTTTACTACATTAAGACAACGCGATTCAAACTATTGTGTGTTGCGGTAGTTGAACCCACTTCCTGTGCATGACCTGTCATTGCCACGGTTACTAGATGAAACCCACTAGCATGTGTAGGAGTTTATTGAGCCATATTTGTGTTTCCTACCATGCTATGCTTGCTATGCTTAGAGTTGTGTCAGGTATGGCTCATCGGGATGATGAACTAGAATGAAAGGTTGTGTCGGTTTCGAGAGTGAAAGTGTTGAACATGATTCAGTAAAGGAATCGATGAGAGGCCATGTAGGAGTACATGGTGGGTTGTTTCATTGAGGCCGTCCCTAAGAACTGAGATCTGTATGTGTGATTTAAGATCAGCTACTACCACACGTTGGGCCCTGAAATATGACCCCGCTCGACTTACCGACCCCTCTCGTCCTCTATCCAGGAGTTGCATGTAGTTTCTGGTGTTTGTAGTATCTTTGGGGGCACGCAGCTGACCATAGGGGTGGGCTGTGTTGCGGTAGGCACGTGGCACAGTGTACCGATTCGCCCGTTTGGTGTCTCGGGAACCCTGCACACATTGTTCAGGGCCGTTAGTGGAAACCTCGGCCGGACTCCCTGCGGATGGAACCCGAATAGGCGATAAACCTGGAGTAGAGACTTGTGTGGTTGGTCAGGTCGTGGTCTACACCCACGTCGGCTTTCGCTTGAAGTCTTCCGAGCACATATCGTGTGCAGACGCTAAGTGGTGGAAACATGTGTGACGAAGTACACCCCTGCAGGGTATAAAACTATTCGAATAGCCGTGTCCGCGGTAAAGGACTACTTGGTCGCCTATGCAGTTCATAGACAAGTAAATGGATACTACTAAAAGCCTCAAGATAAGTGTGAGTACCGCGGATGGCCCTCTCGTAGGTTGTCGAGAGAGGATCCAATGGTGGAGTATTGTGATGGTGATTAGTGGACTCTGTAAAGCGACAAATGCTTTTCAAGTGGTGTCACGTAGGATAGCTTAGCCAAGAGTCAAAGCTGGCTTGCTGCAATAACTCCACTACCTTCTTGAGAATGTGCATGTATAATAGGATTCTGTTGTAAGACTCACTGAGTACCTCCATACTCATGTTTGCTTAATTAATGTTTTCAGACGACAACACCGCCCCCTCCGATGGGTTCTATGTAGATCTTGACGTCGACGAGTGACTAGCCACCCTGGTGGTGATCCAAGGCTTGTGAAGGGCCACTATAGATAGAAGGGCTTCGTCAAGCCTTATTTCTTTTTAGTGTCTGTACTCAGACTAGTTTGCTTCTGCATGTGCTTGTATGCTTGTATGACTTGAGTGTCGGGTCATGTGACCCCTATCTGTATGAACATGTTATGTATGGCTCCTCGGAGCCTCTTAAATAAAGTACTTTGAGTTGTAGAGTTTTGTTGTGATGCCATGTTGTATGTACTCATATCGGGCATATTGTGTGTATGATTGAAATGCTTGGTATGAGTGGGATCCGACAATCTAGTTGTTTATCCTTGGCAGCCTCTCATATGGGGAAATGTAGTCTAGTGCTTCCTGAGCGATAGTAGTTCGCTACAGCCCGGTTCACCGGAGTCCTGCTAGCCCAAAGACTACTGCTCGACACTTGATCGGCCGGGCATGTGTTTCACTTGCCGTTCACTGTATACATCCCTTCGGGAAATGTCACGCGGTGACATCCGGAGTCCTGCCTAACTGCTACAGCCGGGTTACCGAGTCCTCATAGCCCTGCTTTACACTGGATTCATACGTTGATGACCGACATGCTTGTTGTGATTCATGTATGCCTGTCCCCATGGGTTAGCGCCGCTTTGGGTTGATGACTAGCCATGTCGACCCGGGTTCTCTGTCATGTGGATGCTAGCGACACTTTCATATACGTGAGCCAAAAGGCGCAAACAGTCCCGGGCCATGGTAAGGCGACACCCGTGGGAATACCGTGCGTGAGGCTGCAAAGTGATATGAAGTGTTACCGGCTAGGTCAATGTGACTTGGAATCGGGGTCCTGACACATAGAGCCTTTCCACCAGCCAAATATGCATGTAGTGATTGCATTATTCTGTTCTTGCTCTACTGTGTTATATTGCCAGCATATTCCATGTGCTGGCCCATTTTCAGGCTGCAATGTATTATGTTGCAGACTTTTCAGATGAGGATTAAGGTTCGTTAGGTCGTTGCCGTGCAGCTCAGCTATGCAATTGGAGTTGATGGACTCACTTTATCTTCCAAGTCTTCCGCTGTTATCGTGTTAGATGGCCTTATGCTATATTTATTGTAATAAGTTCTCTTTTGAGACACTCAATGTAATAAGTGTGTGATTGCTACTCCGTTATAAATCCTTCGAGTACTGTGTGTGTCAGCATTACCGATCCAGGGATGACACTGAAGCACAGAGACTTGACCGTTTGAGGTCGGGTCGCTACATAAGGTTGGCTATTTCCCGCAAAAAAATATACGGTTGGCTATTGTATTAGTACTTTTTTCCATCTCCTCTCTATCTCTTTCTCCATATTTATTGTATTTAACTAGGAATGCGTATATATCTAGGCTCTTGCATGAGAGCTCACTCCCCTTACTTTTTCACATCTCTCTCCTCCACATAGGTCCTATATAAATGGAAGGAGGGAGTACTATGAGCACTGCATACTCTACTATAGATGTTGTCAGTACTCCACTAGTACTATTGGACAGGGAGCTTAAAAAAGTTACTATTGGACTGGCTATACGTGGCGAAATCCTAGTAGGAAGAGCATGCGCGAGAACAAGCACATTCACGTGGTTGAAAACAAATTGGAAACCATCTCTGTTTGAATACAAATCTAGGAGTACGTACGAATCTAACAATATTGATTGGGCGTTGTTGAATGTTGATACTTTTTCTGTAAGTTTGATCAAAGTAGAGATACTTTGATTACACATAACTTATATGTAAACTAGAAAGGATCAGAGGGAGTATATTGTACGTTCAAAAGCGAAACGAACATTGAATACCCTTTATATATGATTTGCCGATACTATGATCACCGGTTCAAAATTTTGAATCCGCCTTAGGTATCACACACGCACCCACTCTTTCTCTCCCGGTTTCGTCTCGGGGTCTAGAGATTGATTGAAAGAGGACTAGGGTGGGTACAATATGCTCGTTTCGCTTATGAACGTACAATATACTCCCTCTGATCCCCACATACCCCCCGGGTCATTTCTATCATAGAAATAGACCAAACCTTTATCTCCTTGCACGACATGCAATTGATCTCTCAACATCAATCGATCTCGTCAAGATGTGTCGGGGCATGAACCGAATGGGATGTCAAAACTAAGACGGGAAGCGACACGTAGTGGAGGCAAAGTGAAACTTTAAACGAACCGTTTGTTTGTATGCATGTCAGAAAAATTACAACATTGAAAATACAAGCATGGTCTAGGCCCACATACGAATGATACTCGGCGGAATGTTCAAATGAGGCATGCGGGAGGATGGACTCGACCGGAGGGCGGCATGATCGATGGAGAGGGTTGGAGAGGAATGAGAAATAAGCAAACGCCACATGATTATACTTGAACGACTCAAATAAACAATAAGTTGTCTCGTTGGGCCTACGTAGTGAAAGGCCTAATATGCAACGCGAAGCACTGATGCTCGAATATGGCCGGGAAAACAGGGAAACCTACATGTGGGGCACACCGGTCTGGATGACGTAGCGCAGACTAGTCCAATGGAGGAGCTGGCCCACGACCTCCTCACCATCGGCAACCGTTCATGTGGGTCGTGGGGGCCAGCAATGTGGCGCAGCTCTAGCACCGCCTCTGGACACGGCGACCGCGGTGAGCGACACGCTCATCGTCTCTGGACACGGTCGGTTTCAGTGTGCCGAGGGTGGCGTTAGCGCTGTGGCACGACCAGCAGATCAACACCCGACTCGTCGAGGGTGCACGAGGCGCCGAAGTGCGCGCGCTCTGCAATGCGTCCGCGGAGTGGTGTAGCGCGGCCAACTGCATCCCCAGGATACCATGCCGGGTCGTCTTGCTTTTTACTTAACATGTGGGGATCACATGTGAGCAAAGGGCATCTCCAACATTGCCACGACCGCAGCTGACTACCCTGGCAGACCAAAAACCCTCGTCCCTCGCGCCATCGCGCAGTGCGTTCCCAGCCGACGCCAGCTGCCCGCATTCATGTCGTCCGTTGCTACCTCTTGAGCACTGCGTTGGTTTTCCCTTGAAGAGGAAAGGGTGATGCAGCAAAGTAGCATAAGTATTTCCCTCAGTTTTGAGAACCAAGGTATCAATCCAGTAGGTGGCCACGCACGAGTCCCTTGCACCTACACAAACAAATAAATCCTCGCAACCAACGCGATAAGGGGTTGTCAAACCCTTCATGGTCACTTACGAGAGTGAGATCTGATAGATATGATAAGATAATATTTTTGGTATTTTTATGATAAAGATGCAAAGTAAAATAGAAGCAAAATAAAAGGCAACGGAAATAACTTGTTGATGGGAGATTAATATGATGGAAAATAGACCCGGGGGCCATAGGTTTCACTAGTGGCTTCTCTCAAGAGCATAAGTATTACGGTGGGTGAACAAATTACTGTTGAGCAATTGACAGAATTGAGCATAGTTACGAGAATATCTAGGTATGATCATGTATATAGGCATCACGTCCGAGACAAGTAGACCGACTCCTGCCTGCATCTACTACTATTACTCCACACATCGAACGCTATCCAGCATGCATCTAGAGTATTAAGTTCATAAGAACAGAGTAACGCTTTAAGCAAGATGACATGATGTAGAGGGATAAATTCATGCAATATGATATAAACCCCATCTTTTTTATCCTCGATGGCAACAATACAATACATGCATTGCTGCCCCTACTATCACTGGGAAAGGACACCGAAATATTGAACCCAAAGCTAAGCACTTCTCCCATTGCAAGAAAGATCAATCTGGTAGGACAAACCAAACTGATAATTCGAAGAGACTTGCAAAGATAATCAATCATACATAAAAGAATTCAGAGAAGATTCAAATATTGTTCATAGATAAACTTGATCATAAACCCACAGTTCATCGATCTCAACAAACACACCGCAAAAGAAGATTACATCGAATAGATCTCCACAAGAGAGGGGGAGAATATTGTATTGAGATCCAAAAAGAGAGAAGCCATCTAGCTAATAACTATGGACCCAAGGTCTGAGGTAAACTACTCACACATCATTGGAGAGGCTATGGTGTTGATGTAGAAGCCCTCCGTGATCGATGCCCCCTCCGGTGAACTCGAATGCAGACCCCAAGATGGGATCTCACGGTGCATGTAAGGTTGCGGTGGAATTAGGTTTTGGCTCCGTGTCTGGTAGTTTGGGGTACGAGGTATATATAGGAGGAAGGAGTACGTCGGTGGAGCAACAGGGGGCCCACGAGGGTGGAGTCTTGGCGCCCGAGGGTAGGCGCGCCCCCTACCTCGTGGCCTCCTGGTTGATGTCCTGACGTAGGGTCCAAGTCCTATGGATCACGTTCGTTCCGAAAATCACGTTCCCGAAGGATTCATTCCGTTTGGACTCCGTTTGATATTCTTTTTCTACGGAACTCTGAAATAGGCAAAAAACAGCAATTCTGGGCTGGGCCCCCAGTTAATAGGTTAGTCCCGAAAATAATATAAAAGTGTATAATACAACCCAATAATGTCCAAAACATAATATAATATAGCATGGAACAATAAAAAATTATAGATATGTTGGAGACGTATCAAGCATCCCCAAGCTTAATTCCTGCTCGTCCTCGAGTAGGTAAATGATACAAACAAATTTTTTGATGTGGAATGCTACTTGGCATAATTTTAATATAATTCTTCTTATTGTGGCGGGAATGTTCATATTTGATATGATTCAAGATAAAAGTTTAATGTTGATATAAAAACAACAATACTTCAAGCATACTAACTAAGCAATTATGTCTTATCAAAATAACATAGCCAAAGCAAGTTATCCCTACAAAATCATATAGTCTGGCTATGCTCCATCTTCCCCACACAAAATATTCATATCATGTACGACCCCGGTTTTGGCCAAGCATTTGGTTCATACTTTTAACGCGCTTCAGCCTTTTCAACTCTTACGCAATACATGAGCGCAAGCCATGGATATAGAACTATGGTGGAATAAGGTATAATGGTAGGGGTTATGTGGGAAGATAAAAAAGGAGAAAGTCTCACATCAACGAGGCTAATCAACGGGCTATGGAGATGCCCATCAATTGATGTTAATGCGAGGAGTAGGGATTGCCATGCAACAGATGCACTAGAGCTATAAGTGTATGAAAGCTCAAAAAGAAACTAAGTGGGTGTGCATCCAACTTGCTTGCTCACGAAGACCTCGGGCATTTGAGGAAGCCCATCATTGGAATATACAAGCTAAGTTCTATAATGAAATTTCCCACTAGTATATGAAAGTGACAAAATGAGAGACTCTCTATTATGAAGATCACGGTGCTACTTTGAAGCACAAGTGTGGTAAAAGGATACTAACATTGTCCCTTCTCTCTTTTTCTCTCATCATTTTTTTGTTTAGGCCTTTTCTCTTTTTTATGGCCTTTTTTTTAATTTAGTCCGGAGTCTCATCCCGACTTGTGGGGGAATCATAGTCTCCATCATCCTTTCCTCACTTGGGACAATGCTCTAATAATGATGATCATCACACTTTTATTTACTTACAACTCATGAATTACAACTCAATACTTAGAACAAAATATGATTCTATATGAATGCCTCCGGCGGTGTACCGGGATATGCAATGAATCAAGAGCGACATGTATGAAAGAATTATGAGCGGTGGCTTTGCCACAAATACAATGTCAACTACATGATCATGCAAAGCAATATGACAATAATGGAGTATGTCATGATAAATGAAAGGGTGGAAAGTTGCATGGCAATGTATCTTGGAATGGCTATGGAAATGCCATGATAGGTAGGTATGGTGGCTGTTTTGAGGAAGATATAAGGAGGTTTATGTGTGATAGAGCATATCATATCACGGGGTTTGGATGCACCGGCGAAGTTTGCACCAACTCTCAAGGTGAGAAAGGGCAATGCACGGTACCGAAGAGGCTGGAAAATTGCGGAAAGGTAAGTGTGCGTATAATCCATGGACTCACATTAGTCATAAAGAACTCATATACTTATTGCAAAAATTTAGCCCTCGAAGCAAAGTACTACTACGCATGCTCCTAGGGGAAGGGTTGGTAGGAGTTAACCATCGCGTGATCCCGACCGCCACACAAAGGAAGACAATCAACAAATACTTCATGCTCCGACTTCGTTACATAACGGTTCACCATACGTGCATGCTACGGGAATCACAAACTCCAACACATGTATTTTTCAATTCCACAATTACTCAACTAGCACAACTATGATATTACTACCTTTATATCTCAAAACAATTATCAAGCATCAAATTTCTCATGATATTAATTAAAGCAAATTGCCATGCTGTTTTAAGACTCTCAAAATAATATAAGTGAAGTATGAGAGATCAATAGTTTCTATAAAACAAATCCACCACCGTGCTCTAAAATATATAATTGAAGCACTAGAGCAAAAACTATATAGCTCAAAAAATATAACTGAAGCACATAGAGTATTCTAATAAATTCCGAATCAAGTGTGACTCTCTCAAAAGGTGTGTACAGCAAGGATGATTGTCGTAAACTAACAAATAAAGACTCAAATTATACAAGATGCTCCAAGCAAAACACATATCATGTGGTGAATAAAAATATAGCTTCAAGTAAAGTTACCGATGGAAGTAGACGAAAGAGGGGATGCCTTCCGGGGCATCCCCAAGCTTTGTCTTTTAGGTGTCCTTAGATTATCTTGGGGTGCCATGGGCATCCCCAAGCTTAGGCTCTTTCCACTCCTTGTTCCATAATCCATCAAATCTTTCACCCAAAACTTGAAAACTTCACAACATAAAACTTAGCAGAAAATCTCGTAAGCTCCGTCAGCGAAAGAAAACAAAATACCACTTCAAGGTACTGTAATGAACTCATTATTTATTTATATTGGTGTTAAACCTACTGTATTACAACTTCTCTATGGTTTATAAACTATTTTACTAGCCATAGATTCATCAAAATAAGCAAACAACACACGAAAAACAGAATCTGTTAAAAACAGAACAGTCTGTAGTAATCTGTAACTAATGCAAACTTCTGGAACTCAAACAATTCAGCAGAAATAGGACGACCTAGAAAATTTGTGTATTGATCAGAAGCAATTGGAATCAATATTTTATCGCGTTCTGGTCATTTCTAACAATTATTTTCGTGAACAGAAAGTTTCTGGAATTTACAGCAAGATCAAATAACTATCATCCAAGAAGATCCTATAGGTTAAACTTGGCATAAACACTAATTAAAACATAAAACACATCTAACCAGAGGCTAGATCAAATATTTATTCCTAAACAGAAGCAAAAAGCAAAAAACTAAAAATAAAATTGGGTTGCCTCCCAACAAGCGCTATCGTTTAACGCCCCTAGCTAGGCATAAACGTAAGGATAGATCTAGGTATTGCCATCTTTGTTAGGCAATCCATAAGTGGCTCTCATAATAGATTCATAAGGTAATTTTATTTTCTTTCTAGGGAAGTGTTCCATGCCTTTCTTTAATGGAAATTGGAATCTAATATTCCCTTCCTTCATATCAATAATTGCACCAATTGTTCTAAGGAAAGGTCTACCAAGAATAATAGGACATGAAGGGTTGCAATCTATGTCAAGAAAAATAAAGTCTACGGGCACATAGTTCCTATTTGCAACAATAAGAACATCATCAATTCTTGCCATAGGTTTCTTAATAGTGGAATCCGCAAGGTGCAAGTTTAAAGAGCAATCATGAAATTCACGGAAACCTAATAAATCACATAAAGTTTTTGGAATCGTGGAAACACTAGCACCCAAATCACACAAACCATATCATTCATGGTCTTTAATTTTAATTTTAATAGTAGGTTCCCACTCATCATAAAGTTTTCTAGGGATAGAATCTTTGAACTCAAGTTTTTTTCATAAGATTGCATCAAAGCATCAACGATATGTTTGGTAAAGGCTTTATTTTGACTATAAGCATGTGGAGAATTTAGCACGGATTGCAACAAGGAAATACAATCTATCAACGAGCAATTATCATAATTAAATTCCTTCAAATCCAAAATAGTGGGTTCATTAGTTTCTAGAGTTTTGACCTCTTCATTACCACTTTTATCAATTTTAGCATCAAGATCTAAAAACTCCAAATTTTTGGAACGCCTTCTAGGTAAAGGTGGATCATATTCAGTCTCATCATTATCAAGATTAATATTGCAAAACAAAGATTTAATAGGAGACACATCAATAACTTTTAGATCTTCATCTTTGTTTTCATAAAAATTAGAAGAACACGCTTTTATAAAGCAATCTTTCTTAGCACGCATCCTAGCGGTTCTTTCCTTGCACTCATCAATGGAAATTCTCATGGACTTGAGAGACTCATTGATATCATGCTTAGGTGGAATAGATCTAAGTTTCAAAGAATCAACATCAAGAGAAATTCTATAACCGTTCCTGGCCAATTCATCAACTTTAAGCAATTTTTCTTGAACCAAAGCATTGAAATTCTTTTGCGAATTCATAAATTCCTTAATACTAGTCTCAAATTCAGGAGGCATATTATTAAAATTTCCATAAGAATTGTTGTAGGAATTACCATAATTATTAGAGGAATTACTAGGATAAGGCCTAGGATTAAAGTTTCCTCTATACGCGTTGTCACCAAAATTATTCCTACCAACAAAATTCACATCCAAAGATTCATTATTATTCTCAATCAAAGTAGACAAAGCCATATCATTATGATCAGAAGAAACACTTTCATTAGCAAATAATTTCATAAGTTCATCCATCTTCCCACTCAGAACATTACTGTCTTCTATCACATGCACCTTTTTAGTAGTAGATCTTTCAGTGTGCCATTGAGAATAATTAACCATAATATTATCTAGGAGTTTAGTAGCTTCTCCTAAAGTGATTTCCATAAAAGTGCCTCCATGTCGAATCTAAAAGATTTCTAGAAGCAAAATTCAACCCTGCATAAAATTTTTGTATGATCATCCATAAATTCAAACCATGTGTAGGACAATTACGTATCATTAATTTCATCCTCTCCCAAGCTTGTGCAACATGTTCATGATCAAGTTGCTTAATATTCATAATATCGTTTCTAAGAGAGATGATCTTAGCGGGAGGAAAATACTTAGAGATAAAATCATCTTTGCACTTATTCCAAGAATAAATACTATTTTTAGGCAAACATTAAAACCAAGCTTTAGCACGATCTCTAAGCGAAAAAGGAAACAACTTCAATTTAACAATATCATTATCCACATCTTTCTTCTTTTGCATATCACACAGATCAACTTTCACAACCCTAGAGTTTGCTTGTAACTTGTGGCATTGCATCTATGCATCATGTTTAAATTTCATGAAACTTGAAATGGGGATTGATCCAAACCCTAGCACCAGATCAAATCAAACTAGGTCCAAATAAAATATTTTCTCAATGACCCAGAATGCCCTTTGGAAATGTTCATGACTTCCGATAAAGGTGAAAACCTATGCCAAAAATGGTGAACATAATTATAGGTCATTCCTGGATTTTTGAGTTAAATCTTAAAGTATTTGAATTTGGGCATTTAAACACTATAAATAATTTAAATGCTCAAATAATGCTGAAATTAAACGTGGGCCACTAGAATAATCCATAGAGTGTCCACAAATTATTGCAGCATTTTACAAAGTGCTTTAGCATTTTTTTAATAAAGCCAAACTGTTGCAGAAAATTAGAAAACAGAAATAAAAGAGATAGAGAGAGAGAAGGACTACCTGGCCCACCTACATGTAGCCGGCCCAGCTCGCTGGCCCAGCCCACCTGGCGCCTCCTGTCGTCTTCTCCACCGCGCCAGGAGGACGCGGGCGTGTGCCCGACGCACGCGCGACCACCTCCTGCTTGCCGACGAGCCCCTGGACACGTGGACGACTCCCACGTGCCGACCCGATCCCGCTGACCGCTTCGCTCACTCTCCCCCACGGCCCTCTCTCCTCTGCTCCCTCTCTCTCGCCCGTACCGAACGCGTCCGACGCCGCCGACGAGCACCGCCGTGGCCACAACCACTGCCTCACCTCGTCGTTGCGCCCAGAGGCTCCGCCTCGACCCCCTCTTCCTCTCCACCGAGCCACGAGGTCCCGGACGCGCTGCAACGCCGCCACCGCTGTCGTTTCCCTCGTTGGCCACCGGAGATTGTCGCCGTCGATTCGCCGCCTCCCGAGCTTCCCCGAGCCCGCTGACGCCATCGCAACCGCCGTGAGCTTCGCTCCTCCTTCCCTCTCCGTTCTTTTGTTGCACGCCGTAGCCGCCAGACCACCACCGTGCCGACGCTGCCGCCGCTTCGAAGCTCAGAGTTGCCGCCTCCGGCCACCTAGCGGCCCGGCCGTCATGCTCAGCTCCCTCCCGCAGATCAGAGAGCACATAGGTGCCTTGCACGAGCCTCCCGGCCACCGTGAAGCGCCGACCACGAAGCTTGACCGAGCTCCGGCGACCGCCAAGGTCGACGCCGGTGACGACTCCGGCCATCTCAGGCCCAGCCGCTGCCACTACTAGACGTAGACGAGCGCCCGCGTCACGTAGACGCCCTCCGCCGGCCATTTGGTCGCCGGAGGAGGAAACCCGCACCTCTCCGCCGTCCCTGGCCTTGCCGGCGACGAGCCCCGGGTCAACTCCGGCGAGTTTGACCCGGGTTGACCCAGTTGACCTCCCCTGGGTCCGGACAAGTGGGCCCAGAGCCCTGCTAATTTAGTTTAGTGCTAATTAACTTTTAGTTAACCAGCTAAGTCACTGACATGTGGGCCCACGCCCTAATTAACTTAGGTTAGCATTTAACTTAGCACTAATTAACTCCGTTAATTAGCTGTGACACTAACACGCGAACCCCACGGGTCGATTTGACTGGCCGACCCAGTTGACCTGCCGACGTCACACCTATGTCATCTTGACGCAGAAAGCATTTTCTGGATTTAAGTTTATCCAGAAATTCCAAAAATAGTATAAACTTCAAAAATCATAGAAATTAATCTATAGCTCAAAATGAAATAAATTATATATGAAAATTATCGAAAAATGCAACCTATCCATCTCAGTATCATTTTCATGCATGTTTGAGAAAGTTAACCTCACTGTTTAGGATGAAACATGATTAGGACAAATTTGATAATAGTTTTGGAGTTGGAATTTGATCTAGTTTTGAATTCCACTTCAATCAAAATGACTTTCTGTTGCATTAGCTCAAATCACAGCATATTGCCATGTCATGATCATGCATCATATTGTGCATTGCATTGATTGTGTTTCCTTCGTGTTGCCGGTATTTGTCCCTCTCGATAGACGTGGTTCGACGATGAGTTCGATGACACCAATGAAGAACTATAATATCTTCAAGTGCCAGCAAGCAAAACCCCCTTGTTCATTTTGATACAATCCTACTCTCTCGCTCCTGCTCTCTTTTACTGCATTAGGGCAACAACGACTCATGTGTTACTTGCTGCGGTAGCTGAACCCCTTTATCCTCTGCATGACCTGTCATTGCCATAGTAAATAGATGAAACCCACTAGCTTGAGTAGGAGTTGTTTGAGCCCTGTTGTGCCTACTCATTCATGCTTGTTTGTCATGCCTGCTACTGCTTAGAGTTGAGTTAGGCCCGATTCATCGGGGATGAATCAGAGGTGTGTGAACATGTCCTACTGTGTGTGAGCTAAGTGTGTGAACACGATTTGGTAAAGGTAGCGGTGAGAGGCCATGTAGGAGTACATGGTGGGTTGTCTCATTGAAGCTGTCCTCAGGAACTGAGTTCTGTGTTTGTGATCCATGAACAGTTACTACCACACAATGGGATCCTTAATTGACTCTCTCGGCTTCTTAACCACCCTTGTTCTCTGTCCAGGAGTTGCAACTAGTTTCTGGTGTTTGTATGATATGTGTTGGAGGCCGTGCGTAGCGCTGACCCTAGGGTGGGCTATGATGCGGTAGATACACCGTGGCACGGTGTACCGGGCGCCCGTTTGGTGTCTCGGGAACCCTGCTCACATCGTTCGGGGCCGTATGTGGAAACCTCGGCCGGATGCCCTGTGGATGGAACCTGAATAGGCGATAAACCTGGACTAGAGACTTGAGTGTTTAGGTAGGCTGTGGCCGACACCCTCGTTGGGCTTCCGCTTGAAGGTTGCCGAGTACATGTCATGTAAACGGCGATAAGTTGTGAGAGCGTGTGTGAAGAAGTACACCCCTGCAGGGTTATCATCATCTATTCGAATAGCCGCGTCCGCGGTAAAGGACTTCTGGGTTGCCTATAATAGTTCATAGACAAGTGAAAGTGGATACTCTAAAATGCGCAAGATAAGTATGAGTGCTATGGATGGCGCCTCGTGAGAGACGGAAGCGGATCCATAGTGGTGTATTGAAATGGTGAATATGTGGACTCGTGTAAGCCACCTCAAAAGAGTTACTTGCAAATGTAGTTTAGGATAGCCACCGAGTCAAAGCTGGCTTGTCAGTAGTTAAACTCCACCACCCCCTTTGTTGATACCGATGCATATGTAGTTAGTTCTGATGTAAGTCTTGCTGGGTACATTTGTACTCACGTTTGCCTATTTTATGTTTTTGCAGAGAGACGCCAGTCTCGCTAGTAGTTCCGCGTGGACTTCGATGTTTAGCTTGTTACCTCAGCTACGATCTTGTGCCCTCGGCAGGATCTGGTAGATAGTCAGGCTTAGCGACCTTTTTCATTTGTAGATGTCTGTACTCGGACATGTTAAGCTTCCGCTTGTGCTTTGACTTGTATGCTCTGAATGTTGGGTCGTGAGACCCATGTTTGTAATATCTCGCTCCTCGGAGCCTAATGAATAAATACTTGAGTCGTAGAGTTATGTTGTGAAGCCATGCTGTATTTACACATATCGAGCATATTGTGTGTATGATTGAAATGCTTGGTATGTGTGGGATCCGACAATCTAGTTGTTTATCCTTGGCAGCCTCTCTTATGGGGAAATGTAGTCTTGTGCTTCTGAGCCATAGTAGTCCGCTACAGCCCGGTTCACCGGAGTCCTGCTAGCCCAACACTACCGCCGGGACGCTTGACTGGCCGGGCATGTGTTTCACTTTGTTCCTGTGGTTCCGTCCCATCGGGAAATGTCACGCGGTGACTCCGTGTCCTGCCTAGCTCACTACAGCCCGGGTTCCCGAGTCCTGTTAGCCAGCTACAGCCCGGATTCACAAGCTGGCAATCGACATGCTCAAGTTGATTCATGTATGCCTGTCCCCATGGGTTAGTGTCGCTTTGGGTTCACGACTAGCCATGTCGGCCCGGTTCTCTGTCATATGGATGCTAGCGACACTATCATATACGTGAGCCAAAAGGCGCAAACGGTCCCGGGCCATGGTAAGGCGACACCCGTGGGAATACCGTCGCGTGAGGCCGCAAATTGATATGAGGTGTTACCGCTAGATCGATGTGACTTGGAATCGGGTCTTGACAGCTTTGGTATCGAGCCTAACTGCTCAGAGGGATTACCAAGCCAAACCGGTCGAAGTTGTGTCTAGAAATGCTTTAGTTATGTAAGGGAATTGATTGTGGAAGGGAACGTAAGGCTCTTTTTATTACTTATACCTCATGGCCTTCTGATCTGAGTCATCCTCTTCTCTTCTACAGGGATTAAGAACTAGGCCTTCTCATCTATCTATCAGGATGATGTGTTACTAATCCATAGACTTATAGAATTGATAGTTTCAAATCTCAGTTCAGTTTCTACTACTTCTGTGTGTTCATAGTTGGTCTCGGAACCTTGATATTGTGCTTCTGAGTGGTTATGCCACCATTTTTGCAGGATGTCTCAAATCATTTTGAGCATTTACAGCCGTTACGCTGTCCGAGTCATCCCAGGTTTCTAATTAGTCTGATGCATTTGCAAATCCCTTCTTCCCACCCTGTTGTTCCTTTGGGCCAGATTAAGCACACTAATCGGTGAGTTGAGGCACTCTGTTGCCTCGACATATATGTTGGAGCTATTATTATGACCCTAGGGGTTTTAGGGAGTCACCTAGTAATCTAGCCATGCTTTGTGTTCCCGATGCGATGATTTTGGCCACCAATCTCGAAAGCATCCCGTGATGCCATTTAGTAGTAGGTATTCTATTACTGGGTTCTTGAACCCGAGATTCACCCTACTTACCTCGTGTTGATAGTGTTGCTCGTACCTTGAGAATATTAGTAACCTTTGCATTAGTCCTCGAGGACCGTGGTATTTCCTTCTTCCAAATACTATGAACCGCTTATGGCAGAAGTTCCTCGCTGAACCGAAGGATCACAATCAGAGTACTCTTGAGGAGTTCTCCATCCATAATTGTGAATCTGCCAGTTCTTCCCTTTCCGCATGGGTTATCCGGAAGAAATGTTGAGCTTCGTTCGACATACTAATCTATGGATCCACAACTCAGAAAAAAAATCATATGTTCTTTTGAGTTGTCCCTTTTAGTTATTTTCTAACCTTCGTCTATCAATTGATAGTCAAGAGTATGCGTGCCTTTGTTCATCGATGCCTATTACTCTAGTGGTCCGTGAAGCCATTCTATTCTGGAATGACTAGGAGAAACAAACTCCAGCACCTCATCCATTTCTTGGAGTGGTCAAAGTAGTTGTATTCCGCAGATCAAAATGCCAATTCAGCTTTTGTTCTGTTCTACCCTGAAGTATTACCCACTTTATGTCAGGAACGTCATGAGAATTGCACCTTCCCTTATGAATTCTTGACGTAGTGATACTTCTCGCCATCATCATTCGCTCCTCGGTTCCGTGTTGTTGCAAACTGAATACCGACAAGTGAATTGTGATGTGTGAAATTAATACTTCTAGCAACCATGTTGCTTAGTAGTAAATGGACAATAGTTTCACCCTTAGCGTGTTGGTTATTGAATCATCATTCTAAGATAGACTGTGCTACCTAGTTCTTATTTCCGGTGCACTCTTCGATCAATGAGTTAGGATTATTCAATCCCTTGCTTATTGTTCATATCATCTTGCCCTGAAAAGCAAGGTTGTTCTCGAGCTTAGTAACATACCGGTGGTTCGTGATTTTCCGAATATCTTCTCGGAAGTATTACCAGGTTGTCCCCTGACTGTTATGTTGAGCTCGTGATCAAGTTGGTTTTCCAATAAACCACTTTTCTCCAAGAATCTGTGTTGGATACCCCTGAGCTAGTTGGTTAAGCCAAACAACAACTTGGAGAGTTGGGAGATAAAAACTTGTCTAACTTAGTTCACTTCCAAAGGGATATCTTTGTGTGTGTGTGTGTTGAAGAAAGATGATATCTTCACCAATTGGTCCTCGTGATCAGTTGTTGGATCTATTGCCTTGTCAAAACTTTGATTTGAGTATGGGCTATCGTCAAGTCAAATCATAACCAACGATGTTCATAATGTTTTCTTACTCGTGGTTGATCCCTCGAGCATACACCATTACATCTTTTGGTCTGACCAATGCTATCACCGTGTTCACGTGATGGTGGAAGTCCAGTGATATGGAAATTCCGATGAGTTGCTGTTGAGCCCAACAGCAGCATTTTGTCTCCCCCATGATTCATGTTGAACATCAACCTAGTGTTGGAAACTTTGTAAGCAATGCCTTCGTGTTCCGTTCATGAAGCTTATGCTTGGATGGAAGAAGTGACTTCCTCGAATTCATGTGCTTTAGGTGTAAGTTGCCGCCATGAATTTGAGAAAAGTTTGTTTTGCTTCCTTTGGAATCATCCCAAGTCCGTCATGCATTCGTGCGAGGTATTCTAAGGTTTGGCAGATTAATTACCTCCATTCCATATGTATCTCCTAGTACACCAAGCCACCGATTGACTTGTTCAAGAAACACGGAGTCTGTTCTAAGGTTAATCCTTTGGACTTCCACACGTGGAGACTTCAATATCCTTGATGATGGTTCCCCACCTGAGCTCGATAGTGTTTTATTATAAGACTTCTACATGGTCATGCTTGTCTTGGACAGTGTGTTCACATGTATGTAGCAGAACCAGCTCATGTTTTGGAGCTTGCTATCGTAGCTCATTTCCCGAGAATCTCGCAACGTCATCCCGTCGGTTTGTGTTGCAAACTTTCTTTTCCAGACATGCTGTCTGAAATATCCTGTTACCAACCAGATCTGAATCTCAGGCAGATATGATGGTTGGAACTTTTTCCAGGATCTATGATGTAGGTCCCGACAGGGTTGATGTTCTGGCCGACACACCTAGCCGGAAGATCTGTCATTGTAGTATCTTTGACCATCTTTCCATGAGGATTTCGTGCGACTTATTATAGAAGTTGTTCCTTAGGGATCCTTGTGCTCTCAGTTTCTTCGATGATTCCGTAACCATTGAAACGTTGGAAACACTCTCGACTGCTGAGTTTTTCCCCAGTTACCAGAATCATTCCCAGCATTTGCATTTTGTTCCCAGCTTGCACCTCAGTAGTTGTTGTCCAGGATCATCTTCAAAAGTGGACTTACCATGGGTCCTATCCATCTCCGATGATAAGAAAATCATCCATTACGTTGTCTTCAACAAGGTAGTCCACATCATCCATCCTAGTCCGAGTATGTCATTCCTTCGAACTCCTTCAAACGAACGTTTGTAAATTGCCTTAGGCTGGTATAAAGAGTTTCAATGATCTCTCAATCAAAAGTAATTCTTTTTGCCACTTAAGGGAATATTTCTGCGAGTCACCTTCCTTAAGATGTCTCATTATGTATCATGGCAACTCAACTCCTCTCTACGTTGACAACCGTTCACCACCTTCTTAAGTGTGGAATTGTGTCTACGTAGTGAACCTTCATCATCTGTTACACTCCATCCCTCTGGATGTATGTTTCATGTCTCAGCTCGAGAAATGTTCAACGTCTCATTCCGTGAGTTGATCGTCGGTTGTCCGATCTTCAAGAAGACCGATTCTTCTACAGTTTTCCCTTTCCTCTTGTTGTCATCTTGGTTGGAGTTCTCCGAGCAAGACATCAAGACAAAGATGATGATCGAATCAACGTTCTTATGAAGTGCAAGTTGGATCGAGAAGATCATGATAGTTTGTGACCTCCTTTCTTCTTACCTCACGACTTGAATCTCGGGACGAGATTCTTGTTTAGTGGGGGTGAGTTGTCACAGCCCTAGAGTTTGCTTGTAACTTGTGGCATTGCATCTATGCATCATGTTTAAATTTCATGAAACTTGAAATGGGGATTGATCCAAACCCTACCACCGTGATCAAATAAAACTAGGTCCAAATAAAATATTTTCTCAATGACCCGTAATGCCCTTTGGAAATGTTCATGACTTCGATAAAGGTGAAAACCTCTGCCAAAAATGGGAACATAATTATAGGTCATTCCTGGATTTTTGAGTTAAATCTTAAAGTATTTGAATTTGGGCATTTAAACACTATAAATAATTTAAATGCTCAAATAATGCTGAAATTAAACATGGGCCACTAGAATAATCCATAGAGTGTCCACAAATTATTGCAGCATTTTACAAAGTGCTTTAGCATTTTTTTAATAAAGCCAAACTGTTGCAGAAAATTAGAAAACAGAAATAAAAGAGATAGAGAGAGAGAGAGAAGGACTACCTGGCCCACCTACCTGTAGCCGGCCCAGCTCGCTGGCCCAACCCACCTGGCGCCTCCTGTCGTCTTCTCCACCATGCCAGGAGGACGCGGGGGTGTGCCCGACGCACGTGCGGCCACCTCCTGCTTGCCGACGAGCCCCTGGACGCGTGGACGACTCCCGCGTGCCGTCCCAATCCCGCTGACCGCTTCGCTCACTCTCCCCCATGGCCCTCTCTCCTCTGCTCCCTCTCTCTCGCCCGGACCAAACGCGTCCATCGCCGCTGACGAGCACCGCCATGGCCACAACCACTGCCTCGCCTCGTCGTTGCGCCCAGAGGCTCCGCCTCGACCCCCTTTTCCTCTCCACCGAGCCACGAGGTCCCGGACGCGCTGCAACGCCGCCATCATTGTCGCTTTCATCGTCGGCCACCGGAGATTGTCACCGTCGATTCGCCGCCTCCGAGCTTCCCGAGCCCGCTTTGGCCTTTCTGCAACCGCCGTGAGCTTCGCTCCTCCTTCCCTCTCCGTTCTTTTCAGCACGCCGTAGCCGCTGCACCACCTGTGCCCGAACGCCGGCCGCCGCTGCCGAGCTCGTAGCCGTCGCCTCCGGCCACCTAGCGGCCCAGCCGTCGTACTCAGCTCCCTCCCCGCGCTGCGTAGAGCATGTAGGTGCCTCGCACGAGCCTCCCCGGCCACCTTAGCGTAGACCCCGAGCTCGACCGAGCTCCGGTGACCGCCAAGGTCGACGCCGGTGACGACTCCGGCCATCTCAGGCCCAGCCGCTGCCACTACTAGACGCGGACGAGCGCCCGTGTCATGTAGACGCCCTCTGCCAGCCATTTGGTCGCCGGAGGAGGAAACCCGCACCTCTCCGCCGTCCCTGGCCTTGCCGGCGACGAGCCCCGGGTCAACTCCGGCGAGTTTGACCCGGGTTGACCCAGTTGACCTCCCCTGGGTCCGGACAAGTGGGCCCAGAGCCCTGCTAATTTAGTTTAGTGCTAATTAACTTTTAGTTAACCAGCTAAGTCACTGACATGTGGGCCCACGCCCTAATTAACTTAGGTTAGCATTTAACTTAGCACTAATTAACTCCGCTAATTAGTCGTGACACTGACACGCGGACCCCACTGGTCAGATTTGACCTGGCCGACCCAGTTGACCTGCTGACGTCACACCTATGTCATGCTGACGTAGTAAAGCATTTTCTGGATTTAAGTTTATCCAGGAAATTCCAAAAAATAGTATAAACTTCAAAAAATCATAGAAATTAATCTATAGCTCAGAATGAAATAAATTATATATGAAAAATTATCAGAAAAATGCAACCTATCCATCTGTATCATTTTCATGCATGTTTGAGAAAGTTAACCTCACTGTTTAGGATGAAACATGATTAGGACAAATTTGATAATAGTTTTGGAGTTGGAATTTGATCTAGTTTTGAATTCCACTTCAATCAAAATGACTTTCTGTTGCATTAGCTCAAATCACAGCATATTGCCATGTCATGATCATGCATCATATTGTGCATTGCATTGATTGTGTTTCCTTCTGTGTTGCCGGTATTTGTCCCCTCTCGATAGACGTGGTTCCGACGATGAGTTCGATGACACCAATGAAGAACTATAATATCTTCAGAAGTGCCAGGCAAGCAAAACCCCCTTGTTCATTCCGATACAATCCTACTTTGTCGCTCCTGCTCTCTTTTACCGCATTAGGGCAACAACGACTCATGTGTTACTTGCTGCGGTAGCTGAACCCCTTTATCCTCTGCATGACCTGTCATTGCCACAGTAAATAGATGAAACCCACTAGCATGAGTAGGAGTTGTTTGAGCCCTGTTGTGCCTACTCATTCATGCTTGTTTGTCATGCCTGCTATCGCTTAGAGTTGAGTTAGGTCCGATTCATCGGGATGAATCGAGGTGTGTGAACATGTCCCACTGTGTGTGAGCTAAGTGTGTGAACACGATTTGGTAAAGGTAGCGGTGAGAGGCCATGTAGGAGTACATGGTGGGTTGTCTCATTGAAGCCGCCCTCGTGAACTGAGTTCTGTGTTTGTGATCCATGAACAGTTACTACCACACATTGGGATCCTTAATTGACTCTCGGCTTCTTAACCACCCTTGTTCTCTGTCTGTGAGTTGCAACTAGTTTCTCGTGTTTGTAGGATATGTGTTGGAGGCCATGCGTGGCGTTGACCCTAGGGGTGGGCTATGATGCGGTAGATACACCGTGGCACGGTGTACCGGCGCCTGCTTGGTGTCTCGGGAACCCTGCTCACATTGTTCGGGGTCAGATGTGGAAACCTCGGCCGGACTCCCCGCGGATGGAACCTGAATAGGCGATAAACCTGGACTACAGACTTGAGTGTTTAGGTAGGCCGTGGCCGACACCCTCGCTGGGCTTCCACTTGAAGGTTGCCGAGTACATGTCGTGTAAACGACGATAAGTGGTGAGAGCATGTGTGAAGAAGTACACCCCTGTAGGGTTATCATCATCTATTCGAATAGCCGTCATGATAAAGGACTTCTGGGTTGCCTATAACAGTTCATAGACAAGTGAAAGTGGATACTCTAAAATGCGCAAGATAAGTGTGAGTGCTATGGATGGCGCTCTCGTAGGGAGACGGAAGTGGATCCATAGTGGTGTATTGAAATGGTGAATATGTGGACTCGTGTGCGCCACCTCAAAAGAGTTACTTGCAGTCGCAGTTTAGGATAGCCACCGAGTCAAAGCTGGCTTGCTGCAGTTAAACTCCACCACCCCCTTTGTTGATACCGATACATATGTAGTTAGTTCTGATGTAAGTCTTCCTGGGTACATTTGTACTCACGTTTGCCTATTTTATGTTTTTGCGAGAGACGCTGGCCTCGCTTAGTAGTTCCGCGTGGACTTGACGCTTAGCTTGTTACCTCAGCTACGCATCTTGTGCCCTCGGCATGATCTCGTAGATAGTCGTGCTTAGCAGCCTTTTTCATTTGTAGATGTCTCAGACTCGGACATGTTAAGCTTCCGCTTGTGCTTTGACTTGTATGCTCAATGTTGGGTCGTGAGACCCATGTTTGTAATATCTCGCCTCGAGCCTAATGAATAAATACTTGAGTCGAGAGTTATGTTGTGATGCCATGTTGTATTTACACATATCGAGCATATTGTGTGTATGATTGAAATGCTTGGTATGTGTGGGATCCGACAATCTAGTTGTTTATCCTTGGCAGCCTCTCTTATGGGGAAATGTAGTCTTGTGCTTCTGAGCCATAGTAGTCCGCTACAACCTGGTTCACCGGAGTCCTGCTAGCCCAGCACTACTGCTCAGGACGCTTGACTGGCCGGCATGTGTTTCACTTCGTTCCTGTGTCTGTCCCTTCGGGGAAATGTCACGCGGTGACTCCGGAGTCCTGCCTAGCCTGCTACAGCCCGGGTTCCCGGAGTCCTGTTAGCCCAGTGCTACAGCCCGGATTCACACGCTGTTGACCGACATGCTCGATGTGATTCATGTATGCCTGTCCCCATGGGTTAGTGCCGCTTTGGGTTCACGACTAGCCATGTTGGCCTGGGTTCTCTATCATATGGATGCTAGCGACACTATCATATACGTGAGCCAAAAGGCGCAAACGGTCCCGGGCCATGGTAAGGAGACACCCGTGGGAATACCGTGCGTGAGGCCGCAAAGTGATATGAGGTGTTACCGGCTAGATCGATGTGACTTGGAATTGGGGTCCTGACATCAACGAAGCTATTTAGATGGGTAGCGGCATCTTCACTAGGAAGGCCGGCGAATTGATCTTTCATGACAAGATTCAACAAAACAGTATTGATTTCACAAGATTCAGTATTGGTAAGAGGAGCAATCGGAGTGCTAAGGAAATCATTGTTGTTGGTATTGGTGAAGTCACACAATTTATATTATCTTGAGCCATCATGACAAGCAAGCAATCCAACACACGAGCAAACGAAAAGCAAGCGAAAAAGAGATGAACGAGAAAGAGAGGGCGAATAAAATGGCAAGGGTGAAGTGGGGGAGAGGAAAACGAGAGGGAAATGGCAAATAATGTAATGCAGGAGGTAAGGGTTTGTGATGGGTACTTAGTATGTTGACTTTTGCGTAGACTCCTCGGCAACGGTGCCATAAATCCTTCTTGCTACCTCTTGAGCACTGCGTTGGTTTTCCCTTGAAGAGGAAAGGGTGATGCAGCAAAGTAGCGTAAGTATTTCCCTCAGTTTTGAGAACCAAGGCATCAATCCAGTAGGAGGCCACGCACGAGTCCCTCGCACCTACACAAACAAATAAATCCTCGCAACCAACGCGATAAGGGGTTGTCAATCCCTTCACGGTCACTTACGAGAGTGAGTTCTGATAGATATGATAAGATAACATTTTTGTTATTTTTATGATAAAGATGCAAAGTAAAATAGAAGCAAAATAAAAGGCAACGGAAATAGCTTGTTGATGGGAGATTAATATGATGGAAAATAGACCCGGGGGCCATAGGTTTCACTAGTGGCTTCTCTCAAGAGCATAAGTATTACGGTGGGTGAACAAATTACTGTTGAGCAATTGACAGAATTGAGCATAGTTACGAGAATATCTAGGTATGATCATGTATATAGGCATCACGTCCGAGACAAGTAGACCGACTCCTGCCTGCATCTACTACTATTACTCCACACATCGACCGCTATCCAGCATGCATCTAGAATATTAAGTTCATAAGAACAGGGTAACGCTTTAAGCAAGATGACATGATGTAGAGGGATAAATTCATGAATATGATATAAACCCCATCTTGTTATCCTCGATGGCAACAATACAATATGTTCCTTGGTGCCCCTACTGTCACTGGGAAAGGACACGCAAGATTGAACCCAAAGCTAAGCACTTCTCCCATTGCAAGAAAGATCAATCTAGTAGGCCTAACCAAACTGATAATTCGAAGAGACTTGCATAGATAACCAATCATACATAAAAGAATTCAGAGAAGATTCAAATATTGTTCATAGATAAACTTGATCATAAACCCACAATTCATCGATCTCAACAAACACATCGCAAAAGAAGATTACATCGAATAGATCTCCACAAGAGAGGGGGAGAACATTGTATTGAGATCCAAAAAGAGAGAAGAAGCCATCTAGCTAATAACTATGGACCCGAAGGTCTGAGGTAAACTACTCACACATCATAGGAGAGGCTATGGTGTTGATGTAGAAGCCCTCCGTGATCGATGCCCCCTCCGGCGGAGCTCCGGAATAGGCCCCAAGATGGGATCTCACAGGTACATAAGGTTTTTGGCTCCGTATCTGGTAGTTTGGGGGTACGTAGGTATATATCGGAGGAAGGAGTATGTTGGTGGAGCAACAGGGGGCCCACGAGGGTGGAGGGCGCGCCTAGGGGGGTAGGCGCGCCCCCTACCTCGTGGCCTCTTGGTTGATGTCTTGATGTAGGGTCCAAGTCCTCTGGATCACGTTTGTTCCGAAAATCACGTTCCCGAAGGTTTCATTCCGTTTGGACTCCGTTTGATATTCTTTTTCTGCGAAACTCTGAAATAGGCAAAAAACATTAGTTCTGGGCTGGGCCTCCGGTTAATAGGTTAGTCCCAACAATAATATAAAAGTGTATAATAAAGCCCAATAATGTCCAAAACAGAATATAATATAGCATGGAACAATCAAGAATTATAGATACGTTGGAGACATATCATCCGTCTGTATGCCATCGTTAAGAGGCTCGGTGCCCGAGGAACCAACTCCAACAACTTAATGACGCACCCAGATGCTTGGCCTCACCAGAATGCGCTACTTAAAGCGGCAATGGCTAGCTAACCTCTACACCATAGCGTATCGTCCTGCTACCTGGCACCACATCCGCCATGACCGCGAGCGCGAACGCTCTGCGGGAGAGCTTGTCTTCGGGGATGAAGCTCGAGGTCGGCGCCCTCGCTCAAGTCTCTGCTCGCGACGCAATAGCAGCGTAGTCGGATGCGTACACGACCGCACAAGCGGTGGCCACACTGGCGGCCGACGACGGGAGCACCGTCAGCCACGCGTCCTACTTGCCGCCGTCCAACGTCGGGCACCACCGAGGTCGGGGACTCCTCCGAGGATGAGTAGGGCATGGTAGGCGGGAGGGCATGGTGTGCCAACTGGCCGGTCCGTATCCCGTGTTCTACTCTTCCTCGCCGCAGACCGCTCCTTCACTTCACGGGTCTTGAACCCCGCCCCCGTACGTAGAGATCGCAGATGGAGGACGTCGGTCGCCACCGTAGAATAGGTTTAGGGTCGGGTTTCTTTTATTTTTCTGTCCTATAAAAGTTTGAAATGTAATGAAAATCTGCCATGTTTGCATTAATCTCGGCCGGTGTATATGAACTTTCACAATAATATAGTACACTATAGGAGTACTAGCAAGATGCCCGTGCGTTGCACGGAACATCAAGATCTTGTGGGAGAAAAGGATGAACGAGGGAAGGCCTTATCTGCAAATGTGGAGAGGAGTGCGGGTAAATTGTCATAGTTTCCTTCCTATCCGTTAGATATAGATCAGACGGCATATATTGCAGGATGACAGGCACACCATCATCACCAACTCTGCTTTTTATTGAACCGAGACAAACCTAACATGCGAAGTAAATAAACACATAGGGTCTACATACACAATTTATCTTAGGCACTCCAATAGTACGTCCACTACACATTCACGCATTTCACATCTTTCTACATCTACGGGAACCTACGAAAGGGTTAACGTAAATTGCCTCTCTCTCTCCTCCCTGATTTTCATGATGGTGGGCCCCTCCCTCCCCCCAATCTACAATCAACAGCTCACACGTTTCACATTACCTTAATTACGTAACTGGGATTACGTAGGTGTAGCATTACTCGTCCTAAAAAACCCAACTAAGCAAACCTCCTAGCATATCGCGCAGGAAAAGACCCGGCCATGCCGTTTTAGTCGGGATTACCGGATCTATGGATCGCGTGAAGCACCAAGTTTTTTTAGGGGGCGAAGCACCTAGTTTAAAAGGAAAAAAGGCAGTACACTCATAGCACCCCTATCGCGGTCGCATTGCACCCCACACACATTCGGTCCTGCACACGGCTCATGCAAACGGAACGCGCTTCGGCTTGCCTCTTCACTGACACTTGGGACTGCACTTGGAGAAACCGACCATCCGCCAAACCCCCCCGCCCATCGCGCGAAAATCCTCCCCCCCAAAAAAAATTCCCGCCAAATCCCAAATTCAACCGCCCTTCGGCCAACTAGCCAATAATATTCCCCAAACCTCCCTCCCCCATCCCCCTCCACTCCATTCGTGTGACACTCCAAAAAAATTTTAGTTGGTTTTCATCAAAAACTTTGTTGGTTTTGAAGAAGGTCATTTAAATTCTTCCAAAAACCTCTCTCTCAAAACTTCTCCCTTGGCAAGGATTTCATTGTTGATGTCTTCTTCAACTATTGTGTTTGGTTATTAAAAACCTTTCTTCTGATTCTCCCCTTCTCAAATGTATTTTTTTGGGATTTATTTTTCTTTTAAAAAGAAAACCCTAGGAGTTTTGGGTCTTCTCTTATATTGAAACCACCCATGGTTTTACCATGCCTCATGTGGTAAATCTTCCCAAAACCCCTCCTTCCACTTTGGGGCAATCCAAATATTCTGTCCCAACAAGTCCAACTCATTTTTGGATTTTATTTCATTTATTTCTTTACCCAAAACAATTCTGTCCATTATTTTGAGCCTAGGTGATTTGCAAAGAAAGTACCTAATTGCCGTTGAACTTTGATCTCAAACCAACTCCTCTGGATAGTCCCTAGCACCCACAACCTAGAACCATCAAGATCCACTCTTCTTCTCTTCAAAATTTTCAAGTTTCAGCTTCTGCAAGTTTGGACCAGATTTTTCAAATTCGGTAAAATTCATATCTCCTCTTCTCCAAAAATCCCACCAAAATTCAGGCAAACCCCAGTTGCAATGAGAGGCCACTCCACCAAAAATCAGCTCAAGGAAAAATCCCCACATGCCAAAATCATTTCACGAACACCGGCTCAAGATCACATTTTGCACTTTCAGAGAAATTCAGAGATTCGTAAAGTTCAAAGGTCGCTTTCTTCGCCGAGTTCAGTCACCGTCAACAAGGCGCCTGGCGTTCTGCGCCTGACCCCTCCTCCCTGGCCAGAGCGCCGCACGCCCCCTTGGACGGATGCAGGCGTCGGTGGCTGCGAGCCTCACCGGCATTGGCGGTTTCTGCGGTGGCTGCGCCACCCGTGGCGGCCAGCGAGGGCCTGAGCCTGCTCACCACGCCACCCGGCGCCGCCCATCGCTTCCTGGCCCTCCGCGTGGCTCATGCATGCCAGCGCACTCCCGCAGCACCGTCGCCGTGGCCCGGCAAGCACAGGGCACGTCCTCTGCCGCCGACGGGCCCGTGCCGCCCCGTTCCGTTGAACCACCCCAAAGCTTCTAATCCAAGCTCATTTAGTGCCTAAATGGAGCCAGTGGACCTTCACGATGACGCTCAATAACTAGACCACCCCGACCAAGCCCTGCGCCGCCGTAACCTTCGTCGGAGAACTCCGTTCATGGCCATCACCTCTGATCGCCTATAAAAAGGGGCCCCGAGCTCGCCCTCGAGCACGCACCACCTCTGCACCTCACCAACACTACGCCAGGCCACTAGGAGGACCTCGAGGAGGTCTCCTCCCCCAACTCCGGCCGCCCCGTTCCGCCTCGGTCTCCACCTCGATTCACTCCGATGAGGCCGTCCCCGGCTGTAACGCCCCCGATGCGGCTATATCTCCCACGTATCGAAGCACGACTTAGAGGCATAACCGCATTGAAAGCAATGTCGCAAGTGAGGTAATCTTCACACAACCCATGTAATACATAAGGGAAAGAGATACATAGTTGGCTTACAAATGCCACTTCACACAAAGACATAAATAAACATCCATCATTCAGAGTACACTCAAGGTCCGACTACGGAACCAAAATAAAAGAAGATACCCCAAATGCTACACAGATCCCCGATCGTCCCAACTGGGCACCACTAATGATCATCAGGAAAAGACACATAGTAACGACCACGTTCCTCATCGAACTCCCACTTGAGCTCGGTTGCGTCACCTGCACTGACTTCGTCGGCACCTGCAACTGTTTTGGTAGAATCTGTGAGTCACGGGGACTCAGCAATCTCACACCCGTGAGATCAAGACTATTTAAGCTTATAGGAAGGACAGAGTATTTGAGGTGGAGCTGCAGCAAGCGACTAGCATATATGGTGGCTACATTCGCAACAGAGAGCGAGAAGAGGAGCAAAGCACGGACGTGAAGCTAGTAGCGATCAAGAAGTGATCCTGAACTACTTACGTCAAACATAACTCCAACACCGTGTTCACTTCCCGGACTCACCGAGAAGATACCATCACGGTTACACACGCGTTTGATGTGTATTTTAATTGAGGTCAACTTCGGGTTTTCTACAACCGGACATTAACAAATTCCCATCTGCCTCATAACCGCGGGCACGGCTTTTGAAAGATAATACCCTGCAGGGGTGTCCCAACTTAGCCCATTATAAGCTCTCACGGTCAACGAAGGATATTCCTTCTACCGGGAAGACCCGATCAATCTCGAATCCCGGACTACAAGACATTTCGACAAAGAATAAAACAAGACCAGCAAAGCCGCCCGATTGTGCCGACAAATCCCGATAGGAGCTGCACATATCTCGTTCTCAGGGCACATCCGGATGAGACATCCTACGAGTAAAACCAAGCCTCGAGTTTCCCCGTGGTGGCCCCGCAGTCTACTCGTTTCGGGCCAGCACTCGAAGGAGCACTGGTCCGGGGGGGGGGGTTAAAATAAAGATGACCCTCGGGCTCGCGAAAACCCGGGGGAAAAGGCTTAGGTGGCAAATGGTAAAACCAAAGTTGGGCCTTGCTGGACGAGTCTTATTCAAAGCGAACTGTCAAGGGGTCCCATAAATCACCCAACCGTGTAAGGAACGCGAAATCAAGGAACATAACACCGGTATGACGGAAACTAGGGTGGCAAGAGTGGAACAAAACACCAGGCATAAGGCCGAGCCTTCCACCCTTTACCAAGTATATAGATGCATTAATTATAGCAGATATATATTGTGATATCCCCACCAAGTAAACATGTTCCAAAAATAGGAACAACAACTCCATGTTCCAACAAGGAACAAACTTCACTTCACCTGCAACTAGCAACGCTATAAGAGGGGCTGAGCAAAGCGGTAACATAGCCAATCAACGGTTTGCTAGGAAGGGATGGTTAGGGGCTGACATGGCAATATGGGTGGCATGATAAGCAAGAGGTAGGCATCGCAGCATAGGCATAGCAAAAGAGCGAGCATCTAGCATAGCAAAGATAGAAGTGATTTCGAGGGTATGGTCATCTTGCCTGCAATGTTCTCAGAGTTGTCGAAAGCTTGATCCTCGTAAGCGTTCTCAACAGGTTCCTCGTTCACGTACTCGTCTCCCGGCTCTACCCAAAGCAAAACACAAACAAAGGAACCACAATAATTCACGGTGCAATGCACAAGCAACATGATGCAAAACATGACATGATATGCGAGATGTGATATGCAATGCGTATGCGCGTTCCGGAAGGAAAATGGTGAACCAGGCATCAACTTGGCAAACCAAGTATGCCACTGGAAAGATGAGATGATTTCTGTTGAAATCGATATAAAGATCACCGGAAACGGAGGCACGGTTTGCAAATGACAAGCAAAACAAGAATGACACAAATCTGCCATTAACAGCATGATGCCACTTAGCAAGCAACAATAAATTAAGCTACTGCACCTCAAACGTACCAACAAAGTATATGGCAGTGATCTACTCAAGATGCTTGACAAAAGATGAACACTGAGCTACGGCTAAATCACATCATAACAGGTTCAAACAAGCATGGCAAAAGTGCACAAAATATCAGGCTGGACATGGCAAAAACAGCATCAGGTAGCAATGTTCAGAGCAACAAAACTACATGCTACAAGAACTTATAATAGCAAAATAAAGCATGGCGCGAATCTACTCAAAGCATAGAACAAAAGTCCCCTACTGACCATAAGCCAACAAGGATCAGAAAATATAGTAACACCCATGTCAATATCGCAAGTTTCGTTAACGGAATCAGCAACATGACATGTCAAAAACAGATAACGAGTAGGCATGTTTGAGAGCTCAAAGCACTCACTACAGAGCCTTTCATGAGAAACTAAGCATACATACATGAAGAAGACATGGCATAGAATCCATACATGGCAATAACAACATCATAGCATACACGGATCAACCACAACAACCTTGGCAAAATTGAATAACATGTAAACAATCTGCCAGGAAACATTTGATAGCAAAAGTAGAGCTCGATTGACTCAAGCTATGGCACTCCATAATTGCAAACAAAGGCATGGATGGATAGAGAAAGACATTTAGAACAAAACATCCTTACTGGAGTATCTCAAAATATGCATAGATCTCTCGGTAGCATCAAGTTAACATGGCATCAAAATATCAAGAAACAGAAATGAAAACAGCAACATCCGGACACCTACTTTGCATGCTTGTGCTAGTCACCACATAGATCACAAAAATACATGGCATACACCCCTGGAAAGATGGCATGGCATATTAAAAAACACATGTAGGACTCAAATTCATAGGGTGCACACATCAATCATAGCAAAAATAACAAAAGTGCAAGTTCTGTTAAGAAATAGAAACTAACATCACATAGCCCTCTTCTAACGGCATTTTGGGCATCAAGATGAGCTCAAATGAAAATGATGCAATGAGATGAAATGATCTAATCTTCGAGGCGAACAATTTGATATATTGTACGCGCAAAATGGAGCTACGTATGCAAAGTTATGCTATGTAGAAAATGATACAAATTAATCACAGGGTGAAAAACTTAAAGAGGAAAAAGAGGGGGGAAGAAAGTCAACGGGAGGTAGATCGGGATCGGGCCGGATCCGATCGAGGGCGACGGCGCCTTGCTCCTCCGCGGCCGGAGCTGTGGGCTCGCTGAGAGGAGGCGGGGCAGGGGGCGCCACGGAGGGAGAGGAGGCGGCCGGGCGACGGGTCATGGGCGGCGAGTGGCGCGGCGGCCAGCAGGTGACGGCGATGGGCTCCGGTGGCGAGGTCCGGCGGCGGCGGGTGCCGGCCGGTGCGGGCGGAGAGCGGGCGGCGGGCGGAGCGGAGCTCGGCCACTGGGAGGGGCGGCGATCCGGCGATCCAAGGGCCAGGTGGGCGGCTGATGGCGGAGGTGGCGGCGTGATAGGTGGCGCGACCGATTCATCGGGCGCGGCGGCGCTGGTGGGGCGGATTTAACTGGGCGGCGCGGACGTTCGTCCGGGCGCGAGGGAATGCTAGGGTTAGACCCGAGATTTGGAATGGGGGTTGCTTAAATAGGCATAGAGGGAGCTAGGAGAGTCTAAATGAGGTGTAGTTTTCGCCCACACGATCGTGATCGAACGACGGAGAGCATGGAAGTGACTTAGATGGGTTATTGGACTATTTTGAAGGGGTGTTGGGCTGCAACTTAAAAGAGGCCTTTGCGAGAGTGCGGTTAACCGTTGGAGTACCAAACGAACTCCAAATGACCCGAAACTTGACCGGTGGTCTACCGGTGGTATACCGGTGGTATACCAAGGCCACTTGACAAACCTCGGTCCATTCCGAGAATGTTTAGTACCCGCACACGGAAAAACGTAAAAGGGGCCGCCGGGGGAGATAGGAGTGCTTGATTGCAAAAGCGGACAACGGAAAAATGCTCGGAATCATGAGACGAACACGTATGCAAACGCGATGCACATGATGACATGATATAAAATGCATGCCATGGACAAAATGCAAAATGAGGAAAAAACCCAACCACGGAGGGAATATCGTATCACAATGCCGAAAATGGCAAGAGTTGGAGTTAGAAATATGGAAAGTTACTTCCGGGGTGTTACAACACTCCACCACTACAAGAGGATCTCGTCCCGAGATCTAGGACTGAAAGAACTCCGGATATTCGGAACGGAGGTGATCCTCGCGCCCTGTGTGGCTTCTCGGTCGGAATGGTGTGACCACTTCACTTTCAGGAATTTGATTGACTTGTTGCAAGTCTTGCGCTCGGTTTCTTCAAGAATAGCAACGGGGTGCTCATGATAAGAGAGATCTTCTTGAAGGTCAATTTCTTTGAAGTTGATAGTGCGTTCAGGAGTCTTGAAGCACTTGCGAAGCTGTGACACGTGAAACACATCGTGCACGTTTGCAAAGTTGGATGGAAGCTCAAGTTGATAGGCGAGATCGCCTCTTTTGCCAATGATCTTGAAAGGACCCACGTATCTAGGGGCAAGCTTCCTTTGATACCGAAGCAACGAGTGCCTTTCATTGGAGAGACGCGGAGGTAGACATGGTCTCCGATTTCAAAAGCCACATCCACGGTGCTTATCATCATAATAGCTCTTCCGCGCGATTGCGGCGGCTTTGAGATTCTCACGAATGACTTTGCACATTTCTTCCGCTTCGTGATCAAGTCATTGCCAAGAAGTTGGCGTTCACCGCCCTCGGACCAATTGAGAGGAGTACGGCACTTTCGCCATAGAGAATTTCGAGCGGGCCTTACCCGAACTCGCTTGGAAGCTGTTGTTGTAGGAGAACTCGGCATATGGAAGACAATCTTCCCACTTCATACCGAAGGAAATGACACAAGCCCCGAGCATATCTTCAAGGATTTGATTTACTCGCCGACTTGGCCACTTGTTTGAGGATGGAAAGTCAGTCAAAGCGAATGTTGGTGCCCATGGCCTTCCTCAAAAGAATCCCAAAACTTGGAGGTAAAGATGCTGCCATGGTCTCAAGATATCACTTGTGGAATGCCGTGCAAGGAGACAATCCTCGAGGTGTATAGCTCGCCAACCGAGCTGCTGTGATAGATTCTTTGATAGGAAGAAAATGAGCCACTTTAGTAAGCTTGTCAATGACAACGAAGATAGCATCATTTCCACGCTTGGACTTTGGAAATCCAATCACGAAGTCCATTTCAATATGATCAAACTTCCATTCTGGAATAGCAAGAGGTTGGAGGAGACCAGCTGGTCGTTGGTGTTCTGCTTTCACTCTTCTGCAGACATCACATTCATTCACGAATTGAGCAATTTCTCGCTTCATTCGAGTCCACCAATACGACTGCTTGAGATCATGTTACATCTTCGTACTTCCGGGATGAATGGATAGAAGCGAATTGTGAGCCTCGTTCATAATGACTTTACGTAGATCACCCTTAGGAACCACAATCCGGTCCTCGAAGAAAAGAGTATCTTTGTCATCAACGTGGAAGCACTTGTACTTGGAAATGCCCTTGTCGATACCACGCTTCACCTTTTTCACCATGGCATCCGTGGTTGAGCCTCACGAATCTGATCTTCCAAAGTAGGAGAGACTATGAGGTTGGCAAGAAAGCCTTGAGGAACAACTTGAAGATTCAGCTTGCGGAAAGCTTCACAGGGATCCGGTTGGAAGGGCTTGAGGATTAAACTGTTGCAGTAAGCCTTCCTGCTCAAAGCATCTGCAATGACATTAGCCTTGCCCGGAGTATATTCAATACTTGGGTTGTACTCTTGAATCATTTCGACCCATCGAGTCTGCCTGAGGTTGAGATTGGGCTGAGTGAAGATGTACTTGAGACTCTTGTGATCGGTGAAAATGTCCAGTTTCCTTCCCAACAAGAGATGTCTCCATGTTATCAATGCATGGACAACTGCCGCCAACTCAAGATCGTGAGTGGGGTAGTTCTTTTCGTTGGGCTTCAGTTGACGAGAGGTATAAGCCACAACTCTCCTCTCTTGCATTAACAAAGACCGAGACCTTGAAGAGAAGCATCACGTAAAAACTTCAATGGCTTGGATTCATCAGAGGAGTCAAGACAGAGCTGTGACGAGTTTCTCTTTGAGAGTATTGAAAGCAACATCACACTCGTGGAGACCGGACATACTTCACATGCTTCTCGAGGAGGTTGGAAAGAGGCTTTGCAATCTTGGAGAAGTTCTCAACGAATCTTCGCAATAGCTTGCAAGACCAAGAAAATCATGAGCTGCTTGACATTCCGAGGAGGTTCCCAATTCACAATTGCGTACACCTTCTCGGGATTAACAGCGATGCCCTTGGCGGAGATGATATGACCAAGATAAAGCACTTCATCAAGCCAAAATTCACATTTGGAGAACTTAGCATAGAATTGATACTCTCTGAGCTTGTCTAGCACCAATTGCAAATGTTTGGCGTGATCCTTCTTATTCTTGGAGAAGACCAAAATATCATCCAGGTAGACCAAGACGAATTCATTGGTGTAGGGGTTGAAGATGAAGTTCATCATCCGAGAGAATGTCGGAGGAGCATTGACAAGGCCGAAAGACATGACAGTATATTCATAAGAACCAAAGCTTGTTCGAATGTCGTCTTGGGAATATCTTGTTCACGAATGCGAATCTGATGATACCCCATACGAAGGTCAAGCTTGGAGAACACTTTAGCACCTTTGAGTTGCTCAAAAGCTCATTGATGTTGGGAAGTGGATACTTGTTCTTGATTGTCTTCTTATTCAAAGGACGGTAATCGATGCAAAGTCGGGTCCGTGCCATCCTTCTTCTGGACAAAAGAACACCACAACCCCAAGGAGATGAACTCGATGCGATCAAACCCAGACGCTCTTGTTCATCGTGGCTGCTTCTTCAATTCTTCAGCTCATCAGTCCAAGCTTGTAAGGACGCTTGCACACGGGTTCAAAGTGCTGCTCAAGATCGATAACGAACTCAATCGGCCGATGAGGAGGCATACCCGAAGCTCTTCCGAAAGACATCTTGGTACTCACAAACGATCGAATCGAGAGATAGCATCCAATTCGCCCTTCTCATTGAGAGAAAACAACCGAATGGTTTCATCACGAGCGGCATAGATGATCACATCATTAGAAGAGTGAGTCAATTGAATTTCCCTGGCAGCACAATCAAGCTGAGCTTTGTGCTGATAAAGCCAGTCCATCCCGAGAATAAGATCAATATCCGAGTCACCAAGGACAATTGGTTTAGCCAGAAATCTATAGTCACCCAACTTGATAGAGACATTGGGAGCAACAAAACTAGAAGTCATAAGCTTTCCTGGAGAAACAACTTGCATAACTTTGGACAATATCTCTGTGTCAACATTGTGCTTCGATGCAAAAGGATATGACATGAAAGAATGCGATGCACCAGTATCAAAAAAAACTTTTGCAGGAATATCATTAACTGAGAGATTACCCATAATCACATCAGAAGAATCCTCTGCTTGCGCTGCATTCATCATATTGACCTTTGCAAACTTGGGATTATGCTTGACCACTGCATTGCTGGAAGATTTCACAGGAGGAGGAGGCGGAAGGCGCCTCTGGTTGAAGCATTTGTTCGCATAGTGACCTTTCTCACGACACTTGTTGCAAGTCACCTCCGAGAGCGGACGGTGGTAAGGAGCACTTGACCTTGGAGCTTGAGAATTAGGCTTGTTCTGATAGCTGTGGTTGGGTGGGTGGGAAGATCCACGGCCACCGAGTTCTTCTGGCCGATAAGGCTGACGGAACGGAGGAGGAGGAAGGTAGAA
The DNA here is from genome assembly GCA_021605145.1 of Aegilops bicornis. NCBI lineage: Eukaryota > Viridiplantae > Streptophyta > Magnoliopsida > Poales > Poaceae > Aegilops > Aegilops bicornis. Next base: position 558,160,365 of record CM038673.1, on the reverse strand, counting down.
CTTCTGCTGCTTAGCTGCCACTTGAGAGGAAGAAGAAGACTGAACTGCATCCCTGATTCTCTTCTTAGAAGCCTCACATTTGAGCTGGGCAGCTTCTTGCTTCAGTGCCATGTTGTAGAATTCATCATACTTTTCTGGCTCAAAAGGCACAAGAGCTAATTGCAGATCTTCTCTGAGACCACCTCTGAATTGATAGATCATACTCTTCTCATCGTGTACGCCTTGCTTAGAAAAACGAGCGAGTTTCTCGAATCGATATTGTATTGATACACGTACATGTTGCCCTGCTTGAGATTGCGGAACTCCTCACGCTTGCTCTCAACAACACTTTTCGGAATGTGGTGAGCTCTGAAAACTTCGCGGAACTCATCCCGTAATGACACGACCTCCTATGGAATCTTTGTATTGCCGGTACCACTCAAAGAGCTTGGTCCTTGAGTTGAAACGATGCAAACTTGACAAAGTCCTCAGGTCTGACATTGCTACAATCAAAATGCTTGCAGATGTCCACAAGCCAATCGTCAGCGTCTATAGCCTCGACACAGAAACTGAAAGACTTCGGCTAATTAGCGAGGAACTGACTGAGAGTAGCAAAGTGCGGCTGGTTGTTGCCTTGACCTTGATTTCCTTGACTGCCTTGCCCCTGAGTACGTTCTTGCAAGAGCTGCAAAATCATCTGAGCATTGGCATTGGTGGCTGCCATGATAGCTTGCCAGGCCTCCGGAGGCGGAGGTGGAGGTGGAGGGTTCGACTGATTCCCTTCATTTCGTTCCGGATTCTGACGCGTTGGCGGAGCCATCCTGAAGAGGGTGACATCCGTTAGCACTTGATAGGCAAATAGTCAAGTAGAATCAACGGATAGAAATTGCAACATATAGTCTTCGCAATAAACATTCGAACAAAGATGAACGAATGAATTCCAAAAGTTAATCATCACACGTCCATTAAGGTGAGAAGCCACTTAGATAAAGGTATGAAATCACCATCTGCCTTTGAAACAACTCGAATATCACAACTGAAAACAAAAGATTGGCTTCTAGAATAAGCCGGAACCAACACATGATCGAGATTTCGCCCAAAGTGTTCGTGGTGGGGCCCACACGGGCACGACGTACAGCGGACATCACGAATGACAAACAAGACGTCCCCGAATCAGGATAGCCAAGGATTCTTTAAGACGCCTCGCGACCACTGTAAATCGACCGTGAATGGGCGGACCACTAGACGTTGAACCCCAATCTCAAATCATACATCTGTCGAAAAGATATCCTGTAAGCTACTAGAATTCCCACGTATAAACTCCCGAAACTTTCTGGTTATGCAATCTGGTGTTGGGGATACAGGGGACACAAAATATATCACCCAAACTAACAATACCTAGATCCAGCAGTATCCATCCGTCAACACATAACCAAGAAATCCTCGGAAATCGTGTACCTCGACCTTCGAAAAACAACCGATAAACAAGTCATGGAAATACTCCCGAGCTCGCCCGATCGGGCTATCAGGGTTATCTCACCAACAACTGCACAAAAGAGATTTCGATGTCGGCGAAACTCAGGTATTCCAGAACTGCAACGATAAAATTGTGACGACAACACCTCGGAGCTCAACTCCCCGGGACACTGCCATAACCCCTAAATGTCAGGAGGCACCAAGAACAATGTTCTCGTCACAAAACCATCGGAACGATCCCAAGAGACCCACATGATCCTAAATTTTTTTTTAGTGAAATTTGAGGAGAGAAGAGTCAAAACTCTACGTCAGGATACCTCACCAGAGCGACGAAGGGACCGGGAGTAAAAAGAATCCTACTCCGATATATATAATCCTAAGACCCAAAACATTTTCCGCTCTAGACTCAACAACGCCAAAGAAACAATCAAGTAGGGGCTCCTAAGTCGGGAAGGCTCGATTACCAACTTGTAACGCCCCCGATGCGGCTATATCTCCCACGTGTCGAAGCACGACTTAGAGGCATAACCGCATTGAAAGCAATGTCGCAAGTGAGGTAATCTTCACACAACCCATGTAATACATAAGGGAAAGAGATACATAGTTGGCTTACAAATGCCACTTCACACAATACATAAATAAACATCCATCATTCAGAGTACACTCAAGGTCCGACTACGGAACCAAAATAAAAGAAGATATCCCAAATGCTACACAGATCCTCGATCGTCCCAATGGGCACCACTACCGATCATCGTGAAAAAGACACATAGTAACGACCACGCTCCTCATCGAACTCCCACTTGAGCTCGGTTAAGGCCACCGTGACCGGCTTCACGGCACCTGCAATCGCTTTTGGTAGAATCTGTGAGTCACGGGGACTCAAAGCAATCTCACACCCGCGAGATCAAGACTATTTAAGCTTATAGGAAGGACAGAGTATTTGAGGTGGAGCTGCAGCAAGTTTACTAGCATATATGGTGGCTACATTCGCAATGTAGAGCGAGAAGAGGAGCAAAGCACGGACGTGAAGCTAGTAGCGATCAAGAAGTGATCCTGAACTACTTACGCCAAACATAACTCCAACACCGTGTTCACTTCCCGGACTCACGAGAAGAGACCATCACGGTTACACACGCGTTGATGTGTATTTTAATTAAGGTCAACTTCGGGTTTTCTACAACCGACATTAACAAATTCCCATCTGCCTCATAACCGCAGCGCACGGCTTTGAAAGATAATACCCTGCAGGGTGTCCCAACTTAGCCCATTATAAGCTCTCACGGTCAACGAAGGATATTCCTTCTACCGGAAGACCACCAATCTCGGAATCCCGGACTACAAGACATTTCGACAGCAATAAAACAAGACCAGCAAAGCCGCCCGATTGTGCCGACAAATCCCGATAGGAGCTGCACATATCTTGTTCTCAGGGCACATCCGGATGAGACATCCTACGAGTAAAACCAAGCCTCGAGTTTCCCCGTGGTGGCCCCGCAGTCTACTCGTTTCGGGCCAGCACTCGAAGGAGCACTGGTCCGGGGGGGGGGGGGTTAAAATAAAGATGACCCTCGGGCTCGCGAAAACCCGGGGGAAAAAGGCTTAGGTGACAACGGGTAAAATCAATGTTGGGCCTTCATCGACGAGTCTTATTCAAAGCGAACTGTCAAGGGGGTCCCATAAATCACCCAACCGTAAGGAACGCGAAATCAAGGAACATAACACCGGTATGACGGAAACTAGGGTGGCAAGAGTGGAACAAAACACGGGCATAAGGCCGAGCCTTCCACCCTTTACCAAGTATATAGATGCATTAATTATAGCAGATATATATTGTGATATCCCCACCAAGTAAACATGTTCCAAAAATAGGAACAACAACTCCATGTTCCAACAAGGAACAAACTTCAGCTTCACCTGCAACTAGCAACGCTATAAGAGGGGCTGAGCAAAGCGGTAACATAGCCAATCAACGGTTTGCTAGGAAGGGATGGTTAGGGGCTGACATGGCAATATGGGTGGCATGATAAGCAAGAGGTAGGCATCGCAGCATAGGCATAGCAAAAGAGCGAGCATCTAGCATAGCAAAGATAGAAGTGATTTCGAGGGTATGGTCATCTTGCTCGCAATGTTCTCGAGTTGTCGAAAGCTTGATCCTCGTAAAGCGTTCTCAACAGGTTCCTCGCTCACGCACTCGCCTCCGGCTCTACCCAAAGCAAAACACAAACAAAGGAACCACAATAAATCACGGTGCAATGCACAAGCAACATGATGCAAAACATGACATGATATGCGAGATGTGATATGCAATGCGTATGCGCGTTCCGGAAGGAAAATGATGAAACAGACATCAACTTGGCAAACCAAGTATGCCACTGGAAAGATGAGATGATTTCGGTTGAAATCGATATAAAGATCACCGGAAACGGATGCACGGTTTGCAAATGACAAGCAAAACAAGAATGACACAAATCTGCCATTAACAGCATGATGCCACTTAGCAAGCAACAATAAATTAAGCTACTGCACCCAAACGTACCAACAAAGTATATGGCAGTGATCTACTCAAGATCTTGACAAAAGATGAACACTGAGCTACGGCTAAATCACATCATAAAAGGTTCAAACAAGCATGGAAAAAGTGCACAAAATATCAGGCTGGACATGGCAAAAACAGCATCAGGTAGCAATGTTCAGAGCAACAAAACTACATGCTACGGGAACTTATAATAGCAAAACAAAGAATGGCATGAATCTACTCAAAGCATAGAACAAAAGTCCCTTACTGACCATAAGCCAAAAAGGATCAGAAAATATAGTAACACCCATGTCAATATCGCAAGTTTCGTTAACAGAATCAGCAACATGACATGTCAAAAACAGATAACGAGTAGGCATGTTTGAGAGCTCAAAGCACTCACTACAGAGCCTTTCATGAGAAACTAAGCATACATACATCAAGAAGACATGGCATAGAATACATACATGCAAGAACAACATAATAGCATACACGGATCAACCACAACAACCTTGGCAAAATTGAATAACATGTAAACAATCTGCCAGGAAACATTTGATAGCAAAAGTAGAGCTCGATTGACTCAAGCTATGGCACTCCATAATTGCAAACAAAGGCATGGATGGATAGAGCAAGACATGTAGAACAAAACATCCTTACTGGAGTATCTCAAAATATGCATGGATTTCTCGGTAGCATCAAGTTAACATGGCACCAAAGTATCAGCAAAACAGAGCTAAAAAACAGCAACATCCGGACACCTACTTTGCATGCTTGTGCTAGTCACCACATAGATCACAAAAATACATGGAATACACCACTGGAAATATGGCATGGCATATTACAAAACACATGTAGGACTCAAATTCATAGGGTGCACACATCAATCATAGCAAAAATAACAAAAGTGCAAGTTCTGTTAAGAAACAGAAACTAACATCAGGTAGCCCTCTTCTAACAGCATTTTGGGCATCAAGATGTGCTCAAATGAAAATGACGCAATGAGATGAAATGATCTACGCTTCGAGGCGAACAATTTGATATATTATACGCGCAAAATGGAGCTACATATGCAAAGTTATGTTACGTAGAAATTGACACAAATTAATCACAGGGTGAAAAACTGAGGAAAAAGAGGGGGGAAGAAAGTCAACGGGAGGTAGATCGGGATCGGGCCGGATCCGATCGAGGGCGACGGCGCGGCGCGGCTCCTCCGGCGGCCGGAGCTGCGGGCTCGCCGGAGAGGAGGCGGGGGCAGGGCGCCGCCGAGGGAGAGGAGGCGGCCGGGCGACAGCGGCGGGCCGCGAGTGGAGTGGCGGGGCCGGCAGGGTGACGCGGCGATGGGCTCGGTGGCGAGGTCCGCGGCGCGGGTGCCGCCGGTGCGGGCGGAGAGCGGCGCGGCGGCGGAGCGGAGCTCGGGCGCAGCATGGAGGCGGCGGCCGACCAAGCCGGGCAGGCTGCTGGCCAGCGGCGGGCAGGCGGCGGCGTGATTGTGGCGCGACCCGATTCGTCGGGCGGCGCTGGTGGGGCGGACGAATCAGGCGCGGACGTTCGTCCCGGCGAGGTAGGGAAGGCTAGGGTTAGACCCGAGATTTGGAATGGGGGTTGCTTAAATAGGCATAGAGGGAGTTAGGAGAGTCCAAATGAGGTGTAGTTTTCGCCCACACGATCGTGATCGAACGACGGAGAGCATGGAAGTGACTTAGATGGGTTATTGGACTATTTTGAAGGGGTGTTAGGCTGCAACTTAAAAGAGGCCTTTGCGAGAGTGCGGTTAACCGTTGGAGTACTAAACGAACTCCAAATGACCCGAAACTTGACCGGTGGACTACCGGTGGTATACCAAGGCCACTTGACAAACCTCGGTCCATTCCGAGAATGTTTAGTACCCACACACGGAAAAACGTAAAAGGGGCCGCCGGGGGAGATAGGAGTGCCGGATTGCAAAACGGACAACGGGAAAAATGCTCGGAATCATGAGATTTAACACGTATGCAAATGCGATGCACATGATGACATGATATAAAATGCATGACATGGACAAAATGCAAAATGAGGAAAAAACCCAACCACGGAGGGAATATCATATCACAATGCCGAAAATGGCAAGAGTTGGAGTTACAAATATGGAAAGTTACTTCCGGGGTGTTACACCGGCGCCCAAACCTCATCAGCAATCCCCTCGAGCACCCAGAAGTCTAACCCCCACTTCAATTTGCTCTTCGCAGCACTCTCCGGCGAGATCCAACTCCTCCCGAACCGCCGTCCGCCGGAGCAAGGGCCGCCGTCAACGTAGTGCTCGCCGGCGACCACCACCACCACCCACCGACGCGGAAGGATGCACTGAGCTCGGAGGTACCACCCGATCCCCCTGCCTCACCGTGGATCGCCGCCGGCGACCACCGCAGCTCTCGGGCGCCCACGAGCTCCGTCTCCCCGTTTTAAATTTTCAAACCTGACGGGTGGGACCCGCCTGCGAGTCTCTCATCTGTTTTAAACGAACCGTTTTATGAAAGCATATTCTGGCAAAATGCGCTTTCCAGTCTGAATCGCTCGACTTTTCTCGCTTAGCCTCGGGAAGTTTACGTTTCATTACGTAAAAGGTCCTTGGACCAAAACACTTATAACTTTTAAACAGAAAAGGGTTTTTGAGTGATTCTTTTTCTGCCATCTTCAAAATTTTGTCTAGTATTTTATCAGATTTATTTGAAAAATATTTGGTATATTTCTATACACCTCACGGTATTTACGATAGCGCGTGTATTTTTGTATACCGTAGATACCGAAGGAGGTGACGGAACCGCAAACTTCACCGAGCTAGGCCCCGACTACTCCGAACCAGGCAAGCATGTTTGAACCTTTGATATGATGAGTGTCTTGGCATGTTTGCATTAAGTAGTTCCATGGCATGTTTTTGGAGCATCTCGATGAAGGTTATATTACATACAAAGTCGAGGCAAGTGAATTTCGATAATCCATAAATTGTTGGATATGATTTTGCATGGCCATGAGATGGCATGAGAATGGGTAAGATGACAGTGTTGTAGCATGCCAGTCTTATGCCAGACCGTTTGACCAAGTGTCAACATGAATCAGTCCAGTTCCCAACCGTTTTCCTTTTCCGTACTACCACATGTTTTCCGCGAGGGATACGGCTTAGTAAGTTGCAAACCGCTTTCTGGTACACACCAATCGAGAGGCCGGGATGAGGGTTCCATGGCCCTGGATTAAAGCCTATCATCCGGTCGGGGGCATGGGTGTTTCGGTTGGGACCAAGAGGGGCACCCCTTAGAGCGCTGCCAGATATAAATTTGATCCCATGCTATTCGAGATTGTGATCTCCCGTCTCAAAGTTTTTCTTGAACGCTGTCCAGGGTGATTCCTGGCAACGTAAGGTGGGATGGGTGTGTACTGGTTAGATGTGTTTCCTTCGAAATACCGTAAACGGAACTAGTCCTTCATGACTACGGAAATCCGTTGGCTGTGGATAATTTTAGTACAAACTCTGCACAGTCAATAATCCTTGAAATCATCTTATCCACGTCCAAGTGTTGTGTTCATCTTATCTTGTCAAGTGTCAGTCTCGGTGACAGAAACTGCGGAGAACCATATGAGTGTTAAGTCCGGTTAAATGTTTATTTCCTGTGGATGAAATAACACGTTCATTATCATGTGTTGAATATTTTCCTATGGGCATTATTTCTTGCAAGTTAACAGATATGAAAAGTGAATTTTAAGCCCTTTCTGCGACGTCGCTCAGACGTCTGACTGTGGCATTGTTATTATTTACTTTCGATATTAGCCCTTTCTGCGACGTCGCTTAGACGTCCGACTGTGGCATTGTTATTATTTACTTTTGATATAAGCCCTTTCTGCGATGTCGCTCAGACGTCCGACTGCGGCATTGTTGTCACTTATTTTCAATATAAGCCCTTTCTGTGATGTCGCCCCGACGTCCGACTGTGGCACGCATGTCTCTTATTTTCAATATAAGCCCTTTATGTGGTGTCGCTCAGACGCCCGACTGTGGCATGATTTATTTATTTGTTCACCCTTCGAGGCGTCGCTTTAGACACCCGATCGGTTTTTCAGTTATTTTTACTACTACCTGACTTCCTTCTTACTAATTAATGTCGTGTTACTTCCTCATTTGGGTGTACCATACGAATTGCTCATGACGCATTCATGTATGCATTTGTTATATCTTATGTCCGAACTGTCTTGCGAGTACTTTCAAAGTACTCACTTGGCTTGTTGATTTGGCCAGATGCTGACAAAGGCGATCTCATGGATGAAGAGTTCGATAGCGAGTCCGACGCCTAGAGGAATCCCAGTCAGTCTCGTGCGACCCTGGATTGGTCACTATGTTACTTCCGCTTCCGCTACCCAAATAAATTCATCGAGCCTCACCTCGACACTCGATGAACCGCCAGTGTAGGAGTCATGTTATCCACTCCACTGTGTTATTCCACCACCACTTTACCTCGAGTCAGTAGTATGCCACCACTCCATTGTGTCATATCCGCCATTGTGTATAATTATTGGCGTGCTTGTAATAAATGGTTGAGCACCCCAGCTTGACCCTGTAATATATTCTAATGCTGCTGGCTTATTGTATCAAGATTTTGTCTACCAGTCAGGAGGATTTTTCCTCGTACTGGACTCAAAAGGTCGGTTTCTCAATAAGCTTTTTATTGGAAAACCGGTCGTGACAATTCGCTCCGCCAAAGCCGCCCTCCCCGCCGCGTCGATACATCGGCTGCGATTCATCGAGGGGACACACAGCGATCCTCTCGCTCCCACAGTACGCTCTCGTAGACTGCCGTCCTCTAGCCGCGCCGCCACCGCTGGCGACGTTCTTGTGGAGGCGCACAGCGGTCAGCGCCGCGACCACTGGCGACGTTCTTGTGGAGGCGCACGACGGTCAGCGCCGCCACCGCTGGCAATGTTCGTGTCGAGACGCACGGCGGCCAGCTTCTCCCACGGTACACACATTCTAGACTGAGGCCCCGTGCATGTCGGTGTAGTGCTGAATGTTAGCTGATAGACGCTGTTAATCTCACTATTTGCCAAAGTAGTTTACAGTCAATATGCTGTGCTTAAGAAGCTTCCTTGCCCTGTTCTATACTCAATCTGCTTAGCTGAGATAGCATGCCAAGGCCGATTAGTTGCTAAAATATCCTGCCATATATTTATTGTGACGTAGATTGCCATGGTCTAGTAGCCAATCTGTTAGGTGAAATAGCTCTACACCATTTTATACTTGATCTTTGTTGCTGCGATGGCCTTCGATAGTTCGATGGCGGTGTGCTCGGCCTCATTGACTGCTGAAATAGCCTGCCATAATTTAGCACTCAAATCTGTTTGCTGAATTAGCTTTACATATATTTCATTACTTAGATCTGCTCGTCCAAATATCTTGCCATAGCTTTAGACATCGACCTAGGTATTTTTTTCTCGACCTCATAAAAACATATATGTTTTTCCTATAATATTTAGTAGAAGAACTAATTTGTATGTCTAACAGATGGACAAGACTTGGATAACTTATGCTCGAAGATTCTCCGCTACATATGTCGAGGGGATTGAAAACTTCATGAACTTTATCAGAGCTGAGTACGGTGGTCCGAAATCGGATGTACTCCGCCCGTGTAGCATTTGTATGAATTCAGTTACAAGACCCTAGTCAACCGTGTAAAATCATCTACACTTGTATGGGATGTCGGTCACATATACTAGGCGGGTTCATCATGGTGAAGCTGTGAACGTCAATGTTATTGACTACGTGGAAGCAGCAGATCACCATCTTGATCTGCCTGATGCTCAGGTGGAAGAGGAGGAGGAGGTGGTGGTGGCGGAGCCAGTGAGTTTGACCAACATTGAAACAATGCTACGAAATGCTCGTGCATTTCATGAACTTTCACCTACAGAAGAAAAAGGTGGGCCCGCATGTTGGAACAATGCAACGTGGCTGTCACCCTAGGAAATAAGCTGTTAATATTCTCAGCTATGGTCACCTTTCTTCAGGTGAAGACATCTGAGCGGATGACCAACAAATCATTCGATGCCATGTTGGCTGCTTTCCGTAAATCTTCCCAGACAAGGCCCTCGAGCTGCCACACACCTACAAGAAATGAAGAATTTCCTTCGTGCGCAGTTGGAATTGGATATGATATGATCCATGTTTGTAATAATAATTGTGTTTTGTTCCGGAAGGATTATGCCAACTTAAGTGAATGCCCGAAATGCAAATCATCAAGATGGAAAGATGGCGATGCTGTGAAGAGGATTCCTCATAATGTTCTGAGACATTTTCCAAGTATACCAAGATTGCAGAGGTTGTTTCATGATGCTGAAACAAGAGAGGATGTACTGTGGCATTCTAGGAACCAGGAGTACAGAGATCAGAATTTAATGAGCCATCCATCTCATGGTAGTGAGTGGAAAAGCTTCAATCAGAAACACGAAAAGTTTGCTGCTGACCTGAGAAACATTAGACTTGTCTTAGCTTCAGATGGATTTAACCCATTTGGCCACCAGAGCGCCACATATAGCATGTGGCCAGTGCTTGTTATCCCTTACAACATGCCTCCAAATGTCTGCACCAAAGAATCAAACTACATGATGGCCTTGCTCATCCGAGGTCCAAAAAGTCCTGGAAAGGATTTTGATTTATTCATGGAGCCTCTCATGGAGGAACTTCAATAGCTATGGAGGGGTGTTCTCACTCGAGACCTATATAGCAGCCCACCAGCTGATTTCTTTCTGCATGCTGTTATAATTTGGTGCATCCATGATTATCCGGCTTTGGGCACTATGTCGTATGAACGACACATGGTTACAATGCATGTGTTCATGATGTGAATCTGCTGTCATACGCAATACTTAGCAAGATCTGTTACATTGTACACCGCCGTTTCCTTGCCAAGGACAAGCCGTGTCCTAGAAAATACCGAAGACATGTGTTAAATGCAAAGCATGAAAACCGTGATGCGCCAAAGAGGCTCACCGCCGATGAGTTGCAAGTGGAATTAGAGAAGGTCAGACATATTACACTAGGAAACCATCCTGGTAATGGTAGCGGGAAAAGGAAGCATGGCAGGGCAGAAGGGAGATTATTGTTTACCCGCAGGTCCACTTTGTGGGACTTGGAGTATTGGAAAGATTTGGATCTGCGGCATAATCTTGACGTGATGCACATCGAGACAAATATATGTGACATCATTATCGTCACACTTCTTAATATTGAAGGAAAGATGGAAGATACCTTAAAATCTAGGATTGATTTGACACACCTGGGTATCAGACATGATTCGCAGGTGCAAGATGAAGGTAAACCACGGGATATGGCACCAGTTGTGTACGTCTTGGATAAGGTAAAAAGAAAAGAATTCTGCGAGGTCCTGTCACGTGTGAGATTCCCACATGGATTTGCTTCCAACCCTGAAAGGAGAGTCAGTGCAGATGGAAACAAGGCACAAGGGTTGAAAACTCATGACTTCCACATCCTACTTCAAAGGGTTTTACATGTTATCCTTAGAGGATTGGGCTGCCCTGACTTATACAGAGCAGTTGCAGAGTTGGGACAATTCTTCAGGGAACTCTGCAGTAGAAATATCAGGATAGATGCTTGAGCATCCTAGAGACAAGATACCAACTATCCTATGCGACCTTGAGAAGATATATATCCTCCAGCCTTCTTTGATGTGATGGAGCATTTAGCTGTTCATCTACTTGATGAGGCACTACTTAGAGGTCCAGTACAGTATGGTTGGATGTACCCTATTGAAAGGCGGTTAGGCACTTTCAAGGGCTATGTTAGGAACAACGCTAGACCCGAGGGTTCCATTGCAGAGGCCTACATTGCTACATAAGCGTTGAAATTTTGCTCAAAATACATTGAAACAGCTGATCAACTTAGCAAAGAGGTGGGTGAAGACAATCCCGGGCTCAATGTTTTCGATTATTCTGTTCGAGTTACAGGGAAGAGTCGACAAGAGGACAAACCTAAAGATTTGGACAAAATGGTTTGGCATGTGTTGAATAACTGTCCTGAGATACTGCCTTATATCAAGTAAGTGCTAAGTACTGCAGCTTATACATCGTAATCTACTAAACTTGTAGCACATTCTTATATATTTAGATGTTTGACACGATCACTATGTTGTGCAGCATCTACAAAAAGGAGTTACTGCCGCAAAATCCAAGAAACATTGACAAACTGGTTATGGCAGGATTTGCGAAATGGCTCAAGAGACATGTAAGCTTTTGAATTGCGCTGTCAGTTTTTTTAATATATTGAGTACATAAGATGATCAGCTTGTCTATTTTCTAACCATAGGTTAAGAAGATGCGGGAGGATGGGTAGGCAGTTGATGATGCCCTTTACGCACTAGCAATGGGTCCTGATACTCAGGTAAGACATTATGAATCTTGCGTTGTTGGAGATGTGCGCTACTACACCCTTGCACGCGACGAAGGCAGGAAGACACAAAACAATGCCATCATGAGCACGGATACGCACGACAGAGAGACAACTGAAATGTATGCTAACATAACAGACATTGTTCAGTTGCAGTATATATCCAGTTTCGAGGATCATCGATGTGTGGTTCTGTTGTGTTGTCGTTGGTATAACCTGTTTTCCAGGATCGCAAAACCCAGAGCTGATGATTATTTCAAATCCATCAATGTCAAGGCAGCGTACCAGACCAACGAGCCTTTTATTTTGGCAAATCAAGCAACATAGATATTTTTCTTGGAAGACACATTTGCACGTATTGATGACTAGAGAGTATTGCAAAGGTTTGAGCAGAGGAATTCGATTAATGAAGTTGCACAACAAGATGATGCTTACACTGCTCCTGATGTACAAGATTCCACAGATGTTCCAATATCTTTGAGAACCATCACGTCAATGACGCTGGCAAAAAGATTGCCTGTCGTGCTGTGGACATACAAGAGTTGATCAAGAAGAAGCCAACATTCGAGGACATTGAGGATGAAGAAGAAGATGACACTGTGGGGAATTACGATTCAGACTGATACACATGGCGAAGATGCTGACGCTGTTGCTGCGGATGATGATTAGATTTCTTTTGTCGTATTTTCCTGTCAGATGACGTTTTTTATCTACTATGTGAAATTGTGTTTGCTATGACAACTTAAACCTGATGAACGTGTTGTTTAGTATTTTGCTGTGAGAACATCACTTGTTATGTATACTGATTTGTGTTTGGTGATTGTATGACGACTAAAACATTATGACATTGTTTTTTAGTTGTACTCATATTTGGCTGTGAAACTTGAATTTGATGACATAGTTTCCTGTTGGACTGCAATTTGCTCAACGTCTTCGAATGGGAACAAAGCTGACCCAACAGGGCCTCTACCAATTTATTTATTTATTACCAAAAGGGCCTCTGTTATTTATTTATTTATTTATGAGCAAAAGGGGATACCCCCCGATTTCCGTTAATAGGAATCATTAGATGTTCACAACACTACGCCCAGCCTGCTACACAAGTTTCATTCATTACTAGTTTTAGCAAAGTGCTCATGTCATAGCCACTGAATACATCACGAGTGCTACATACACTGCAAATAAAGAGACAATCATCCTATAGAGCACATCGATTTTGCCCATTATCTTCACAAGCTCTTTCATCTCCTCATTGCTGTCAAGGCCGTTCAACAATTTTTGCTTGGCCATGATCAGAGGAACTGCATCTTTAACCTTCTGCTCTGCATCTTCCTCTTCCGCTGTTCCTTCAGTTACTTGTCCAACACCCCAACCTATTGGTATTAGGATTACTCGGCTAACCAAATAATCAGCATAGTTGCATTCCCCCACATCAGCAACTTCCCAGAAATACAAACCACACGAATCTTCCCGTTTCTGCACGAATCAAATTGGAAGATCATCAACCAAACTATTAAAAAATTAGCAACTGAAAGCAGCAGAACAACACTTAGACATATTATTACCCCATGATTCGGGCAGTAGAAGACTCGACCAGGGTTGAGGATTGTGGTTGAGATGCGACGGATGACTCTGCATGATTTTCAGCAGTGGCACCACACCAACGACAACGGGTTGCGATGAGCAACCGGCTGCGGTGCATGTGCCGGCGGGGGTGTGATGAGACCCACATGCGATGGTACGGGTGGCGACTTGGCGCATATATGGTTGTTGCCTGCTGAAGAGCAGGTGGACGAGCAGCCAGCGGACATGGTTGCTGTGGGCGAGCTTGATGCTAGGCAGAGTAAGTAGAGAAGAGGAGAAGCGAACGTTGGATATATCAGTTTCATTACTTGCAGAGTAGCATAGCACCATATATAGTCATAGTCCAGGTTTGGAATCGAACTAGTTACAGGAGCACGTCTCTCTTTTTTCTAAAACTCAGCAACGTCTCTTTACTGGTACACTAGCACTACTACAGGATGCTGCTAACACGACACTATGATCAGAGACCCTTCGAGAAACTGTGTGCGATGCAATAATCGCAAATGGTGCTATATGAAAACCGTCAGAAATGTATAAAACGTTTGCGATGACGGATGCATCAAACACGGTTCAACTTTTAGTTGCGTGTGGGATGAAGGGCATACGGTTCAGTTCAATTAACTATTGGGAAAAGCTATTTTCCTGCCGACTGGCAGTTAGCGAGAGATCCGGACGATGTGTTTAGCATTCAATCCGATCGGGCAGCGTCGCTCCTCCTGTTCCGAACACACTGTGCATCCTCCGATTTTTGTATCAAGGGCTGCATGCGGTCACACCCTTTATGCTAATCATGTGCATGCCACTTTTCCTTTTACCTAATCAAGGGTATGTTGCTTTTCTTCTTCCTAATCAACGCATGTCGATTTCAGTCGAAACACGCCTAGCCATTTACATGTATGCATGCATGCATGTGAAGATATGATGATGTCATCAAAGATTCTTCACAATGCAAACATTCAAAATGATATGTAGCCCAAACCGTAAGTCCAATCGAAAAACCGTTTTCAGATAAAAGATTCGTCGCGACAAGATCTTCGAAACTAGATCCCATATTGATATGTTTTGATGACTTTTTTTGCCAAAAAGTTGCCAAGTGTGTACTGAGTAAGTTATCACACTTGTGGTACATAAGTTACCATTTTGTTCATCGACAAATCTATCTTCCAAATGATCGGAACTTCACAACAGATCCAAACGGCGTCAGGCAACGTTGGATCATGATCCGGCGGTTGTCCTTCTGCATGTTTTCGTTGTTGCTCCGGTGGTCTGGTCCTTCGGCTATGAGCATGTCGTTGTCCAATCATGGTTCATCATGCATGCTTGCATGCTGTCATTTGCTCTCACTCCATGTGATACCGTATGCATAAACACGATGGTAACTTTACGTTGAGGGAAAAAAAGTTGTTGAAAATATACCCCGGTAATTTCTGTGTAAATAGAGGGATAATTTACGCACCGCAGATGTGATAAGTCACGTACAAACACCGTGGTAACTTTCTGACCTAGGAAAAAGTTGTTGAAAATGTACCAACCGATAACTTTTCAGTAAATAGCATGGTAATTTACGCACATCAGGCATGGTAACTTAATTACAACCACCATGGTAACTATTTTGCCCCAGGTGCTTTTATTTGAAATTATATACCCGGTAACTTCTATGTAAATAACATGATAATTTATGCACGGTAGAGATGATAACTCGCATACAAACATCATGGTAACTTTTGACCGAAAAAAGGTCACAAAAAGTACTCTGATAACTTATGTGTAAATAACATGGAAATATCGCGCGACTGAGCTGTTAACTTACTTAGTCCTTGTATGGTAACTTTTTGACCAGTGATTGTTCAAAAACACCCCCTATAACTCATGTGTAAATAGCATGGTAATACACATACAACAGAGCTGATAACTTAGTTTGCCAACACAAGATAACTTTGACTAGAAAAAAATCATCGAAATGTACCAACATGAGATCTCGTTTTGAAGGTCTTGTCACCATGAATTTTTTACGTGAATTTTTTTTTTGTATTGGAGCAATAGTTTGAGTTACAAAACATTTACAATTTTTTGAATTTCGGTGAAATTTTCCCTGACATTAGCATTTTATATCCTCTAGGGTATGCGTGAATGTGCATGTGAGAAGAAGGTCGAAGAAACAATTTTTTATGCTCCGATAATTTCTCTGTAAACAACATGATAACATATGCTCAACTGGCATGATAACTTCTGTAGTACTTGTGTGATAACTTTGTACCCAGAAAAAAAATCGGCGGAATATACCAACATGGGATCTAGTTTCGAAGGTCTCGTCGCGACGATTCTTTTATATGAAGACAATTTTTTGATCGGGGTGACGGTTTGAGCTACAAAACATTTCGAATTTTCGTTTTAGATGGAATCTTTGCTGACATCAGCTTTTTTATTTTATATGCATGCTTGTTTAAAACTGGCTGAGAATAGCCGCGCATGCAATTCTCTCTTGCGGTACTCCCAGGCAATTCTCTCTTGGGGTACTCCCATGCATGCATGCATATCTGTTGACGGAGGGAGTCTACATGCGTGCACGCCTGTGAGTTTGCATTGCATGTAACTGCATGTGCATGCGTGATTAGGGGAGGTCGTCCGGATCTATTGTCATTTTCCGGACGGCGGGATTTTAGCAAAGTCCTTAACTATTTGCGATGAGGAGGAACGAAAGAAACGGGCAGCCAGATGAAGGCGTGTGCGATTCACAACATATGGTTCACTCAGATAAACTGTTTGTGATTAGGAAACACAAAAGAAACGATCAGCCAGATCAAGGTGTGTGCGATATACGGCATGCTGTTCACTCGGATGAACTGTTTGCGTTGAGACATGAGAACAGAAATGGTTCAACTTAACAAGATGTGTGTGATACACGGCAAACAGGTGTGTAATCAGAAATGTGTGTGAAGACCGATAATAACACAGACAATTGCTGCTAATAAGACGTGTGTGTTGTGCGATGGGATTGCATACAGAACAACATACACACACACACGCGCACACACACACACACACACACACACACACACACTCTTATAATGACATGCTTGCATAACCATATTAAACATCCACTTACATAGGTGGCTACTACAACCATGGCATTTTGTAGCGACCCGACCTCAGACGGTCAAGCCTCTGTGTTACTGTGCCATCCCTGGATCAGTATGCTGGCACACACAGTACATCAATGTATATATCAAAGTGCAATCACATGTATAAATAACGTAAAATGATATATACCTCATAATACTCAGCGGAAACAATCAAACGGGTGTGGAATCCCATCAACGCCATCGGCAGGTTGAGTGTAGACCGTAACCCTGCATTGCATACTCTTTCTCGTCGAGGAAATATCTGCAACATGATACGTTGCAGCCGTGTAGGTCAAGACATTGAATGTACCGCAAGATCACAATATGAGAAAACAGATGATAAAACTATACTATATGCAATATGGCTTTATGGCTCTGTATCTGAGTTTTGTTTGCATAAAAGCTGATTTTATTTTCCCTACATCAAAGGAATAAACGAAGTCTGCACTATGGAGTTTTCTATCATGACATGGTTCCGCCAACCGATGTCTCATAGCCCAAAATTCATCATATGTTGCCCACAATTAAGTTATCAATCCGGTGTTGAGAGTTCCGAGATAGATCCAAGTCCGTAGGCTCAAATTGTCCGTAATCGGGACACGGCTAATCGATTAAGTTATAACCCTCTGCAGAGGTTTGTACACTTTACCCGCAAGATTCGATCCCTCTCTTTACATTCTCGCACTTCATGGTGTTTGAGAACAAGATGACCGAAACATGGTCTTCCAAAGAGTTCCTCTGACCACTGTCCGGTACTCAACCCATCCTACCGTAGTTCTACATCTGCTAGTACCGTCCCAGCCAGAGTCACAACTAAGGTCAACCAAGCCAGAGCCCATAATGACTTGCGGTTGCAGGTAAGCTTCCGGCATGAAGTATTCTTCCGTCTCTTTGGAGTCTGGGTGAAGCTTTCCATAAGATGTCATGGCGCTTCTCCATGCATCCTGCCAACCACTGGTTTCTCCAGGTGCCCGTCAACCGTCCTTCACCCAAAGAGTGTGTATTGAATTCTTGTCTCGAGTCTTGAAGTCTTGAGGCCTTGAAGATGCAATCCTTGCAGCTTTCATCATGGTGTTGTCGTCATTGGCGTAGATCCTTCATTCTCACACCACTCCTCGAGCACTCATACCAAACCCCGTCTACTATAGCGTAGCATTAAAATAAATAACGCCCCGGGCTTGGTAACAGGGTGATGGGTTCCTACCTCATGCATACTACTCAACTACAAGGATTCAATAACACTCTTGAGGGGTGGTTGCAAGGATGCCACTAAATGCAATAAAAACATAGGTATGAAAGCAATGATCAAAGTGAACTTGCTCGGTGATGTTGACGAAGAAGAATTATCGTTCTCAAGAAATAACTTGATAGACTACTCGTCACTCTCTGATGAAATCTATATAACAAACATATCATTCACATAAGCACTCACACTAACAATCAAAACAAAAGAGAGAGCGAATAAGAATCGAAGGAACTTCAAATAAAACTAGGGAGTCTTCTTCTACAACATTCACAAAAATAGTTTTGTCTAACGGAAAATAAAACACTAAAATAACAGAGAATAAAATATAAATTTAGTTAAGACAAAAAATAAAGTATTTTTTCATAAAGCTATTTTGAAAGTATTTTCAATTGGGAGTTAAAACAGTAGAGAAATCCATTGCAAGTTATTAGCGAACTTGAATTGATTTCACGATAACAAAATAAAAATAAATATAAAAACTTGTTGAACGCCTACTGTTTAACTAATAGAAACCAAACATAAACTTTCTGAAATATAAAATAAAATAATTTAAAACAACTATAGAAAAAGAAGTAGCTATTATTCTAATAGAACTAAAACAGAATTTGTTTTACATGAAACAATAAGCTAAAATACTCAAACAATTTTGAACTTTTTACCACTGGTAAATATGATCACTAGTGATCAGTAGAAAAAGAATCAAATAAAAATCTATTTTTAAACTCCCGGAATAAGCAAAACAAGCTTTAATTCAAATCTGATCCAACTCAATTTTTATAAATCCAAACATAGACAAATTATATATTTTTGGAAACTACAATAAAATTTTGATATAACGCAAAAAGAATCAGCATCATTGGACTTCTAGATCAAAAGTTATAAGCTAAACAAGAACGGAACTAAATCTGTTACGGAAATAAATCTGAAAACGAAAAAAAAACAACAAGGGAGTTACATGCGTGAGGCAGAGATGGCAGGAAGGAGATGGCGATGTGGAGGGCTGCTCGGCGAGGGGGCGAGGTCGCCAGCGAGGGTGGGGTGGCGGAGGAGGGGTCGGGCGCTTGGGGAGGTGGCGCTGGGCGATGGGGAGGTTCCAGGAGAGCTCTGGTGAGCGTTCTAGGCAGGAAAAGGAGGACGGTGGCGAGGTGGCTTCGGGCAGGGTGGGGGCGTGGTTATGGGAATAATGGTACGAGGAGAGGGAGGGGTTTTATAGGCGGTCTCGGGAGGCGCTGGGATGGAAAGACGAGGGAGATCGGGACGGTGGAGATTCCTGTCTCCTTAGATATGGAAAGCTTCTGGAACGTGAGAGGAAACAAAGGAAGGAGATGATCTCTTGTTGGGCTAGAATAGGAAAGTGCTTAATGGGCCAGCAGGTTTTTCCTAATAAAAACGATTTCATTCCTATTTTTAAAATTAGGAAACTAAAACAATAAAAAGGAAATCAAATCAATTCGGAATAAAGAGTTTTTATATACTAAAATTATCAGAAAAATAAAATGTAGATGATGAGCATTATTCCACGGCCAGAATAAAAACTTAAAAAAAATGTTTTTCAGAAAATCCCTAAAGGCTTTATTTCTTTTTGCAAATAATTTTTAAATAAAAACTTTGGTTTTTTTTGGCTCAAATATTTTCAAAAATGCCCTGATTTTGGAGGGCCATTTTCCTCCGCTCTTTCTTGCTTGCAAGAATTTATTTTTCGGGTATTTCTCGGGAAGAAAAATAGAGAAGCAAGTGCAAATATTTGAAAGAATTAAATTGCAAAACTCCGTTCAAATTCTTTATAGTTGAAGAAGTCATGTCATCTTCTCTCATTGATTTTAATAGGATGAATTTGAATTTACCGGAGAAGGGAAAGTCATTTTATTCCCTCTCATTCAAAAGTTTTTGAAAAGGTTCAAATTTCACTCAAGTTTAATTCACTCAAGCAAACAAACAAACAATTCAATTAATTATATTAACATTCCAAAATTTGGGATGTTACAAACCTACCACACTTAGAATGAATCTCGTCCTCGAGATTCGAAGAGGCTAGCAAGAAAAGGTTAGAGGTTGGGGTCTTCTAGCAAATGTCTTGGTCAGAAAGGTCAGGTGCTACCACACTTAAAAACAAGGTCATGGTTCCAATAAACTCAGATATTTCCTCTGGAGGGCTGACAATGTATGTCTCTTCACATATCTTACAATAGCTCCGTCATTAAAGCTCTTACAGCCGAACCATAGAGTTTTCCTCAAAAGCTTGGGTCGGTTCGTCAAAGTTGAAGTTCGTCCAGACTGGATCTTCTTAGCTGATGGAGTCTGTGTCCATTCTAAACAACTATCGAACACTCATGGTGGTCTACAATTTATGGTTTTCTCCTGCAGAAAACGGGTCTGCTGAACCTCACCGTATAACCTACGTTTGGCAACGGTTGCTGTAAAGGGTTCCATCGTCCTACCATTCTATGGTTATATGGCTTATCGTGTCGACACTCTTCTAAGGTTTTCGAGGCTCTCTGATTTTCAATCAACATATGTTAGTTCATGATAGAAGTCTCCGGTATGGGGCCAATCCATCCCGTGCATTTGAATCATTACCACATACATAAATATCGAATCACGTATTCTAACACTTGGGCATTCTCACAAGCATTGCAGAAATTTTTCTTGTTCCCGAACTGGTTTCGAGTAAATCCATGGTTTCTGCAAGCCAAACAAAACATCTATCATTACTTCACCACTCTTAGGTTTTTGCGTAACCTCCTACGGAACGTATGCTGATTTGATCACTGCTTCTTCCAAGTGTATTCCTTTATCAAGGTTACATCATTTCCTTATCAAAATCCACGGGCACATGGGTTATGGCCCACTTCAACACTAGTGCAGCTTTAACTCATCCTTGGAGTAACTCTCATGTTACACCTCCTTTAAATCCATTAGTACTCTGTTTCTTCATACCATCATATCAAAAACAAAACTCCAACTTATTTTGTCCAGCTTCCTTCTATGGACCGTCATGAATAACACATTTCTTTCTTCATTGATCATGTGGCTTTATAGAGTACTATGACCAAAAGAAGTGCACAAGTTTATCCATAAAATCTCATTATTTTCATATCAATCCTTCATTACATCCTTAATCATTTTCAGTAAATCCAAATTCCAAAAAGTACTTTGTTACAAATGCTGCCACCCACATGGTTTGGTATGGTCGACATTACTTCCAACTTTATTTATTTATCCTCCTCGGGATTCTTCATCCCACTAGAAGTGTGCGACATGAGCCTTGAAATCTTCAATCTTCTGTTTCATCATGGTGGTCTTGAGCTTCATTACCATCATCTCTGCATCGCATTTGGCGTAGGTATTCCTGAGTATAACGGAGTCTTGCTTCAAGTATTTCTCCGATCTGGCGTATGGCTTCCATGGCTGCTTCACGAACAGCATCGAAGAAAGTTGCTTGTGGCACACGTGAGATGAAAAGTAATGCCCCATCCTCTTTGGGTAAACTCCTTTCAAACGGTGGAGGTGTACCTCCACATACCAAAGTTCCACTCCCTTTTGCATGAAGGGGTAGCCTTTGTAGACTGCATCTCCTTCAAGGTGAATATGCTTCATCATGTCCTTCAGGATCTTCGGGTAATCATGATCACTTGTCGTGGTCATGATCGTTTCAGGACCTTTAAGGAAAGACTCAGAAGGGTTGTCATCTGCAGTTGTGAAACAGGAATGATGCTCAGAATCAGGTACTTATCTCCTGGGGCACACATTCATATCATCCAAACAAAACTTCAAACTCAATTTCCAATTTCCTGTTTATGCATCACAACTCACTTTCTTCCATGTTCATCCGAATATTAATTTCCAAGATAAAATATAACAACTCCTTAAAGCTTTTCAACATGTGACATTACAACTTTATTGAGTCATGAACTATTACAATCTCTGAGTAATCTATTACATAACTCAACTCATCGAGCTCATGAAAATGAGATTGCTTTCTACTACTCTTATTATCCATATCAAAATTCCAACTACTCAACTCCAGCTTTCATCTTGTCGGGACATTTAATAGCATAATGCCCTGCTTCCTTGCAGCGAAAAAAAATGACTTCCGACATGTCTCGGGGCTTCTTTGTGACTATGTGGGCTCCTTGGATTCTTGGCTTCTTTTCTGGACATTTAATAGCGTAATGACCTAAATCCTTGCACCTGTAACAAGTGATATGACTTAGGTCCTTCTCTGCAAAAATTGCGTTGGTCTCGGGTTGCCTTCTTTTTCTCTTCCTGGAATTCTCTGTAATGATCGTAGTTTCTATCTCCAGAGGGTCAAACTTCACTTCATTGTCGGGAAATATCCTGGATACTCTTTTCTTCCCTTGGGGCAATACTGTGAATAATGTCCTTCTTCTCCACATGAATAGCGTGCATTGGAGTAAAATCTGTTGAGACCTTCTCCATCCGTGTCTTCAACACTTTCATTCATTACTGGTTCTTCTAGATCTTCCTTGAGGGCTTCTTTCATTCCATCTTCACCTTGGAATAGTTTGTTGCACCGTGGAGTAAATGTGACACTGCACCGGTAGTGGGTGGTTCCTTCACACAGGAAGCAAGTCACACAGCTAGTTGGGCATTCCTCACCGGGTGTTTCTCCTCACAATGAGGGCATCCATCTTTGTGTTCCTCCTGGTGTGTCCTATTTCTCCGCAAATCTTGCAGGCACAAGGTTTTCTTCTTGGTGTATCATTGTGCTTCCGGATAAGACGTGATCTCATCGTGGTCTTCTTGAATTCCTCCCAAGTTCTTGCTCCTTTAAATCCTTGTATGGATTGATGCATTCTCCACCAGGTTGCAGCACTTTACGTAGAAATCTTGAAGAGTGTATTGGACCTCATACTTCCTTGAAACCAAATTGTTCCCAGTGATTCTCCATGTTCTGCATCCATAGCTCCGCCTCCGCTGAAGTCTTGATCCAGAGAATATCAGTCCAACTTCATTCATCATCTATGGGGTTCAAGGGTTTTAGGGTGAGATGAGAGAGAGGTGGGGAGGGATATACACACAATACAAACAATAGTTTTTGAAGAAACAAGTTTTACTTTGTGGCTGTCGGAAAACATCAAACAAATGATAGCTCACACATCGTCGCATCTAACGTAAGTGTGTAATGTGAGGTTTGGTCTTCTAAAGGTCAAATATTTCTTGAGGAACTTCAAATCTTCGGAGTCTTCAACTGTTGTAGCTTCTAATACATGGTGAAATCCTCTTTACTCTGAAGGGGTCATCAGTTCTCCGATATCAAATCCTTCTTGGAGCGTCTTCAGTTGATCCTCTGGGTGATCAAAGGATAAGGGGTATATTCTAACTATTTGAGGTGAGAGGGTCTATTTGATAAATTCAGAAAAGATGAGAAGTAAGAGTCTTTTTGTAAACCAAGTTTTAGAGATATCCTATCCAAGGGCTTTCCGATTTCTAGGGTCACGTCCTACAGTCAACATGTGCTCTGATACCATTTCTGTAGTGACCCGACCTCAGACGGTCAAGCCTACGTGTTCTTGTGCCATCCACTGGATCGCATATCTTGCACACACAATACATCAATGTATATATCAAAGTGCAATCACATGTATAAATAACGTAAAATGATATATACCTCATAATACTCAATGAAACAATCAAACGGGTGTGGAGTCCCATCAACGCCATCGGCAGGTTGAGTGTAGACCGTAACCCTGCATCTGCACTCTTTCTCGTCGAGGAAATATCTGCAACATGATACGTTGCAGCCGTGTAGGTCGATTACATTGAATGTACCGGCAAGATCACAATATGAGAAAACAGATGATAAAACTATATTATATGCAATATGGCTTTATGGCTCTGTATCTGAGTTTTGTTTGCATAAAAGCTGATTTTATTTTCCCTACATCAAAGGAATAAATGAAGTCTGTACTATGGAGTTTTCTATCATGACATGGTTCCGCCAACCGATGTCTCATAGCCCAAAATTCATCATATGTTGCCCACAATTAAGTTATCAATCCGGTGTTGAGAGTTCCGAGATAGATCCAAGTCCAGAGGCTCAAATTGTCCGTGAATCGGGACACGGCTAATCGATTAAGTTATAACCCTCTGCAGAGGTTTGTACACTTTACCCGCAAGATTCGATCCCTCTCTTTACATTCTCGCACTTCAGGGTGTTTGAGAACAAGATGACCGAAACATGGTCTTCCAAAGAGTTCCTCTGACCATTGTCCGGTACTCAACCCATCCTACCGTAGTTCTACATCTGCTAGTACCGTCCCAGCCAGAGTCACAACCTAGGTCAACCAAGCCAGAGCCCATAATGACTTGTGGTTGCACAGGTAAGCTTCCGGGCATGAAGTATTCTTCCGTCTCTTTGGGTCTGGGTGAAGCTTTCCGCAAGATGTCATGGCGCTTCTCCATGCATCCCGGCCAACCATCGGTTTCTCCAGGGTGCCCATCAACCGTCCTTCACCCAGTAGTGTGTATTGAATTCTTGTCTCGAGTCTTGAAGTCTTGAGGCCTTGAAGATGCAGTCCTTGCAGCTTTCATCATGGTGTTGTCGTCATTGACGTAGATCCTTCATTCTCACACCACTCCTAAGCACTCATACCAAACCCCGTCTACTATAGCGTAGCATTAAAATAAATAACGTCCCGGGCTTGGTAACAGGGTGATGGGTTCCTACCTCATGCATACTACTCAACTACAAGGATTCAATAACACTCTTGAGGGGTGGTTGCAAGGATGCCACTAAATGCAATAAAAACATAGGTATGAAAGCAATGATCAAAGTGAACTTGCACGGTGATGTTGACGAAGAAGAATTATCGTTCTCAAGAAATAACTTGATAGACTACTCGTCACTCTCTGATGAAATCTATATAACAAACATATCATTCACATAAGCACTCACACTAACAATCAAAACAAAGAGAGAGCGAATAAGAATCCGAAGGAACTTCAAATAAAACTAGGTTGTCTTCTTCTACAACATTCACAAAAATAGTTTTGTCTATCGTAAAATAAAACACTAAAATAACAGAGAATAAAATATACATTTAGTTAAGACAAAAAAATAAAGTATTTTTTCATAAAGCTATTTTGAAAGTATTTTCAATTGGGAGTTAAAACAGTAGAGAAATCCATTGCAAGTTATTAGCGAACTTGAATTGATTTCACGATAACAAAATAAAAATAAATATAAAAACTTGTTGAACGCCTACTATTTAACTAATAGAAACCAAACATAAACTTTCTGAAATATAAAATAAAATAATTTAAAAACAACTATATAAAATGAAGTATCTATTATTCTTATATAACTAAATCAGAATTTTTTTTACATGAAACAATAAGATAAAATACTCAAACAATTTTGAACTTTTTACCACTGGTTAATATGATCACTAGTGATCAGTAGAAAAAGAATCAAATAAAAATCTATTTTTAAACTCCCGGAATAAGCAAAACAAGCTTTAATTCAAATCTGATCTAACTCAATTTTTATAAATCCAAACATAGACAAATTATATATTTTTGGAAACTACAATAAAATTTTGATCTAACGCATAAAAGAATCAGCATCATTGGACTTCTAGATCAAAAGTTATAAGCTAAACAAGAACGGAACTAAATCTGTTACGGAAATAAATCTGAAAACGAAAAAAAACAACAAGGAGTTACCTGTCGTGAGGCAGAGATGGCAGGAAGGAGATGGCGATGTGGAGGGCTGCTCGAGGGGGCGAGGTCGCCGGCGAGGGTGGGGTGGCGGAGGAGGGGTCGGCGCTTGGGAGGTGGCGCCTGGGCGATGGGGAGGTTCCAGGAGAGCTCTGGTGAGCGTTCTAGGAAGGAAAAGGAGGACGGTGGCGAGGTGGCTACGGGCAGGAGGGGCGTGGTGATGGGAAAAATGGAACGAGGAGAGGGAGGGGGTTTTATAGGCGGTCTCGAGAGGCGCTGGGATGGAAAGACGAGGGAGATCGGGAAGGTGGAGATTCCTGTCTCCATGGATATGGAAAGCTTCTGTAACGTGAGAGGAAACAGAGGAAGGAGATGATCTCTTGTTGGGCTAGAATAGGAAAGAGCTTAATGGGCCAGCAGGTTTTTCCTAATAAAAACGATTTCATTCCTATTTTTAAAATTAGGAAACTAAAACAATAAAAAGGAAATCAAATCAATTCGGAATAAAGAGTTTTTATATACTAAAATTATCAGAAAAATAAAATGTAGATGATGAGCATTATTCCACGGCCAGAATAAAAACTTAAAAAAATGTTTTTCAGAAAATCCCTAAAGGCTTTATTTATTTTTGCAAATAATTTTTAACTTTGGTTTTTTTGGCTCAAATATTTTCAAAAATGCCCTGATTTTGGAGGGTCATTTTCCTCCGCTCTTTCTTGCTTGCAAGAATTTATTTTCGGGTATTTCTCGGGAAGAAAAATAGAGAAGCAAGTGCAAATATTTGAAAGAATTAAATTGCAAAACTCCGTTCAAATTCTTTATAGTTGAAGAAGTCATGTCATCTTCTCTCATTGATTTTAATAGGATGAATTTGAATTTACCGGAGAAGGGAAAGTCATTTTAGTCCCTCTCATTCAAAAGTTTTTGAAAAGGTTCAAATTTCACTCAAGTTTAATTCACTCAAGCAAACAAACAAACAATTCAATTAATTATATTAACATTCCAAAATTTGGGATGTTACACATTTGCACACACCAAAGTAAACTATTACATGCATAATTACATAGGTGGCTACTACACACATGACATTTACACACACCAATAAATTAAACTATATATTACATGCATGATTAACTAGCATAAACGATCATTTGATCATCATCTACTTCTTGTGACGCTTGCTCTGCTTGTGGCTCGATCTGGGCTCGTCGATTTGGGTAACGAGGCACTTCCTCATGTCAACGATCCGCCTGTGCATCTCGTAGCATGTGTACACGCTCTTGGCCGCAAACCTGAGGTGAGGTTCATCCAGTTGCCGCATCCAGGCCCCGTGCCAGGATACGGGACTTGTTCTCTGGGCATCCTGCTTCATCTTTTCGTAGTAGGGGTCGATGATGGCCGAGGCGAGTTCGACCAGGGAGTCCTGCTTCATGCTGCCCCAGACCCAGTAGTGGTCACGGATTTCGACAAGGTTCTTGCAGGCCAAGCCTGTAATACTGAGCGCTTTTACATCGTCTTTGGTTTCCAACGTGGTGAACTTGTAGTCGGTGCTGTTGACAAACCTGTTGAAATGGTCGCAAGGCTCTGTGGCCATGCAGTACTGGTAGATGAGGACATGATGGCGCACGCACAACTGGGTGACGACAACCTTCTGATCTATGCCGGGACGATCGGCGGTGTGCTGGAGGTCGATGCCGACCACCTTGTACTTGTCTCGAGCAAGCAACTGCTCAACGCTGTTGATGTAGTCGTCCACCACGGCCGGGTCGATGGTGTACAGCACCAAGAGATCCGTCTCCCTCACGCGTGTCTCCACTCTATGATCGCCGAACTCCATTGGACCGCCGCCGGACATCCCCTCTCTATGTGTCATCGTGGGTGTGTTTGTTGTGTTGTGGGGTGCGATTGAAAGGTTGAAGAGACTAAGGTTATAATGGCCGCGGGAATTAAATGGGAAGCAGGACGACCAGGAATATCGGTAGGCCCTGATGGCAGTTCTAATTTGCAGCGCGTAACTCCATCGTGCCGCACGTAACTGCATCGCGTGGCAACGCGCGCGGTGCAACCGCATGCATATGGGGGCCCCGACGTGATCGTGCGCACGCCCAACCGCTGGCAGAGCGCGCGCGGAGGGACGCGAGCAGAGCGCTCCGCGGTCGCCTCAAGGAAAAGCTGTCCACAAGCCGAGCGCGCCGACGGACGCGACAGAGCGCGCCGCGGCGCCTAACGGAGAGTAGAGCTTGCCGAGGGATGCAGCAGAGGACGGCATAGTGATATGTGGCAAATAAGGCGAACTGTGCGAGCGATGTCGGAGACATCAAGCACCAATCATATTAGAGTTGCATGTGCGATACATGGCAGACAGTTGATCCATCAGAGCTGTTTGTGATGGAATAAGCCATGTGTGTTGCGGGAAAACGCTTGCTGGTGTATAACCTTAAATTTAACCAAAAAAGTGTTAATGCATGTTACAAAAATTGTATAGCTGGAAACTATGTTCAAATACGACTCCAATGATATAATCTATGGCGACATGCATTTACTTTATTAGTTACGTACTACTTATAAACCAGGACGGGGGTATAGTAGGTAATTAAATTGCAAACGTTTTTTTATTAACTGTATGTGTACGTGTCCTCTCGTCCTCCTCTCGCACATCTTGTCACCCTGCTGCCGCAGACGGCTTACAACACAAGCTTGCGCAGCGCGCGGGGGCTTTCATTTGGCCAAACGGTGGCGCCAATGAATCGTCGGTGAGCCCGTTCCCACACAACCTCGCAGGTTCCCGTGCAAGCTTCCCGCCCGACTCAGTGAAATCCCCCAAAATCCCAATGCTTGCCGGCCTGCTATAAAAACCCTCACGGCTGGCGAGTCCTGCGTCGCATTTTCCTCTCCCTCCCTGTAGCTTATATCGTTTGCTTCTCCCACAATCGCCAATGGCACCGGTCTGTCGTGGTCGCTCAGCCACTCCGCCGTCATCAGAGGACAGCTCCAGCTGGGAGGCTACACCGCGGCGGCGGTGCAGTCCCCGACGTAGTGTAGTGTGCGTGGCGTCCCTGTTGGGTGTGCGCGGAACACCCACCACACGCTCCGCCGACAGGCAGCTCTTGCCGGCCGCCGTTGCTGCCACACCACCGTCGAAAGCCAGGGCCATCTCCCGCTCCGCTGCCGCGGCCTGAAGGCGGGAGGTGGCCGTCGTGGCCGCCATCCCACTGCCGGCCACCGTGGCCATCACCCGCTCCGCCATCGCGGCCCGAAGGCGGGAGGTGGTGGTCGTGGCCGCCACCCCATCATCGGCCACCATGGCCGCTAGCCCACTGTCGACCGCCGGGATCATCACCCACTCCACCACCACCGCCCGAAGGAGGGATGCGGAGGTGGAGGCCCACACGTGCGTCAGGGACCTTGCGCGCTACATCGAGTTCCTGCGGGAGGAGGAGGAGCGCCTCGTCGAGCACGCAAAGAGCCTTACCGCAGCCGTGGCCGCAGCACACGCCGACGCAGAGGCGAGGAATCAGGAGATCTACGAGCAGTCCGGCCGCTTCGAGAGGGATCGTCTGGAGCGGCAGTGGGCGTTCGAGCTGGCGAGCATCACTGAACGTGCATCAGCGGCAGGCACCGTATTGCATTTGTCCAGCTCGTCGGTAGGCTCCTCCTCCTCCTCTGCCTCTTACTGAGCAAGCTCGGCAGAGGAGAGGCTGCCAGATGTAGCACAAAGCCCCTCCGTAGTAGTAGTATTTAGAGGCTATTTTGTTCATTTCATCTGACTATAGATGTGTGGTCGAACTGTACAACGTACTTAAAATTAGCCAGTATATATAGTTGAACTAGCTATTTCAGTATGCGGTTGGCAACAATTGGGGAGAAGTTTGGTCGGTTCAGCTGTCGAGTTGAACTATTTGTATAAATTAAGAACGACTGCTTAATCTATGAATGAAATCTATGCTTAATTATGGAATTTTAGTTGCAAAAATTACATAGTGCTAATGATTTCTAGCTGCATATTTTGACAAATCGCAGTGTTACAAGGATTGACAAATGGCAAAATTACTAGATCAACAAATGTAAATCTTTCCAGCTTGACAAATGGCAACATACCCAATATGACAGATGCACATCTTACCAAATTGTTTGTACGTGGTTTCACACGGGTCATCCAAAACAACAGTTTGCGTTAAAGGGATCCTGCGCGACTCTCACTTTGCATACGGGTGTTCTATCTAAATCGTTTGCAATCAAGAGCTGCAGAAATCTTGCTTGGCACATTTTCTCTTTGCTTCCTGTGGAAGCTGTCGGTTTGCATACGGGTGTTCTAACTAAAACGTTTGCGATGAGTGTTTTATATTTAAAAAGCAAATTAAAATGTGGCTTGGGCGTCATTAATGGAGAGGATGCAAGAAAGGCGAGCGGCCATGGAAGTCAAAGGGCTCGCTTCCCAGTGTGTCTGCGCAGCATACATCTCACACGCTTCCCGGTGAGCCTGCGCACTCGAGGACAGCTTGCACGCCTCTCGGTCAGCTCACAGACCGGACGGCGCCAGACGCCTCCTGCTCGATCAAGGTCAAGCACCTGTCCGCACGGCACCTGCTACAGCCATTAAAACCTAGACACGTGGCGTCACGTCAATGGTTAACAGAATTTTGAATTTACTAGAATTTGAAAACGAGGCATCTCAATGTTTTGCCGGCAATCAACGGTGCCCTGGTGTTCGAAATTCATTCTCATTTCTTACATGGGACCTAAGCATGCACCCAGGGACACAGATTTGATTTTTGAACCAATTTATATGCACTAGAGCATGTGCATGTATTTCAAATTTGCATTATGCACATAAATGCATTGAAAACTCACTTAATGCATAAAAATGTCCATACAAACCTAAAAAATCAAAAAAATTCACACAACACTCATGTTGTTCTATGTTGACATGAGAAAAAAAAATTGAAAGCAATAAGAGGCAAAGGATATTGTTTCATCCCCAAAGGTGGGACGTTCCCTACCGAAAACCATCATGCTTGTTGTGAGAAGCTCCGGTTTTTGAGAAGCGTATACCCAAACCTGCCCCAAATGGGACAAAATTTGTACCACGGCATGTTGATGCCGTTCCACGATAGCATGCCAAGTTTCATGAATTTCAGACAAGTTTTGGATTTACTAGAATTTAAAAACCAAGCATCTCAATGTTTTGCCGGCAATCAACGGTGCCCTGGTGTTTGAAATTCATTCCCATTTCTTGCATGGGACCTAAGCATGCACCCAAGGACACAGATTTGATTTTTCAACCAATTTATATGCACTGGAGCATGTGCATGTAGTTCAAATGTGAATTATGCACATAAATGAAATGAAAACTCAATTAATGCATAAAAATGTCCAAACGAACCCCGAAAAATCACAAAAATTCACACAACACTCCTGTTGTTCTATGTTGACACGAGAAAAAAAATTGAAAGCAATAAGAGGCAATGGATATCATTTCATCCCCAAACGTTGGACGTTCCCTACCGAAAACCATCATGTGTTGTGCGAAGCTCCGGTTTGTGTGAAGCATATATCCAAACCTGCCCCAAATGGGACAAAATTTGTACCACGGCATTTTGATGCCGCTCCACAATAGCATGCCAAGTTTCATGAATTTCAGACGAGATTTGGAGTTACTAGAATTTAAAAACCAGGTATCTCAATGTTTTGCCGGCAATCAACGGTGCCATGGTGTTTGAAATTCATTCCCATTTCTTGCATTGGACCTAAACATGCACCCATGGACACATATTTGATATTTCAACCAATTTATATGCACTGGAGCATGTGCATGTAGTTCAAATTTGAATTATGCACATAAATACGTTGAAAACTCACTTAATGCATAAAAATGTCCAAACAAACCCCGAAAAATGACAAAAATTCACACAACACTCCTGTTGTTCTATGTTGACATGAGAAAAAAAATAGAAAGCAATAAGATGCAATGGATATCGTTTCATCACCAAAGGTGGGACGTTCCCTGCGGAAATACATCATGCTTGTTGTGAGAAGCTCCAGTTTGTGAGAAGCATATTCCCAAACCTACCCCAAATAGGACAAAATTTGTACCACGACATGTTGATGCCGCTCCACGATAGCATGCCAAGTTTCATGAATTTCAGACGAGTTTTGGATTTACAAGAATTTTAAAACCAGGCATCTCAATGTTTTGCCGGCAATCAACGGTGCCCTGGTGTTTGAAATTCATTCCCATTTCTTGCATGGGCCCTACGCATGCACCCAAGGACGCATATTTGATTTTTCAACAAATTTATATGCACCGGAGCATGTGCATGTAGTTCAAATTTGAATTATGCACATAAATGCATTGAAAACTATGTTAATGCATAAAAATGTCCAAACGAACCCCAAAAAATCACAAAAATTCACACAACACTCCTGTTGTTCTATGTTGACACGAGAAAAAATTGAAAGCAATAAGAGGCAATGGATATCGTTTCGTCCCCAAAGGTGGGACGTTCCCTACCGAAAACCATCATGGTTGTTGTGAGAAGCTCCGCTTTGTGAGAAGCATATACCCAAACCTGCGCCAAATGGGACAGAATTTGTACCACGGCATGTTGATCCCGCTCCATGATAGCATTCCAAGTTTCATGAATTTTAGACGAGTTTTGGATTTACTAGAATTTAAAAACCAGGCATCTCAATGTTTTGCTGGCAATCAACGATGCCATGGTGTTTGAAATTCATTCTAATTTCTTGCATGGGACCTAAGCATGCATCCAAGGACAAAGATTTGATTTTTTAATGAATTTATATGCACTGGAGCATGTGCATGTATTTAAAATTTGAATTATGCACACAAATGCATTGAAAACCCTGTTAATACATAAAAATGTCCAAACGAACCCCGAGAAATCACAAACATTCACACAATACCCCTGTTGTTCTATGTTGACACGAGAAAAAAAATTGAAAGCAATAAGAGGCAATGGATTTGGTTTCATCCCCAAAGGTGGGACGTTCCCTACCGAAAACCATCATGCTTGTTGTGAGTAGCTCCGGTTTGTGAGAAGCATATACCCAAACCTGCCCCAAATGGGACAAAATTTGTAGTAGGGCATGTTGATGCCGCTCCATGATAGCATGCCAAGTTTCATAAATTTCCGATGAGTTTTGGATATACTAGAATTTAAAAACCAGGCATCTCAATGTTTAGCCGGCAATCAACGCGTCCATGGTGTTTGAAATTCATTTCCATTTCTTGCATGGGACCTAAGCATGCACCCAAGGACAAAGATTTGTTTTTTCAACATCTTTATACGCACTGGAGCATGTGCATGTAGTTCAAATTTGAATTATGCACATAAATGCATTGAAAACTCACTTAATGCATAAAAATGTCCAAACGAACCCCGAAAAATCACAAAAATTCACACAACACTCCTGTTGTTCTATGTTGACACGAGACAAAAACTGATAGCAATAAGAGGCAATGAATATCGTTTCGTCCCCAACGGTGGGACATTCCCTACCGAAAACCATCATGCTTGTTGTGAGAAGTTCCGGTTTGTGAGAAGCATATACACAAACCTGCCCCAAATGGGATAAAATTTGTACCATGGCATGTTGATACTGCTCCACGATAGCATTCCAAGTTTCATGAATTTCAGATGAGTTTTGGATTTACTAGATATTAAAACCAGGCGTCGCAATGTTTTGCCGGCAATCAACGGTGCCCTGGTGTTTGAAATTCGTTCCCGTTTCTTGCATGGGACCTAAGCATGCACCCAAGGGCACAAATTTTATTTTTCAACCAATTTATATGCACTGGAGCATGTGCATGTAGTTCAAGTTTGAATTATGCACATAAATGCATTGAAAAATCACTTAATGCATAAAATTTTCCAAACAAACCCCAAAAAATCACAAATATTCACACAACACTCCTCTTGTTCTATGTTGACACGAGAAAAAAAATTGATAGCAATAAGAGGCAATGGATATCGTTTCATCCCCAAAGATGGGACGTTCCCTGCGGAAAACCATCACGCTTGTTGTGAGAAGTTCCGGTTTGTGAGAATCATATTCCCAAACCTGCCCCAAATGGGAAAAAATTTGTACCACGGCATGTTGATGCTGCTCCACAATAACATGCCATGTTTCATGAATTTCAGACGAGTTTTGGATTTACTAGAATTTAAAAACCAGGCATCTCAATGTTTTGCCGGCAATCAACGGTGCCATGGTATTTGAAATTCATTCCCATTTCTTGCATGGGACCTAAGCATGCACCCAAGGGTGCAGATTTGTTTTTTCAACAAACTTATATGCACTGGAGGATGTGCATGTAGTACAAATTTGAATTATGCGCGTAAATGCATTGAAAACTCAGTTAATGCATAAAAATGTCCAAACGAACCCCGAAAAATCACAAAAATACACACAACACTCCTGTTGTTCTATGTTGACATGAGAAAAAAAATTGAAAGCAATAAGAGGCAATGGATATCATTTCGTCCCCAAAGGTGGGACGTTCCCTACCGAAAACCATCATGCAAGTTGTGAGATGCTCCGGTTTGCGAGAAGCATATACTCAAACCTGCCCCAAATGGGACAAAATTTGTACGACGGCATGTTGATGCCGCTCTATGATAGCATGCCAAGTTTCATGAATTTCAAACAAGTTTTGGGTTTACTAGAATTTAAAAACCAGGCATCTCAATGTTTTTCCAGCAATCAACGGTGCTCTGGTGTTTGAAATTCATTCCCATTTCTTGCATGGGACCTAAGCATGCACCCAAGGACGCAGATCCGATTTTTCAGTGAATTTATATGCACTGGAGCATGTGCATGTAGTTCAAATTTGAATTATGCACATAAATGCATTGAAAACTAAGTTATTGCATAAAAATGTCCAAACGAACCCCGAAAAATCACAAACATTCACACAACACTCCTGTTGTTCTATGTTGACACGAGAAAAAAAATTGAAAGCAATAAGAGGCAATGGATATCGTTTCTTCCCCAAAGGTGGGACTTTCCCTACCGAAAATCATCATGCTTGTTGTGAGAAGCTCCGGTTTGTGAGAAGCGTATACCCAAACCTGCCCCAAATGGGACATAATTTGTACCACGGCATGTTGATCCCGCTCCATGATAGCATGCCAAGTTTCATGAATTTCAGACGAGTTTTGGATTTACTAGAATTTAAAAACCAGGCATCTCAATGTTTTGCCGGCAATCAACGATGCCATGGTGTTTGAAATTCATTCTCATTTCTTGCATGGGACCTAAGCATGCATCCAAGGACAAAGATTTGATTTTTCAATGTATTTATATGCACTGGAGCATGTGCATGTAGTTCAAATTTGAATTATGCACATAAATGCATTGAAAACTCACTTAATGCATAAAAATGTCCAAACGAACCCCGAAAAATCACAAAAATTCACACAACACTCCTGTTGTTCTATGTTGACACGAGGAAAAAAAATTGAAAGCAATAAGAGGCAATGTATATCGTTTCGTCCCCAAAGGTGGGACGTTCCCTACCGAAAACCATCATGCTTGTTGTGAGAAGCTCTGGTTTGTGAGAAGCATATACCCAAACTCGCCCCAAATGGGACAAAATTTGTACCACGACATGTTGATGCCGCTACATGATAGCATGCCAAGTTTCATGAATTTTAGACGAGTTTTGGATTTACTAGAATTTAAAAACCAGGCATCTCAATGTTTTGCCGGCAATCAATGGTGCCATGGTGTTTGAAATTCATTCCCATTTCTTGCATGGGACCTAAGCATGAATGTAGTTCAAATTTGAATTATGCACATAAATGCATTGAAAACTCACTTAATGCATAAAATGTCCAAATGAACCATGAATAATTCGAATTCTTTTATGATCACTGCAGAAAAAAGGTCTAGCAATTCAAACACCGTCCATGGCCGCTGTGACCCCATTATGTAATTCAAATCAAGACCAAAAATCAAGTAGATCCCACACAGTTTATTATAACCAACCGTGTGAGATGCAGCACAAAATATCTCCGGACCGTGTCTGAATAAGGGACCGTGTCTGATGACACTTTGCGCGCCAGTTTTTTTGTCTAAAGCGATTCCAAATTTTCGGCTCCCGCGGAAATGTCTACCTCCCCGCCCCCTCCCCCTTACCAAAAGCCACATTTCCCCTCTTTCCGCCTTCCTTTAGAAGTTGAAACCTTCACTCCTTGCGTGCAGCGCCGCCGCCTCCTCGCCGGCGACCCTCCTTCACGCTCATCGGCCTCGCCTATCCAGGCAGGTAATCCACACCCGACCCCCATCCTCTTCCTCCTTCCACATCCCACATGCCCCTACCGTCGGCACGAGCACGACACCTTCCACCCAAATCACCGACCCCTCCACCAAATAAGCACCATCCTAAACCATGGTGCACACAGTATAGCCAGGACCTCAAGGAGCATTTGGCAGCGGAGAAGCAAATCGCGGCCGCACGCGCGGATGAGGTCGCGATGGCTGCCATTCGTGCCGACCCCCAGATCTTGAAGGAGCACCTTGCCATTTGCTAGCTATGCTGGTAAAGCATGCTCGGTTTACATTCGCTATGCTGCTCCTGCCTTTCCTTCACAAATTCTAGTGAATTGTGCTATCTAATTTTACCATGCAATCTGTTGCTCTAGTGTATATGTTCTATATGTCATGCAGGCAGGTAATCCACACCCGACCCCCATCCTCTTCCTCCTTCCACAATCTATCTAACTGTTTTGTTAATTAGTTGTCATCTTCAGTTAATTGTTTGATTCAATTCTGCAAATGTGATGTTCAATTCTTCAGGCTGCAATTTTGTATTGTCTTCCATGTGAGAAATAAATCGAATTTATCTTTACAAAATTGTGGGTGCATTCTGTTATTGTATACCATGTGAGGAATAAAATGTATTTGGCTGTAGTAAATACATGAGAAACAAATACAATTGCTACAATTGGCTGTAGTTAACTGTTTGGTTAACTGTCTGATCTTCTATTAGGAGTATGTTATATTGTGCAATGTGGTGCTCAGTTAATGTCTGGTTCATTTGTTGTGGTATTTAGTTAACTGCTTGGTTCAATTGTGCAATCCGGTGTCCAATTATCGTGGGTAGAATTTTGTATTGTTGTGCATGTGAGGAATAAATCGAATTTGGGTGCACTTAATACATGAGAAACATATACAAGTGCTATATTTCCTAGTTTTTAGTCATGCTTGGTTTGGATAAATGGTTTTTCCGTGTGGATTCAATTAATTTGATGAATATGCAATGTGATTATTTTTCATCAAAATATTTTACTGATAGCATGCGAACCCGTACTTAACCTAATGACTAACTACCTTATATGTGTTGCAGGGAAACAATGGGAATCACTGAGGTTTACAATCAAGGTTAGCACGTGCATGCTTCGTTGTCTAATAGCCCATTATTGTGCAATTGCAGGAACCATTCTAATATTTAGGTTTTTAACAATTTGGTCTTGCACATGTAGGTCCTACTGTCAGAGGTTTTAACCCACTGTTCGACCCTTTTTGCATATGGGGAAATGAGGTGTACATGAATATCAATCAAGTCAAGAAACTCAGAAAGATTGTTAGGATAATGAAATTAGCGACAAAAAACAACAATATCTTTGTCTGCACAATGAAGACATCAGTTCACTACAGGATGGTGCTAACTATTATACCTTGCCTTTTTTATTCATTTGCCCCATTTCCAATATAGAGAAGATATTTATGGACATCCTTGTTTTCAGGCCTTTCCAATGCAGTTCACTGATGATTACCTCTCAA
Organism: Aegilops bicornis; assembly: GCA_021605145.1. NCBI lineage: Eukaryota > Viridiplantae > Streptophyta > Magnoliopsida > Poales > Poaceae > Aegilops > Aegilops bicornis. The sequence continues at coordinate 558,122,527 of CM038673.1, read as the reverse complement.
ACCACCTGTATGGTCAGGAGGCGAGGAATGTAATAATACAACACCCACGGTTCAATATTGAAGTGTTCCTGAAGAGGACGAAGGATGGACGGTCAATCATCCACAGGCACTGGCCTAAAGTTACAAAGACCTTCAACATCAATGAAGGCTCAATATTAATATACGCCTCATAGTTTTCCAGATGAGATACATCTGTCTATGTACCGTCTATGATGCTAATTTTGAAAGGTTATAGATGTTGCGTGTGAAACTTGGTCCTGGTGTTGTTGTGTAATGGGGTAGCTGAGCGCTGAAGCTGTATGATGTTGTACTCTGATGTATTTCAATTATGAAAATGAAATATATTGTGTGCTTAATATGAATTGTCAATTAGATTAATAAATGTATTATGAATAATCGTATAATTAGCCTGCTAATTGGGTTTTGCTATTGCAAACAGTTGTTGAAAAAATACCGTGGGCGATGACCTTAGGCAATGCACACAGTTTCTGGGTCATGTGGGAAGGACCCCCCCCCCTATCGCCCACACTCACTTGGCGACGGTTCCAAATGCCGTTGCGGAAAGGGGTTAAAGACCGTTTGTTTAGGATCTCACTATACTAGTGTAGCTTGTTCTGTACGCCTTCTCAAGTCTTTGATTTTCTTTCTTTTTTTACGAGGAAGGAAGGAGGACAAAATTGAGAGTTCCCGGGACTCGAACCTAAGACCTCTCGGTTGAAAACCAAGGGTGCTAGTCACTTATGTGGCGAACGTTCCCTAGGAGGAGGACGGCCGGCGAAACGCATTTTCCTCGCAATTTTAGTTGCGACGCAAGATCGAACAGTCGCAGTTTCGAGAATGTTATCAGGCGAACGAGCCCAGTTTTTTTCTTTTCTTCCTATATATAAAAAAGTATGCTACTTGGAGTCGGCTTAGTCAACAAACGATTGTGCCAACCTTGACCGTTGGATTGACATTCAACGTCTGTCGTGTTTCTTCGGTCTCTTCTTCCTCCAGCCGCCAAAGCCAAACCAGCTCCGGCGGGACCGCCTGCTCCTGCATCCCACGGCTGGCTGTGCTGCCACGCACACATCATGGCCACATCACACCCTAAAACTTTGTGCATCTTCCCCGGCTCCTATTCGTTCTCGTCCGAGGCCTCACCATCGTCCTCTGCCTTGGTTCGCTCGCCGCGACGCCGCCCTTCGGTGTTGTCAACATGGTCAACAACCGAGAGGAATAAGGAGATGACTATACATGGTGAGGATGACAGTAGGGACCCAGCAGCGCGCGCAGTAATTTTATTTTTTCGGGACGGAAAAGGGTATCAACTGGGTTGTGCGGGAGCTGTGGCCTGTCTAGCCCAGGCTTTTATATCTTATGTTTAGCACATGACCAACCCAGTTTGTTTTTTTCCTTTCTGCAAATGGCTAGCCAACTATTTTGTTTTTTGCAGAATAACCAACGTAGGCCTACTTGCTTTTCTACGCTCTGCTGGGCCGGAAATCTTTCAAGACGAGGAGGGATGCATTTTGCCCAGAAAATGGGCTATAAGTAATAAGAAATGAGCGATAAGTAATAATAAATGGGCTGTAAAATGAAAAAATACAGCAAACAGGCAATTAGTTCCAAAATACTTTTTTTTCTTTCGAATTTTGATATTTTAAATTTCATTGTTTTTGTGTGGGTAAAATTTCATTGGATTTAAATTAAGGTATATTTAGTTTTAAAATTAATTTGAATCTGGCTAGAAATTTTGGTTGTATGCTGTTTGGGACACATTTGGAGACTGACTTGTGGGTCTACTAGGTTGAATGTACGAAAGGCTTTGTCAACTTAGTGCACAAACAATTCTAGCAGCAGTGACCGTTGGATGTTAATCCAACGGCCGTGCTGCTTCTTCAATATCTGATCTTCTTGCTCCAGCCGCCCAAACCAGCGCCGGTGGGACTGCTTGCTCCCGCCTCCCGTGGCCGGCTGTGCTGCCACACAGGCCACACCGCTCCACCCTACTCCATTGTTGGCCAGGCCATTCCTCTACTCACCCACACCTCCTGTTATTTTTCGGTGACGGCAGCCGTAACAAGAACCTCAGATTCCCCACCGCGTGGGCAACCACTACCGAGTCTTCCCCGGCTCCGTGTCGTTCCCTTCCTAGGCCTCGCCGCCGTCCACCGCCCTGGTGCTCTCGGCGCGGCCTGGTCAACATGGTCAACGAATGACATCCATCAGGCGTGGTCTATATGTGGAGAGGCTCACAGCTGGGTCCACGGCCGCACACAAGGAAATGCCTCCTTATTACGCGCAAAATAATGATTCCTCCACCTGACATCTGGGACCCACCGGAAGGCCTCTCAGATTTCGCGAAAAACGTTGCCCCGACATGTGTCGGACCCACCAGCTATATCTTCGCACGCAAGGAAGTGCCTCCTTATTATGCACAAAAAATGAATACTCCTCTTGCTAGCTGGGACCCAACATAGTGGGAGGCTGACTTGTGGGCCTACTAAGTTGACAGGGACAGAGGGCTTTGTCAACTTAGTCAATATGAACGATTCTAGCTCCAGTGACCGTACGATGTCCATCCAATGGCCGTAGTGGTTCTTCAACCTCTGGTCTTCTTGGTCCAGCCGCCCAAACCATCGCCGGTCGTGCCGCGTGCTCCTGCCTCCTGTGGCAGGCTGTGATGCCGCGGAGGTGTCACCGCCCCCTACTACTCCCACCGCTGGCCAGGCCATCCCTCTACTCACCCACACCCCCTGTTATTCTGCGGCGATGGCAGCCTCACACCAAAGCTGAACCAGTGAACCCTCATACTCGTCTCCGCGTGGGCTTCCATTGCCGCGTCTTCCCCGGCTCTGCATCGTCCCCTTCCTAGGCCTCGCCGTCGTCCATCGCCCTGGTGCTCTCGGCGCGGCATGGTCAACGTGGTCAGGGAACGACTTCCATCGAAAGAGTACCGTACGTGGAGAGGCTGACCACTGGGTCCACGACAGCCGCAAGGAAGTGCCTCCTTATTACGCGCAAAATAATTATTCCTCCACCTGACAGCAGGGATCCACCGGACGGGCCACCGTATTTTGCGAAAAAAACATTTCCCCCTGACTGCTGGGACACACCAGCTACATGTTCGCATGCAAGGAAGTGCGTCCATATTACGGGCAAAAAAAATGATTCGCCCCCTGACTGCTGGGACCCACCAGCTACATCTTCGCACGCAAGGAAGTGCCTGATAGTCGGGACCCACCTTGTCGAAGCGTACGTAGCGTTGTCATCCTGGTTGTGAACGTGTACGTACATACGATTGGTCTGTCTGCAGGCTGCAGCGATGAACCGTGTCCGTGTGAGGAAGGGCACGTGTCATAGTAGAGGCGCGCATGTAGCATGTACACATACGTACAGCAGCCAGGGTGCAAGAAAGAAAATACGGTCACATACGTACATACGGGCGGGGTCTCGAGCGCGTCCTCGCGCATATATATATATATATGGACGGCCAGGGCTTGTGTACATGGAGAGGCAACGGACGGCAGCAACGGTGTCCTGTTCATCGGCAGCGAACCGGCTGGGTCGGAATGGAGAAACAACGTCTTGTTCATCGGGAGGCAACCGACTAGGTCAGAATACGTCGTGTTCATCGGGAGCCAACCGGCTTGGATGGAACAGCGGATGGAAACGAGGCCTGGCGTACCGCAGAACAAAGGAAACGACCTTGTGTTCGACCGACCATGATCGAAACGGGAACCTGTTCATCGGGAGGGGTCTGGCGTACCGCAAAACGGAGGAAACAAACTTCTCTTGGACCTCCTACGGTCGAAACGGGGTCCTGTTGATCGGGAGGGGTGTGGCGTACCGGAAAACGGAGGAAACGGACTTGTGTTGGAGCGGTACGGTCGAAACGTCGGTCCTGTTCATCGGGAGGGGTGTGGCGTACCGCAAAACAGGACTCCACAGGATACTGTTCATCTCCACCATCGACCTCCTCGAGCCTCCACGTGCTACTTTTCATCCACCATCGACCTCCTCCAGCCTCCACATGCGACTGTTCATCCACGGGCTCCTGTTCGTCCAGCCTCCACCGCGCGCTCCTCCACCGGCTATTGTTCAACCAACCCTCTCCACGGGGTCCTGTTCAACCACCCCTCCACGGGCTACTGTTCATCCAACCCTCCACCGGCTACTGTTCAACCAGCCCTCCACGGGGTCCTGTTCATCCAGCCCTCCACGGGGTCCTGTTCATCCACCCCCAACCGGCTCGATCGGGGTCCTGTTCATCCAGCGGCAACGGCCTCTACTACCACGGGGTCCCGTTCAACCAACCCTCCACCGGGAACTATTCATCCAAACCCCCCAACGGCGCTCATTGTTCATCCAGAGGCAGCATCGATCGGCTTCAGTTAGCAGCAGTAGTGAAGGAATCGGTCGATCGGGTTCAGTTAACAGCCATCGATCGATCGCTCGGGTTCAGTAACGCGTAGCCTATAGTGCAATCGCTCGGGTTCAGTTAGGCGAACGCCTCGCTCGGGTCCAGTTGGAGCCCAACGCCTCGCACCCACGCGCGTACGTGTACGAGAGAAACACGCATCGCTCGGCCCACGACCACCCACCGTAACCGTGAACTCCCCGAAATTTTCCTCGCCTCGCTTCTACCATGATTTTTTCCGTCATGGATGGCCCAAAGAATGTCATGCAGCTGCGTCTCCGGCCCGCCCAGGAAAAAAAGCCCATTTTATGTCATGATTTTTTATCATAGAAGTAGGAGCCCACCACATCTATGATGATACTGGGTTTTGTCACAATTATCGTCATAGAAGTGTCATAACCATGACAGAAAAAATTCGTTCGGCCCAAAATGTCACGGATGTGTCTTTTTTCGTAGTGCTATGAACGATACGATCAAGCTACAAACTTGAGAGCCCCCCTTGATAGTACGGCAATTGATCCTATAACCTGGTCTCCCAACTTCCACCATGAGACCGGCAAAATAGAAAACCTATCAAGGGCAAACCTTTGCCTTGCGCATCGTCCACTTGGGCTAGATGCTGATGATCTTGACTCCCTCAAGTTGGACCACCTTTCTTGATTGCATTTGCTCGATGAAGACTAGATGATTGCTCCCCCATACTCCACTATGGGTGAATCACTCTTCGGCACATCTTCACAAGTCCATTGACACCACAATGGACGGCAAGCTTCAAGCACTTGATCGCTTCGTGATGCTCCATTTGAACTTGCACACCGCAATCTTGATGACGATCACCACTTGATGTCATCCTCTCCGTGGGTTGTATGATATCTTCCTCTTGACGCAAGCCCATGGAAACATACCTAACCCCACACATAACTCTCACGTAGACCATGGGTTAGTACACAAAGCGTAATGGACAATGCTTACCATACCATGGGATCACTAGATCCCTCTCGGTACGTATTGTGCGCTTTGTATGTTGATCAACTTGAATCACTCTTTGTACTTAGTCTTGATCAACCTTGAATCTTTCCAACTCTCTTCATTTGGATGATGTCTTGAAGGTAAACATGAAGATCACACAATCTTCTTCTTCAAGACATGCTTGCAATAAGCTCAACTCTCACAAGACCAATCTTTGGATAATTCCTTGAAAAACACCTTGGATAACACATAAACTCCTTCAAACCAACACATGGACTTCAAGACAAGCCTATGGACAAATCCTTCAAATATAACTCAAGGCAACCATTAGTCCGTAGAGATTGTCATCATTACCAAAACCAAACATGGGGGCACCACATGTTCTTTCAGCCGATATTAATGAGGTTATTGGGAAAGTCTCCGCTGTCTAAGAAGAGACTAGTAATCTTTTGCAGGAATCTGTGGAAGAAGGAATTGATGACATTGTGAGCTCATTAGATGAAAAGATGAGGAGGAGAGCGAAGAACAAGGGAAGGAAGAGCAGATTGATCACCCATGCACACCTTCTAATGAGAGTAACTCTTCAACCCATACATTTTAATTTCCCTTCATGCTTACCGAAGGATGAATGCTATGATGATTGCTATGATCCCTTGAATTCGTTTGAAATATCCCTTCTTGATGAACTTGATGCTTGCTATGCTTTTGGCCATGATGCCAATATGAATTATGCTTATGGAGATGATCTTGCTATAGTTCCTTATGTTAAGAATGAAACTTTTACTATTGCATCCACGCATCATGGTCCTATTATCTTTTTGAATTCTCCCAACTACACTATATCGGAGAAGTTTGGCTTATTAAGGATTTATATTGATGGGTTGCATTTTACCATTACACATGATGATTTTGATAAATATAATATGCATGTGCTTGATGCTCCTACTTGCAATTATTATGAGAGAGGAACTACATCTCCGCCTCTCTATGTTTCTAATACGATAAAATTGCAAGAAACTGTTTATACTATGCATTGGCCTTTACTTTGTGTGCCTGAATTGTTCTTTTATGACATACCGATGCATAGGAAGAGAGTTAGATTTTGTTATTGCATGATTTATGTTGCCTTGTGCTCACTACTAAATTACAAATCATTGTTAATAACAATTGGCTTTGATATACCTCGGGATCCGGGTGGATCAATTACTTGAGCACTTTATGCCTAGCTTAATGGCTTCAAAGAAAGCGCTTCCAGGGAGACAACCCGGAAGTTTTAGAGAGTCATTTTTTTTCTGTTGAGTGATTTTATAAAGTTTAAAAACAACAAAGATAGAGGGGAACCTAAAACTTTTTCAATAAGAAAAGTGAAAGTAAGAAATATGAGCATAGTTGAAGTGGGGGAGCTCCTTGAACTTTGTCCATGCCCATGGAAACTTTGCAAATCATGAATTACAGAAAATTTTCAACAAAAATAATTATCCCCTTGTAAAAATCCATTGTATTATAAAAATAATGTGCCAAGATTTTCCTTTAGGATGATTAGATTGTTTGTTTGGTTTGTGCAGTGCAAAAACAGAAACTTTGGCTGTAGTGCGTGAATTTACATTTTTTACTGGAACGTCAAAAGTTTCTGAATTTTTTACACAATACTTCTATAAAAATTGTTTATTTTTTCCTAATTTTTCAGAATTGCTGGAGTTACAGAAGTATGGTAGATGTTCAGATTGCTACAGACTGTTTTGTTTTTGATGCATTGTTTTGCGTGTTTTGATGAAACTATCGATTTTATCGGTGGTATAAGCCATGGAGAAGTCATAATACAATAGCTACAATGAAAAAAAAATATGAATGGGTTTTCAATAGTACTTGAAGTGGTGATTTGCTTTATTATACTAACGGATCTCACGAGGGTTTTGTTAAGTTTTGTGTGATTGAAGTTTTCAAGTTTTGGGTGAGATCATGATGGATGATAGAATAAGGAGTGGCAAGAGCCTAAGCTTGGGGATGCCCGAGGCACACCAAGGTAATATTCAAGGGCTCCCAGTCAACTAAGCTTGGGGATGCCCGGGGCATCCCCTCTTTCTTCTAACGACCATCAGTAATCTTACTTGGAGCTATATTTTTATTCGTCACATGATATGCGTAAATTCTTGGAGCGTCATGTGCCTTTTATTTTTCTTTTAGTAATGCACCATGCTGGTATGATATAGTCCTTGGTTTATTTATAGAATGCTTCATGCACTTCACCTATATCTTTTGAGTATGGCTTTGTAGAATGCTTCATGTGCTTTGCTTATATCATTTGAAGTTTGGATTGCCTGTTTCTCTACACATAGAAAACCACCATTTGTAGAATGCACTTTTGCTTCACTTATATTTGTTAGAACGTGGTCATATCTTTTGTAGAAAGAATTAAACTCTCATGCTTCACTTATATCTATTTAGAGAGTTAACATGAATTGGTCATTCACATGGTTAGTCATTAAATCCTACATAAAACTTGTAGATCACTGAATATGATATGTTCGATTCCTTGCAATAGTTTTGCGATATAGAGATGGTAATATGTGGGAGGTACTAGTGAATGATTGTAGTTTAGTAAGAATATTGGTGTTAAGGTTTGTGATTCTGAAGCATGCACGTATGGTGAACCGTTATGTGATGAAGTCAGAGCATGATTTATTTTTTGATTGTCTTCCTCATGAGTGGCGGTCGGGGACGAGCGATGGTCTTTTCCTACCAATCTATCCCCCTAGGAGCATGCGTATTAGTAATTTGCTTTGATGGCTAATAAACCTTTGCAATAAGTATGTGAGTTCTTTATGACTAATGTTGAGTCCATGGATTATACGCACTCTCACCCTTCCATCATTGCTAGCTTCTTTGGTACCGTGCATTGCCCTTTCTCACCTCGAGAGTCGGTGCAAACTTTGCCGGTGCATCCAAACCTCGTGATATGATACGCTCTATCATACATAAGCCTCCTTATATCTTCCTGAAAACAGCCACCATACCTACATGGCATTTCCATAGTCATTCAGAGATATATTGCCATGCAACTTCCATCATCATCATATACATGACTTGAGCGTTCATTGTCATATTGCTTTGCATGATCGTAAGATAGCTAGCATGATATTTTCATGGCTTGTCCGTTTTTGATATCTTTGCTATGCTAGATCATTGCACACCCTGGTACACTGCCAGAGGCATTCATATAGTCATCATGTATCAGTTTTATCGAGTTGTAAGTAAATAAAAGTGTGATGGTCATCATTATTAGAGCATTTCCCTAGTGAGGAAAGGATGATGGAGGCTATGATTCCCTCACGTTGGGATAAGACTTCGGACTTATAAAAATAAAAAGAGGCCAAAGAGCCCAAATAAATAAATAAATAAAGAGGCCAAAGAGCCCAAAATAAAAAAGTGAGAGTAAAAGAGAGAAGGGGCAGTGTTACTATCCTTTTACCACACTTGTGCTTCAGAGTAGCACCATGTTTTTCATATAGAGATTCTCTAGAGTTATCACTTTCATATACTAGTGGGAATATTTTATTATAGAACTTGGCTTCTATATTTCGATGATGGGATCCCTCAAATGCCCGAGGTGTTCATGAGCAAGCAATGTGGATGCACACCCACTTAGTTTCATTTGTGAGCTTTCATACACTTATAGCTCTAGTGCATCCGTTGTATGGCAATCCCTACTCACTTGCATAGATACCAATTGATGGGCATCTCAATAGCCCATTAATTTGCCTAGTTGATGTGAGACTTTCTCCTTTTTTCTTTACCTCACAACCACCATATTCTATTCCACCTATAGTGTTATATCCATGGCTCACGCTCATGTATTGTGTGAAAGTTGAAAAGGCTTGAGAACATTAAAAGTATGAAAAAATTGCTTGGCTTGTCATCGGGGTTGTGCATGATGAAATACATTGTGTGATGAAGATGGAGCATAGCCAGACTATATGATTTTGTAGGGATAACTTTCTTTGGCCATGTTATTTTGAGAAGACATGATTGCTTTATTAGTATGATTGAAGTATTATTGTCTTTATGTCAAATGATAGACTATTGCTTTGAATCACTGGTATCTTAATATTCATGCCATGATTAGATGATGTGATCAAGATTATGCTAGGTAGCATTCCACATCAAAAATTATCTTTTTTAGCATTTAGCTACTCTAGGACGAGCAGGAATTAAGCTTGGGGATGTTGATACGTCTCCGTCGTATCTATAATGTTTGATTGTTTCATGCCAATATTCCACAACTTTCATATACTTTTGGCAACTTTTTATACTATTTTTGGGACTAACATATTGATCTAGTGCCCAGTGCCAGTTCCTGTTTGTTGCATGTTTTTTGTTTTGCAGAATATCCATACCAACAGAAGTCCAAACGCGATAAAAACTTACGGAGAATTTTTTGGAATATGTGACTTTTGGGAATTGAAATCAGCGTGAGACGATTCCCGAGAGGCCCACAAGCCTCGGAGGCGCGCCCCCCTCCCAGGGCACGGCCAGGAGGCTTGTGGCCACCCCGTAAGGCGTTTGGCTCCCTTCTTTGGCCGCAGGAAATCTAATATCCGGATAAAAATCGTGTTAGATTTCAGCCCAATCGGAATTACGGATCTCTAGGAATTTAGAAACGGTGAAAGGCCAGAATCTGGGAGAGCAGAAACAGAAGGAAATAGAGAGAGAGAGAGAGAGAGAGAGAGAGAGAGAGAGAGAGAGAGAGATCCAATCTCGGAGGGGCTCCCGCCCCTTCGCCGCCATGGAGGCCAAGGACCAGAGGGGAAACACTCCTTCCATCTAGGGGGAGGTCAAGGAAGAAGAAGAAGGGGGGCTCTATCTCCCCCTCTCTCCTGATGGCGCCGGAACGCCGCCGGGGCCATCATCGTGACGGCGATCTACACTAACAACTTCGCCGCCGTCATCACCAGCTCTCTCCTCCCTATGCAACAGTGTAACACCTCTTCTCCCCGCTGTAATCTCTACTTAAACATGGTGCTCAACGCTATATATTATTTCCCAATGATGTATGGCTATCCTATGATGTTTGAGTAGATCCTTTTTGTCCTATGGGTTGATTGATAACCACGATTGGTTTGAGTTGTATGTTTTATTATTGGTGCTATCCTATGGTGATTTTCGTGTCGCGCAAGCGTGAGGGATCCCCGCTGTAGGGTTTGTAGTATGTTCATGGTTCTCTTATGGTGGGTTGCTAGAGTGACAGAAGCTTAAACCCGAGTAAGTAGGTTGTTTGTGTATGGGAGTAAAGAGGACTTGATACTTTAATGCTATGGTTGTGTTTTACCTTAATGGTATTTTGTAGTTGCGGATGCTTGCTAGAGTTCCAATCATAAGTGCATGTGATCCAAGTAGATAAAGTATGTTAGCTTATGCCTCTCCCTCATATAAAATTGCAATAATGATTACCGGTCTAGTTATCGATTGCCTAGGGACAAGTAACTTTCTTGTGACAAAAAGCTCTCTACTAAAACTAACTTAGTTCTTTCTTTATCTAAATAGACCCTACATTTTATTTACGTGCTCTTTATTATCTTGCAAAGCTATCCCTTTACACCTACAAAGTACTTATAGTTTCATACTTGTTCTAGGTAAAGCGAACGTTAAGCGTGCATAGAATTGTATCGGTGGTCGATAGAACTTGAGGGAATATTTGTTCTACCTTTAGCTCCTCGTTGGGTTTGACACTCTTACTTATCGAGAAAGGCTACAACTGATCCCCCTACACTTGTGGGTTATCAGATTTCACTAGAGGCTTCTCTCTTGAAAGAAAACATACGGTGGGTAAAAAAATTACAGTTGAGCAATTTATAGAAAAGCGCAAAGTTATGATGATATCTAAGGCAATGATCATGAATATATGCATCATGCAACGACCCGAACCTGATAAGATTCGATGTCTCTGTGCTCACTGTGCTAATCCCTGGATCGACTCGCTAGCACACACAGTACATATGAATATCAAATAACACGTGCATCATTTACTATAACGTATGATCCAAAATTTATTAAGTATTACAATCTCATAGCATATAGCTAACTTTATTCAATAATAACAGCAGAAATGTAGCATAATAGACGATGAGTCCCATCAATGCCCACTGGTGAAAATGCTGAGTGAAGACTCGCGACCCTATTGTATCTCACTGATCATTTGAAAATCCTGCAACATGATAAGTTGCAGCCACGAAGGGTCAATACATTGAATGTATTGGCAAATTACACATTGATAAAGCAAACCTACATCCACAAGCAAAGTATGACAAATAAAACACTCAAGTTTGGTTTCGCGTAAAACTACCTTCACCTACCTGCACGACATAGGCAAGGTGCAAACAACACAGATGATAAAGATCTTCAAGATGTCTCAAGTGCGCTCAGCCCTGGCACATTCTCTAAGGACAATAGAGCGCTCAACCAGTGACACATTCACGTGAGAAAAAACCCCGACAACTCAAGTGCGCTCAGCCATGGCGCATTCTCTAGGGACAATAGAGCTCTCAGCCAGTGACGCATTCACCTGAGAAAAATTCCCGAGCCTACAGCTATAAAGACTCACCACTTCCATGCATCACTCGACACATGCCCACGTCTAACACCACAAGCTACTTACACCATCACATAACACACCTAATGCCAAAACATGACAACACGGGATACACATATCAGGCCAAACATATTTCATAGCATAAAACCACACATGCATAGCAGAATATAGGATGAGCAAAATCAAAAGTGCAAACTTGCCTTGAACGGTGCTGAAGTACTATAACGATCAATTCTGATCCGCTTCGCACTCCGGACAATCTATACGATTAACGAAGGCACCGATAAATAAACCATACTCACATAACACCACATTAAAGTCAACAGCAAGGAATTCAAATAAAATCTTAATTAACAGAACATATCAATAGTTATAAAATATCTACATGCTAGTAGGATCACAATGCAAAAGGAATCAACTAAATTGGATAAGCGGTTTGGAAAATATGGCCTCCGGATGTTTGAATTCAAATTTAAACAAATTCAAATTTGAACTATTTAAAAATGTGAAATTTTGGTTCTACAATATTCTCCTGGTCACTATGAGTACACAGGAAAAAGAATCGATGAATTTGGACATACGGATCTCAAGATATACCTAAATGAACATTTGATATGAAATCTAAAAACAAAAATTGTGCCAAAACAGCTTTCCTGGAAGAACTGCTACTGTTGCTGTGGATGTGCCACGTGGCGCGACGTGGATGTCTGGAAAATGTTTGCTGCTGCGGCTAACCGATGGACGGCCACTAATTAGTGCATACCGGTTCGAAAGAAGAAAAAAAACTTAACTCATCTAATCCTAGCGCTCCATCATAGATCGAACGGACGGAGGAGCTCACCGGTGAACAAAGGCAAGGAGGCCGCCAGACTTGGACAAAACGGCGGCGCGGCGGCTCGGGCGGCGATGGTGGCACCTGCTCTGGTGGTCTCCAGACTCCGGCGGGTAGCGTACGGGGCGCAGAGCTCTGCTGCGGCATCAAAGACGTCCTCATCGGCGTCGGTGGCAAGCGGGAATGACGGCAGAGGGTGGCTGGAGCTCGGGCGGTGGGCGATCTGCTCCTGGTCGAGGTTGCAGCGCTCGGTTCGGTGAATCCCTGCGCAACTAAGAGGTGAGGTCGAGACAGAAGCTCGAGGCGATCAAGAATAGGTTAACAGAGGTGTTGGGAACCGACGGTGGCGACGAAATGCACCAGCAGAAGCTTCAGGCGGTGGCGGTCTCCGGCATGATCGGGACGACGCCCTAGGGCACGGGAGACAACGGTTTTGGGAAAAATCGGCAGAGGAGGGGTTGGGGAACTTATATAGGGTGGATCGATCTACTTGGGGAGCTGCAGTGTTCCTGACGAACACGGTTTCGTGCCGATGATGACAAGTGGGCCAGAGCCATCAGCGACAGAGAGCAGGTGGAAGAGAAAAAAACAAGAAAGAAAGGGAGCTCCGGGATGGGCTGCGGCTGCGGTTGCGCTGAAATGGGCCGCCTGCTAGCTGCTGCTGCTCTAGCGGTTTGGGCGAAAAACAGGAGTTGGGCTGCTGCTGGCCCAGATGAACAGTAATATCTGTGAAGATATACTGTACAGGAAAAGATATCGTGGCTAAAACAACTAAAAATACCAGAACACACAGTAAAATATTACTACTAATATCAAATACCGCTAACATTTTTAAAACACATATGCAGTTTTGGAAAAAAAACTTATTTTATGAAATACAAGCACATAAAGAGCATCATAACAACTATAAAATAATTTTGAGTTACTACAAAGCCAAAAAAAATCTAGGTAGACACCAGAAAATATTCCTAATATTTTCCAAATAAAATTAATAGGGGAGAAGTCATATTATCTCCACTCCATATACATTGCCTTGAGTTGGAAAACACTTTAATTATTTAGAAAACTAGATGATACCCCGCGCGTTGCTGCGGGAAATATTGCCTAAAGTTGATGTTTTACTCATTAACTGACTCTCCTAAAAGGACAAAACGATGAATAAATGATTCTTATTTGAACATACTTTAGAATGATAGATAGGTAAGTAATATCAAACCTCCAACTTATATCATTCAAAGCTTGGACAATAGATGAACAATCCGAAGGAGAATGGTTAAACCTTTTCAATATATGCACCATCTCCACTATCTCTGCAAGTGGAATAAACTATCAAGCCGCAGCTAAAACTTGAACACCTAGCTACAACCCCAAGTCTTGATTGTGTGCAATCTGTATCCTAACACCCATGTACATTTACTTTAATCAATCCCACAACAGGTGATAAACAAATGTCATACAAATGTCATTAGTCCCGATAGAACCTTACGGCTTTGATCTTCTAAATATACATATAGTGTCTAGTTGTACCTGCATCAGAAAGCTCCCTCTTCTGACTAATTCTATGCATTGGATAACAAAACTCTACAGAAAGAAAATAAAAGACTATCATTATGCAACTTGTTCTTAACAATCACTCACTTCGAGTGCCAAAAATAGCTCAATTACATAGATTAAATGCACCAGTAGGATACAGTCATGCATGCCCACTGAACCCGTTGCTTTCACACAAAGTCTGGAATTCACAAATTTGTTGATTCTTCATAGAGGATTAACAGAGAGAGAGAGGGAGAGAGAGTTAAGACAGAGAGTAGAGAGACAAACATTTTGAGAGAGAGACAGAATTAACAGAGAGAAATTATCCAGTCCACTGCCGCCTAGCTCCTGGTGGTGGTCTCACTTTTGTGCATCTGCAATCAAAGGAGAAGGAATAGTACAGTGCCCTTGGAATCAAGTGGGAGAGAGGATTAGCACCAGCACAGCCGGCCGGTGCATGCACGCACACCCGGACGGCACACAACACACACACATGCTCACCCGGCCAGCGAACAACACACTCACCAAAAAGACTCATTACTGCTGCAAGGATTTTTGAGATGATCCAAAGAGGCATACATGTCAATTACAGAAACCACATATCGGAATTTAAGGCGAGCATATCCAAATACTGTTGGAAGGATTTTTGAGATGACAACCAAACAGGCATACTTGTCGTCAATTACAGAAATCAACTATTGGAATGGACATATGTAGAACTTCAGCTCGAATAAGATTAAGACCTCGCGGGCAGTCCTCCTAGACTCGCATATCTTGAAGACAAACGCAAAATTGTCCTAGTATTTCGCTTTCCATTATGACAATTCCTGCAAGAAACAGTTTGAAGAAACCAGCCAAATTGACTGAAATCAGATGAAATCAATCATATCACAGATGCAAGGCACCGTATGACCTGCGTGATGGAATCAGTGGATGTGGAAAGTACAACTGAATGCTCCATCTGTAGTGATTACTGATGGCCTGATGATGAAGTAACAAACTGACAAATACCATAGACAGACAGAAGAACTAATCGGCAGGAAAAGGAGTTGGAGACGACACGAGAGGTGGTGCCGATGTGTGGGTGGGCGGCGAAGGCCTCCAGCCATCGAGTCACATCCACCTAGGTTTGATTGTTCGTTCCCGGTCGCACACATGGCCGGCGCGGAGCATACAGACCATCCAGAGGGATCTAGATATATATATATATAGAGAGAGAGAGAGCGGGAGATGGGCTCACCTCAATCCGGTGCTAAAGCCCTCCATTCGCTGCTGATGTGTGGCCATGCTCCGTAGCTGCCGAAGTCTCGAGAGGGGAGGGAGGAAGAGCACACTCGATTTTCCGTGAGGTGAGGGAACTGCCCCATCGTCCCCAGGCCTCCGCCGCCTGATTCCCTCAAGCCGCTGCCACATCTTCATATACAGACGCCGCTAGGGAGAAGTTACCTCAGAAGTACATCTGGGCGAGGATGTGACGGAAAACTGTTTTTATTCGAAGCCTTGAAGGCAAATTTTGTGGAGATATATTGATCCAGGGAAGATGAAGAGGAACCATCGGGATAGGCTTCTGAATATGGGGGACGTCACTACTCACTACTCCGGCCGGCCGCTCAAATGCCTCCTCAATTAATCTTATGGAACGTGTGGGATAGTGGGAATTAATTGAAAGTACATAGTGGATGGTGGCTTTATGTAGCTACGCCCTGGTGGAAGGATGCTACGTGAGCCTGGAGAAGAAAAAAAATAATTAAGAGATTAAGTGACATGGTTGAAAATTGCTGAGGTGGCTAGATGATGACGTGGACGGGCTGCATGTTGAGAGAATTGGAAGTAGCGGGGATCAACTTTTTAAGAATGTAAGATTCAAATACGCATAGAAATCATAACGGCAAAAAGAATGACCTATTAACATTCCAAATCTAAAAATTTGGGATGTTACACATCACGTTCGTGACAAGTAGACCGACTCCTGCCTGCATCTACTACTATTACTCCACACATCAACCGCTATCCAGCATGAATATAGAGTATTAAGTTCATAAGAACAGAGTAATGCCTTAAGCAAGATGACATGATGTAAAGGGATAAACTCCAACAATATGATATAAACCCCATCTTTTTACCCTTGATGGCAATAATACAATACGTGCCTTGCTACCTGTCGGTGTGCAACGACACCTATGGGATCACAAGAATCGCTACTATGGTTGCTGGGGCGCAGAGTTGCGAGGAGAGCAGGGCTAGTAGACAGCACAAGTATCGTTTACCCAGGTTCAGGCTGCGAGGATGCGCAAAATCCTAGTCCTGCTTTGGTGGGTGTATTTCTGAGAGTTCTTGAGCTCTCGAACTAGCTATGGTCAGCGTGTGGTTCGAAAGAGCCGAAATCTTCTCATGGTCGCCTCGGGCCTCCTTTTATAGGAAAAAGGGGTTGCCACAGTGGCACACAGGAGGTGGAAAGGTGTACAGTGTTGCGAGGTTATCCCTCGTATTACAAGAAAATATGCATTTAATGCACCGCTTAGGTGTCCCCTTGATTTATCGGGGACGGGGGCGAGGCCCATCCCGTCCGTCACCGCTCCTCCTCGCTTCGACACACACCCCGGCCAGTGATGCGTGCGGTGCCATGTAGGCAGGCAGGCAGCTGAGGTGGCGCGATGGTGGAACCTTCACGAAGATCTGCATGCCGCCACGCAGGCGCTTGATGAGTTGGCCTAGGAGCTGCATGTCGCCACACAGGTGCCCGCCCAGCTGGTTGGGCTGGCAGCCGCATGCGAACCACGGTGGAGGCTTGGTCATCGGCAGGTTTGGCGGTGGCCCTGCTGGCGTCCTTGTGAGGGCCTTGCCGGGTGGCCCGGCAAGGGTCTTGCCGTGGCGTGCTGTCGTCCCCGGCAAGGGTCTTGCCGGGGGTCTTGGTAGCCTTCCTCGGCAAAGATCTTGCCGAGGATCGTCGTCTTCTAATCCTCATCTGATCTTGAATATGTCTTCACAAAGATCTGCATGCTACCACAGAGGTGCCTTCCGGAGTCCTGGCCCCACGTTGATGATGGTGTTGGCGGCCGTGGGCTCAAGGGTGGCTCGCTCTGTTGGTGCGGGGCGAGCTGTCCCGGCAAGGATCTTGCCGGGGCCGCTGAGGTTGCCCCGGCAAGGGTCTTGCCGGGGGAACCTGCTTCGTCCCTCTGCTCTTCATGGTCTTGGCCTTGGCGTTGCTCTGATTATCTTGGGCTTCGGTCTTACCTTGGCTCACCTCCCCTGCTCTGCTGGGTGTGGTCGTGGGCGCGGCTCTGACTGCCCGTGCACAGGTAAAGGGGTATAAAAGCGTGGCCCTCTTTTTGTACACCGACAGCAGCCCCCGGGCCTGGGCCACACATAAGCGCGACACGTTGTTGGGTCAGGCCCAAAACGGTGCGCGAGTAGGTGAGGCGGTTTTTACCGTGGTAAGACTTTTCACGCGCTCCGCTTCCCATGACCCGCGCGCGCGGCATGGCGTGGAGGGGTGCGCGTGACATGGGCGGCATGCGCGGGGCGGTTCCCGCACGCATGCGTCACATCACAGTAAATGGGCAGCGCGACCCTCGGCTTCCCCATAAAAAGGGATAAGCGAGAGCGCACTGTTCCTTTCCTTTTACCCTTCGCGCAACCCCAATCTCAGAAACCTCCGCCCTGCTTCCTCATCTTCTTCAAGCTTCGTTTCTACTCGCCGTCGTTGCGCTTCCGCTGCCCTCTGTCCTGCCCTCCTCCTCCAGCCGCCGTGGCGCCAAAATCCACCAAGGGCAAGGGGGCGGCTAAGGACGCCGGAGCTGTGGAGCCGCCGGAGAGCGCGCTGGCGGCGCAGCCGGACGCAGTCCGCTTCTTTCTTCCCTCGTCGGTTGGCGTGTTCGAGCTCGACTCCTTCAGGCCCCCGTGGGGAGTGAAGACGGGGATTCGGGCATCCAGCCACGCGTCATCCCCGCCGATCAAGGCCGAGCCTGCCCCAAATCGGTACCCCTTCTTTGTCGATTATTTTTCTTGTGGGCTCTGTCCTCCCTTCTCCGATTTCTTCAGCGACATCATACACACCTTCGGCTTCCGCCTCCTGGATTTACTCCGAATGCTGTGGCATGCATGGCTCTTTTCACGCACCTCTACGAAGGCTTCGCCGGGGTGCACCCCAACACGGCGCTCTTCCGCCATTACTTCTTCCCTCGGATCCAGACGGGAGGTGCCATCTCGGGGTTCATCGCCTGGATTCCAAAATCCAAGGGAGCGTACCCGGATGGCGCCATGAAGGAGAGGTGGGAGGAATGGCGGGGCCGGTGGTGCTGGATCAAAGAGAAGGACCCGCCGACGTTTTGCAGAGTTCGTCGGGCGCCGCCGGTTCATGGCAGTGATTGGAGCAACGTCGATGCCACCGACAAAAAGCTCACGGTTGCCACCACCAGGATTCTCCAGCTTACCCAGGCCAGGCTCACCCTTGAAATGATCGGGGCGGACTTCATCCGCCGCCGGATCGCTCCTCTGCATAACAAGGGGAGGCCAGCCTGGCTCTTCACGAACCCCGCCGACATCATGCGGCTCTGCCCCGGCCTCGACCACAACTTCACGGTGATGGCGCACGCCCATTTCTGCTAGCGGCTCTTCCAGCTTGACGTGGGCCGCGACGGTGAGGTCGAGCGGACCGGCAAGGTCGCGAGGGCCACCGCGAAGGCCGGCAAGGTCCTTAAGGGGCCTTTGTTCAAGCTGCCAACGGGGGTGGTCCCATTGTGCAACAATTCACGTCGGTCCGAGATCATTGCAATGATGCCGGACTGCAACGCGCATGGCCCCGACCCGAGCTGGAAGGAGCCGGAGGATGCCGAAGTGTAGCAGTTCTTCGATACCCTGCACGAGGGGTACGTCAATGCTGACGTCGAGCGGCTGCTTATCCAGGACACCACCCAGGCGGAGCTGGACTATATCGCCACCAGGGCGAGGGAGGCACAGCTTGCCAGGGAGGCCGGCAGCACCGGTGGGGTGGAGGACAAGGCCGCGACGGCCGCGGAGGAGGAGGAGCTCGCCCGATGGGCGGCGGCTGCCGGGGGAGCCAGCAGCACCAGCACCGAGGCTCCTCTGGTTGAGGATGTGACCGGCGAGTCGTCGTCGGAGGAGGCCGAGACCGCAGGCCCGACGCCGGCTATGGGGAGAGGGCGAGTCTTGCGGCGGGCCAGTTCCGGCGAGCCGGTCCGGCCCGGCAGGGCTGCGCAGCCGCAGCTGACCTTGGAGGGGTCCCGGCCCCACACGAGGGCCGCGGCGGCGAAGAAGCCGGCGAAGGTCGCGGTGAAGAAGAAGACAACCGCCCCTTCTTCATCCAAGCGTGCCCAGACGCCGCCTCCCTCCCCTCCTCCGGAGGATGTTGACGCGGAGGTCACCTTCGATTACGGATCCCTCAGCCCGAGGAGGAAGAGGAAGACAGTAGAGGAGGAGGCGGACGACGAGTAAGCATCTGGTTTCTTTTTGTTATCTCTGCCTCCTCACTCTATGTTTCTTGCCTTGACTTGTCGTAATCCTTGCAGGGACGTGGAGACGCTGGCCCAGAGAGTAAAGAGGGCCAGGGTATCGGCGGGTGGCCAGCCCCCGGCTGGTACTTCGAGGGCGCCGTTGGTGGTGTTGAGCAGCTCGGACAGTAGCCCCCGGCACAGCCCCCAGCGTAAGTTCATCATTCTTTCCTCTTTAACATGCGTCAGGGGCACGTCATTTTGGTGCTGACCTTGCCAGGTATGCAGGAGGAGAGCAGCAGCAGGAGGAGCCACAGAGGGCTACTCCCAACACGCCACCCCCATCGACCACGCCGCCCCGAGGGACGTCCCCGGCAAGGGCGCCAAGCACCGAGCCCACACACATGGAGGAGGAGGAAGAGAACTTGGGCACTGGCAGCTTTTCCTCGACGCCAAATGTTGGCGGGGATGGGACTTCCATTTCCCAGCCGGGCGCTGGCACCGGTAAGTCGTTCGCTGTTTGCCCCTGCTTCTTTTTCTTTCCGGTTCTTGGTCCTAGCCTTGCCTCACCCCCTTCTTCGGTGCCCAGATTCTTCCTCGGTGAACCCAGAGGACGTGGACGCCGTCATCGAGGGCGTTGCCAAGGCCGCCGAGAAGACCACCAAGGACGTTGCCGAGGAGGCCGCCGAGGGGCCTACCAGGGAGGCCGACAAGGCTGCCGCTGAGGAGGCCGGCAAGGGGCCTGCCGGGGAAGCCGGCGGGTCCGCTGCCCGGGGAAGAGGAGGAGGAGGCTGGCGACCGGCCTTCCTCCTCTGCTGCTTCCGGCTCCGGCAAGTACCTGAGGGTGAGTGACGGCTTGTTCATCCACCTTCCAGGCGCATCGAGCACCAGGACACCCGTTGAGGGAGAGGTGTTCGACGACGAGGTGCTTGCCGCTACCGGGCTTGAAGTCGTCGACGAGCTGATTGTTGGCGGTGACGGTTCGCAGGAAGAGCGGCTCCTCCACGTCATGGGCGCCAGCTCCGGGAAGCTCCAGGCGCTCCACCACGCCCGCCTGGACAAGGTTAAGTCCAGGACGGCGGTGGTGGAGAAGGCGGAGGCGGACCTCCAGGAGCGCATTGCCGAGGCGCAAGACTGGTTCCGCGAGGCCCACAAGGAACACAAGGCTGCCCAGGGCGAGCAGGCTAGGCGCGACGTGGAGCTTGCCATGAAGCTCGCCGACGTCGAAAAAGCTCAGGAGGCGGCGAAGAACTTGGCCTCGGCCGCCGAAGCCGCCCGCACTCAGCACGAGGCCGCGCTGCACTCCCAGGAGGAGGACCTCGCTGCACGCGAGGAGAAGCTTGCCGCCACACTTCACGACAAGGATGCAGAGGTGGAGAAGCTTGTCCTGCAGCGGACCAGTGAGCTGGAGCAGAGGCACCAAGAGGCACTCAATGCCCAGGCCCAGGTTCACGCCGGCAAGGTGGAGGAGATGGAGGCGAAGCGCGACAGGCTGAAGGAGCAGGCACTGAAGCTGTCCCAAGAGAGGGACACGCTCAACTGTGCTCTGACAGAGGCGCAGGGCGCGGTCGTCAGCAAGGCTGGGGAGCTCTCCGAGGCCAACAACTCCATCAAAGACCTCAAGCTGAAGCTAGAGGGTCTCGAGAAGGTGCTGGAGGAGGCCAAGACCCGAGAGGGGACCCTGGCCAAGGAGCTGGAGGCCGTGAAGGATTTGCAGACGAACGAGGGCCTCAACTTCACCGGATCACGTGGCGGGCAAGAACCGTTGGCTCGACCGCCTCGCCACCGTCGCCAACCAGGACGCCGCCTAGCTAGTCATCATGGGGATGCCGGACGTGAGGTACGTCCCGGAGCGGAGCGTGAGCGCTAACTGCAGCCTGACCTTGTTCTTTGACAAGGTCGTTGCCAATCGCGAGGGGCCCCTTTGCGTGCAGGTTTCCCATACATAGGCTAGATCTCCGAGGACGATAACCTCAAGTGTAAACGGAAATAATCCAAGGCTCTGAATAACTTAGCTTTTCTATTGCCGAGCTGGCGTCGTTTCTCCAGCCGCCTTCTTCTCAGAGACCGAAAGCGACGAAGAACTGCTAGGCTCACTACCATACCAAATTCTCACAATTGCGCCCCCTACCTGGCGCGCCAAAGATGTCTGTGTGGAACGACACCTATGGGATCACAAGAATCCCTACTATGGTTGCTGGGGCGCAGGGTTGCGAGGAGAGCAGGGCTAGTAGACAGCACAAGGATGGTTTACCCAGGTTCGGGCCGCGAGGATGCGTAAAACCCTAGTCCTGCTTTGGTGGATGTATTTCCGAGAGTTCTTGAGCTCTCGAACTAGCAGTGGTCAGTGTGTGGTTCGAAAGAGCCGAATCCTTCTCCTGGTCGCCTCGGGCCTCCTTTTATAGGAAAAAGGGGTTGCCACAGTGGCACACAGGAGGTGGAAAGGTGTATAGTGTTGGGAGGTTATCCCTCGTATTACAGGACAAGATGCATTTAATGCACCGCTTAGGTGTCCCCTTGCTTTATCGGGGACGGGGGCGAGGCCCGTCCCGTCCGTCGCTGCTCCTCCTCGCTTCGACACGCGCCCCGGCCAGTGATGCGTGCGGTGCCATGTAGGCAGGCAGGCAGCTGAGGTGGCGCGGTGGTGGAGCCTTCACGAAGATCTGCATGCCGCCACGCAGGCGCTTGATGAGTTGGCCTGGGAGCTGCATGTCGCCACGCAGGTGCCCGCCCAGCTGGTTGGGCTGGCAACCGCTTGCGAACGGCGATGGAGGCTTGGTCATCGGCGGGTCTGGCGGTGGCCCTGCTGGCGTCCTTGGTGAGGGCCTTGCCGGGTGGCCCGGCAAGGGTCTTTCCGTGGCGTGTTGTCGTCCCCGGCAAGGGTCTTGCCGGGGGTCTTGGTATCCTTCCTCGGCAAAGATCTTGCCGAGGATCGTCGTCTTCTAATCCTCATCTGGTCTTGAATATTTCTTCACAAAGTTCTGCATGCCACCACAGAGGTGCCTTCCCGAGTCCTGGCCCCACGTTGATGATGGTGTTGGCGGCCGTGGGCTCAAGGGTGGCTCTCTCTGTTGGTGTGGGGCGAGCTGTCCCGGCAAGGATCTTGCCGGGGCCGCTGAGGTTGCCCGGCAAGGGTCTTGCCGGGGAACCTGCTTCCCTCTCGCTTCTTCGTGGCATTGGCCTTGGCGTTGCTCTGATTATCTTGGGCTTCGTTCTTACCTTGGCTCACCTCCCCTGCTCTGCTTGGTGTGGTCGTGGGCACGGCTCTGACTGCCCGTGCACAGGTAAAGGGGTACAAAAGCGTGCCCCTCTTTTTGTACACCGACACTACCCCTACTACGTCACCGTGTGAGGACACCGCAAGATTGGACCCAGAACTAAGCACCTCTCCCATTGCAAGAAAAACCAATATAGTTGGCCAAACTAAACCGATAGTTCGAAGAGAAATACAAAGATATCTTAATCATGCATAAAAGAGTTCAGAGAAGACCCAAATAATATTCATAGATGATTTAATCATAAATCCACAATTCATCGGATCTCAAAAAACGCATCGCAAAATAAGATTACATCAGATAGAACTCCAAGAACATCGAGGAGTATTAAGGACCAAAGAGAGAGAGAGAGAAAAGGCCATCTAACTACTAGCTATGGCCCCGTAGGTCTGTGCTAAACTACTCACGCTTCATCTGAAGGGCAGCAAGGTTGATGTAGATGCCCTCCGTGATCGAATCCCCCTCCGGCAGAATGCCCGAAAAGGCCTCAAGATGGGATCTCATGGGAACTAAGGCTTGCGCCGGCGAAAAAGTATTTTGGTGGACGCTTCTGATGTTTGGCGAATATTTGAGAATATATAGAAGTGGAACTAGGGTTAGGGGACTCCCGAGGGGCCCACAAGCCAGGGGGCACCCCCTTGGGGCGCGCCCTGAGGGCTTGTGGCCTCCTTGAGACTCTTCTGGCCCTCCCTCCAAGTCTTCTGGTCCAAGAAAAATCATCATAAAGTTTTATTCCGTTTGAACTCCGTTTGATATTCCTTTTCTGTAAAAGTCAAAAACAAGGAAAAAATATAAACTGGCACTGGGCACTAGGTTAATAAGTTAGTTCAAAATATAATGTAAAATAGCATATTAATTCATATAAAACATCCAAAATAGATAATATAATAGCATGGCACAATCAAAAATTATAAATACGTTGGAGATGTATCAAGCACTTGATGTATGTCTTGCTATGAATACCCGTGGTGACAATGGGGTACCATATTGATTCACTTGATATATGTTTTGGCACTCAACTCGCAGATTCCCGAGGTGACATTGGGGTAATCTATGCATAGAGGTTGATGCACGTTCTCGTCTTTGTTTCTCCGGTAGAAATCTTGGAGCACTCTTTGAGGTTCTTTGTGTTGGATTGAGTATTATGAATCTAAAATTGTTTGATGCATATCATATAATAAACTCACGGATACTCGCTGTCGGTGTCAAAACCGGCAGATCTCGGGTAGGGGGTCCTGAACTGTCCGTCTAGGCGGATGGTAACAGGAGACAAGGGACACGATGTTTTTACCCAGGTTCGGGCCCTCTCGATGGAGGTAATACCCTACTCTGCTT
Organism: Aegilops bicornis; assembly: GCA_021605145.1. NCBI lineage: Eukaryota > Viridiplantae > Streptophyta > Magnoliopsida > Poales > Poaceae > Aegilops > Aegilops bicornis. Next base: position 558,098,145 of record CM038673.1, on the reverse strand, counting down.
GATTAATATTGATGATATGGGTAGTACAAGAGTAGATCTACCACGAGATCAAGGAGGCTAAACCCTAGAAGCTAGCCTATGGTATGATTGTTGTTCATCCTACGGACTAAAACCCTCCGGTTTATATAGACACCGGATAGGTTAGGGTTACACAGAGTCGGTTACAATGGTAGGAGATCTACATATCCGTATCGCCAAGCTTGTCTTCCACGCCAAGGAAAGTCCCATCCGGACACGGGACGAAGTCTTCAATCTTGTATGTTCATAGTCTTGGAGTCCGGCCGCGACGGTAGTCCGGCTATCCGGACACCCCCTAGTCCGAGACTCCCTCAGTAGCCCGTGAACCAGGCTTCAATGACGACCAGTCCGGCGCGCATATTTTCTTCGGCATTGCAAGGTGGGTTCCTCCTCCGAATACTTCATAGAAGGTTTTGAACACAAGGATAGTGTCCGGCTCTGCAAAACAAGTTCCACATAACACCATAGAAAGAATAATTTTTGCACAGATATGCTGACGTATTCCGCGGCGTGACATCACACCACGGCCAGGCCTTTATATGAATCATTTTTTGCTGTTCCACCTCAGCGTGTTTAGCGAGGCGGTTTCCTTGGCACGTCTTATCAAAGCATAGATCGTGCCCCCTTATTCCGGGATTCTCATCAATACGGACGTGGGTAACCCATCCGCGCCATTGATTACGGCGCTTGGGAAATAAGCGAGTTTTACCAGTTGGTGGGGGACGATAGCTTCGTCATTCATATAAGGGATAAGGATCCACCCTTTCACCCACGCCTTCTTCCTCCTTTGCTTATCCATTTCACAAGACTCGAGCTCCAAATACCAAGTCCGCACATCCCACCTCAACCTTCTCAAACCATGTCGAGCGGGAGGCAGGTGGATGGCCTCCTCCGTCATGGAGGGGCACATCACAAGACTCATGAGGCCGGATACCTGTCCCATGACATCACAAGACAAAGCTGCCCAACGCGGGGCAGCTCATTCCAACCCCCAGGCCCCATGAGAGGGTGGTGTTTCTCCCCCACTTCCTCCGCGAACTAGGTTTTCCACTTCACCCATTTGTCCGGGGTCTCATGTTCTACTACGGCCTGGACTTTCACGACCTGGCCCCGAATTTCATCCTCAACATCTCGGCGTTTATCGTCGTGTGTGAGGCCTTCCTCTGCATCCAGCCCCACTTCGGCTTATGGCTGAAGATCTTCAACGTTCGGCCGAAGGTAGTGGGCGGCCGTCAAGCGGAGTGCGGAGGCGCCATGGTTGGCAAGATGGCCAAGGTCCTATGGCTCGAGGGCGCCTTTGTGGAGACAATAAAGGGGTGGCAATCCGGGTGGTTCTACATCACCGAGCCACGCGACCCTGAATGGGTGGCGGCCCCAATTCAGATCTGGCTTCCCACACGGATCTCGTCATGGAAAGAGACGGGCCTGACGTGGGGGAATTCGAAGAGCTATCTGGACTCAGACATGCGTCCAAACCTGGTGGACAAGAATCTCGGGCTTGTCGACGTAATCGTGTGATGCTCATCCGCCGGATTCTCCCATGCCAACAACAGGCCTTCAATTTGTGGGAGTTCGATCCGCACAGATCGAACCTTGAGCCGCTCTTCGACACTACGCACGAAGATGCCTCGAAGGTGCTGTTCAAGGGCGCTGGTTCCCCAAAGATCCGCTAACAAAGATCGCGGATACAGCTCGCGGTGTCCAGCCGGCGAGGTAAGTTATTTTACCCTTTACGGGACTCTTTTTTATAGATTGACTCTATGCGGGATCTAAAACTCCCTAATCTTTGACAGACTGGTCAAGACGTCCGGACAGATTAACTGTCTGGCTCCTTTGCCGGAAGACCCGGAGGACGCCTTTCGATTGACGGGGCTCGTGGCTCCGCGCCCCATGTGGTGCCGGAGAAGAAGGCTAAGAAGGAGGCCACGGAACTCAAGGAGCTCCCGACGCCAGTCTTGTCAGATTCTGAAGCAGAATCTTCTCCTGAGGACGAGGAGGAAGAAGAAGAAGCTCCTCCCCCAGCGGGGGAGGAGAAGAAAAGGAAGGCCACCCCAACTTGGGAGGCCGGAGGGTCCAAGAAGGGAAGAACCCTTCCTCCGGATTTCTCCACCAACGTCGACGACGACGAGGAGGATTGGCCTACAAGGGCCAAGCCCCTGGCGAGATCGTAAGTGTCCGGATACCCATGGATTTTTATTATTGTAGAGTGTTCTCTAATGTGGAACAACCGTGCAGCCCGCCCAAGGGCGAGTTTGCCGATTCATCGGGCGGGTCCCTGGGCTCGTCGGAAATGGAGAGCGCTTCGCTTCCGACCGCCTCCTCCCCTCACGCTGCGGACGACGCCACGGCGGGGCCCCAAGGGGGGCTTGGTCAAGAGGAGGTAGCGCAGGAGGTGCCACAAGGAAACCTCCCGGACTCCAGGCGCACGGGGGGCAAGACCCCCAGGGGATCTAAGCCCGACCCTCGTCCGGACTCCATGTCGGAACCATCAGCGGTTCTGAAGTCCGGACAGCGGATTCTTCGCAAGAAGGGTAAGACGCCGGTGTCCTCCGTCCAACCGGAGGCACCGGATTAGCCATCGAGGCGCTCAACAGCGCCTCCATCGAGGAGGAGCACCGCACTGTTATGAGTGCGGTGATCCGGACAGTTCAGTCCGCCAAGAGCGGACTAACCGAAGCCTGTACCAGCCTTCTAACAGGCTTTGAGGTAAGTTTAGAATATGTAAAAATATTACCGCATAGACAGTAGCCCCTGATGCTTAGTTTGGTGTTCGGAAAGAAAAGCCAGACTAAGGATCTAAAAAGATATACGCAGGAGTCTAACATAAGTATGTCAATATGGGAATGCAGGCTGCGCTGCTGACCTCTCGCCAAGACCGATCATGGAGGTCAATGCATTGAAGCAGAACCTCGAAGCGGTCCGAGAACGAGCTCGGACAAGCCAAGAAGCAGCTCGAGGACAAAGAAGGTAAGTAATACCTTATGAAAGAAATACCTTATAGAAAAGGTTTTGGTTGCAAAAAATAACAGGAATAACTTGGGTACTACAGGGGCCACGAACAAGGTAGCGACCCTGAAGGAGGAGGTGTCCGTGGCCGAAAAGAAAGCGGCCGCGGAGCGCACCGAGCGAGAGAAGGGGGAGGCGCAGCTGGCCAAGTTACGACAAGAGCTCCAAGCTCTCGTGGAAAAACATGAGGGTTTGGAGCGTGACTCGAAGACTCGAGAGTTCGAGCTCGCCTCGGCTCTTGAAAGTGCCAAAGCTGCTAAGGCCGAGGCCAAAGAAGCCCTCCAAGAAATTGAGTTGTTGAAGAAGATAGCGGCGGGTAAGGCATTCTTTATGCAAAGCAAGTATGTGAAAGTGAATTACCTATTACTTACCCGGATTCGGAGCTCTCCAGGAGCATTCGCAGATTTGCCTCAGAGTGTGTCCGATGTCACCGCATTCTACCGCGCCAAGGAGGGAGCTCGACAGAAAAGGTGTTCTGGTCTCAAGATGTCTTTGAGGCCGAACATTCGGTGCCCCTGAGCGACCAGCTGAAGAAGCTGGTCGAGCTCCACAAGGTCGGCGAACAGGCCATGAAGGGCCTTATAGCGCGGATGTGGCCATTGGAGGCCATGCCCGGGAGCTACTTTGGCTTGGTGCAGCGGCTGGTGGATGCCTGTCCGCGGCTTGAAGTCATCAAGCGCCCCGTCTGCATTGAAGGTGTCAGTCGGGCCCTTGCCCGTGCTAAAGTGCACTAGGGCAAGCTGGATGCGGAGAGGCTTGTGACGGACGGGCCACCGAAGGGTCATGAGCATCGCACACCCGAAATGTACTATGAGGGCCTCCTGAAGGGTGCCCGCCGAATAGCGGATGAGTGCTCCAAAGATGTAATTTTTGAATAAACTCACTTTTGTTATCCTCAGACGCTGAAAACTTGTTCATTTGGCGCTTAAGCAACACTTATTAATTTAAAATATTACCTTCTGTGCGGCCGCTTATCAAATTTGAGAGATGGCAAGTCGTTATTTCAAATTTCATGCCACGAAAGTCGGGTGTTCGGGATAAACTTGTGCACTCTTGTTCCCATTCTTGGGTCCATCTAGGAGGCGCTCAACACAACGAACAAGGCAACCAGACTTATAATGCTTGAACACTCTCACTTAGCCATAGAATTCTATAATTTTAAATTTCGCGAAGCCCCTAGTATTCGGAAGACCGAGTTCGGGCGCTTATCCACGCCTTTGGCCGGACAATTCCGGTTCCTCGCTTCTAAGCGGCATAGGTCTTTAGGGACCCGAAAAACCTCTCGAACAGCGATCGGCTCTCGCCTCTATCATGACGGTCAGTTTTAGCTTTCTCCATCGAGGTGCTCGACCCAGCTCAACTGGGCACAATCACGTTGGTTCTCCCAAAGGCTACCTTAGCCGATATAGCGGAACGTAAGGTAACCAACACGGAGCCGGGCAAACCCAGCTATTGACCCAAGACATGATTCGAGCCAATTCATATAATGCTATAAGTTCGGGTGCCGCACTTGTGAAAGTGTTCGACTTATCACACCATAATTTTGGGATACTTAAGCCCCTGGTGTATTGGCTGTACCAAAGTGTACGGTTGCAACATGTCGTGAAATGAACATATGTATATATAAAGGAAGTAGAGCAATAATAAGCAAAAGCTATGTATTGTTTATTCAAAAAGGTACTGCAATGGGAGCAGAACGATACAAATAGTGCGATAAGCAAGGGATGGGACTATCTAACATGTCCCCCTCCAGGGGTAAGCTGCGGGATGGTATGTAAAACAGATATAATGCTCGTAATAGAGACCACCTGAACGCTTGACGTGGCTTACTGCTTCCCTGGCTGTTGCATCGTGAGTTCGGCGGTTCTACTGCCGGATAGGATTGATGAAAGACGGAGTCCTGAAAGTAAGAGAAAGGAAGAAAAAGGGAAAAAAAGAAAAATAATGACACAATCGGGAGCCCCTGGTGCGGTCGAGCCGCATTCTTGGCGTGCCATGGTCTTGCCCCTCCCCATATGCCCATGGTATCTCCAGAGCATAATTATGTACGCGTAATACTAGCTTCGCAATTTCGCGAGGGCGGGGTTGGGGCGGATTGCTACGCGTGCTTGAATCGTGCCAGCGGTCTTGTTGTAGGTTACCCGGCACGCCGACAAAGGTCCCGGACGCTTAGTGGCCGGACTCAAGAATTGCTGTGAGAGTCTGCTTTGTACCTCCACCGCGAGGGCCGTCGTGTGCTCCTCCGTTCGGAGGGAGCTTTCTGTGTTTCCATTGACCGTGATTACTCCTTGAGGGCCTGGTATCTTGAGCTTGAGGTATGCGTAGTGCGGCACCGCATTGAACTTTGCAAATGCGGTTCGTCCGAGCAGTGCATGATAGCCGCTGCAGAATGGGACGATGTCGAAGATTAACTCTTCACTTGGGAAGTTATCCGGGGATCCGAAGACCACTTCGAGTGTAATCGAGCCCGCATAACCGCCTCTACACCCGGTATGACGCCTTTAAAGGTCATTTTGTAGGTTTGATCCTTGAAGGGTCTATGCCCATTTTGCGCATCGTATCCTCGATAAAGCAGGTTCAGTTGCTGCCGCCGTCCATCGTGACTCGTTAGGTGAAATCCATCGATAATTGGGTCAAGAACCAATGCGGCAAAACCGCCGTGATGGATGCTAGTGGGTGGTCCTTCGATCGAAGGTGATCGGGCAGGAAGACCATGGGTTGAACTTCGGGGCGACTGGCTCCATCGCATATACGTCCCTTAGTGCACGCTTCCGCTCCCTTTTGGGTATATGGATTGCGTATATCATGTTCACCATCCGCACTTGCGTGGGAATACCCTTCCATCCTGTATTGTTCGGCGGCCGGGGCTCTTCCTCGTCATCGCTATGCAGCCCCTTGTCATTGAGTTCGGCACTTAACTTGCCTGCTTGCTTGAACACCCAACAGTCTGTTGGTGTGATTGGCTGGTTTCGGGGTGCCATGTATCTGGCACAAGCGATCGAGTATTCGGTCCAAGTTGGACGGGCCCTGGGTATTTCTTTTGAATGGCTTCTTCCGCTGACCGGGTTTAGAGCCTCTGAATCCTGCATTGACAGCCGTATCTTCAGTGTTATCGCTGTTAATGCGGCGCTTTTTCTTGTTGCGACGCGACCTGCCATTGCTGTCCTTGGTATCCGAACTATCAGGATGTTTGGCCAAGTTGTTGCTTCGAGCTAGCCAGCTGTCCTCTCCCGCACAAAAGCGGGTCATGAGTGTTGTGAGGGCTGCCATGGATTTTGGCTTTTCCTGTCCTAGGTGCCGGGCAAGCCACTCGTCACGGATGTTATGTTTGAAGGCTGCAAGGGCCTATGCATCCGGACAAATAACGATTTGATTTTTCTTTGTTAGGAACCGTGTCCGTAATTGTCCGCCGATTCTTCCGCTGCCGGATTATGTGGCTAAGGTCATCGGCGTCTGGTGGTCGCACATATGTGCCCCGGAAGTTATCAAGGAATGCGGCTTCCGTGTCCTCCCAACAACTAATTGATTCCGCCGCAGTGCTGTTGAGCCAATGCCGAGCTGGTCCTTTAAGCTTGAGTGGGAGGTATTTGATGGCATGTAGATCATCACCGCGGGCCATGTGGATATGGAGGAGAAAATCCTCGATCCGCACCGCAGGATCTGTGGTACCATCGTATGATTCGATGTTTACGGGCTTGAAGCCCTCGGGATTTGATGATCCATTACTTCATCCGTGAAGCATAGTGGGTGTCGGCGCCTCAGATTGGGCTATATCACGACGTAGCTCATATGAGCTTTGTTCATCGTGTTCGGCCCGCCGGTTTTGCTGTATCCGCGCGACGGTAATCATCCCGCTGCTGTCGGGCGCCCACGCCGATCCGTAGATCGATCTTGTATGTTTTGCCTTATCCTCCAATATATCTCGCAAGTCCGGGCGCGCTTTCCCATGCCTTGCTACTTTTTGAGCGGCGCCGGGTGTGGCTTGAGCGGAGGGCCGAGAGGCTTCTCTGTCGCTGCCACGGGGTGGCCGGTCTGCCATGTCGTCTTGTTGGTGACTTGGGTGCTTCCTCCTCTAGTCGAGGCAACGGCCCGCTTTGGGGTAGCTTTTGAGGGGCGCTCGAGTTCATACTCTTCGCCGCAAAGGACTTGATCCATCCGCTGCCTAGCAGGTCTTGATCAGCTCTAAGTCGTTGCTGCTTTTCTTGAGGCTGCTTGCCGTGGCTATAAGCCCGCGCTTGAAACACTCCTGTTTGGCGGGATCCTCGTGCACGACAAATTCGTCGTCGCCGAGGCTTACCTCATCTTCGGAGGGAGGCGATAATTATCGCCCTCGACCTCTTTTTTCTGCGCACTATCGTGCGGACTTGCTTCTCCCTCCTCCCGCGCCGAAGTCCTCGCCGAGGGGGTTCTCTTCGCATCGTCCGGGTGTTATTATCTCCGTGCCGGAATCACCGCTTTTATTGTGGCGGGATTTAGAGCGGCGCCACGACGCCGGCCCTTCGCCGCTTTCTTGAGGGGTCATCCTGCGTTGTTCCATCGCCGTTTCCCATCTTTTGGGATGTCCACCATGTATATGTCATATGACGAGGTGGCCTTCCAAAGGCCCTCAGACGCTGGTCTTGGTCGCCTCCGGCATCGTCGCCCATACCGTCGATGTCTTCGGAGTCGTAGTCTAGCATGTCGGTTAAATCATCAACAAAGGGCTACAAAGTGGGTGGTGGGTGGGCGTTGAATTTCTTCGTTGTCCGCATCTCAACCTTCCCGTCTGTAGTACGCCAGGGCTCTCCGGATAAAGAGAGAGACTTTAGTGAATTCAGGATGTTGCCAAAGGGCGAGTGCCGGAAAGATGTCCGCGGCAAAGGAACTCCATGACCGGCGCCAATCGGATTCGGACAAGGGGGCGCGGAGGGTACGGAGTCCGGAGAGGAGTCCGGCACCACAGAGTCGAGGTCTTCGCAGCGACAGGGATGGAGTTCGGCTCGATCTCCGTAGAGATTGTAGCCCCCGAGGCGGTGTCCAACCACTCGTCCTCGATCGGGGAATCCGGATCCGCATTAAGGGTCGGAGCGGATACTGGTGCGGCCTCCAGGGCACTGTTCGGCTGCAGAGCTAGATCATGCCCATCGAGACAGTGTGGCACGCTTGGCTGCGGCTCGAATCCGTCAAATATCAAGTCTCCGCGAATATCGGCCGTATAGTTCAAACTTCCAAATCTGACCTGATGGCTGCGTAGCTTTCGATCTGCTCCACATGGCGGCTTAATTGGCCCGCAGTAAAGCCGCCGAACACGAAGATCTGTCCGGGAGAAAAGTCTCACCTGGACCGCGTCGTTCTTGATGATCAAGGAGCCATCGGGCCTATCGGTGACGACACAGAGGAACTCTCAATGAAAGCACCAATGTCGGTGTCAAAACCGCGGATCTCGGGTAGGGGGTCCCGAACTGTGCGTCTAGGCGTATGGTAACAGGAGACAAGGGACACAATGTTTTACCCAGGTTCGTGCCCCTCGATGGAGGTAATACCCTACCCTGCTTGATTAATATTGATGATATGGGTAGTACAAGAGTAGATCTACCACGAGATCAAGGAGGCTAAACCCTAGAAGCTAGCCTATGGTATGATTGTTGTTCGTCCTACGGACTAAAACCCTCCGGTCTATATAGACAACGGATAGGTTAGGGTTACACAGAGTCGGTTACAATGGTAGGAGATCTACATATCCGTATCGCCAAGCTTGTCTTCCACGCCAAGGAAAGTCCCATCCGGACACGGGACGAAGTCTTCAATCTTGTATCTTCCTAGTCTTGGAGTCCGGCCGCGACGGTAGTCCGGCTATCCGGACACCCCCTAGTCCGGGACTCCCTCACTCGCGGTGATAGTGGAGTATCTAGGTGACATTAGAGTTGGTTGATGTGTATCATATGGTTTTATTTTAGTACGAACTCTTGGATAGATCGATCGAAAAGGGGTAACTTGGTGTTATTTTAGTACGAACTCTTGGATAGATTGATCGGAAAGGATAACTTTGAGGTGGTTTCGTAAAAACAAATAATTTCATCTTATGTTCTCTACTAGATAAGAACTTCCGAGTGATTCTTCATCGCACATTGACACTACAAAAAAAGACACTTCCGTGATGATACGTGTTTGTCACAGTAGGTCACATTTTTTGTCATGCATGTACATCCATGACGATTTTATGACAGAATCAAGATAGTCATACTTGTGCTAGCATATAAGTGTTCCATGACATTACCAAAAATATCATCACAGAAGTGTCCACTTCCATGACGATAAATCCCGCGTCATAGAAGTGCTTTCGTCAAGGGTGACCGACACGTGGCATCCACCGTAACGGCTCGTCGTTACGCTATTGGGTCCGGTTTTGGATCCGATAACCCGTTAACAGCCCCAACCAATGGGGATTTTCCACGTGTAAAATCATCATTGGCTGGAGGAAACACGTGTCAGCTCACCGTTGGGACAGATGTCATCCACACATTGGACCGAAGGCACCTATGATACATAGACACGTGGCACGGCCCAACAAAGGCCCATTCCTGTGAAAAGTCTGGCCTGTTTGACTTGGTCAAAAGGTGGCGGGCCGGCCCACGGAAAGCCTGTTAACGACATGTTCACATATAGCCTATTTACAGCCCGCTAACCCAGGGCCTGTTACGACCTATCCAAATTAGGCCTAGTAGCGTTATCTGGGCCGTCCAATATGATTCTAGCCCGTTTTAACTTCCGGCCCATGTATAGCCCATGAATTCTTTCAGCCCATATGAGGCCCTTTGTAACTCTTGGGCCATTAATGACCCGTGGTGAAACTGGCCCGGAATGAACAGTGTATCACTTTATACCCATTAACGGTCCGTTATTCCATTTGGCCATTTCCAGCCCATGTTATCTTTCGGCCTTCTCAAGGCCCATTTATTCTTGGGCTCATTTCCAGCATTCATTTACTTATGGCCCGTTACTGTCATTTTCTGCTTTTGGGCCAAATTTAGCCAGTGGTTACAGTCGACCCGTTTGTGGCCCGTTAATACATTGGGCCTTTTTCATAGCATCAACAAATACGGCCGATTAACGACGAGCCGTTATGGTCGGCCCATGAACGGACGATTCCAAATCTAGCCCGTTTACGACCATAATGCGGTTATTATTGGCCCATGTTTGGCCAATCGATCATACGGCCCGTAGAAGGCCCATTGATTATATGGCCTATAGAAGGCACATTGTGTCTACTGCCTGTAGAAGGCCCATTGTTTCTACGCCACGTAGAAGGCCCATTGTTTCTATGCCCCGTAGAAGGCCCATTGTTTCTATGGCCCGTAGAAGGCCCATTGTTTCTACGGCCCGTAGGAGGCCCATGGTAACTGCAGTAAATACAGCCCATGGTTATTGTGGCCCAGTTTTAAAAAATAGGTTATTGCGGCCACTAGCAAACCGCGGAAAAAGAAATGCACTGACTACAAGAAAACAAATAAACAAGACAACAAGGAAATACATAAGCAAGCAACTTACGCTAGGCTATCACGGCTATTACACATGTTACATCCACTGGGCATCAAAGTTTGCCACCAGTGCAAATATAGGGAACCAACAAGGAAATAAATAAGCAAGCAACTTACGCTAGGCTATCACGGCTATTACACATATTACATCCACTGGGCATCAAAGTTCGCCACCAGTGCAAATATAGGGAACAAAGCAAAGCATATCATATACATGGTTGTCAAAGTTGGCGACCAAAGGCAAATAAACGCCAAGAAAACAAGTCCGTAACTGAAACCACTTGAAGAGCTCAAGAAACAATATCCTGGGTACCCATAATGCAGGCAAGATGCTTAGCAAGCTTATTAACTTTTTGTTTGGCGCTTAAATCCTCCAAAGACTTGTCGCCGCACTTAAAGTATGCATCTGAATTCTGCAGGACTTCCTCACCCTTCGCTTCCTCGTCAGATAACATCTCGATCGATGTCTTTCAACTTGAAGTTGAGACTCAAGAAGCCGAACTGATTCAGCAGCGAAGTTCAAGAGCTAGTGCCAAAGTAGTAGCCAAGAATCCTAACACTACATCAAGAAAGGACTTTGGGGTTGTCTCAGTGTCTTCAATATAGTTTTTATTAACTTTCTTGGAGACCAATCGGGATGTCTCACTATCTTGAACCTTATATGCATTACTTCCTTTACCATTGCATAACGAATTACTCTTCTCCAATATTTTATCCGCGTTCTAAAAGAGAAACAAACAAACACATCACAGGTTTACAATGTAGTATATGAAACTCATTTTGGTAAACCAGTTCAGTAGTAAGGTGGACAGGATAACAACATGAAACAAACATATATCTATGTAGTATGGTCACTGTATGGTCTATATCATTCTAGTTTACGTTGCCAAATCAAGATATACAATTCGAATCATATCTATTTAAGACAAAGCAGCATAGACAAAATATAAGTGTGGGAAACTACACAACAATAACAACACTTGTAATGTGCATGGCATGAGAACATAACTGTTTACTCAATTGAAATTGAAATCAACATAGAGCAAGTTACAACAGCAAACACGTTAAATTAACAGGTTTAAAACATACCTGTTGCGCCATTGGAGTTTCAATTGCATCCTTCAAATTTGAAATTAGTTGGTATGAGTAAATACAGTGATGCAAGAGAAAAGTAGTATGAACCATAGCTACGGAACCTGACCTGAGAACAATTCTTCTTCTGCTTTAAGCGTTGACTTGGGGTTTGGACTGGTGGTCCTCATGCTTTGGGCACTGCAATTGCCTTACTAACTGCTCGTGTTTGGGTGCTCTTTGGTGAAGACGGTGATGTGTCAACTGGAACTGGGTTACTATCTGCTGGGGATGGGGTTAGAAGGGGTGTAACTGGTTCTCTGTCCAACTAGGTAGGGGTACAATTTGCGTGAGTCTGGGTTATGTGTGGTGGGGCTGGTTCTTGGGCAAGTACAACCGTGGTTCTATCTCCATCGACAGGTAGCACGATCTTTTCTGAAGACTGTGTTTTTACTCCCACAGATACTGCCATCACCCCCTCCAATTGAAATGGCTGATAAACAAGAAAAGTAATTGAATGTACAAACATTGTAAGATAGACAGGTGCAATGGATAGTAGGGAAGAAAACAGGGCATGAAATAATTCACATTTATGTTGTCTAACCAAACAGAATAGCAGGACATAATTTCACATATATGATGGCTAATTAAACATGATAGCATGACACAACTTCACATGTATAATGGCTAACTAAACAGGATAGAATGACATACTTCAAAATATGATGACTATGTAAATAGGATGACATGATATAACTATACGATGTGTCTATTAAAGTGGTTGGCATGCCATAAATCACAAACATGTCGTTGATGGAAACATGATATAATTCACGGATAGAATGACATAATTCAAAATATGATGACTATGTAAATAGGATGAGATTAGATAACTATATTATGTCTTTAGAAAATGTGTTGGCATGCCATAATTCAGATACATGATGTCTATGTAAACATCATGGCATGATATAATTCAAATATATGATTTATATACTAAGCAAGTGAGCAGAGGGCAATCGCATATATGATGTGTCAACTAAGGAGATGGCATTCAATATTGTGTATAGGATGTAAAAACTAAGCATTGCAATACAGCATATGCATGATATGATTAATATAACCCTGCCAAGTTTGAGCATACACCTCAGGGGGATAGTAGGACTGGTCATCTGCCTCTGAATCCTCCTCTGAAGAGCTATCTGTAACCAGCAAGATATCTGCTTCAAAGCAGTAGCATTGTCTGCTCTGAAGACCTTGTTTTCACTCCAGATTTCTCCATCACCAATTCAAATGGCTGATGCACAGGAAGAGCAGTTGAATATACAAACATTGTCGACAAATGCAACGAGAAATAAAAAAGGACGACATGATATAATTCACATATATGACGCTTGGCTAAACAGCATGGCATTGCATAATTCACATATATAATGCCTTGCAACAATATAGCATTGCATCATTCACATATATAATGTCATGCAACAAGATGGCATTGCATAATTCACATATATGGTAATTAGACACTAAACAAGTGGCATTCACACAAAGCATGTCTAAACTAAGAGAATGAAATAGCAATGCAAGATACCACGCGCACGATATGAGCAACATAACCCTGCAAGGTTATAGCATGCACCTCGGGGGGGGGGGGGGGGAATAGGACTGGTCATCTGTATCTGAAACCACCTCTGAGGAGCTATCCATAACCAGCAAGACATGCGCTTCGTTAGATAGCATTGTCTGCTCTGAAGACCTTGCTTCCACTCCAGATTTTTCCATGACCGTGCCAAATGGCTGATGCACAGGAAGAGTAATTGAATGTACTAAAATTGTTGACAATAACACGTAACAAAAAAATGACGGCATGCTATAATTCACATATAAGATGACCGGCTAACCAGGGTGGCATTGCAAAATTCACATATATGATGCCTGGCTAAACAAGATGGCATTTTATGATTCACATATATGATAAAGAAACTAAACAGATGGCATTGGCACAAAGCATGTCTAAACTAAGAATATGACATATTTGATGTATACAGTAAGCAATGCAAGGCACCATATGCATGATATTACCAACATCAACATGCCAAGTTAGAGCGAAGACCGCAGGGAGTAAATAGGAGTGGTCTTCTCCTTCTGAATCCCCCTCAGAACAATTATCTTCCTCTTGATTACGATACGAAATGGGTGGATGGGTGCTGCCTTTGCACCCAGAGCGACATCTGCATGAAATTTTATTGCCACGCAAGGCTCGTCTCTTTTGCTCTACATGTTCAGTTCCATTGTGTACAATAACTGAAATGCATAGGAATAAAGCATAGTGAGATTATGTAAGGAGTGCATGCACAAATCCAGAGTGATGGTAGAAAACTGTGGATAGACCCAAAACCAATGATAGCAGGAAGATAATAGCTTTAGTTAAAAAATATAGATAATGGCTCCTTTAATGTTTGTTTGCACCCAACATGAAACTCATAGTAGACACCCGAGATTAACCAGATAGTACTGATTGCTGCCCCAATATGTACCCCACGACCATTTAAAAACTGAAGTTTCAACATTAGTTTGGACCTGACTTGGAGTCTAATAGGTGAACACGACGATAAAGTAGCATGTCATCATATTAAGCGTTGCATAACGTAAGCAGACACGGAAGAGTGCGACGTCTCTTGCGGACCCGTGTAGTCCTCAAGGTCATCTGCTCAGTTGATGATGGTAATGCAGTTGTCGTGGCTGCCGGCGGTGGGGAAGAAGATCTGAGGCGGAGAAAGACAGTCTGGAGAGCGGATCCCTGCTGTGGTGAACCCTTCCATCGTTGGAGCAGCTGAGCTGGGGTGGAATATAGCGCAACAGGAGCAGGACAAACCACACATGGTTTTCTTTGACACATATCTGTAACAGAAGTAATTGTGTAAGGGCTTGTTTGAATTTGAGGATTCTAACAATGTAGGGATAGGAAATAGACAGGAATAGGATAGGAATGCACGTGCAAAATAGAGAATTTAAAAACACATGATTTCTGCCAATCTGGATATTTGATTCACAAGAATTGGAAGATCACGGGATGCAAAGAAGCATGGTGAGATTAAGTCAAACCACAAGAAAATGTACGGTTATAATGCTATTATGCTACTATCTATTAGTCTTGTGCTTCATGAATAGGAATTTGAAAAGGAGGATAGGTGGAAATTAAAATTCCTAAGATTTTTCTTTCAAGGAGACACTAAAGGAACAAATCCTACAGTTTTCATTTGCTCCATTCCTTTGAACCAAATGCATGAATAGTAGTACCATAGGAAACTTTCCAATTCCTATGTTTTTCCTTCACTTTTCCTTTCAAGCACTGGCGATTCTAGTAGGCAGGCTTGAGCAAGGAAAAGCCTACACTCAAAAAATGTTTTTGTGCTACTTATACTACTTTGGACCCAGGCCACTGCCCTACTAGCTCAACTCCCAGGCCCATCGACAAATGCACAGCTCAAACGCGCAGAGATAAATAGTGATGACGTTCAAGAGAGTCCATCACGGATAGCTAAGTTGCCTGGTACCTCACTGCTTGTCATATAGTAGGAGAAACTAATTGTATTTCACATTACTACGTGTGCTCAGTGGACAATATATATAACATGTAGAGTAAAAAAGAGATGCAACAAGTGTACAATCTCTTTGGCGAAGCCATGTCGATCTCAGCGTGATTGGGTTGGTCGGTGAGGATGCGCCGTCTGACTTGGCTGTTGGAGGAGGGGAAGAAGATCTTAGGCATCTTGAGATGGAGCCCGGGGTACTGCTCCGCTGTGATGGAGGGTTTCGTTGTTGGAGCAGCTCCGGTGAGTTGTACGACACCGAGGCTGAAGCAGGACATGAGAGACAAGGTTAACTTGAGTGGAATTCTAATAGCATCTCCAATAGATGACGTAAAATACATAACCACAAAGTGCTAGATGTAAAATACATCAGCCGCTCATCTCTGAACTTAACTGTCGAAACTGAATTTAACTGTCGAAACTGAACTTAACTGTCGAAACTGAATTTTGCTGTCGAAACTGAATTTTACTGTCGAAACTGAACGCACTAGCTAGTAGCAGAAAAGCAGCAGCAGCAACAGCGCGTGTGAGGGAGTCCTGGATTAAGGGGTCCTCGGGCGTCCGGGCTATGTGACATGGGCCGGACTAATGGGCCACGAAGATACAAGACAGAAGACTTCCTCCCATGTCCGGATGGGACTCTCCTTTGCGTGGATGGCATGCTTGGCGTTCGGATATGAAGATTCATTTCTCTGTAAACCGACTCTATACAACCCTAGGCCCCTCCGGTGTCTATAAAACCGGAGTGTTTAGTCCGTAGAGACAATCATAATCATAATCATACAGGCTAGACATCTAGGGTTTAGCCATTACGATCTCGAGGTAGATCAACTCTTGTAAACCCCTTATTCATCCAAGATAATCAAGAAGGAAGTAGGGTATTACCTCCATCAACAGGGCCCGAACCTGGGTAAACATTGTGTCCCTATCTCCTATTACCCTTGATCCTTAGACGCGTAGTTCGGGAGCCCCTACCCGGGATCTGCCGGTTTTGATACCGACATTGGTGCTTTGATTGAGAGTTCCGCTGTGTCATTGTCAGAAGGATCGATGGCTTCATCAGTCATCTACAACAAGGCTTCCCTGTGGGAGGTCTTTTTCCCCGGCCAGATCTTTGTGTTCGGCGGCTTCGCACTGCGGGCCAACTCGCTTGGCCATCTAGAGCAGATCGACAGCTACGCCCCAGGTCACCAGATTAGTTTTGGAAATCTGGATTATGTCGCTGATATCCGGGAGACTTGATCTTCCAAGGGTTCGTGACCCCAGCCTCCGCTCTGGCCTTATATCCGGAGCGCATCGCCAAGTCCAAAGACGGGATTCTTGAGCCCGCTGGACCCTCGGTGTCTATTAAGCCTAGTACGAGAGAACCAGAGGAAGTAGTGTCACCGGCAATCATCATGAAGCCAAACTCTTCTCCGAACACTGGCTTCGAGCCCTCGGGGTAAGCATCGTGTGAGCTTGGTGAGGGAGTCCTGGACTAAGGGGTCCTCGGGCGTCCGGCCTATTAGCCATGGGCCGGACTGATGGGCTGTGAAGATACGAAGACCGAAGACTCCACCCGTGTACGGATGGGACTCTCCTTGGTGTGGAAGGCAAGCTTGGCGATCAAATATGTAGATTCCCTTCTCTGTAACCGACTTTGTGTAACCCTAGATCCCTCCGGTGTCTATATAAACCGGAGGGTTAGGTCTATAGGACCGAATACTCATTACCATATTCATACAGGCTAGACTTCTAGGGTTTAGCCATTACGATCTCGTGATAGATCAACTCTTGTAACACTCATATTCATCAAGATCAATCAAGCAGGAAGTAGGGTATTACCTCCATAGAGAGGGCCCGAACCTGGGTAAACATTGTGTCCCCCGTCTCCTGTTACCATCAATTCTAGACGCACAGTTCGAGAACCCCTACCTGAGATCCGCCGGTTTTAACACTGACATTGGTGCTTTCATTGAGAGTTCCACTGTGCCGTCGTCAAGAGGTTTGATGGCCCCTTCGATCATCTACAACGATGCTGTCCAAGGAGAAACCTTCCTCCCCGGACAGATCTTCGTATTCGGAAGCTTCGCACTGCGGGCCAACTCGCTTGGCCACCTGGAGCAGATCGAAAGCTACGCCCCTGGCCATCAGGCCAGATTCGGGAGCTTGAACTACGTCGCGGACATCCGTGGAGACTTGATCTTCGACGGATTCGAGACCGTGGCAGATGCTCCCTGTCACCTCGATGAACATGACTTAAATCTGTCATGGGACCACATCCAGGAGATAGCTCATGTAACTACTCTGGTCTTAGATCCGGAGAAAATCGCGCCATCCGAGGACGGGAGGCTCAACTCCGCCACGGAGGCCGTAGATTCCGCGGCGTTGGAGCCGCACACAGACTTAGCCTCATGTGATATCCGTGTCACCGGAACTCTGAACTCGTTTCCGGCTATAAGTTCCAAACCATGTATGTCCACGGACATCGAGCTTGACCAGTTATCGGTCTTCGAATTCAGCGCCACAGACATCTTCCAGCACTCACTGACAAATCTGTCTGTGGTGGGTGACTCTCAGCTGAATTATATCTGGTTCGAACTGGAAGCTGATGACGGAGAATTTCATTTCCCACCCACCACCCACTTCATAGCCACTGTCGAGGACTTAACCGACATGCTCGATTACGGCTCCGAAGACATCGAAGGTATGGACGGCGATGCAGATGAGGAGCAAGGCCAAAACCAGCCATTTACCCGACACTGGACAACCACTTCTTCGTATGATGTGTACATGGTGGATACACCTAAAGCAAACAGCAAAGAGGATCCCGTTAAGGATAAACATCCTGAGAAACAGCCCAATTGCGGGCGCTCGCAGCGCCGCTCTAAGTTGCATCGTTCAAAAGATAGTAACACTGGCACCGGAAAAGATAATACTCTGGACGATGCCGAAAACAATGAAGACCTTGTTGGAATAACTTCCGAACCGGAGGAACAAGGAAACGGGCAATTTAGCCCTAACGAACAGGCCACAAACTACGACTCGGAGGACGATAATTATCTTCTGCTCTCCGAGGATGAGGTGAGCCTCGGCAACAAGGAGTTCATCGTGCCTGAGGAACCTCTCGAGCAGGAGCACTTCAAGCTTCAGCTAATAGCCACTGCAAAGAGCCTGAAAAAGAAGCAGCAGCAGCTTCAAGCTGACCAAGATCTGCTCAATGACAGATGGACCGATGTCCTGGCAGCCAAAGAACACGGCCTCAATCACCTAGTCAAGAGTTACTTGAAGCGCAAATTTCTACCTTAGCTCAACGAGGAGGCACAATGCGGCCGGCCACCATGTAGTCGGGACAATGCAGCGGACCGACCACCACGCGGCCGGGATAAAGCGGCAGCTCAAGCCGAACTGCAGTCCGCCCCACCGTAACGTAAACATAGAGAAAAGACAGCTCGGGGTTCTACTCACAACCTTCGACAGGACCCGGATAATGGAATAGGACATACCAGATCGATCTACGGCTCGCAGGGGCGTGCTTTGACACGCGATGACGGCCACCTAGCTGGACGTGACAAACCCAGTCACACCCGGACCGAAAACCGCAGACAGACTCCATCTGAGCTACGTCGCAACGTGGCCCAATATAGAGGGGCCACACACCCACTCTGCTTCACTGATGAAGTAATGGAGCACGAATTCCCAGAAGGGTTTAAACCCGTGAATATCGAATCATACGATGGAACAACCGATCCCGCTGTGTGGATAGAGGATTTTCTTCTCCACATCCATATGGCCCGCGGTGATGACCTCCATGCTGTCAAATACCTACCATTAAAACTCAAAGGACCAGCTCGGTACTGGTTAAACAGTCTGGAAGAAAATTCTATTGGCAGCTGGGAGGACTTGGAAAATGCCTTTCGTGACAATTTCCAAGGCACATATGTCCAACCACCAGACGCCGACGACTTAAGTCATATTGTCCAGTAGCCCAGAGAGTCATCCAAGGAGCTCTGGACTAGGTTCTTAGTTAAAAAGAACCAGATTGTTGACTGCCCGGACGCGGAAGCCCTAGCGGCCTTCAAACACAACGTCCGGGACGAATGGCTCACCCGCCTCCTCGGTCAAGAAAAACAAAAATCCATGCCAGCCCTTACTGCTCTGATGACCCGCTTTTGTGCGGGAGAAGACTGCTGGCTCGCTCGTAGAAGCAGCTGTGGCAGCAACCCGGGTACTTCCAAAGTCCGAGACGGCAATGGCAAGCCGCAACACAGCAGACGCAAACATAATGAAAAAAATGCACGACACAGCGGTCAACGCTAGGTTCAGCGGTCCCCAATCCGGTCAGCGGAAGAAGCCATTTAAGGCAAACAGAGATGAACCATCCATTTTAGACAAGATACTGGATCGGCCCTGCCAGAATCACGGCCACCCCGATAAGCCAGCTAATCACACCAACAGAAGCTGTTGGGTCTTCAAGCAGGCCGGCAAGCTTAACACCGAACACAAGGGGAAGAGGCCGCCCGGTGATAGCAACGATGAGGGGACTCGACAACCACATACTAGGGGTCAGAAGCAATTTCCCCCCAAAGAAAAAATAGTGAACATGGTATTCACGACACATAACTCTATAAGGGAGCAGGAGGAGCACTCTCTCAGGACTAGGGATCATACTATGGCAACCTCAGCCGAATTGCAAAGCGGTCTTATTAAACCTCACACCCTGTCAGCCATTAAGCCACTAGTCTCCATTCAATAGGATCGACCAAATTTGGAGCGGGACTAGCAGATCGGCTTCTGCCGTCCACCTCATATACCTACGAAATCTGTACCGCGCATACATAACTATGCACTTAAGATACCTCGGGCATCGGCGGAAGCACAATACGGATGAGCCCGCAAGTTCTCCCATAACCTCTATCTTTTATCTAACTACTCTTTCTTTTTTTATTATTCCTTACCTCAGGTGGCTCAAAGGATGGCCATTCATCGGACTCCATCAGGGTTCGGGCTCGCACATTTATCGAAGGGCCATTCCCGTTAAAGGAGCCCCCTAACCGAGGACAGGCAACGCAGACGTGCGACAGGAGGTCCAAAATAACTTTTTGTAGACAACACTCTATGTTTTGAGCCTATAAGATGTCTTTTCCTCAGCCTCCGACACCGGCATGTCAAATAGCCGGGCTCGTGGCATTTTTATAAACATAACGAATGGCATATCACTCAGGTCCCAGTTAACATAATTGGTATCCAGCATTCGCTTCTTCCTAAAGAACTGAATTTTGCTCCTTTGATTGTTTCACACACCTCGGCATAACTTGCCAGGGGCTTGGGATAAGAACAAATGAGTTGCCGATAAAGTCAGAACAGCTCTACAGCATACTTCGGTGTCGCGAGTTTGGCCTTATATGCATCAGCTCCGAATCATGTCTTGGGTCAATAGTTGGGTTGCCCGGCTCCTGTGCTTGCTACCTTACGTTCCGCTCTATCGGCTAAGGTAGTAAAGGGAGAACTACTGCGATTGTGCTTTCGGTTCATCTGGTCAAGCACCTCAGTAGAGAAAGCCGAAAACTGACTATCATGACGCGGCGAGGGCTGGCCAACCACTCGATGACTTACCGGGATCCATCGCGATTCCCTCCATACTATACGAAGGACCTTTTTCTTCAGGTCACATATGCAATGCACCATATTTGGAATAAGCCACGTGCATACCAGGGGCTATATCGTAGACCCACCATAAAACTCCTATGGCTAAGTGAAGGTGTTAACGCCCTATAGTCCGATTGCCTAGTTCGCCGCATTGACACCTCCTTAATGGACCAAGACGTTGGGTTAAGAGTGATCAAATGATTTTCCGAACACCCCCGTATTTTTTACGAGGGGGCTGAAGCCGACGACTAGAAATCTTTCAGATTGTACAAAAACGGCCGCACAGGAGGAATAAAAGTTTTCAGGCGAAACTAGAAACAAAACTAGCCTCATCATAATATTGTCTTTCACAACTCCCATACAATTCACTCGAATATTACATCTTTCAAGCATTGACCCTCTATTGAGTGGGCACCTTCTAAGACATCCTCGAAATAGTGCTCTGGCGCGTGATCATCCTTGCCTTTGGGTGGATTCTTCGCTGCAACATCGACTGCCTTCATATTCGCTCAGTATGTCTTGACATGGGCAAATGCCATCCGTGCACCTTCAATGCACATTGACCGCTTCACAGCATCGATACGCGACACCGCGTCAGCAAGTCATAGCACCAAGCCAAAATAACTATCCGGTACTGGCTCGGTTGGCCACAGCCGGACCACGACGTCCTTCATGGCGGCACCGGACAACCTGTGAAGCTCAGCCCATTGGGTCATCTATTCGTTTAGCAAAGGTGGGCGCTTCGACGCACTGAATTGCGACCAGAAAATCTTCTCTGTTGCATATCTTTCTTGCGCTTGGTAAAACCGTGCCGCATCAGCAGCACTCCTCGGCAAGTCCAATAACGCGTCTGGAGAACTCCACACTTGGTTAAGCGGGGCATAATTCGGATCGCCGAACTTAGTTTGCAATAAGAAGGGCTTACCAACCGCGATCTCCCCAGCTTGTCGGATCTCCTCTCGGGCCGCTCTAGACTCGGACCGCACTTCTTTTGCCTCTCGTAAGGCCTTATCAAGATCAACCGCTTTTTCTTTGTTATCCTTCTCGAGGAATTCGCAGCGGCTAGCGGCACCTTCCAGTTCACGCATCATCTTGGACATTTTCTCCTCGTCTTGACGTCGAGCAGCCTGTTCGGACTTCAATTCGGCTGATGCCTTTCCGGCAGCAGCATTACTGACCCGGGCCTGTTCCTTGGCCCACAATAGCTCCACCCGAAGAATTTCCACAGCGGTAGCACCATCTGCAGTTATGCATATGCCAGCATACACTCCTTCACGTCCCGCTTATATCATAAGCACGTGCATATAATGAACCCCCCAAATACATACCTTGTGACTCATCAAGACGCCTGTTAATAAGCGTGATGTCGTCACCTGCCATATCAAGCTTCCTTTCAAGCTCAGTGACTTCTGTAGTCCGTGCGGTCACCGAGGGGGAAACTACATGTGTTCCAACTTAATCACGTTATTCCCTGAGCATGTCTCTTTTTGATCCTCTGATCGCCTCCCTTGGGAAGCCAATCCGAGTCTCAGGGGCTACTACCTATATACAGTTGCATTTTGCGAATAAAACACAGTTGAAAATATTACATCACAAACCTCGAAGCCTCTTAACAGGCTCGTGAAGGCTTCATGCAATCCGCTCTTCGCGGATAGAACCCTCTCAACAACCATACCCATCAAGGTACGGTGCTCCTCTGAGACGGACGCTTGTCACAGCATGTTCTTCAATACGTCCGGTGCTTCTGGATCTTCAGAAGTCACCGTGGGAACACGGCCTCCCCTTGAAGGAACCCGTTCGCTCTTCTCTACGATCATCTCCGGCTGTAAACTCGACAATCCGGGGGCTTCGTCGTTGGCCCCCGAACCCTGGGCGACTGGGGCATCACCTCTGGGTGATACCTTCTTCATCCCCCGCACTGCTTGCCGATCGAGAGAGACACTCCGGGACGATACTTCACAGCCGTCCGCCTTATTGAGCAGGGAAGTTGATGGAGGCGTTTCTCTCTCCATCATCTCCGGAAGAAGGACCCTCGAGGAGGAAGATTGTTGAAGAGGACGGTATGCCGGACTACAAAATATATATTTCCAATGTTACCTTGGTAGCGGGAAAGGAATGAGATATGTTTAGGAACTCCCTTGTTCAACTTACGGCTTGGCCAGGGGCTCATCCTCACTATGGAACTATGCGACAACGTTGTTTTCCAAGCCTGAGCCGCCCGACGATGGCATCTTGCCTTGCTTGGGAGCCTTTTCCTCCTGATATTTGGAGGCGGCCCTTTCCTTACCTTGGGGAGAAGATAACTTGACTTCTCCCTCACTTTTGTCTTCGAGCGATGGAATTCTGATTCCCTCGGGCGCCGTACCTAGTATACCTTCAGGGTGGAAGCCACTTCGTGTCTCCCCACTCTCCGCTTTGTCCTCCTCTACAGGCATCTGGAATGGTGCCGGGGCCAGCATCCGTATTAGTACGGAATCTGCTGAGTGTTCAAGGAGGGGGGCCGAACACCTGATTCGCTCCGCTTTCCTTATCTAGCCCTAGGAAAAGGCGGTTTTGCTTTGTAACATATTGCAGCATACCCAACTACAAAGTATTCGGGAGATAAGCACTTACCGGGGTGTCCGGATGGTTGCAGTCGAGGCCGATGTCCTCGGTGGTGTCCGGCCACTGTTTCCGTTTCCTGAAGAACAGCTTCCAGATTCCTTCGTGCGTCATGCCGAAGAAGTGCTGAAGCGTTCGTCGTCCTTCCGGATTAAACTCCCACATACAGAGAGGCCGTCACTGGCATGACAGTATCCGGCGACCTAACATTACTTGGACCATGTTGATGAGACCGATGTCCTTCTCAAGGAGGCTTCAGATGCGGCTCTGCAGAGCCCGCACTTCGTCAATTGATCACCAGTCTAGCCCCTTATTAATCCACGACGCACGCTGAGTCAGAGGGCTAGATCGAAACGCAGGCGTGGTGGCCCACTTGGAACCACGGGGCTCGATGATTTAGAACCACTCCCGCTGCCATAAATTTGAAGATCCTGTAAAGGATCCTTTAAGCCAAGGAGCATCAGTAAGCTTGCTCACTATGGCACCACCACACTCCGCCTGTCTCCCCTCGATCACCTGCGGCTCACATTGAAGGTCTTGAGCCATAAGCCAAAGTGTGGAGGGATTCGAAGGAAGGCCTCGCACGTGACGATAAATGCCGATATGAGCAGGAAGGAGTTCAAGGCTAGATCGTGGAAATATAGCCCGTAATAGAACATGAGCCCACGAACAAAGGGGTCAAGAGCAAACCCTAAACCTTGGAGGAAGTGGGAGATAAACATGACCCTCTCGCCGGATCTAGGGGTGGGAATAACTTGCCCTTCAGTAGGGAGTCGGTGGAGGATTTCCGCGGTTAGATATCTTGCAGCTCGGAGCTTCGCGATATCCTCTGTGACAGAAGAGGCCACCCACCAACCTTGAAGGCTCGAACCAGACATGATCGAGGTTCGTGATAGTTGGAACTCGGGTGTTGGAGCTCGAGGTGAGAAAGGCTGAAGAAGGAGCAAGCACGGAGGAGAAGTGCAGATCTGTACCCCTCTATAAAGGCAGTGAATATCAAAACGCCTCCTCTCAGGCCTTAAAGCTTGCATATTTCCCAAGGAATCATACCAAACAGATGGTTGGGTTACCCACGTCTGTGTTGATAATGTCGGCGTTCTGGGAACGGGGGTCCCCATACCTGCCTGCCTGCGGCCCATAGCGTGGCTAGGCAGCAGGCCGTACAGCACATCTTCATCAACTAGGCATCCAAGACCCTCGCGAGGGTCCAAGCCTCACGAGGCAGACGACGCAAGACTTCCTCTGGAGAGGCCTAACCAGGGAGGCTCACAAGGAGCAGAGATATCAAGGCGGGGCAAACCTCGCGAGGCACTCATGACGTAAGCCATGACGAACGGCGCCAGGCGGGCGCCTGTGCGCACAACGTCCCCATTTCCTCTTTGGTGCTAATGAGGTAAGCGCAGACGAAGAGTACCGAGGCATCAGGCAAAGGTTGCCTTATTGGTGCAACAAGACCAAGACCAGGAGGACGGCAAGGCGGAGGTCATCGTGGAGCCCAAGACGGCGTCACCCCAGTGCCTTTTCGAAGGCAAAGACCGCTTTTGTCAGGATAGCTTGTACTGGGTGTCCCCCTTCAAATTTGCCTGCCGTTGTTGGCTCCCTTCCCTCTCAACATTTGGGAAGAGGACCAGGGTCTATATAAAGTAGAGCTAGCCACCACAGGGGAGGGGATCGAGCAATTGATTGGCTCCTCGCACCACAAGTTCATACACACAAGAACGCCTCAACCTCAGGAGGCTGTTCTTCCCTTGTACTGTTATCATCAGCCCAAGAGGCAATCCACCACCACCACACTGGAGTAGGGTATTACACCACAACGGTGACCCGAACCAGTATAAACCCCGTGTCTCTTTCTCTGTTGTGACTTCGTCGAGTTCGTCCGCAAGATCTTAGTGAGTTAGAGCATAGATCGGTAGGAGGGAAAGACTTCGCGCGCACCCTAGTGTTTGAACCTTAAGGGTTTGCCAGAACCCCACATCCGACATTTGGCGCGCCAGGTAGGGGTGCACGGAGCTTCTTCTCCGCCAACCAGCTCCTCGACGTTCATCAGCTGCGATGTTAGGCGACCCAAGGACCGGCTCCGACCGCTGGGCAGCCTGGCCGGCCCGAACGACGCGCCTTCCCACAGAGATCCCGACCTCGCACCCCAAGCGGCACGGGTGCCACCAGGCTCCGCTGGGCGCAGACAGCGCGGTCAAGCGTCATCCACCCTCACCCCGTGGCAAGTACGGGCGGCGGCGAGAGCGGCGAGCCACGCCACAGCAACGGCGCCATACTTGCGGCGGGAGCAAGCGAACATGCGGGCGGCACTTACGGTGGCAAGAGAGCTGCTGCGATGCAGGCTGATGGAGAGCGGCCGGGACACGCTACTCGAGCGAGTCGCTGAGCTGCTGGACGCGGCGGCGTCGGGAGCACCACCCTTCTGCCATCGACTCCCTCCCCAGGCCACTGCAGGGCCGCGCGGCGAGCATCACCACGTCTGCGCACCACCAACTACGCACGGGGGCTTCGTCAACATCAGCACGGCCGGCGGCGCCGGGGGCTCCAATCCCCCCATGCGGCCCTTGATGAGCGCAAGTACAAGCGTCACCCCCACGGTTACGGCCGGGTGCCGTACCGTCCTCCCCAGGACGCTGTCATGGGCGGAGCAACATGGAGCGTGTGGCACCATGGCGAGGTGTTCGGGGTGACGGCCCCGGATGCCTACGTGCCCCGCATGATGGACCAAGAATACGCACTAGAGGACGACATCAGCTCGTTCGTTGGAGAAGATTGGCGAGAAGGGGCGCTAGGAGCGGAAGCTTTCCAGGAGCCAACGGAGAACCACAACGATCGCGCCAATAGCGGCAATTACCGGGTACCACTAGTCACTCAAGAACAGGTTTACGCTAACCATGGGCTACAGATGAACCGGGTTGCCGCGTCGGTCGACGACCCAGGCGCGGCGACACCCGCTCCGGCAAGGGAGACACGATGGGGGCCACCGAGAGGGAGCCAACAGCAAGGCCCCTCCCCGCGGCGTGCGACGACTAACGACACCCGGAGGTAGGCCCTCTGCCGGGGAGGCCTCACCAACCCTTCCCCCGACAGAGGACCTGTGGTCGCCGAGGGAAACGCTGGCGTCCTCTTTCCCTCCTCTGTTTCGTCCTGGTCTCCGGTCGTCTCAGAGGAGGTCGAGAGCGGTGCAAGACGGGGCCCTCGTCTGGCGATATGAATCAAGGCCGGTACCTGTGAAGAAGGCCCGGTGCCTGTGAAGCTCGCCGCCCGTGACACTCTCACGTAATAATGAGTTGGGGCTGTACATGCCCCGGGGTCTCAGGGGTGCCGGCCTTAGGCCCTGGGGCTCCCCCCCACGCCTAGTGGCAGCACTTAGCTCCACGCTGGTGAGAAGACTTGAAGACCAGAAGACTAGACTAGGTGCCGGACGCGGCCTTTTCCTTTGGATCTTTCCTTCTGTAGCTTTGCTTTTTGGATCTGGATTTGAGTTGAAGCTGAGTTTTTATCGATGCACACGGGGGGAGCCTTTTCTCGCTTGAGCAATTCCTTGCCTTTTGGATTTCGTTTTGTTTGGTACTCATGTCCGTCACCTTTCCCTCACGAGCTCCTTGCGAGTAGGACTGCACGAAGCACGCGCGCCCCGAGCGCATGCTGCAACTATTGCCCACTCCACGTGGGCCCCGTCCGGCAGGGCGGCGAGCTCTGCAAGGTTCTCAGAAACTCGGCACGTCACAACCTAGCTCAAGGCTGGTGCTGACTAAGGTAAACCAAGGCAGAAAACTGGCATCAGGATTCACAAGTTCACGAGGACACAAACTCACACCGCATGAAAAAATAAAAACTGCGATTTGTTTACATGAGGGGCTCCCCCTCTCAAAATGCTCTGACAAGTTTCCAAAGGCCACGCCCGAGTTTGTGCGTAGGAAGAAATGACAGGAGAACAAGGGATCAGCTGGAGATGTCGCTCGTTGTGTCACTTGCAGATGCGTCGCTCGTTTTGTCGTCGTCTTCATCGGCCTCATCCCCGTCATTGGCGACGCCCCCGTTGCCATCATCGACCACACCACATTCGTCTGTGACGACCACCACCGCATCATCATCCTAAGCGAAGGCCATGACAAACGCGTCCACACGGTCCTCGACCCAGCGCGCCAGGTCGCCCCGGACAGCCATGGGTACGGGGGCGATGCCGGCGTGAAAGTCGAAGTTGGGGTCGGCATTCAGGATATGGCTGAAGACGCGCGAGAAATCGCGCTCAAGCAAGCCACGCCCCCTTTCCTCCATAAGCTGGCGAGCTTGGGCAGGTCAAGCCTCCAAGCGCGTCACCACCTCGGTGAAGAAGGTCAGGTGGCTGGCGTAATCGTTTGAGTGAGGAGTCGGCGCCTCCACATCGCAAATGTGGCCCATGGCAATATTAGCCCTGTTTTGAAGGTCCTGAAGCATAGGGGCGTGCTCGTGCTCCAGCGTTCAGTGTTGGAGCACCTCCTCCGTGTTCTGCCTCGCGACGGCCTCTGCGTCATCAACTCGTCCCCGACGGGAGCGCAGCTCGGCGCGGGCGGAGGCCAAGTCCGCCTGCGCCGTGACCAGGGCCGTGGCCGTGGCTTCCGCGCGCCTTTTAGCCTCGTCCAACCTGGGCCTAAGGGCAGCGGCCCTGCCCTCATCCTCCGCGCCCGCGAGCTTCAGCTTCAGGTTGTACCTGCCTGTCACATCCCTGGTTCTGGCCCGCTCTGGGTTAGCTAGTCTTGTGTTGCATCATGTTTAAATTCCTCTTAAACCTGAAATGGGGAGAAACAAACCCCAAGACTTCGAAAATACCAGGTTCAACTGAAAAACATTTCAATGAACCTGTAATGCCCTTCACAAAAGTTCATCATTTTTGAATTGGTCTAGAACCTGTCCCAAAAATGGTGCACATTTTCCTAGGCCATTCTGGATTTTGAATTAAATCATTACTTATTTGCATTTGGGCATTTAAATAATATAAAATATTTTAAATGCTCAAATAATCGCAAACTGAAATGTTTACTGTAGGATATATTTCCAACAGTGGTCATGAGCAGTTGCATGATTTTTGGGATTGATTTAGTATTTTTAGAAAGCCAGAAAGATTACAGAGTAATAGAAAAACTTAAAGAAAAGAGAGAGAGAGAGAAAGGAGCCTACCATGCCCACTTACCTGTAGCCGGCCCAGCTTGACCAGCCCAGCCCACCTACCTCGCTGCTCGTCGTCTTCCTCTGCCAGTAGGCAGAGGCGAAGTCGCACGCGCGCACGCAGAGTCCTCAACCTCCTGCTTCGCCGTGGCTGCCTCCTCAGCCTTCGAACCGCGCCACGGAGACGCCCAACACCTTCCCTCTCACCCCCATCTCTGTGGTACCTCTCTCCCTCTCTAGCCCTGCTCCACGCGACCATCGACAACCCCACCGGCCACCGCTGCCGCTCGCGTGGCCATCGCCATCCCCTCGCCCCCTTGCCATGTCCAACTGAACCGCGTGAACGCCGCGCCCCTCCAAGAAGAAGATCGGGACCGCGGAAGCTCTACGTCATCGGCATCAAGATCGTCCCTGCCGCCTCTGGTCGAAGCTCGCTGGCGTCGATCCATCGTCTCCGGAGCGCTTCTGTGCACACCGAGCTTCTCCTCGTCATCGTCGTGAGGCTCTCTCCCATCTCCCCTCTGTCCCCTGCTCAAACTCATGCCGTAGCCGTTGTTCCACCGCAACCGAAGCTCACCGCCGCCGTGGCTCCTCGCCGTCGTGGCCAGGGCACCCAAAGCTTGCGTCCAAGCACATGGTTGTAATCCTACTGGTCCGTAGTTGCCGCCCCGCTGCTTAACTTGCTCCGCCTCATGATCTAGCCACAGCTGCCGCACACACCGAACTCCGGCGGCCGCCCAAGTGCTCGCCGTCGATGAACCAGGCCACCCCGCGACCTTCTAACCCATGGGGACAGGCATACCTGAATCACATCGAGCATGTCGGTCAGCAGCGTGTGAATCCGGGCTGTAGCACTGGGCTAACAGGACTCCGGGAACCCGGGCTGTAGCAGGCTAGGCAGGACTCGGATGTCACCGCGTGACATTTCCCCGAAGGGACAGACACAGGAACGAAGTGAAACACATGCCGGCCAGTCAAGTGTTCCGGAGCAGTAGTGCTGGGCTAGCAGGACTCCGGTGAACTGGGCTGTAGCGGACTACTATGGCTCATGGAAGCACTAGACTACATTTCCCCATAAGAGAGGCTGCCAAGGATAAACAACTAGATTGTCGGATCCCACACATACCAAGCATTTCAAACACACACACAATATGCTCGATATGTGTAAATACAACATGGCATCACAACATAACTCTACGACTCAATTATTTATTCATTAGGCTCTGAGGAGCCAAGATATTACAAACATGGGTCTCATGGCCCAACATTCAGAGCATACAAGTCAAAGCACATGCGGAAGCTTAACATGTTGAGAAGCCTGACTATCCACCAGACCCTGCCGAGGGCACAAGATCGTAGCTGAGGTAACAAGCTAAACGTCGAAGTCCACACGGAACTACTAGTGAGACTGAAGTCTCTGCAAAAACATAGAATAAGAAAACGTGAGTACAAATGTACTCAAAGAAGAGTTACATCGAGCTAACTACATATGCATCATTATCAACAAAGGGGTGGTGGGGTTTAACTGCAGCAAGCCAGCTTTGACTCGGTGGCTATCCCGAACTATGACCGCAAGTAACTCTTTTGAGGTGGCACACGAGTCCACATATTCACCATATCAATACACCACTATGGACCCGCTCCGTCTCCCTACGATAACGCTATCCATAGCACTCACGCTTATCTTGCGCATTTTAGAGTATCCACTTTCACTTGTCTATGAACTGTACAGGCAACCCAGAAGTCCTTTTCCGCGGACACGGCTATTCAATAGATCATTTATAACCCCGCAGGGTGTACTTTTTCACACACGCCTCGCCACTTACCACCATGTACATGTCGTGGTATCTCGACAACCTTCAAGTCAAGCTCGGCGAGGGAGTCGGCCACGACCTGACTAACCACACAAGTCTCTAGTCCAGTGTATCGCCTATTCGGGTTCCATCCGCAAGGAGATCCGTCTGGGGTGTCGCTCACGGCCCCAAACGATGTGAGCAGGGTTCCCGAGACACCAAACGGGCGCCCGGTACACCGTGCCACGGTGTATCTACTGCAACATAGCCCACCCCTTGGGTCAGCGCTACGCACGGCCCCCAACACATATCCTACAAACACCAGAAACTAGTTGCAACTCCTGGACAGAGATCGAGGCGATTAATAAGCCAAGAGGGATCGAGTTACCGGAACCCAATGTGTGGTAGTAACTGTTTCATGGATCACAAACACAGAACTCAGTTCCCGAGGACGGCTGCAATGAGACAACCCACCATGTACTCCTACATGGCCTCTCACCTCTACCTTTACCAAATCATGTTCACACACTTAGCTCTCAACAAGAGGGACATGTTCACACACCTCCGATTCATCCCCCGATGAATAAGACCTGACTCAACTCTAAGCAGTAGCGTGCATGACAAACAAGCATGAATAAGTAGGCACAGCAGGCTCAAACAACTCCTACTAATGCTAGTGGGTTTCATCTATTTACCGTGGAATGACAGTCATGCAGAGGATAAAGGGGTTCAGCTACCGCAGCAAGTAACAGATGAATCGTTGTTGTCCTAATGCAGTAAAAGAGAGCAGGAGCGAGAGAGTGGGATTGTATCGGAATGAACAAGGGGGTTTTGCTTGCCTGACGGGGTGGTAGTGGGATACTGCCCTTCAGTTGGATACTCGTGAATATCCTCGGAGGCAGAACCTACCACAAAGAACACATCGGAACCAATCACCACATGGCAATATGCAACAATATGATGCATGCAATGACATGGCAAAATGTGTGTGATAGGTCTAATGCAACTTGGGACAGAAAGGTTTGAGTCCACTTGAACCAAGGATTCAAATGATCACCCAAAATAATAGGTGATATAAGTGCATTAGCTTGTTTCACCTAAACATCAAGGTTAAAGTGTTCTGACATGCATGAAACTAGTACAGATGGAAAGATTGGATTTTTCTGATCATTTTTCATATATAAATTATTTCATTTGGAGTTACGGTTGATTTTCTATGATTTTTAGAAGTTTTGGCTAATTTCTGGAATTTCCTGTATAAGAATAAAACCGGAAAAGGGCATTATCACGTCGACCGACATCATCATGATGTCAGCAGGTCAACGGGCACGGACCGGGTCAAACTGAACAGTGGGTCCCGCATGTCAGTAGTTATTTAAACTAACTAAATTTAGTTAGTGTTAACCTAAGTTAATTAGCAGAACGGGCCCCACTTGTCATAGACTCAGGGGGGAAGTCAACCTGGCCCCACCCAGTCAAAGTCAACGGGGTCAAACCCGCCGGCGTTTAGCCGCCAGCGAGGCCAGACGCGGCGGTGGGAGTGCATTAGCGCGTTCCGGCGACCAAATGAGCGGTGGAGGGCATCTACGCGTAGTCGGGATCGAAGCCGCAGCTACAGTGGCGGTGGTGGAGCTCGGGGTGGCCGGGAACGTCGCCGGCAATGACCTTGGCGGTCGCCGGAGTCGGGTGAGGTCGAACCCGAGGCTACGGGGCACGGCGAGGCGCATGGGGGTGTGCGTTGGGCTCCGGCGAGTGCGGTGAAGATGGTGACGTGCTCGGGATCAAGCCCAAGTGGCTGTGGCCACGACGGCGACGTGCGGTGGCGGCGGCGAGCTTCGGCCGTGGTGGAAGACGGAGCTAGGAGACGGAAATGGAGGGTGCGAACATAGGGGGAGAATCAGGAGCTCACGGCGAGTGTAGAGGTGGCCTCAGCGTGCTCGGGGAAGTCCTGGCGGCGCCGAATCGACCGGAGACGGGCTCGGGTGCCCGAGGTTGAAGACGGCGTTTGGCGGCGTTTGGAGTCACGTGAGTCAAAAGGGAGGCGTAGGCGACGGTGGCGGAGCTCCTAGGCATGTCGGAGAGGCGAGGGGGAGGCATTGGCCGCGGTGGTGCTTGTCGGCGGCGACGGTGGCGCTCGGTTAGGTGGGGATGAGCGAGGAAGAGAGCAGGGGAAGAGTGAGAGGGGTCGGGTGGATCCATACGGCTCCAGGGGGGTCGCGTGGCATCTCCAGAGCGTCGAGGGGGAAAGCGGCAAGCAGGAGGTGGCAGGCGGCGGCACAAGGCGTCGGGCATGCGCCCATCCTTTCCGCAAGGAGGAAGACGACAGAGGAGGCCGATGGGCTGGGCGCCAGTGGGCTGACCACCGGGCCATGACAGTAAGCCAGTAAGTCCCTTTTCTATTTTTCTTCTGCTTTCTATTTTTCTCACATCGCTTTTGGCTTTAGTAATACTAAAGCATTTTGTAAAATGCTGCAATAATTTGTGGACACTCTATGGATTATTCCAGTGGCCCACATTCAAATTCAGCATTATTTGAGCATTTAAATTATTTATAGAGTTTAAATGCCCAAATTGAAATATGATATGATTTAATTCAAAAATCCATGAATGACCTTGAAACATGTGCATCGTTTTTGTCAGAGGTTTTAACCTTTTCTAAAAATGATGAACATTTTTAAAGGCATTTTGGGTTTATTGAAAAGACTTATGGTTGACCCTATTTGATTTAATTTTGGTGCTAGGGTTTGTCATCCCCATTTCAAGTTTTCTGGAAAAGTAAACATGATGCAACACTCTAATGCAAGCACTAAGCATTACCAGAACTGGGGATGTGACAACTCACCCCCACTAAACAAGAATCTCGTCCCGAGATTCAAGACGTGAGGTAAGAAGATAGAGGGGACACGGAACTGACACAGTCTTCATGATCCATTGCATTTCTCGAAGATGTTGATTCATTGCTTCAAATTGATCTTGACGTCTTGCTTTGAGAACTACACCCAACAGGACACCGAGTGTAAAGTAAAAACTCCAGAAGGACCGATCTTCTCGAAGATCGAACAACTCAGGATCACTCATCGAGTGAGACATTGAAACACATCCAGAGGAATGGAAGAACAAGCGACGGGGTTTTATTTGGTGGGCAACAATTCCACGCTTGGAAAGATGGTGGATGGTGTCAAGGTGGCGAGGAAATAATTTCCATGATCCCGTAACGGGGCACCTTAAAAAAGGTGACTCGTTGAACTGTTCCCTTAAGTTGCAAAAGAATTACTTTTGATCCATAGATCATTGAAACCCTTAATACCAGCTTAAGGAAATTTACAATTGATCGTTTGAAAGAGCTCGAAGAAATGGCATACTCGGACTAGGATGGATGATGTGGATTACCTTGTTGAAGACAACGCAAGGGATGATTTGCTTATCATCGGAGGTGGAGGGGACCCATAGTATGTCCACTTTTGAAGATGATATTGGACAACAACTACCGAGAAGGGCATCCCATGGGGGATTGGCACAATGGCGATGCAAGCTAGGAACAAGATGCAACTGTTGGGAATGTTCTAACCATCATATCTGCCTGAGATTCAGATCCGATTGGTAATAGGATACTTCAGACTCAGCATGTCTGAAAAGAAAGTTTGCAACACAATTCGACGAGATGGCATTGCGAGATTCTCGGGGGATGAACTAAGATAGCAAGCTCCAAAACATGAGCTGGTTCTGCTAAACACATGTGAACACGTTGTCCCAAACAAGCATGACCACATGGTAGTCTTACAACAAAACACTACTGAGTTCAGGTGGGGAACCATCATCTAGGGTAACGAAGTCCTTGCATAAGGTATACTCTTAAGAAGGAGCTTCTTCTCCTTGACCAAATCAATCAGTGGCTTGGTGTGCTACGGAATACATATGGGATGGAGGTAATTAATCTACCTAACCATATTATACTTTGCACATGTGTGACTAATTTGGGATGACTCCAGGGGAAACAAAACAAACCTTTCTCAAATTCATGGCGGCAACTTACACCTAATGCACGTGAACTTGGAGAAAGTCACTTCTTCCATCCAAGCATAAGCTTCATGAACGGAACACGAAAGCATTGCTTACAAAGTTTCCAACACTAGGTTGATGTTCAGCAAGAATCATGGAGGAGACAAAATGCTGCTGATGGGCTCAACAGCAACTCAGCGGAATTTCCATATCACTGGACTTCCACCATCATGTGAACACGGTCATAGCATTGGTCAGACCAAAAGATGTAGTGGTGTATGCTCGAGGGATCAACCACGAGTGAGGCAACATTACGAACATCGTTGGTTTTGATTTGACTTGACGATAGCCCATACTCAAGTCAAAGTATTGTTAAGATGGTAGGTCCATTAATTGATCACAAGGACCAATCGATGAAGAAATCATCTTTCTACAACAAACACAAAACACAAGATATCCCTTTGGAAATGAACTAAGTTAGACAAGCTTTTATCTTCCAACTCTCCAAGTTGTTGTTTAGGTTAACCAACTAGCTCAGGGTATCCAACACAGATTCTTAGAAAGGGTGGTTTACAAGAAAACCAACTTGATCACGAACTCAACATAGCGGTCAGGTGACAACCTAGTGATACTTCCGAGAAGATATTCAGAATATCACGAACCACCATATATTACTAAGCTCGAGAACAATCTTGCTTTTCAGGGCAAGACAATACGATCAAAGAGCAAGGGATTGACACAATCCTAACTCATTGATCGAAGGGTGCACCGGAAATAAGGACTAGGTAGCACGATCAATCTTAGGATGATGATTTAATAACAAACACGCTAAGAATGAGAATACTGTCCATTAACTACCAAGCAAGGGGGTTGCTAGGCGTATCGATTTCACACACCACAATTCACTTGTCGGCATTCCGGTTACAACAACACGGGACCGAGGAATGAATAATGATGGTGAGAAGTATCACTGCGTCAAGAATTCATAAGAGGTGGTGCAATTCTCATGACACTCTTGACGTAAAGATGGTAACACTCCAAAGTAGAACAGAGCAAAAGTTGGATTGGTATTTTGATTTGCGAAGTACAACTACTTTGACCAAATCCTAGAAATGGACAAGGTATTGGAGTTTGTTTCTCCTAGTCATTCTGAACTAGAATGGCTTGACGGACCACAAGAATGATAGGCACCGATGAACGAATGCACGCATACTCCTGACTATCAATTGATAGACGAAGGTCAGAAAACAACTAAAAAGAGCAACTCAAAGGAACATATAATTTTCTGAGTTGTGGATGCATGGATTAGTATGTCGAGCGAAGCTCAACATTTCTTCCGGATAACCCATGCGGAAAGGGTAGAACTGGCAGATTCACAATTATGGATGGAGAACTCCTCAAGAGTACTCTGATTGTGATCCTTCGGTTCAGCGAGGAGCTTCTGCCATAAGCGGTTCATAGTATTTGGAAGAAGGAAACACCACGGACCTCCAGGACTAATGCAAAGATTACTAGTATCCTAAAGGTACGATCAACACTATCAACACGAGGTAAGTAGGTTGAATCTTGGGTCAAGAACCCAGGAGTAGAATACCTACTAACTAAATTGCATCACGGGATGCTTTCGAGAATGATGGCCAGAATCATCAAACTAGGAATATAAAGCATGGCTAGATTACTAGATGATACTCTAGACACCTAGGGTCATAAAAAATAGCTCCAACATATACGTCGAGGCAATGGAATACCTCAACTCAACAATTAGTGTGGTTAATCTGGCCCAAAGGGACATCAAAATGAGAGGAAGGGATTTTGCAAATGCTTCAGATTGTTTTAGAAACCTGGGATGACTCGGACAGTATAACGACTGTAAATGCTCAAAATGATTTGAGACATCCTGCAAAAATGGAGGCATAACCACTCAGAAGCACAATATCAAGGTTCCGAGACCAACTATGAACACACGGAAGTAGTAGAAACTGAACTAGGGCTTAAAACCAACAATCTTAAAAGTCTATGGATTAGTAAAACGTCATCCTGATAGATAGATGAGAAGCCTAGTTCTTAATCCCCGTAGAAGAGAAGAGGTTGACTCGCATCGTAAGGCCATGAGGTATAAGGAGTAAAAAGAGCCTTACGTTCCTTCCACAATCAATTCCCTTACATAACTAAAGCATTTCTAGACACAACTTCGACCGGTTTGGCTTGGTAATCCCACAGCAATGACTCGATACCAAAGCAGTCAGGACCCCGATTCCAAGTCACATCGACCTAGCCGGTAACACCTCATATCACTTTGTGGCCTCACGCACGGTATTCCCACGGGTGTCGCCTTACCATGGCCCGGGACCGTTTGCGCCTTTTGGCTCACATATATGATAGTGTCGCTAGCATCCATATGACAGAGAACCCGGGCCGACATGGCTAGTCGCGAACCCAAAGCGGCACTAACCCATGGGGACAGGCATACATGAATCACATCGAGCATGTCGGTCAAGAGCGCAGAATCCGGGTTGTAGCACTGGGCTAACAGGACTCGGGAACCCGGCTGTAGCAGGCTAGGTAGGACTCCGATGTCACCGTGACATTCCCAAGGGACGGACACAGAACGAAGTGAAACACATGTCGGCAGTCAAGTGTTCCGAGCAAGAGTGTCAAGAAGGTGACTCCGGTGAACCGGGCTATAGCGGACTACTGTGGCTCACGGAAGCACTAGACTACATTTCCCCATAAGAGAGGCTTCCAAGGATAAACAACTAGATTGTCGGATCCCACACATACCAAGCATTTCAAACACACACACAATATGCTCGATATGTGTAAATACAACATGGCATCACAACATAACTCTACGGCTCAAGTATTTATTCATTAGGCTCCGAGGAGCCAAGATATTACAAACATGGGTCTCATGACCCAACATTCAGAGCATAAAAGTCAAAGCACATGCGGAATTTTAACATGTCCGAAAGTACGTACATCTACAAAGGAAAAAGGCCGAGAAGCCCGACTATCCACCGAGATCTGCCGAGGGCACAAGATCGTAGCTGAGGTAACAAGCTAAATGTCGAAGTCCACGCGGAACTACTAGTGAGACTGAAGTCTCTCTGCAAAAACATAAAATAGGCAAACGTGAGTACAAATGTACTCAGCAAGAGTTACATCAGAGCTAACTACATATGCATCATTATCAACAAAGGGGTGGTGGGGTTTAACTGCATCAAGCCAGCTTTGACTCGGTGGCTATCCTGAACTATTACTGCAAGTAACTCTTTTGAGGTGGCGCACACGAGTCCACATATTCACCATATCAATACACCACTATGGACCCGCTCCCGTCTCCCTACGAGAACGCCATCCATAGCACTCACGCTTATCTTGCGCATTTTAGAGTATCCACTTTCACTTGTCTATGAACTGTACAGCAACCCGTAAGTCCTTTTCCACGGACACGGCTATTCGAATAGATCATTTATAACCCCTCAGGGGTGTACTTCTTCACACACGCTCTCGCCACTTACCACCATGTACACGCCGTGTATCTCGGCAACCTTCAAGCGGAAGTTGGCGAGGGAGTCGGCCACGACCTGACTAACCACACAAGTCTCTAGTCCAGGTTTATCACCTATTCGGGTTCCATCCGCAAGGAGATTCGGCCGGGGTGTCGCTCACGGCCCCAAACGATGTGAGCAGGGTTCCCGAGACACCAAATGGGCTCCCGGTACACCGTGCCATGGTGTATCTACCGCAACTTAGCCCACCCCTAGGGTCAGCACTATGCACGGCCCCCAACACATATCCTACAAACACCAGAAACTAGTTGCAACTCCTGGACAGAGAAATCGAGGCGATTAATAAGCCGAGAGGGGTCGAGTTACCAGAACCCAATGTGTGGTAGTAACTGTTTCATGGATCACAAACACAGAACTCAGTTCCTGAGGACGGCTGCAATGAGACAACCCACCATGTACTCCTACATGGCCTCTCACCGCTACCTTTACCAAATCGTGTTCACACACTTAACTCTCAATAGTAGGACATGTTCACACACCTCCGATTCATCCCCGATGTATCAGACCTGACTCAACTCTAAGCAGTAGCAGGCATGACAAACAAGCATGAATGAGTAGGCACAGCAGGGCTCAAGCAACTCCTACTCATGCTAGTGGGTTTCATCTATTTACTGTGGAATGACAGGTCATGCAGAGGATAAAGGGGTTCAGCTACCGCAGCAAGTAACAGATGAATCGTTGTTGTCCTAATGCAGTAAAAAGAGCAGGAGTGAGAGAGTGGGATTGTATCGCAATGAACAAGGGGGTTTTGCTTGCCTGACGGGGTAGTAGTGGGATACTGCCCTTCAGTTGGATACTCGTGAATATCCTCGGAGGCAGAACCTACCACAAAGAACACATCGTAACCAATCACCACATGGCAATATGCAACAATATGATGCATGCAATGACATGGCAAAATGTGTGTGATTGGTCTAATGCAACTTTGGACAGAAATGTTTGAGTCCATTTGAACCAAGGATTCAAATGATCACCCAAAATAATAGGTGATATAAGTGCATTAGCTTGTTTCACCTAAACAGCAAGGTTAAAGTGTTCTGACATGCGTCAAACTAGTACAGATGGAAAGATTGGATTTTTCTGATCATTTTTCATATATAAATTATTTCATTTGGAGTTACGGTTGATTTTCTATGATTTTTAGAAGTTTTGGCTAATTTACGGAATTTTCAGATAAGAATAAATCCGTAAAAGGGCATTATCGTCGACCGACATCATCATGATGTCAGTAGGTCAACGGGGCATGGACCGGGTCAAACTGACCAGTGGGTCCCGCATGTCAGTAGTTATTTAAACTAACTAAATTTAGTTAGTATTAACCTAAGTTAATTAGCAGAACGGGCCCCACTTGTAATAGACTCAGGGGGAAGTCAACCTGGCCCCACCCAGTCAAAGTTAACGGGGTCAAACCCGCCGGCGTTTAGCCGCCGGCGAGGCTAGAAACGGCGGTGGGAGTGCATTAGCGCGTTCCGGCGACCAAATGAGCGGTGGAGGGCATCTACGCGTAGCTGGGATCAGGTCTCAGCGTTTGGTGGCGGTGGTGGAGCTCGGGGTGGCCGGGAACGTCGCCGGCGATTACCTTGGCGGTCGCCGGAGTCGGGCGAGGTCGAACCCGAGGATACGGGGCACGGCGAGGCGCATGGGGGTGTGCGTTGGGCTCCGGCGAGTGCGGTGAAGATGGTGACGTGCTCGGGATCCAGCCCAAGTGGTTGTGGCCACGACGGTGATGTGCGGTGGCGGCAGCGAACTTCGGCCGTGGTGGAAGACGGAGCTAGGAGACGGAAATGGAGGGGGCGAACACAGGGGGAGAATCAGGAGCTCACAGCGAGTGCAGAGGTGGCCTCAGCGTGCTCGGGGAAGTCCTGGCGGCGCCGAATCGACCGGAGACGGGCTCGGGTGCCCGAGGTTGAAGACAAAGGCAAAGACGGTGTTCGGCGGCGTTTGGAGTCGCGTGAGTCAACAGGGAGGCGTAGGCGACGGTGGCGGAGCTCCTAGGCATGTCGGAGAGGCGAGGGGGAGGCAGTGGCCGCGGTGGTGCTTGTCGGCGGCGACGGTGGCGCTTTGTTAGGTGGGGATGAGCGAGGGAGAGAGTAGGGGAAGAGTGAGAGGGGTCGGGTGGATCCATACGGCTCCAGGGGGGTCGTGTGGCATCTCCAGAGCGCCGAGGGGGAAAGCGGCAAGCTGGAGGTGGCCGGGCGGCGGCGGCTGCCGGGCACGCTACTGGCCCTTCCGCAAGGAGGAAGACGACAGGAGGAGGCCAAGGCTGGGCTGCCGTGGGGCTGACCACTGGCCATGACAGATAAGCAGTAAGTCCCTTTTCTATTTTTCTTCTGTTTTCTATTTTTCTGCTACTGTTTTGGCTTTAGTTAAAATACTAAAGCATTTTGTAAAATGCTGCAATAATTTGTGGTCACTCTATGGATTATTCCAGTGGCCCACATTCAAATTCAGCATTATTTGAGCATTTAAATATTTATAGAGTTTAAATGCCCAAATTCAAATATGATATGATTTAATTCAAAAATCCATGAATGACCTTGAAACATGTGCATCATTTTTGTCAGATGTTTTAACCTTTTCTAAAAATGATGAACATTTTAAAGGCATTTTGGGTTTATTTAAAAGACTTATGGTTGACCCTATTTGATTTAATTTTGGTGCTAGGGTTTGTCATCCCCATTTCAAGTTTTCTGGAAAAGTAAACATGATGCAACACTCTAATGCAAGCACTAAGCATTACCAGAACTGGGGATGTGACATCCCCGTAAGTTAGTGCCACTTTGGGTTCACGACTAGTCATGTCGCCCCGGGTTCTCTGTCATATGGATGCTAGCGGCACTATCATATACGTGAGCCAAAATGCGCAAATGGTCCCGGGCCCACTACTAGGAAAAGGGCTATAAATAGGATTGACACTAATGGCACACCATGGAAGCGGTGCGCCACTACTATATACTAATGGCGCACCGGTTTGTGATGCGCCATTAGTGTGGAATACACTAATGGCGCACCAGACAAATGGTGCGCCACTAGTGATAATTTTTTTTCATTTTTACATACATACTAATGGCGCACTCTTAGACTGGTGCGCCATTACTAGTTCTAACTAGTAATGGCGTACCAGTCTAGGAGTGCGCCATTACTGTATTTTTTTTATTTTTTGCAAAACTACTAAAGGCACTTGATCTCGATCCCCCTCCCTCACGATAGCAATCCCCCTCGCCAGATCCCCCTCGCCGCCGAGCACCCCCCCGCACCCTCCCCGCTCCACCGCCGACGACCCTCAAGACCTCCCCGCTCCACCGCCACGACGAACCACCGCACCTTCCCCCGCTCCACCGCCGCTGACGACCCACCGCACCTCCCCTCGCTCCACCGCCGCCGCCGACACCCCGCAACCTCCCCCGGCCTGCTCCACCGCCGTCGCCGACACCTGCACCCTCCCCCACCTTTTGAAGATATTTTTAAATAAGAAATTTGATGATATTTTCAAATAAGAAATTTGATGATATCTTCAAATAACAAATTTGATGATATTTTCAATTAAAAATAAAAAAACAAATTTGATGATATTTAAAAAAAATTGACGAGGTAGACTATCGCTTTCTGACCGAAGAGTGCATCTCCTACTGCACGAATTATCTAGGCATCGAGAACCCCGTTGGTCTGCCCGTCAGCAGCACCTCGGCAGGCTCGCTGGATAGGGTCACCGTGAGGGTCGCCATGAAATGCATGTCGACTTCGAGGGTCGACTTCACGACTTTGAAAGAGCAAACCTAGTCGCGCTACAACACATAGACGTGGTCGATCCTTGGGTGGTAGAGCACAAAACCTTTATTGAGATGACGTACAATGACCGAGGCCAATAGAGGACGGACGGAGATATAATCAAAGAGGACAGACATGGTTGATCTCGATTCCCCCTCCATCTCGATCTCGATCCCCCTCCATCTCGATCCCACCCGCACCCTCCCCCGCTAGCTCCACCGCCGACGACCCACCGCAACCCTCCCCGCCTCCACCGCCGACGAGCACCCGCCTCAAGCACCTCCCGCTCCACCGCCAACGGGCACCCCAACACCTCCCCGCTCCACCGGCCGCTAATGATATTTTCAAGTAACAAATTTGAACATATTTTTAAAAATTATTACTGTTTTTGTAAAAAATATTACTGTTATGATTTAAACAAGTTTGAACATATTTAAACACAAATAAATATCAAACAGCATTTAAAATGCAAAAAAATTATGCGAGCCTCGAATCGAACCTGTGACCTCCCGTGTGTGTGCTTTGCATCTTGACTACCGGGCTAGTGGGCGAGTTCTGATGTGGATTGGGTTAGGTGCAATATAACCTGTGCTCCATTGATATAATAAAAAAACTATTAATGGAGCACCACAAAGTGGTGCGCCATTGCTATAGTGTCTATCTGGATACCCCTTCGCCCGATCCCCCCTTCCCTCTCCCCCTCACCAGTTCCCTCTCCCTCGATCCACCGCGTCGCCGCCGCCGTTCTCGACCCATCAAGGCCAAGAGTCAGCCGACGCCTTCGCCTCCCTATCCCCTTCCTCCCCCTCGAGCCCGCGACCTCCTCGGATGGACGGCGGCGCGAGCCTCCCCGCGCTCCTCGACGGACGGCGGCGCGAGCCTCCCCGCGCTCCTCGACGGACGGGCTCCTCGACGGACGGACGGACGGCGGCTAGCCTCGTCGGACGCGCTCCTCGACGGCGGCGCGAGCCTCCCCGCACGGTTAGTCTCTGTCCCTCCCTCCCTCTCTCCCCCGCTCATCCCCATGCCCCCACGTACGGGGCGGTGACCTAGGGTTAGGAGCAGGAGCTTGCCGCCGCCGCCCCGTCCCCCCTGAATACGGAATTGAGTACCATCTGATGTGGTTATTTGATCCGTGCACGATTGGATTGTACGTGTCTGCACTGAAATGTTGATGTGTAGTCCTTAGGCTTGCGATTATTGCCTTGATGTACTAGTAATAGTCGAGGCTGGTTTGTCAACATAGGTTAGGTAATCGTTGAGCCCAATGTCATTGCTCTAGTTGTAAGTTTTGGGGGATATGACAGTTGATATTTTGTCTGTATGTTGCATCCTAATTTGTCTTCTTGCTATGACTTTTAACATTCTTATGACCTAGTCATTGCTTAAACATTTTGTGCACTTGTCATCTTCCTCGCTTGTGATAATATCAGACCTTGGCAATTAGCATCTTCCTGGCTGTGATAATATGTACCAAATTGTCTTGGGCTTTTAGCATGTTAAAAGACAATTCAGGGGTTGTTGCAAGGGTTAACTTCAGGGTTATTCAAGACTAGTTCATGTTGAAGCATTTTATTCTCATCTCTTACAAAGCAGCTTTAAAATTGAAACCGGATTTTCAAGGGGTCTCAAGTCCTGACACTTTGGGTTCTCATACAAGTTAAGTGACATTTTGAAAACACTACTGTTTATTTGCACCTCAAGAGATCTTTTTTTGTGGATGGTTTTACTGTAGTCAACTAACAAGTTCATGTGGTTCCAATTATAAACAGCATGACTGTTTTCTGTTATTCAACAAAGATTCGATTGTCGAAAAGCATCTGTTCCCATATTATAATCTTTTATCACAAGTTTGTGACCAAGGAATAATACTGTTGTTTGACATGATATTCTGGTACTATCTGGTTATCTAGGCTGTATGAAAAGGAAGATTGCTGCTCCTTTCTAAACCATGTCCAATCCATTGAGTCTTAGTAGCTTATCTTGTTTCCATGTAATTCCATAGAATTGAATGAGTTTGTGTTCTCTTTACCAGCTCTTTTACTGTTGTGAGACATCAGAGCTACATTCTCCTGCAAGATCAGATATTTGTTCTCGACCAAGGACAAGGTGATCATATTGAATCTCTCCTCA
This sequence comes from Aegilops bicornis, assembly GCA_021605145.1. Classification (NCBI taxonomy): domain Eukaryota; kingdom Viridiplantae; phylum Streptophyta; class Magnoliopsida; order Poales; family Poaceae; genus Aegilops; species Aegilops bicornis. Next base: position 558,054,298 of record CM038673.1, on the reverse strand, counting down.
GCTCAAATAAGGTATTTTGTCACTGACTAGTTGGACAAAATTGAATGTTCAATGTGTTCCATTCTGATGAGTGGTGAATAACTGAAGTTATATTTGAGTTGAAGGAAGAGCTCCGAGGACATGGTTATTTAAGTGTATAATGATAACATAGACAATATAAATTCCATGATCCATAGACAAAAAATGCCATGATCCATACAAGATAAATTCCATGATCCATAGGCTATATTTGCCATGGGAGATGGCAATTTTGTTGGATCATGATCCAGAGATTAAAAATGCATAGACTATATTTTTGTTGGATCATGATCCAGAAATTTGCCATGTTGCAAAAGAAAAGAAATTTACCATGGTGCATATAGTAAAAACAATGCCATGATCCAAATGTAGCGTAAGTTTCAAGTAGTGTTTTGTTTCTGTGTTTGAATAGGCAGCAAACTTTCTATTCTTTATGTGTTTGTAACAGTAATGGAAGCTCACATAAGTTGAGCTGATATTTGTCCATATTAAAGCAGAGGACCATATGGACTGTGGCTGGGTTTTGTCTCCGACCATTGTGTCGTGATGATTTTGCAGTACCCGAGAGGCCCTTGAGTTTGCCGGAATGTCGATTAACTTCCGTTCTAAGCAAATTTGGGTACTCCATATGTCCTATTTTCAGCAAAGGTAATGCTGAATTTTCCATGAATTTTAGCATGACTTTGCTAAAAATAGGACATATGGGGTACTTATGACTAATGCCCTGTTATCATGCATGTTTTATGATCTGTTGTAAGGGTACTAATTGGTCTCTTCTGCTGCTTATCGAGATGGCGGAAGCAGCCACCGCCGCTCATGCGACACCGCAGCATTTGAGTTGGATGCTTCCGAGTTCTTCACTATCATACTTGAGACTTCATCCATGATGCAGGTATATAAAACGAGAGATCTCCCCTTCACCCATCTCATTATGATATGTGTTGTTTGCTACATCACTCATTGTCCCAAACTACAGAGGCTGCCTGACAGTTTTATGAACATGCTGATGGGTGAGGATCCGCCAAATAATGTGAAGCTGCGACAGGCCGGCAGCGGGATTCGCAGCGATGGGATGTGGAGTTGGTGATCAAGGAGGGCCACATGTACTTGTCTCGTGGGTGGGAGAAGTTCTACCATGCCTACGACCTGCGGCTGGGGTACTTCCTTCTCTTCAGTTACGACGACGACGCCACCATGCTCATCGTGAAGGTGTTCAACGCGACTATGTGTCGCATGCGCTACGCTGACGATGATGATGCCGGTACGCTCTGCCTCTTCTTATTCCTCTACATTTGGCTTTGTCTCACATCGATTGTTAACGGTCATTGTTGCATTTGGACAGGTAATGGGAGCAAGAAGAATGACACCGGCAAGCAGCGACGCCGGCAGAAGTGATTCTGGCAAGAGTTTAAAGCAGCAGCAATTCTGGGCTGTAGCGAAGCAGAAGTGATTCTGTCCAAAGATAGACAACAAGAAGGATGATCCGGACTGGAGTGCGGGAGATGAGGAGCAGAGTGGGGTTGAGGAGCTGCAGGATGACGATGGGGATCAGGCTGAGGATGACCTAGCGCTGGTGGTGGCTGACCAAGGGCAAGAGATGGTGGTGCCTGACCATGGGCAAGAGATGGTGGTGGCTGACCATGGGCAAGAGATGGAGGTGGCTGAGGATGACCTAGCGATGGTCGTGCCTGAAGGTGGCCTCGCGATGGTGGTGGTGCCGGCGATCCCACAGATGGGCGACATGACCACGCCAATTGTGGTAGAAGACTACATCCCACTGCCTCCATCGCCTCCACCGCCTCGCCGCTCTTGGCGCATCAGGCTGAGGAAGGAGAAGGAGAAGGAGAAGAACAATGCATGAGAACTGAACTTTGTCAGGTATGTCAGATCTCCTATAGGTTCGTTATCCAAAATGATATATATATATATATATACTTAGTTACCTATGTTATCTCTAATATGCTTAGTTTCCTATAGGTTAGCTTCATTTTTACCTAAGTTGGCTCTAATATGCTAACTTAGAGCTTATATGCTTAGTTTCCTATAAGTTAGCTCCAAAATAACTTATGTTAGCACAAAATGATCAAGTTTACATAATAAGCTTATAGTCTTTTCTTATTCTTGTTATTTTCCAAAATGACATAGGTTAGCTTCATTTTACCTAAGTTGGCTCTAATATACTAACTTAGAGCTTATATGCTTAGTTTCCTATAGGTTAGCTCCAAAATAACTTATGTTAGCACAAAATGATCAAGTTTACATAATAAGTTTATAGTCTTCTTCTTATTCTTCTTCTTTTCCAAAATTCTTCTTATTCTTCTTCTAGTGTTCTTCTTCTTCTAGTATTCTTCTAGTCTTCTTCTTTTTCTTCTTCTAACTTCTTGTTTATCATTTTGCAGATTTGATTTAATTCATGGAAGCTTGCATGGATGGAGTGCTTCTTTTCCATTTGTGTTTTTATTTTGTATCAATGTGAAACTTTTGTGAATTGATGGATAACGATGTTGGATGAACAATGTGAAACTTTTGTAATATGTAATGATGGAACTATGTGTTGGCTATGTATGTATATATGATGGAACTTGTGTGTTGGCTATGTATGTATATATGATGGAACTTGTGTGTTGGCTATGATTGTTATATGGATGCTTGTTGTATATATATGTGTTGGATATCTCATAGGTGAAACAGTGACCTGATATTAAGAAAAAAAAATAAAAAAATTGTTACTAATGGCGCACTACCATGTGGTGCGCCATTAGTATAGAAGACACTAGTGGCGCACTTGGGGCAAAACTAATGGCGCACTGCTTGGTGCGCCATTAGTATACCAGATACTAATGGCGCACCAGTGGTGCGCCATTAGTAAGAAATACTAGTGGCGTGCTACTAATGGCGCACTGGTAATGCGCCATTAGTAGGCAAAACCAGTGTGCCATTAGTAGGCCTTTTCCTAGTAGTGGCCATGGTAAGGCGACACCCGTGGGAATACCATGCGTGAGGCCGCAAAGTGATATGATGTGTTACAGGCTAGATCGGTGTGACTTAGAATCGGGGTCCTGACAGCTTTGATATCAGAGCCTGACTGCCTGTAGGATTACCAAGCCAAACTGGTCGAAGTTGAGTCTAGAAATGCTTTAGTTATATACGGGAATTGATTGTGGAAGGGAACATAGGGCTCTTTTTACTCCTTATACCTTATGCCCTTCTGATCCGAGTCATCTTATCTTTCCTGAGGTTAAGGAACTAAGCTCTCTCTTCCTTCTATCGTGATCACGTGTTACTAATCAGAGACTTATAGGATTGATGGATTCAAGCCCGATTCAGTTTCTACTACTACGTATGTTCATAGCTGGTCTCGTAACCTTGATATTGTGATGTTAAGAGGTTATGCCATCAATTTGCAGGATGTCTCAAATCTTTTGAGCATTTACAACCGCTTTTGTTGTCCGAGTCATCCTGTGTTTCTAATAGTCTGATGCATTTGCAAATCCTCCCTCCCAGTTCCCGATGTCCGTTTGGGCCAGATTAAGCTCACTAATCGGTCTATTGAGGTACTCTATTGCCTCGACATATATGTTGGAACTATTATTATGACCATAGGTGTCTTAGAGGATCATCTATTAATCAGCCATGCTTTATATTCCTAGTGTGATGATTCTGGCCATTATTCTCGAAAGCATCCCGTGATGCCATTTAGTTAGTCGACATTCTATTTCTGGGCTCTTAAGCCCAAGATTCACTCTACTTACTTCATGTTGATAGTGTTGCTCGTACCTTTAGGTTATTAGTAACCTTTGCAATAGTCCTCGAGGTTCGTGGTATTACCTTCTTCCAAGTACCTTGAGCTGTTTATGGCAGAAGTTCCTCGCTGAACCGAAAGATCACAACAAGAGTGCTCTTGATGAGTTCTCCATTCCACATTGTGAATCTGCCAGTTCTATCTTTCTGCATGGGTTATCCGAAAGAAATGTTGAGCTTTGCTCGACATACTAATCTATGCATTCACAACTCAGAAAAGATATATGTCCCTTTGAGTTGTCTCTCTTTAGTTGTATTCTGACCTCTGTCTATCAATTGATAGCCAGGACTAGTTGTGCATTCGTGTTATCGATGCCTATTATTCTTGTGGTCAGTCAAGCCATTCTATTTCAGAATGACTAGGAGAAACAAACTCCAGTACCTCATCCATATCCAGGATTGGGTCAAAGTAGTTGCGTTCTACAGATCAAATGCCAATCCATCTTTTGTTCTGGTCTACCCTATAGTATTACCCTCTTTATGTCAGGATTGTCATGAGAATTGCACCATCTCTTATGAATTCTTGATGCAGTGATACTTCTCGCCATCATTGCTTCATTCCTTGGTTCCATGTTATTGTAACCAGAATGTCGACAAGTGTACTGTGATGTGCGAAAATCAATACTCCTAGCAACTCCGTTGCTTGGTAGTTAATGGACAATACTCTCATCTTAGCGTGCTGGTTATTGAATCATCATCCTAAGATTGATCGTGCTACCTAGTCCATATTTCCGGGTGCACTCATCGACCAAGGAGTTAGGATCGTGACAATCCCTCGCTCCTTGATCATATCGTCTTGCCCTGAAAAGCAAGATTGTTCTCGAGCTTAATAACATATCGATGGTTCATGATTTTCCAAATATCTTCTCAGAAGTATTACCAGGTTGTTTCCTGACTGTTATGGTGAGCTCGTGATCATGTTGGTTTTCTTCTAAACCACCCATTCTCCAAGAATCTATGTTGAATACCCTGAGCTAGTTGGTTAAGCTGAACAACAACTTGGAGAGTTGGAAGATAAAAGCTTGCCTAACTTAGTTCGTTCCAAAGGGATATTCTTGTGTAGTGTGTGTTGAAGAAAGATGATATCTTCATCGATTGGTCCCTGTGATCAGTTGTTGGACCTATTGTCTTATCAATCCTTTGATTTGAGTGTGGGCTATCGTTAAATCAAATTAGTACCAACGATGTTCGTAATGTTGTCTCACTCGTGGTTGATCCCTCGAGCATACACCATTACATCTTTTGGTCTGACCAATACTAACACATTGTTCACATAATGGTGGAAGTCCAGTGATATGGAAATTCCGATGAGTTGTTGTTGAGCCCAACAACGGCATCTTGTCTCCTCCATGATTCATGTTGAACATTGAGCTAGTGTTGGAAACTTTTGTAAGCATTGACTTCGTGGTCCGTTCATGAGGTATATGTTTTGGTGAAAGAAGTGGCTTTCTCTGATTCACGTGCATTTGGTGCAAGTTGCCGCCATGAGTTCGAGGAAGATTGTTTTGTTTCCTATGGTACCATCCCAAGTTAGTCACGCACGTGCGAAGTGCTCTATGGTTTGTTGGACGCCTCCACTCCATATGTGTTCTTAGCACACCAAGCCACTAACTGGTTTGCTCAAGGAGAAGGAGTCCCTTTATAAGAGCTAATCCGGACTTATGAAAAGACTTCGATATCCTCGATGATGGTTCCCCCACCTGAACTTGGTAGTGTTTAATATAAGACTACTACGTGGCCATGCTTGTCTGGGACAGCGTGTTCACATGTTTGTAGCAGAACCCGCTCATGTTTTGGAGCTTACTACCATAGTCCATCTCCCGAGAATCTCGCAACATCATCTCGTCGATTTGTGTTGCAACCTTTCCTTTTCGGACATGCTGTCTGAAATGTCCTGTTACCAACCATATATGAATCTCAGGCAGATATGATGGTTGAAACATTCCCAGGATTTGCAATATGTTCCCAGCTTGCACCCCAACAATTGTTGTTCAGGATCATCTTCAAAAGCGGTCCTACCATGGGTCCCATCCATCTCCGATGATAAGAAAAAATCATCCCTTGCGTTGTCTTCAACAAGGTAGTCCACATCGTCCATTCTAGTCCGAGTATACCATCCCTTAGTACTCCGCCAAACGATTATTGTGATTTCCTTAGGCTGGTATAAAGAGTTTCAATGATCTCAGGATCAAAAGTAATTCTTTTTGCCACTTAAGGGAATGTTTCTGCGAGTCACCTTCCTTAAGATGTCTCGTTATGATATCATGGCAACTCAACTCCTCGTCACGTCGTGATCAAGCGTGGAATTGTTTCCTACCAAATCGAGCCACCGCCTTCTATTTCCTATCACCCTGATAAGTGTCTCGTGTCTTAGCTCAAGAGATATTCCTACGTCTCATTCCGTGAGTTGATCGTTAGTTGTCCGATCTTCGAGAAGATCAAAATTTTGTACAGTTTTCTCCCCTCTGTCGCCATAGCTGGATGAAGACCCCGAAGGTAAGACGTCAAGATCATGTGGTAGAACGAATCAACATCTTCGATGAGGGCACTTGGATCATGAAGATTGTGTTAGTTTGTGTCTCCCATCGACCTCTTACCTCACGTCTTGAATCTCGGGACGAGATTCTTGTTTAGTGGGGGTGAGTTGTCACATCCCTGGTTCTGGCCTGCTCTGGGTTAGCTAGTCTTGTGTTGCATCATGTTCAAATTTCTCTTAAACCTGAAATGGGGAGCAACAAACCCCAGCACCCCCTTGAAAATACCAGGTTCAACTGAAAAACATTTCAATGAACCTGAATGCCCTTCACAAAAGTTCATCATTTTTGAATTGGTCTAGAACCTCTCCCAAAAATGGTGCACATTTTCCTAGGCCATTCTGAATTTTTGAATTAAATCATTAGTTATTTGCATTTGGGCATTTAAATACTATAAAATATTTTAAATGCTCAAATAATCCCAAACTGAAATGTTTATCAGAGGATATATTTCCCACAGTGGTCATGAGCAGTTGCATGATTTTTGGGATTGATTTAGTATTTTTAGAAAGCCACAAAGATTACAGAGTAATAGAAAAACTTAAATAAAAGAGAGAGAGAGAGAGAGAGAGAGAGAAAGGAGCCTACCTGGCCCACTTACCGTAGCCGGCCCAGCTTGACCAGCCCAGCACACCTACCTCGCCGCTCGTCGTCTTCCTCTGCCAGTAGGCAGAGGCGAAGTCGCACGCGCGCACGCAGTGTCCTCCACCTCCTGCTTTGCTGTGGCAGCCTCCTCGACCTTCAAACCGTGCCACGGAGACGCCCAACACCTTCCCTCTCACCCCCAATCTCTCTGGTACCTCTCTCCCTCTCTAGCCCTGCTCCACGCGACCACCAACAGCCCCACCGGCCACCGCTGCCGCTCGCGTGGCCATCGCCATCCCCTTGCCCCTTGCCATGTCCAACTGAACCGCGTGAACGCCGCGCCCCTCCAAGAAGAAGATCGGGACCGCGGAAGCTCTACGTCATCGCCATCAAGCTCGTCCCCGCCGCCTCTGGTCAAAGCTCGCTGGCGTCGATCCGTCGTCTCCGGAGCGTTCCCGCCACACCGAAGCTTCTCGTCATCGTAGTGAGGCTCTCTCCCATCTCCCCTCTGTCCCCTGCTCAAACTCGTGCCATAGCCGTTGTTCCTCCGCAACCGAAGCTCACCGCCGCCGTGGCTCCTCGCCGTCGTGGCCAGGGCACCCAAAGCTTGCGTCCGAGCACATGGTTGTGCTCCTACTGGTCCCTAGCTGCCGCCCCGCTGCTTAACTTGCTCCGCCTCATGCTCTAGCCGCAGCTGCCGCACACACCGAACTCCGACGGCCGCCCAAGTGCTAGCCGTCAGCGAACCAGGCCACCCCGCAACCTTCTGACACCTCCCCTGGATGCGGGAGACCACGAGCTTGCCTCCCGTGCCCTCGGCGCGTCCAGCCGTGGCCGGAAACGGCCGGCCGGCGATCGCCGCCGCGCCGGATTAGCGCCGCCGGTTAGCCGCTGGTTAACTCCACCATTAGCACTAACTAACCCCCCTAGAGTCACTGACAGTGGGACCCGCATGTTTAACTCAGCAGGCTAATTTTCCTGGTTAAGATTAGTTTATAACCCAGCGGGACCCACGTGCCAGAGTTGACCGTGCTGACTCGGCAGTTGACCGACCCCACACGTCAGTTTGACCTGGCCACGTCACCTGTTGACCTGATCCCACAAGTCTGTGACCTAGACAGCACCGTGTCACTGACGAGTGGACCCCACTGGTCAGGTTTGACCTTGACCGAGTTAGTTGACCTGCTGACGTCACCCTGACGCGATGCTGTTGCAGTATTTGATTTCTGGATTTGAAATAAATCAGAAATCCCAGAAAATGTCCTAAACTTCTAAAAATCATATGAATTCAACCGTAACTCCAAGTGAGATAAATTATATATGAAAAATGATCAGAAAAATCCAATCTATCCATTTATACTACTTTCATGCATGTTAAACCAACTTATACCCACTGTATAAGTGAAAACATGATAATGGCATTTTAAATGCTAAATATGGAGTTTGCATATGAACCCTTGGTTCATATGGACTTCATATAAATTGTTGCTAGATGCATTAGCACAAATCATAACATTATTGCCATGTCATGATCATGAATCATATTGTGCATTGCATTGATGGTGTTTCCTTCTGTGTTGCCGGTGTTTGTCCCTCTCGATGAGACGACGCATCGATGAGTTCGATGACACCGATGAAGAACTATATTATCTTCTAGTGCCAGGCAAGCAAAACCCCCTTGTTCATTCCGATACAAACCCAGTCTCTCGCTCTGCTCTTTTTACTGCATTAGGACAACAACGACTCATGTGTTACTTGTTGCGGTAGCTGAACCCCTTTTCCTCTGCATGATCTGTCATTGCCACAGTAAATAGATGAAACCCACTAGCATGAGTAGGAGTTGTTTGAGCCTTGATGTGCCTACTCATTCATGCTTGTTTGTCGTGCCTGCTATTGCTTAGAGTTGTGTCAGGTCTGATTCATCGAGGATGAATCGGAGGTGTGTGAACATGTCCTACTGTTGAGAGCTAAGTGTGTGAACACGATTTGGTAAAGGTAACGGTGAGAGGCCATGTAGGAGTACATGGTGGGTTGTTGTTGGCGTTCTGGGAACGGGGGTACCCAGACTTGCCTGCCTGCGGCCTGCGGCGTGGCTCAAGGGGTGGCCCATCTAGGCCCATCTTCATCAGCACAAGCTCAAGACCCTCGCGAGGGGCCAAGCCTCATGGGCGGACGGCTGTGGAGCTTCCTCAAGCACGGCCTCACACGCTAGCTCATGAGGAGGCGGAGAGATCAAGGCGGGGTACCTCACGAGGTGCCCATGACGCAACCCATGACGACCAAGGGCGCCAGGCGGGTGCCAGCCCGCGCAGTGTCCTCCTTTCCTCTTTGGTGCAAAGGGGGCAAGCGCAGGCAGGAGTATCAAGCAAAGGCATCCGTTTCGGTGCAACAAGACTAGGACCGTCGCAACGGCAGGCAGGAAGTCATTGTGGAGCCCAAGCCGGCGTCACCACCAGAGCCTTTGACAGGCGAGGACCAACTTTAGTCAGGATAAGTGTACTAGATGTTCCCCTTCAAAATGGCCAATTGTTGGCGCCCTTCCCGCTCAATATTTGGGAAGAGGCCCAGGGCCTTTGCCTATAAATAGGACTAGCCACCCACAGGGTAGAGGCATCATCTAGAAATCTTGGAGATCAGAGAGAGAGGAAGCGACTGAACTCCCCCTAGCAGTTCATCGCACCAGCCAAGAACAGACCCTCGCGAGGCTGTTCTTCCTTGTATTGTTCATCATCAGCCCAAGATGCAATCCACCACACCACAAACTAGAGTAGGGTATTACACCACAATGGTGGCCCGAACTAGTATAAACCTCGTGTGTCTTGTGTTGTTCCTTTCATAGTTTAGATCCTAGCGAGGCGGCGAGGTGCAGGTAGGTAGAGGGCGAGATCTCCGCGCGCACCCCAGTGTTCGAACCTAGAGGGTCTGCCGGAACCCGAAATCCGACATTTGGCGCGCCCGGTAGGTGCGCCGAATTTGCCTTCCGCCCTGTTCTTCGCCGACCATCGCATCCATGTCGACGCCTGTCGTGCCCGCCCAGCGCCGAGCCGCTCTCGCTTCCTGCTGCCGCCAGATGGCCCTGCCGACGGCCGCCCCGCCGTTCCCTGCCCCTCGCCATAACACCGCCACCGGCCCGGCGGGGAACGAGCAGCAAGCATCATCCCAGCATCTGTCCGTGAGGCGAGACGGCCGCACCGCCACTCCTTCACTCGCCCCAGCTAGTTCTTTGTCCCGCGCGCTCCGCGCGCCCATGGAGGCTCGAGCTGCGCTCATCGCCGAAAACAAGCTCCTGCACTACCGCCCTATCGACGACGTCTACGAAGAGTGGCTCGACCGCGTCACCGAGCTCGTCCGCGCCGCAGCGGGCTCCCCCACGCCGTCCTTCTCGATGCACCGCGCCCCGCCCTGCGCGGGCGATGAAGCTCCGGGGGTGCCTCAGCCGCCTCCCCCTCAAGAAGGCGCCTTGGCCCCAAGGCGCGTGGCCCCTGGGCGGAACCCACTCAGTCCGGCGCCCAAGCAAGAGAAGAGCAGAGCTACCAAGAGGTCCCTCGCCCCAAGAAGCTGCCCGAGTGCTCCCTCGCACCGGCTCACACGACCACGCCTCCTGCTTCCAAAGACGCCAAGACCCTGCGCTGCTCCCAGCTGCAGCGCAAGGGGACCCGCAAGACCAGGCTCTTCTTCACCAAAGGCCTCCCGTGGCCACAGCAGGCTGCCGCGCCTTCACCACCGAGCTGCGCAGCGTCGCATGGCCCGGCAAGTTCAAGCCAGACCTGCCTCCTCGCTATGACGACACGGCCGACCTGCGGAGTTCCTCCAGCTCTACGAGCTGGGCATCGGAGCCGCCAACAGGGATGAGAAGGTCATGGCGAACTGGTTTCCCATGGCACTCAAGGACGGAGCCCGCACCTGGCTCCTGAACCTGGCTCCTGGCACGATCTCCTCCTGGGACGAGATGCGCACCCGCTTCATCGCCAACTTCCAAGGTACTCGCGACCGGCCTCCTGCCGTGAGCGACATGCGCCGCATCAAGCAGCAGCCAGGGGAGACCCTGCAGAAGTACATCCAGCACTTCAACAACGCACGCCTCAAGATTCCCAAGGTGACCGAGGAGGACATCATCTCTGCCTTCTCTGACGGTGTGTGTGACGTCAAGATGAAGGAGGAGCTGGCGATGCATGAAGATCTGTGCACTTCCTTGGAGCTGTTCAACCTGGCGACCAAGTGCGCCAGGGCTGAGGAAGGGCGCCTTTCCCTCCTCGAGCTGCCAGCCGCAGACCCAGAAGAAAAGAAATCCAAGGCCAAGGACATGAAGCGCAAGGGGGCTGCCGTGCTCATGGCGTAATCCAGACACCAAGCGGGCGTAGATCAGCCCGAGTCCTCCAAGGGCAGACGGTACTGTGTGTACCACGACCTCCACACCCACAACACCAACGAATGTCAAGAGCTCCGGGCCGTGCGAGAAGGGAGGATCGGCCGACGCCCCGACCGCAACGATCGAGGCTACGGCCGAGGAGGAGGAAGGAACGCAGGACGCTGGGAAGACCGTGGCCCTCGCCAAGGGTGGCGCGATCGACCTCGCGAGGATCGCTGGCAGGATCAGCCTCGCGAGGGAGACTGGAGAGATCAGCCTCGCGAGGATCGCCCACAAGGGAACGCAGGCCTCCCTCCTCTGCTGCCGCAGCCAAGGAGAAACGAGGACCATCATCAGGAGGAGGGTGCTAGGGGCTTCCAGGAGCCGCGCGCGATCGCTTGCATCCTGGGCGGAGCTCAAGCCCCAGCCTCTTAATGCATCTTCAAGAAGTTCGCCCGCGAAGTGAATGCAGTCCTCCCCAAGCTCGAAGCCACGCGCCCTCTCAGGTGGTCAACGTGCGCCATCACGTTCAGCTCAGCAAATCAGCTCAAGTGCGCGGCCGCAGCCGGAGTCCTCCCGATGCTTTGTTCCCCAATCATCAGCAACGCGCAAGTCACCAGGACCCTCATCGATGGCGGAGTAGGGCTCAACGTCCTGTTCGTAGAGACATTCAACAATCTCCAAGTGCCTTACAATCAGCTTCAGCCAACCAAGCCTTTCTCCGGAGTCACCTATGGCTCCACGGTTCCGATTGGGCAGGTACGCCTCCTTGTCACCTTCGGGGTGCGCGACAACTACCGCACCGAGCTCATCGACTTTGATGTCGCCCACATTCGCCTGCCATACAATGCCATCCTCGGGTACCCAGCTCTGGCCAAGTTCATGGCCATGACTCATCATGGCTACAACGTCCTCAAGATGCCAGGAAGCGGCGGAGTCATCACGGTGCCTTGTGAAGAGAGAGACGCAGTGTGCTCCCTGGAGCGAGCCTTTCAAGCTGCATCACTTGAAGACCCAGATCGCAGGAGCGTGAGGCTCCCTGAGACCGCTCTCAAGAAGAGGAAGACATCGCCAGGCCCGACCCCTCGGGAGGCAGGCCCCTTAGGGTCCGCGCCTGCTCAGGGGGCACCTCCTTCTGTCGCATAGGAAGGCGCGCCCGACGCCCTCCTCGAGCAAGGCTCGAGGGCTCTCTCCTGGAGGGCCACCGACCTTGCTAAGGTCACGAGGGAGGCGCTTGGCCACCACTTGGAGGCGTGTTTCAAAGCACGTTTCCCTTAGGAAGGAGCAAGGCAAGGAGGGCCAAACCCTCAGAAGTTCGTCAGTCAGATCATGCAGGAGTTGCAGGAGTCAAGAGTCATGAGTGGCAGCCGCCGCTTACCCGCCGCAGCAACCCATCCAGGTGAGGATGGTGGGCTGCGCGTCTGCATCGACATCCCAGGGCTCAACCGAGCCGCCTCTCAGGAGCGCTTCTGGCCCTCACGCATGGTGGGCTGCGAAGGTCCACCCCACGGCTACGTTCGCATGCCTTACGGCCTGCCAAACGCGGCCGCCACGTACCAGCGCCTCATGAGGAGCATCCTGGAGGCTCAAGAGGCCAGGCGTTCCGCAGTCCTGGTGGAGATGGAGATGGTCCGTATGAGCCACTGGCGCCTCAGAGCCTCCCGAGGCTCCCGGGCACAGGGCTCGTGAAGATCGGCTTCCGCAGCCCACGGCGTCCGCTACTTCAACATCCTTTCGTCTTCAACGTTATCGGTGACATCCTTCAAGTTCCATTTCCACTGGAGCGCCCTGTGGCTGCATTATTCCTGTGCCGTGGGTCCGTCCTCGCGGCATGTATCCCCTTTACTTCATGTTCCTAGCTTACTTTGTTGGGGGCGCCCCTCGAGCTGCATCATCCCCAAGTCGCTCGGGCCAGACCCAGCGGCATGTACCCCTCTTGCGTTTATTTCAGGTCATGCGTTCGACCCATCATGATTTTTATTTGATGCCTGTTCACGCCACTTCCTTCCTTCATGTCGGCCGCTTGCACGTTAAAGGGGGGGGGGGTACCTGAGCATCGCGACTCAGGACTCCTACTGGCTCTCCAGCCCTCACCCTCTGGCCTTGTCCACGGCATCGCGACCTGGCATACCAGCGACGGCTGAGACCAGCTCGAGGGCCGGGACCCGAGGACGTAGAGTGTCGGCATCTAACCATATCTGCAGGAACACATCACAAGTTAAGGCCAGGTGTCAGGCGCAACCTGCGTTGAGGTAGGGCCCCGTGAGTCCCGCGCTGGGTCACGGGTGCCCAGATACACCTCGTCAGGCCCGACCGTGCGGCCCATGTGTCGTATGGGCTGTACACGCCCGGGGGCTCCTCCGGAGGGGAGCCCCCTCCCACGCACCAGTGGAAGCACCATGCTCCGCGCTGGCTGACGACACTGCCGAGGAGCGGCTATGCCCGTACACATACGGAAGCGCTATGCTCCGCGCTGGTGATAAACAACTGAGGGTGGCCCCCGGCCGCATCAACCTCAGGGAGCCCAGAGCTCAGTGTTTGGCCTCATCGCAACGCCTCCCCTCAGGAGTGCTGCGCGAGGGGGCTGGGCACGGGGGCTACGCCTGGGTCATGCCCAGACGCACGCCAGCCTGGTTCGTCGCACGTCTCTCCCCGAGCGGAGCCAAGGTACGAAGGCCGTTTGAGCGTCAAGGGGGACTCCTGAGCATCGCGACTCATGAGCCTAACTGGTCACGTAGCCCCTCACTCCATAGTTCCGAAAGGCTAACGGCGGTTGAGGTATGCACGGGGCCGGGCTCTGCAGATGTAGAATGGTAGATTCACCCACACATCTCACCTCCCTACTTGCTGTTCGTGCGCCAAGGTGGACTCCTGAGCATCGCGACTCAGAGCCTAACTTGTCACGTAGCCCCTCACTCCTTGGTCCCGCCCTGGTTTCCGGTCGGGGCTAACGGCGGCCGAGGTAGAGCGGGCCTAGCTCACGCAGCATAGAACGTAAGTAAGTAGGAAGGAAAACCGCAAATCTCAAGGAATTCAAAAGCAAATATTACAGTCCATAACTATTATCACAACACCAAACACAAGTTTAAACGCCTCCCTGAGGCATGATGCATGTTGCAGGAGCTGAAAGCAGAACAGGAGCCACGGCGGAGTCACTTGTTGGCGGCGGAGCTGCGCGGAGCGGGTTCGCGTTGTGAAGCCCTAGGACCGGCAGCGCCTAGCTTCGGCTTGGTGCTAAAGGCCCGGAACTTCGACGGCAGAGCCTCCGCTCGACCCTTCACGGCCTCGGCAGTGGCAGCGGCAAGCTCGCCGCTCGCTGGCTCCAGCAGGCTGGCGAGGTCGATGTCGCGATCGCGAAGGTAGACAAGACACGTGCCTCGGCCTCAGCCGTAGGGCCAAGGCCAAGGGTGACATCTTCAAGAGCATGGATCAGGAAGGGAAGCAGCTTGGCGGGGCCGTCCTCGGCGCTGACCAGCGGGCTTTCCAGGCCGCTGTCGTAAAGCGTCCTCAGCAAGATGCGAGCCTTCACCTCCGTCTCCGTGAAGGCCTCGCGATCCTCAGCAAGAACCCGCGCCTTGCCGTCCAGCTCGACCTTCTTCGCCTCCAACTCTTGCTCCAGCGCGCTGAGGCGGTCACGACACTTCTTAAGCTTGGCGTCCCGGTCCTTGACGGCCGTCTCGCGAGCCTTCATGTCTTCCTCCTTCTCTTGGCGAATGCGGGCCTCCTTGGCAAGCTGGTCCCGCAGGCCCTGCATTTCGCTCTCCAGCGCCTTGCAGCGACCTCGGACATCGGCTACCTCCCCCAAGGTGGCGACGCGAGCAGCCTTCACCCCAAGGATGGCCTGCTTCTCCTTGTCGCAAGCCGTCGAGGCCTGAACCAGCACCGCTCGAATCGAAGTGTCAGAGCGAATCCAGCCAGAGGCCAGCTCCAAGCACCCGACAACCAAGCGATGGTCGGCGCCCGGAAGATCTTGCCGCAGCCGGTCCAATTCTGCAGCAGCACGATCCAGGACTGTTTGAGGAGTCGTAGAGACAGCAGTTGGTGGAGTAGGAGGAGAGGACGACAACAGAATCAGCAGATCTCGAGGCGGGACCTGCTGCGCCCAACAAATGTGGCGGTGGCATCGTGCAAGGACACCTCAGGAGTCGCTTGGGCCATGGGGGCTGAGCTTGCCCCAGCCAGCTCCACCAGGCCTCGCGAGGATAACCGGGCAGGAGAGGCCCGTGTCTTGCCATCGTCTTCCTTCGCGGGCAGAGGCGCTGCCCCAGACGGAGCCTCAGGAGCTCCCTTCAGCTTCTTCGCCGCACGCGCCAGCCTAGCCAAGAGATACAGATACCAAGCCTCAACGACGAAGCAAGGAATAAAACAAGAATCAAGCACTTACTGGTCATCGCTCGCAAGCTCGAGCAACCTCCGGCCATACTTGAAGCCCGAGAGCCGGCTGCAGGGATCAGCCTCAAGAGGCCCGGGAGCAGGAGGCACGTCTGCGGATCGCCTCGGAGCCGGGGCAGACCCGCGGGGGACCAGCCCAGTCCTGTCCTTTTTCGGGATCGGGGGCAAGCTCTCGCGGCCCCGCTCATCGCCATCCTCGTCGTCATTGCTCGGCAGGAGGTGGAGAGCGCGGGACCTGTGCCGAGGGAGGGTCGCTCTCGACTCCCCGTCGGTCGCCTTGGAGTCAGGCCCCGCTTCCCGCTCCTCTTCTTCCTCCTCTTCGTTGGAGTCGCCGGAGGACACGTTCACTGTCGCCAGGGCTGCCGGGTCCTCGGGAACCTCCGTGGGCACGGGCCCGTCCCCATTGAAGACGGGCATGGATTCCACCGCCTGCTCCCAATCATCTCGAAGGAACAGGGGCACAGGAGCGCCCTCCAGCCTCGCCACGTCTCCCCCGACCAAAGATTTGAGGACCGCGGCCAGATCTTCGTCAGCCAAGACTGCGGGGCTCGGACGGGGCCTCCACAGCGGAAGCGAGTACTGACGAAGCAGGGCCACCTGATGCTCCAAGAACTCCCTCAGGAGCGACGCACCAGTCAGCTTCGCCGCCACCATATTGCTCGGCCGAAGATCCGCATCCATCTTCTCCAGCACCGACTCCGCACGGGGATCCACGAGTTCCATGCGAGACCAATCGTCGGAGGTCGCGGGGTGCTCCGTGGGCAGAATCAGCCGAGGGTGGATGCGCCCAGCATCTACCATGACCCACTTGCTCCTGAAGCCCTCAATCCTCTGCCCGTGCTTCGAGATAGCGTTGGACCTGCCATACACGACAAAGCTCGCGCACGCGGAGATGGGACCGCGAGAGGTCCGGAGGGAGAAGTAGTGGCGCAACAAGGCCACTGAGGGCTGCACCTTGACGTGAGCCTCGCAATAGTAGGCGAAGATCGCCAGAAGAAGAACAGAGTGGAGGTGCAGAGCTTGCAGTTTGTAGTGGCGGAGGACAGAGAAGAAGAACTCCGAAAAGGGAGGAAAAAGACTGGCAGCAATGGCGCTCACGAAGAGCGGATAGAAGGTGCTTCCTTGGCCCTTTGAAAGGGCGGAGCCAGCCTTGAACACCTCTGCCTTGTTGATGCCTTGCGCCGCCACCATCCGGCGCACCCGGGCAAGGCCCTCCTCCGACACATTCGACGAGTCCAAGGCGGCCGAGTACCAAGCTCCGGCCGGGGTCTGGCGAGGCGCCATGTCTTGCTAGGGCACGCGGTCGAAGTAGATCTGAAGATTTCAGAGGCAGGAAGGAAAGGCGCAAGAAAGGGGATCTGGGCAATGACCGGAGGAGACGAGGGAAGCAAAGCCTAGACAGACGCTGCTCTTTTTTGTCGATTCAGCCAAGATTGCTAAGGCGCCCACGCCCAACCAACCGCCACGCTGCACCCAAGGCCGTAGGCTGTTAGGGGCCTGGCGCGCCAGACTTGCCCCTTCGCTTCTCTCGCCAACAAGTCCAGCGCCTTGGGCCCGGGCTATCATATGCTTCCGGGAACGGGGTACCCAGACTTGCTCGCCTGCTGCCTGCGGGCGTGGCTCAAGGGGTGGCCCATCAAGGCCCATCTTCATCAAGACAAGCTCAAGACCCTCAGAGGGGCCAAGCCTGCTGAGGCGGCGGGGCGACGAGGAGCTTCCTCGTGCACGGCCTCGTCGGTGGCTCATGAGGAGGCGGAGATCGGCGGGTACCTCATGAGGTGCCCATGACGCAAGCCATGACGCACTAAGGGCACTGGTGGGCGCCCGGCCAGCAGTGTCCTCCTTTCCTCTTTGGTGCAAAGGGGGCAAGCGCAGGCAGGAGTATCAAGTAAAGGCATCCGTTTCGGTGCAACAAGACCAAGATCATCGCAATGGCAGGAAGGAAGTCATTGTGGAGCCCAAGCCGGCGTCACCACCAGAGCCTTTGACAGGCGAGGACCAACTTTAGTCAGGATAAGTGTACTAGATGTTCCCCTTCAAAATGGCCAATTGGTGGCGCCCTTCCCGCTCAATATTTGGGAAGAGGCCCAGGGCCTTTGCCTATAAATAGGACTAGCCACCCACAGGGTAGAGGCATCATCTAGAAATGTTGGAGATCAGAGAGAGAGAGGAAGCGACTGAACTCCCCCTAGCAGTTCATCGCACCAGCCAAGAATAGACCCTCGCGAGGCCGTTCTTCCTTGTATTGTTCATCATCAGCCCAAGAGGCAATCCAGCACACCACAAACTAGAGTAGGGTATTACACCACAATGGTGGCCCGAACTAGTATAAACCCTGTGTCTGTTGTGATGTTCCTTTCATAGTTTAGATCCTAGCGAGGCGGTTGTGACGACCGGTTTTCCGGGTAATAAATTCCAGAAAATGGCCGTTGTGCTCACCAGCCCCAGGATTACTGTTAGCTGATGAGGCACCAACTTGATACAGAAATTCCAAGCAAAATACAAAATATGTGGTACAAAACCATTCTGGTCTGTGAGTACAACAAATGGTTTCTAGTGGTTTATGGCGGAAGCGGTTTGCGGATCATCAGCGTCTATGGGACTCCATTTCCCACAGGAACAGCTGACCAGGTTAACTCCTATCTTCGGGAGGCTGCTATCACCATTGCTAAGGTTCCGGGGCTGTCATCGCAACGCTCCTCTCCATGCAAGAAATCTGGCCAAGACAATAGGCAGGGACAAGCCAATGAGTACTTTGAATGTACTCGGAAACATTATGAACACGGGTATAATATAAATGATAATCATGCACTTGAAATACTCTATGATCACATCATTAGTCATAAATAAAATCTTTTATGCATGCAAGCAGGTTATTTATATGAATATGCAACAATGGAGTGGTAGTAAAATGACGCAGTCGAGTGTCTGTACGACACCCCATAGGGGCTTTTAGAGTAAATAATTAACAAGCAATGCCACAGTCGGACGTCTCGGCGACACCACATAAAGGGCTTATAGAGTAAATAAATAACAAGCATGCCACAGTCGGGCATCTCAGCAACACCACATAAAGGGCTTATAAAGTAAACAAATAACAAGCATGCGACGATCAGGCGTCTCAAATGACACCACATAAAGGGCTTATAAAGTAAATAAATAACAAGCATGTTACATTCGGTGTCTCAAATGACACCACATAAAGGGCTTATAAACTAAATAAATAACAAGTATGCCACTGTCCAGGCCTCAAATGACACCACATAAAGGGCTTATAAAGTAAATAAATAACAAGCATGCCACAGTCGGGTGTCTCAGCGACACCACATAAAGGGCTTATAAATAATCACAGTGAATACCCAGGAGGTAGAACCATCCCAGGGATACTCGACAATTCAAATAATATAACGAGTTAGTCCATAACAAAATAATAATCATAATCATTACAAGTCTCAAGTCGCGATCCCAGTTCTGGTTTAAACAGTTTCTCCTCCGAAGACCGACACTTGACCCATCCCAGACTGTAATCCTTACCCATGGACACGGCTATTCAAATAGATTTTAATCTTTGTAGAGGGTGTACTCTTTACCCACGAGCAACGGATTCCTTTAGTCCATCGGGACTATTTCTGTCTACGGTCTTTTAATTGAAAACACACCTAACTTGCACACACCAGCTTAACTTGTCGGTGTCTGGAATCACCCACGACACTTGTTAAGCAAAACTCTAAGTGGGGAGGCTACAACCTCGCGTAGCATGGGATCAAATTTATATCGCTGCGCTCTAAGGGGTGGCCTCCCTCTCGGTCTCAACCGGAAACACCCATGCCCCCGGACCAGATGGCATGCCTACCGTTACAACCAGATCTTCCACCGTGGCCTCTCTCAGACGGTGTGTGCTTGAAAGGGGTTGACGACTTATCGAACTGCCTTACCTCCGGCAGGGACAAGTGGTAGTACGAGGCAAGTATGGGAGTTATCGAATCGACTCGATCTACGATCGACTCAGGAGGTTTATAAATTCCCTGAATGACATGTATAACAAATATATTTCAACCAACAAAATCAACCCTCATTATACCTTACTATGCCATACCGGACATAACCGTCCCGACGGAGACCGGCGACAAACTTATGGCTACCCAAGGTAGGGGTTTTCCCGGATTCCTTTCCGGCATGCATGCAAGGCACTTCAGGATGATTACCATCACGTGTATATTCATTTCCAACAGCAAGGACAAATCACTAATATGCATCCATGCAAATAATCATATCACATGAAATAACTAGCTCTCCGAAACAAGGTGGTGTTATAAACGTGTTGACTAACACACCAAAAATATATTATGCCGGGTTCGTAATGCTTGCCTTCATGGTGTGGAGGGGTGAGGTGCTCTCCAAAACTTTTGAAAGTTTTCTCCTCTCTCTCCAAAATCCTATTTAAAAAATATTTTGATTCAATACACATTTCCAAAACAGCACAAAAAGTTGTCTGAAAGATTTTCAAATAAATCTTAAAATAAACTAGACAATATTTGAGAGAGGTAGGAAAAATAATCAACTCATTTGGAGTTTTATTTAAAAAGTTATAGACAGTCAAAGTTTTGGTCAAAATCTGTTTTTAAAAATAAAACAGAAAAAAGAAAAACATTTCGAACTGACCACGTCGAAGGCGTATTCTGGAAATACGTTTCCACTTATCCAGCGTGGACCGCGTGGGGAGTGACTAACAGTGGGTCCAGGTGGCCCACTAGTCAGGTTTGACTAGTCCACCTTCCCTCCTCTTCCTCTGCCCGAGAGGGGGCGGAACTCCCGGCGACGCTTGCCGGCGAACGGCGGCTCCGTTCGAGAAACAGATGTCACCCGCGGGCTCACGGGGCCGAGGCGGTCACTCCGGTGGTCGCTTTGGTCTCTGGGGTGGACGGAGCTGCGGGCGGCGAGCTCTGCAGCGGACGGTGGCCGTCGGGCAAAGTGGGTTTTTGGCTCCGGCGGTCCCTGACCAAAATCGAGTAGGGGAAAGGACTCACGAGAGGGAGAGGGAGTTCCTGGTGAAGAGAGTGGAGAGGGGGAGGCCCTGGTGGCGCCGGAATGGCCGGGGCAGTGGCGGCGGCTACGGTTGTCGGAGATGGGGAAGGAGACCTCCCTGGGTCGATTGGCTGCCACGGGGAAACTAGGGAAGTGATCTGAGGTTGCCTCAGTGCGGGGACGAGCTCGGGGCTTTCTTAAATAGGCGAGTCAAGGCGGTTCCGCGGCGGCCGTGGATAAGGTCGCCGGCGACCGCCATTCTGTAGCTAGGGCGACGTGGCGGCGACATGTGCTAGAGGACGAGGTTGCAGATGAGCTTGAACCGCTCCAGGGGGCAGCTGGCGAGCGCTGGTGGCTTGGGCGGCACCGACCATGGCAGAGACGCGCTGCGGACGCCGGCGTGCCGCCAAGGGGCTCTAACGGCGGTGCTGTAGGGCACCAGGGCTGCTTGGCGTGATGCGGTGAGGTGGGCAGTGAGTGGCGTGGCTCTGCAGAGCGGGCAAAACCAGGGGCGCGACGCGTCGGTCGGGCGCGGCACGTGCAAAACGCTGCGTGCTCGCCAAGGCCAGAAAGCACGCATTTTAACGTGCTCGACAAAATGCTAATGCATGCTAGGGGGCTCTAAACTACAAGAGGGTTAGCAGGGTGGGGTTGTAGGTTAGGGCATATCCATGGGACATGCTGGTCTGGTCAGGGGATCAGGTTCACTATGTTAACAAAAACTCATGCCCAATCTGTCCATGCTCTCAAGGTGTTTGACAAAATGCCACAGGCACCTAGGCATTTCTTGGAGTGGCCAAATCTTCCAGGGTGGGGTCTCTTTAGATGCATGAGAGGGTGGTGAGGTTAGTTTGTCCAAAGCACAAACTTGCTAGTGCAAGTTTTGCAAAACTTCAATTCTTGACAGGAGGTAAATGGCATTACTTCATGATCGAAAAATGATCCAATGGGTGCATGCTCCTGGACTTAGGGGTTTATCAGGGAGGACTACAAGTAGGAAAAGGAATCAAGGATAAAGGGGCAACTAAAAATGTGGTTGCTATACAAATCTACAAATTGGACCAGAATAGAAAAGAAGTTGATTCCCTCAATTCTTTCAAAGAACAAAGTTAGGTTTTTGCATAAAGTTCAATTGCATTCTACCACTGATCTCCCATAATTTTGGTGAAGGATCCAAGGAAATATAAAAATAGGTTGTAGTGCAAATCTGCCCACTGGACCAGATTTGAAAAATATGGTGTAGAGCTCAAAATTTCCCATGGACAGAAGATAATTTTGCACAAAAGTGTTTTAAAAACATCACATGACATCTCCAAATTTTGGTGGGATTTTTGAATGAGTTTATAAAAGGGTTGCAGTTCAAATAGGACCATAAAATCATGGGAAACCATTTTTCAAGAAAATAAAGATTATGAGAAATAAACTATGTAATTAATTCCACTGATAAAAGAATAGTTTTCTTGAGAGGATAAACAAGTCCAATATCATATTTGATAAATTCTCATTGAAGGAAACATCTCAAGATCAATACGAAGGAAATGTTTCAAAAAAATCAAAAGGGAGCCCAGAAAGTAAAAGTTTTAATTACCTGGCAAAATTAACAAAACAAGGCTAAAATTTTGGGATGCCACAGCGGCGAGGTGCAGGTAGGTAGAGGGCGAGATCTCCACGCGCACCCCAGTGTTTGAACCTAGAGGGTCTGCCGGAACCCGAAATCCGACAGTTGTCTCATTGCAGCCATCCTCAGGAACTGAGTTCTGTGTTTGTGATCCATGAACAGTTACTACCACACATTGGGTTCCGGTAACTCGGCCCCTCTCGGCTTATTAATCAACTTGATCTCTGTTTAGGAGTTGCAACTAGTTTCTGGTGTTTGTAGGTAGTGTTAGTAGTCTACCAGGTGGAACCCGGTACAGGTGGGTTTGGGACAGACTA
This sequence comes from Aegilops bicornis, assembly GCA_021605145.1. Lineage (NCBI taxonomy): Eukaryota > Viridiplantae > Streptophyta > Magnoliopsida > Poales > Poaceae > Aegilops > Aegilops bicornis. The sequence continues at coordinate 558,031,660 of CM038673.1, read as the reverse complement.
GGCACCGTGGCACGGTGTACCAAGCGTAGATCCACCCGTCGAGGTGGGCTTGGGAACCCTGCTCACATCGTTTGGGGCCGTGAGCGATACCCCGGCCGGATCTCCTTGCGGATAGAACCCGAATAGGCGATAAACTTGGACGAGAGACTTGTGTGGTTAGTCAGGTCGTGGCCAACACCCTCGCTGGGTTTCCGCTTGAAGGTTGTCGAGTACATGTCGTGTAAACGGCGATAAGTGGTGAGAGCGTGTGTGAAGAAGTACACCCCTGCAGGGTTAACATTATCTATTCGAATAGCCGTGTCCGCGGTAAAGGACTTCTGGGTTGCCTGTACGGTTCATAGACAAGTGAAAGTGGATACTCTAAAACTCGCAAGATAAGCGTGAGTGCTATGGATGGCGTTCTCGTATGTAGACGGGAGCGGATCCATAGTGGTGTATTGGTATGGTGAATATGTGGACTCGTGTGCGCCACCTCAAAGAGTTACTTGCAATCATAGTTCAGGATAGCCACTGAGTCAAAGCTGGCTTGCTGCAGTCAAACTCCACCACCCCTTTGTTGATACTGATGCATACGTAGCTAGTTCTGATGTAAGTCTTGCTGGGTACATTTGTACTCACGTTTGCTTAATTTATGTTTTTGCAGAGAGACGTTAGTCTCGCTAGTAGTTCCGTTTGGACTTCGACGTTTAGCTTGATACCTCAGCTACGATCTTGTGCCCTCGGCAGATCTCGGTAGATAGTCGACTTCTCAGCCTTTTTCACTTGTAGATGTCTGTACTCAGACATGTTAAGCTTCCGCATGTGCTTTGACTTGTATGCTCTGAATGTTGGGTCATGAGACCCATGTTTGTAATATCTCGCTCCTCGGAGCCTAATGAATAAATACTTGAGTTGTAGAGTTATGCTGTGATGCCATGTTGTATTTACACATATCGAGCATATTGTGTGTATGATTGAAATGCTTGGTATGTGTGGGATCCGACAACCTAGTTGTTTATCCTTGGTAGCCTCTCTTATGGGCAAATGTAGTCTTGTGCTTCCATGAGCCATAGTAGTCCGCTACAGCCCGGTTCACCGGAGTCCTGCTAGCCCAAGACTACTGCTCCGGAACACTTGACCGGCCGGGTATGTGATTCACTTCGTTCTCGTGGTTCGTCCCTTCAGGAAATGTCACGCGGTGACATCCGGAGTCCTACCTAGCCTGCTACAGCCCGGGTTCCCGGAGTCCTGTTAGCCCAGTGCTACAGCCCGGATTCGCACGCTGTTGATCGACATGCTCGATGTTGATTCATGTATGCCTGTCCCCATAAGTTAGTGCCACTTTGGGTTCACGACTAGTCATGTCGGCCCGGGTGCTCTATCATATGGATGCTAGCGGCACTATCATATACGTGAGCCAAAAGACGCAAATGGTCCCTGGCCATGGTAAGGCGACACCTATGGGAATATCGTGCGTGAGGCCGCAAAGTGATATGAGGTGTTACAGGCTAGATCGGTGTGACTTAGAATCGGGGTCCTGACACTGCCCTCCAGGTCCGCGCGAACCTTGGCCACCCGGCGGTTCACCTCCTCCTCGACTCCGGCCTCACGAGCCCCTGCAGCATCCTCTGCTTGGGCAAATTGACGCTCCCTCGTCTCCAGTTGCTCGAGCTCGCGGCTACGCTCCATGGCATCCAAAGCCAATGACTCCTCACGCTTCCAGACCTCCTCTTCCTCTGCGGGTGTCCCCCTCAGCGACGCAAGGGCGGCCCTGCACGCCTCCACCTGCTGCTCAAGAGACACGCCCCAGGCCTGGAGCTCCCAAGCGCGCTTCTCCGCGGCCTCGCGTCGGCGATCGGCCTCGCGAGCCTCTTCCAAGGATCGTGAGCGGGCTTCGTTGGAAGCCTTGAGAGACGCTTCGGCCTTTGCGTTCTCAAGGTCACGTTGATAGCGGCCGAGGCTGATGGCCACCTTCAGCTTGCGCCGCTCCTCTAGCAACCGAAGACCTTCAGCCTCAAGACACGAGTCAACACTCGCGAGCTCTCCACCAAGCCGGCTCATCGCGCTCATCGCCTCCTGGAAGAGCTCATGGCGAACCATGCTCCGCCAAGGCTCAAGCCCGAACGCCTGCCTTCTTCATCCTCCGCCTCGGGGCTGCAGGCGGGCGCCACGTGGCACGCCACCTCGGCAGAGGTCAATGGGCGCCGCACTGCATACACTAGCCTCGTTTTCGCGAGAAGCCCAAGCCTGCTGGGTCTTGCTGCTCGAGGAGGAGCCGAGGATCGAAGCCATCAAATTACCACCGAAGATCAGCAGAGGAGCCTTGGGCACGCCTGCCAAGCTCCACGCCAGGCCAGTGGGGAGAAGCGATGGGGCCTCGGGATCAGCACACCAGGAAGGAACGGGTGCCCCTGCGACCAATTCTGCCCCAGGGGCAGGACTCGGGGCGCCCGCGGCCGGCGGGGTAGTTGACAAAGGAGGAGGCCGCTTCTTGTCATGGTAATGATTCAGACAATAAGAGAGGGGTAGGATAAAGGAGCATGATCTATCGAGATGCATATGGGTTACACGGTGGTTTTAGCGAGTTCGGGCCTCTCACGGTGGAGATAACAACCCTACGTCTCGTGCTTCAGAGAAGCTTTGTTTTATCTTAGTATGTATCCGGAGATTACAATGAGAGGAGAACGGATCCCCGTAGTCCTGAGACTAATGGTGAAAAAGAGAGAGGTGGAAGAAAAGAGCCCCCCTAGTCTAGTGGTGGGGGTGGCTTAAATAGAGTGCCACCCCCTCACCTCCTATGTTACAAAGTGGGGTATGAATGCCATAATGCCAGCCCACTATCAAGCCCTCACTATGAGAACGATGCCGACTGCTTTGCTGCGTGCTGGTCTTCGTATATCCGAGTGAGTCGTACGATCGAGTGGTGAACTGTCATCCGAATGGATGGTATGCTGCTTGGTCGAGTGGATAGTATGCTACTTGTCCGAGTGGATAGTATGTCTGTATGAAATTTACCTGGACCCCCATGTTGTGTGGACCCCATGCTCATGATATTTGGACCCTTCATGGGCCTACCTGTTATGTGTATCCCCAACATTAGCCCCCGAATCGATTGCGATTTTGCAGAACGAGTTTGTGCAAGACACAATTTGGTCCGAGTGATTACAGAAATACTCGGTACATGTCGTTGTGCTTTCAGACAACCAAGGTTTGAACAAAATCTCAATGGATTCCTAAGACCGCACTTCCCGATCGATCGGGTAAGTGCCTGTGAGGAGCAACTTGGTGACATTCGTTCATCTCTCGGAAGAGGTTAACTCGTGATCTGAGTATGGGTGTGTCATTAAATCTGTGCAACAACATTGACACATGGACTGCTCTCTCCGAGAGATGCCATTCTTATCCCGGAGGAACGTCAATACGAGTCGGTTTTTGTCAGGAACCCGATTCCAAGTCACATCGATCTAGCCGGTAAAACCTCATATCACTTTGCGGCCTCACGCACGGTATTCCCACGAGTGTCGCCTTACCATGGCCCGGGACCGTTTGCGCCTTTTGGCTTACGTATATGATAGTGTTGCTAGCATCCATATACAGAGAACCCGGGCCGACATGGCTAGTCGTGAACCCAAAGCGGCACTAACCCATGGGGACAGGCATACATGAATCACATCGAGCATGTCGGTCATCAACGTGTGAATCCGGGCTGTAGCACTGGGCTAACAGGACTCCGTAACCCGAAATGTAGCAGGCTAGGCAGGACTCCGGATGTCACCGCTGACATTTCCCGAAGGGATGCATACACAGGAACAAAGTGAAACACATGCCGGCCACCAAGTGTCCAGAGCGATAGTGCTGGGCTAGCGTGACTCCGGTGAACCGGCTATAGCGGACTACTATCGCTCAGAAGCACTAGACTACATTTCCCCATATGAGAGGCTGCCAAGGATAAACAACTAGATTGTCGGATCCCACACGCATTCAAGCATTTCAAACATACACACAATATGCTCGATATGTGTAAATACAACATGGCATCACAACATAACTCTACGACTCAAGTATTTATTCATTAGGCTCCGAGGAGCGAGATATTACAAACATGGGTCTCATGACCCAACATTCAGAGAATACAAGTCAAAGCACAAACGGAAGCTAAACATGTCTGAGTACAGACATCTACAAATGAAAAAGGCTTGGAAGCCTGACTATCTACCAGATCCTGCCGAGGCACAAGATCGTAGCTGAGGTAACAAGCTAAACGTCAAGTCCACGCTGAATTACTAGCGAGACCGACGCCTCTACAAAAACATAAAATAAGCAAACGTGAGTACAATTGTACTCAGCAAGACTTACATCGTAACTAACTACATATGCATCATTATCAACAAAGGGGTGGTGGAGTTTGACCGCAGCAAGCCAGCCTTTGACTCGGTGGCTATCCTAACTACGACTGCAAGTAACTCTTTTGAGGTGGTGCACACGAGTCCACATATTCACCATGTCAATACACCACTATGGATCCGCTCCCGTCACCTTACGAGAACGCCATCCATAGCACTCACACTTATCTTGCGCATTTTAGAGTATCCACTTCCACTTGTCTATGAACTGTACAGGCAACCCAGAAGTCCTTTTTCGCGGACACGACTATTCGAATAAATGATGTTAACCCTGCAGGGGTGTACTTCTTCATACATCATACGGCCCCGAACGATGTGTGCAGGGTTCTCGAGATACCAAACGGGCATTCGGTACACCGGGCCACGGTGTATCTACCGCATCATAGCCCACCCCTAGGGTCAGCGCTACGCACGGCCTCCAACACATATCCTACAAACACCAGAAACTAGTTGCAACTCCTGGACAGAGGACAAGGGTGATTAAGAAGTCGAGTGGGGTCATATTTCAGGGCCCAATGCATGGTAGTAGCTGAATCATGGATCACAAACACAGAACTCAGTTCCTGAGGACAGCTGCAATGAGACAACCCACCATGTACTCCTACATGGCCTCTCACCGCTACCTTTACAAAATCGTGTTCACACACTTAGCTCTCAACAGTAGGACATGTTCACACACCTCCGATTCATCCCCGATGAATCAGACCTGACTCAACTCTAAGCAGAAGGAGGCGTGACAAACAAGCATGAATGAGTAGGCACATGAGGGCTCAAACAACTCCTACTCATGCTAGTGGGTTTCATCTATTTACTGTGGAATGACAGGTCATGTAGAGGATAAAGGGGTTCAGCTACCATAGCAAGTAACAGATGAATCGTTGTTGTCCTAATGCAGTAAAAGAGAGCAGGAGCGAGAGAGTGGGATTGTATCGAAATGAACAAGGGGGTTTTTCTTGCCTGGCACTTCTGAAGATAATATAGTTCTTCATCGGTGTCGTTGAACTCATCGTCGGTACATCGTCTACTGAGAGGGGACAAACACCGGCAACAGAGAAAGAACACAATCAATGCGTGCAACAATATGATGCGTGAGTGTGACATGGCAATATGCTGTGGTTTGAGCTAATGCAACTAGCAACCAGATTAAATGAAGTTGGTTTGAATCCAAGATTCAAATTCAAACTCCATATGTGGACATTAAAATGCCATTTATATGATTTGTGCTAAACAGCAGCTATAAATTGTTCTAACATGCATGAAAATGGTACAGATGGATAGATTAGATTTTTCTGATCATTTTTCATATATAATTTATTTCATTTGGAGTTACGGTTGATTTTCTATGATTTTTAGAAGTTTAGGCAATTTTCTGGATTTTCCTGAATTAAAATTAATCCAGAAAATGACTTACTGCATCAGCCTGACATCAGTGTGATGTCAGCAGGTCAACTGGGCAGCCTAGGTCAAACTGACCAGTGGGTCCCGCGTGTCAGTGCTATTAGTCTAACTAGTTTTTAGTTAGTCTTAATCCTAACTTAATTAGCTGGCGGGTTCCATTTGTCATCGACCCAGAGGGGTCAAACTGGGCCCACCCGGGGTCAACTTGGTCAGCGGGGTCAAACCCGCCGGCGACTCTCGACGCCGGGCGAGGCCCGAGACGGTGGCGAAGCGCCGGAAACGCTGCCATGTGGCCTCATTCAAAGCGCGGTCTGGTGCGTTGAGAGCTCTTGCTCCGCTGGCCGAATCAGGCTGGTGCTGGGTCGTGGGGAGGCCGGAGCTGACGACGGCGAGCTCCAAGGCGGCGGCCGGAGTTCGGGCAATCTCGGGATGGCGCTACAAAGCACGGGAGAATATGCCGTGGGTGTCTATGGGCTCATGAGATCGTGCTGAGCATGACGGTGGGCTCGGGAACGAGCTGCAGTGGTCGGCCACTACACGCTTGATGGTCAAGGCGGCAGAAGTTCTCGGCCGTGGTGGGGAATGAAGCTAGGGGACGAGCGCGAGCTTGAGAGAAGAGGGGAGAGGAAGAGGGGCTCACGGCGAGTGCAGAGGTGGCCTCGGCGTGCTCGGGGAAGGCTCGGTGATGGCGGAAAACCGCCGGCGATCTCCTTGGCTGAAGGAGGAAGAAGGGGGCTGGGACGGCGCGCCGTGGCTCTTCTAGTTGCGTGAGACGACAGGGAGGATGAGGGCGGAACGGCGGAGCTCGAGGGCATGTCGGAGAGGCTTGGGGATGGTTGCGGCCGTGTGAGCGCTAGTCGGCGGCGATGGCTGCGCTCAGATGAGCTCAAGGGAGAGAGCCAGGGGAGGGGAGAGGGTGGAGCGAGTGAGGGGACACGGGGCGTCGTCGTGGTGTCGCTAGGAGGGCCGGGGAAGCAGGAGGTGGCGTGCGGTGGTCGTGCCCGCGTCGGGGACGCGCTCATCCTCCTGGCAGAGGAGGAAGACGACAGGGAAGGAGGCGGTGGTGGGCTGGGCCGGCCAGCTACAGTGCTGGGCCGGTTGGTGGGCTGCGCAGGTAACCCTTTTCTATTTTTGTTTCTGTTTTCTAATTTGCAGTTTGTTTTTGATCCACTTTTAAAAACCAAATCAATTTTATAAATCCTGAAAATATTCATGAGCACTTTCTGAATTATTTCAGTGGCCCACAAATACTTCCAACATTATTTGAGCATTTAAATTATTTATAGTGTTTAAATGCCCAAAGTCAAATAGTTTAAGATTTAATTCAAAAATCCAGGAATGACCTATAAATATGTTCATCATTTTTGGAAGAGGTTTTCACCTTTATCAGAAGTCATGAACATTTCCAAAGGGCATTCTGGGTCATTGAGAAAATATTTTATTTGGACCTAGTTTGATTTGATTCGGTGCTAGGGTTTGGATCAATCCCCATTTCAAGTTTCATGAAATTTAAACATGATGCATGGATGCAATGCAACTAATTACAAACAATTCTGGGGCTGTGACAGTTTTAGATCAACACTTGTGAGCTTCACGCTTTGAGTCCTAGAGGAAGGCTCAAAGCAGGTCCACGGAGGAGCGTTAAACTCACCTTATAGGATTTTTTTTGGTAGTCGACGGGATTCTTAGAACTGGTTTGTTTGTTGTTCATCACTCGAACTGCTCAGGCCATACCGAGTGGAGATTACTCCAGTGGGGGCACGCTGGGTGCACCCACTGGGTGTAGTCCCTGAGACCGCCGTCCACTGCGGGCAGTCGGCGGGGTCTGAGAGAGAAAATCTTCTTAGCTTGTACTGATTGGACTTGTTCTTCTCCGACTCAGAGGTCGAGTGATCTGGAGCTGGGTTTGCATTGAGCAAAATGTTTCTTTCTGAGTTCTCTTCCAGTGGGGGCACGCTGAGTGCACTCACTGGGTGTAGTCCCCGAGCCTCTGTCGGACTAGATGAGTCTGGCAGAGGGTTTAAGTCTCTTGGTAAACCTCCATGCAGTTGGTACGGTAAATATCTTTGTCCGGAATTGAATCAATCGGATGGATCTTCAAGCACTTGGCATGGTAAATAAGCGCAGCTTGGAGCTGAGTTAGTCGGACTGATCTTCGTGCACTTGGCACTGTAAATGAATTCAATCTGGAACTGGATCAATCAAGTGATCTTTGTGCACTCGGCATGATGAATGAATTCGGCCTTGAAACCGCCGAATGTAGAAAAAAGCTGGCCACTCCAGGGAGTAATCGTTCTAGTAGTACTTCTTATATTGACCGTTAGATTTTGCGTGAAAGGGATAGTTGTAAGAGTACATTGTATGCGTAGAGGAGCTTCATGTTTACCCTTTTGCATGAAAGGGGTATTTGTCCAAGTGGACATGCTCCCTGACTGATCGAGGTATGTTGACTGCAAGGAAAAACTTGGTGGCACTTGTATGTCTACCGGAGGAGATAGACTAGTGGTCTGACATGGACATGCCATGAAACCCGACTGACGAGGCTAGTGTGTGGGCTGACTCTCCAGAGAGAGGCCGCTCATTATCCCTGGGGAAAACTAGCACATGCCATCTCTGAGTCCAAGTTTGTGAAACTGACGCCTTGGAGCCTAGGATAGGGCCAAGTGTATCCGTAGAGGAGTGTTGTTTTCACCCTTTTGCAGTCCTGAAGATGACTTTAGGTAATGATTTGGGCGATCGTCCGAGGGGGCAGTACTGCCCTTATAGATTTTCGGCTGACCGAGAAAGTATATGGTCAGAAAGATATTCCTGATGTGATCAATGGGTTGATTGAGTGGGCGTAACCCCTGAGGGCGGCATGGCTAACGGCTGTGCGTAGCCCCCAAGTGATGCTCGAAAGAGGCAAGCTTGACATAGAGTGTGGTATGAGGTTTGATCATATGAGTAACTTAGTCGTTCCCGTGTTGGGGGTGTAGAGGTAAAGACATGTCCAACAGATGGTGACGCGCGAGGTGGCCGAGGGGCGATAATGTGTACAACCGAATGGCGACGCGCGGGGCGGCCGAGTGGTGAAGACATGCACAACCGAGTGGCGACGCGCGGAGCGGCCGAGTGGTGAAGACGTGCCCAACCGAGTGGCGACGCGCGGGGCGACTGAGTCAATGATGTGCGACGTGGCCGAATGATGAATACGTGCACAACCGAGTGGCAACACGCGGGGCGGCCGAGTGGTGATGACGTGCACAACCGATTGGCGCGGTGCGGGATGGCCGAGTGAGGATGCGCAAGGTGGCCGAATGAAGACGTGCACAACTGAGTGGCAACGCGTGGGGCGGCCGAGTGGTGAAGACGTGCACAACCGAGAGGCGACGCATGTAGCGTCCGAGTGGTGAAGACGTGCACAACCGATTGGCGCGGTGTGGGACAGCCGAGTGAGGATGCGCAAGGTGGCCGAATGAAGACATGCACAACTGAGTGGCAATGCGCGGGGCAGCCGAGTGGTGAAGACGTGCACAACCTAGAGGCGACGCACGGAGCATCCGAGTGGTGAAGAAATGCACAACCGAGTGGCGTGGTGCAGGACGGCCGAGTGAGGATGCGCGAGGTGGTCGAATGATAAAGACATGCCCAACTGAGTGGCAATGCGCGGGGCGGTCGAGTGGTGAAGACGTGCACAACCGAGAGGCGACGCACGGAGCGTCCGAGTGGTGAAGACGTGCACAACCGATTGGCGCGACGCGGGACGGACGAGTGAGGATGCGCAAGGTGGCTGAATAAAGACGTGCACAACTGAGTGGCAACACACGGGGCGGCCGAGTGGAGAAGACGTGCACAACCGAGAGCCGACGCACGGAGCAGCCGAGTGGTGAAGACGTGCACAACCGAGTGGCGCGGGGCGGCCGAGTGAAGGACTACGTGTCCAGCCAAGTGGTGATGCACGGGGTGGTCGAGTGACAGATTGTGCGTCCAGCCAAGTGACTGAAATGGTCTTCGAAGGAGTTAGCCAGATGCTTTCGAAGCTAATGTAGCGACGAGGTCGGTGTAGTGTGGTTGCGACACAATAAGACCGGCGTGACAACTGAGTCTGAGTAGGAATGAAGATGGCGTGCAGAGCATCTGGGTGATTATAAAACTTGTCGAAGTGGCGGACCGAATGCACTTGTTGAAGTGAAGGATGTCGGATTTCGGGTTCCGGCAGACCCTTAAGGTTCGAACTCTGGGGTGCGCGCGGAGATCCAACCCTCCACCGTCCCGTACCTCGCCGAATCGCAAGGACCTAAAACTACTCGAAAGAACAGCACAAGAGACACGAGATTTATATCGCTTCGTGCCACCATCGTGGTGTAATACCCTACTCCAAAGGTGTGGTGTGTGGATTGCCTCTTGGGCTGATGAGGAATAAGATAGGAAGAACAGCCTCGCGAGGGTCTGTTCTTGGTGGGTGTGATGAACTACTAAGTGGTGTCCCGTCGCTCTAGCTTGAGGATCGGGTCTCTATCTCTCTCGCTTTGGATCCCAAAATGCCTGCCTGGGAGAAGGGGAGGCTCTACTATGGTGGCTAGCTCTACTTATATAGACGAAGGCCCTGGGCCTCTTCCCAAATATTGAGCGGGAGGGGCGCCAACAATTGGCCATTTTGAAGGGTAGCAGCGGGTGCACTTATCCCGACTAAAGTTGGTCCTCGCCTGCCAAAGGCTCTGGTGATGACGCCTTCTTGGGCTCCACGATGACTGCATTCCAGCCGTTGGGGCTGGTCTTGGTCTTGTTGCACCGAAACGGATGCCTTTGTTTGATGCTCTTGCCTGCCCTTGCTCCCTTTGCACCAAAGAGGAAAGGAGGACGCCGCGCTGGTCGGGCGCTCAGCCGGGTGCCCTTGGTCGCTATGGCTTACGCCACGGGCACCTCGCGAGGTACCCTGCCTTGAACTCTCCGCCTCCTCATGAGCCAGCCTGACGAGGCCGCGGCCGACGAAGCTCCCCGGTCGCTCCGCCTCATGAGGCTTGGTCCCTCGCGAGGGTCTTGAGCTCGTGTTGATGAAGATGGGCTGTCCTGGCCTCCTTTGAGCCACGCCAGCAGGCCGCAGTGCAAGTCTGGGACCCCTGCTCCCTGAACGACGACAGAGCCCCCTGGCCCACGACGCGCCTGGAACAGCGCCGAGCAGAGAGGCGAAGGGTAAGTGCGAAGCGTCAGGCCCTAACAAATGCAAGGTCCTTTAGGCGCCAAGGTGGCGGCTGATTGGACGTGGGCGGCACTGCTCCCCCATGACGCCTTGTTAACCTCCCGGATTTGACAAGTCCTTGCATGCATGGTCAGTCATGATTATCGGTGATCGTGGTGGCCGACGGTTGGCCTTCGCCGGCTATAAGTACGGAACGGCGCGCGCCCTTCCAGTCTATCCTTTCCTGTCTCTCCTTCTTCTCCATGGCTCCACCAAGGAAGTTCTCGGCTGCAAAGAAGGGGAAGGGCCGCCTGGTCGAATCTTCCTCTCCTCCGCCTAAGCGTGGTTGAGGTCACCCTCGCAAGCACCCCGTGGCCTCCACGGCGGCCTCCCGCGGTCGTGGGGGAGGCTCAGCTCAACAGGCAGGACGAGCGGCTGGCCACGGGCCGGAGGGAGGCGTGCCCGGCCGCCCCCGAGGCCGCGCCTCCATCTTCAAGCGCTGCCGAGTTCATGGTGAGGGCGGAGGAGCCGCCCAGCGTCCGGCTTCAGCTCCCGTGCTTCCTCCCGGGTGAGCTCCTGTGATGGCGCCTGAGTGGCCTCTGCTCCGTGGAAGATGGCTGTTGCGCCGGGCTTCGTGGGCTTCTCCGAGGTCTCTCACATAGGAACCTATTCCCGCCCAAGGGCCGGCAGACGTCACAGCGTGGTCTCCGCCGGCCGGTGCTCCCTGCACTTCAAGTATGATGGCGACGCCACCCTCTATGTGAGGGTGTTCGGGGAAGACGGCCGCATGGGGTGCTGCCTCGAGGACGACGATCATGCCGAGGTCTCAGCCGACGCTGGGCGGAGAGGGCAAGTGCGGGTGGTCGGGCGATGCCCGCGACTCCTCACGCTTCACCAGCCCTTCTTCGATCGTGGCGATTCTTCCAAAGAAGGGTCATGCCAGCCCCCACGCTGGCTACGCCTGCTTGAGAGTGGCAGCGGTCCGGCCGCCGCCACACCCCTTGAAGCGCGAGATGGAGTCCGACCGAGCTCCGAGGCGGCCGGGCCTCCTAAGAGAGCCGGCAGACGGCGTGCTTCACCTGCTTTTGTCCCTTTCCTTCCTTTTCTCCCGTAAAAAGGTAATAATAATGTGTGGCCCCGTGGGGGCGTGTTTAGGGCAACGCCCGTTAATTATTGTACCGCTTTTGTTATCCCTCGATCTGTTCCTCTCGTCAGGCGCCCATTCGCAAGTGAACTCCCGGTCGTGGCAGCAGGGCGACCGACCACGGCCCTGTTCGCGTAGGCCGCCCGTGAGGCATGGTCGAGGGGTGCTCCACTGTGGACCAGGGCCGTGGAAAACTTGAGCGATAGGGTAGGAACACTGGGCTCCCGAGGCTTCCGCCTCGTGAGTCCCTCAGCAAGAGAAATCGAGGCAGGAGGGCGAAAAGATCAAGAACCACGGACCAAAAAGGGGCGATAGTTTCGATAAAAACTTCAAATGGGAATAACCCAATCAACCGCAGAAAGCAAATGAAAAAGCTGCGTCTGCACCTAGTCTAGTCTTCGACGTCTTCTCACCTGTGTGGTTAAGTGCTGCCAGTGGGCGTGGGAGGGAGCCCTAGGGCCTGAGGCCAGCACTCCTGAGACTCTGGGGCGTGTACAGCCCCAACTCATTATTACGTGAGAGTGTCACAGGCGGCGAGCTTCACAGGCGTTCGCCTTCTTTACAGGCTCTGGGCCTTCCTTCTGGTAAGCAAGCTTCACGGGCGTTTGCCCTCTTCACGTGCTCCGGCCTTCCAGAACGCGACAGCTTCACAGGCGTTCGCCTTCTTCACAGGCTATGGGCCTTTTTCCCAGGGGGTGAGCTTCACAGGCATTCGCCTTCTTCACAGGCTCTGGGCCTTTTCCAAAAAGATGAACTTCACGGGCATTCGCCTTCTTCATAGGCTCAGGGCCTTTTCCAAAAAGATGAACTTCACAAGCATTCGCCTTCTTCACAGGCTCAGGGCCTTGGCTTTGAGTGTGTTCCTGCAAATTTGGCCAGATGCCGGTGCTCTACGTCTTCGGGTCCCGGCTTTCGAGCTGGTCTTAGCCGTCGCTGGCAAGCCAGGTCGCGATGACATGGACAAGACCAGAGGATGAGGACCGGAGAGCCGGTAGGAGCCCTGAGTCGCGATGCTCAGGCACCCCCCCTTTAACGCGCAAGCTAGTTTAGATGACACAACTCTACGTCCTCGGGTCCCGGCTCTCGGGCTGGTCTCACCGTCACCGGCAAGCCGTGTCGCGATGCCATGGACAAGACCAGAGGGCGAGGAGAGCCCGGTAGGAGCCCCGAGTCGCGATGCTCGTGCAACCCCCCGCCTTTAACGCATAAGTCGGATTGGATGACGTAAACTCACGTCCTCGGTCCGGCTCTCGGGCTGGTCTCACCGTCACCGGGCAAGCTGTGTCAGCGATGCCATGGACAAGACCAGAGGGTGAGGGCCGGAGAGCCCAGTAGGAGCCCCTGAGTCGCGATGCTCGTGCACCCCCTTTAACGTGCAAGATTTCGCCACCTGTGAGAAGGCACCGAATAACAAGCATGGTGGAACGAGAGCATAATCCTAAGGCAAACGCATGAAGGATACATGCCGCTGGGACTGGCCCGAGCGGCTTGGGGATGATGCAGCCCGAGGGGCGCCCCCAACAGGATAACCTAAGACATCACATAAAAGGGATACATGCCGCAGGGACGGACCCACGCGGCCTGGGAATAATGCGGCCTTGAAGGCGCTCCCAGCCGGAAATAAAACTTAAAGATGTCACCTGGTGATTTTGGGGATGAAGGGTTGTTGATGTAGCAGACTCGGTGGGCTGCGGGAGCCGATCCTCACGAGCCCCTGTGCCCGGGGCCTCGGGAGGCTCCGAGGCGCCAGCTGGCTCCTCATGGGCCATCTCCATCTCCGCCGAGGCTGCTGCGTGCTGACCTCTTGAGCCTCCAGGATGGTCCTCATGAGGCCAGCGCGCAGCAGCCCGCTTGGCAGGCCATAAGGCATGCGCACGTAGCTCGTGGGGCGACCTCGCAACGCCCCACTCACGAGGGCCAAAGGCGCTCTTGAGATGCGGCCTGTTGAGGCCTGGTATGTCGATGTAGACGCAGCCCACCATCCTCGCTGGATGGGGGCCACAATGTAGGCGGCTGCCCCTCATGACCTTGACTCAGAATTCCTGAATGGCCTCGTGATGAACTCTTGAGGGTCCTGTCCTCCTGGTGCTCAGCCTTGCTATGGAGACGTGCTTCAAACACGCCTCATCGTGGTGCCCAAGCGCCCCTCGAGACCTTGGTGAGGTCGGCGGCCCTCCAGGGGAGAGCCCCGAGCCCGCCGAGGAGGGCGCCCGGGCGCTTCCTATGCGATGGAAGGAGGCTCCCTGGCCCCGGTGTGGGCCCCGAGGGGCCTGTCTCTGAAGAGCCGGGCCGGTCGATGTCTTCTTCTTCTTGGGGGCTGCCTCGAGGCATCCTGCCGCCGTGGTCTGGGTCTTCCAAATGATGCGGCTGGAAGGCTCGCCTGTGGAGCACACCGCGTCTCTCTCTTCACAGGCACAGTGATGACCCCGCCGCTTCACAGCATCTTGAGGACGTTGTAGCCATGGTGGGTTACGCCATGAATTTGGCTAACGCTGGGTACCCGAGGACGGTGTTGTACGGCAGGCAAATGTGGGCGACGTCGAAGTCGATGAGCTCGGTGTGGTAGTTGTCGCGGGCCCCGAAGGTGACAGGAAGACGGACTTGCCCGATCGGGACCGTGGAGCCGCTTGCGACTCCGGAGAAGGGCTTGGTTGGCTGAAGTCGGGTCAGAGGGGCACTTGAAGATTGTTGAATGTCTCCACAGACAGGACGTTGAGCCCTGCTCCGCCGGATGAGGGTCTTGGTGACTAGCACATTGTCGATGATTGGGGAGCAAAGCATCGGAAGAACTCCGCCGTGGCTCGCAAGACTTGAGCTGATCCGCTGAGCTGAACATGATGGCGCATGCCGACCACCTGAGAGGGTGCGTGGACTCGAGCTTGGGGAGGACTGCATTCACTTCATGGGCGAACTGCTTGAAGATGCGGTGAGAGGCTGGGGCTTGAGCTCCGCCCAGATGCGTGCGATCGCACGCACTTCCTCGGAAGCCCCCAGGCCCTCGTCCCCGATGACGGCCTCGACTCTCCTTGGTGGCGGCGGCAGCAGAGGGAGGCCTGCGTTCCTCATGGATGATCCTCACGAGGCTGATCCCTCCACCCCCTCGCGAGGTGGGTCTTGCCAGCGGTCCTCGCGAGGTTGGTCGCGCCACCCTTGGCGCTGGCCGCGTCTTCCCAAATAGCCCCGCATTCCTTCCTCCTCCTCGGCCGTAGCCCCGGTCGCTGCGCTCGGGGCGTCTGCCGACCCTTCCTTTGCGCATGGCCCGGAGCTCTTGACATTCATTGGTGTTGTGGGTGTGGAGGTCGTGGTACACGCAGTACCAGCTGCCCTTAGAGGACTCGGGCTGATATCTGCCTCGCTTGGTGTCTGGTTCGGCCGCGAGCACGGCAGCCCCATTGCGCTTTTACGCCCTTCGGCCTTTGACTTCTTCTTGGGATCCGCGGCGAGCAGCTCGAGGAGGAGAGGCGCCTTCCTCATCGCCGGGCGCACTTGGTCGCCAAGTTGAACAGCTCCGTGGAGGTGCACAGATCTTCATGCATCGCCAGCCTCCTCATTCATCTTGACGTCACAAGACGCCATCGGAGAAGGCGGAGATGATTGCCTCCTCCGCTACCCCGGGATCTTGAGGCGCTGCGTTGTTGAAGCGCCGATGTACTTTTGCAGGGTTTCCGGCTGCCGCTTGATCCGGCGCATGTCGCCACAGCTGGTGGCCGGTCGCGAGTACCTTGGAAGTTGGCGATGAAGCGGTAAAGATCTCGCCCAGAAGAGATCGTGCTCGGGGCCGCATTCAGGATCCAGTGCGGGCTCCGTCCTTGAGCGCCATGGGAAACCAGTTCGCCATGACCTTTTCATCCCCGTTGGCAGCCTCGATGCCCAGCTCGTAGAGCTGGAGGAAATCCGTAGGGTCAGCCGTGCCGTCGTAGCGTGGAGGCGGGTCTGGCTTGAACTTGGTGGGCCACGCGACGCTGCGCAGCTCGGTGGTGAAGGCGGGGCAGACCGCCATGGCCGCGGGGGGCCTCGGATGGCAGAGAGCTTGGTCTTGCAGGCTTGCCTGCGGCGCGGCTGGGGGCAGCGCAGGGTCTTGATGTGCTGGAGCGGGGAGCGCTCAGGCAGCTTCTTGCGGGCGAGGAACTTCTTGGCAGCTCTGCTCTTGCCGCGCCGGCGCCTGGCGGAACGGGTTCCGCCCAGGGGCCGCGCGCCTTGGGGCCAGGGCACCGTCTTGAGGAGGAGGCGGCTGAGGCGCCCCGGGAGCTTCATCGCCCGCGCGGGGGCGGGGTGCGGTGCAGCAAGACGGACGGCGCGAGGTCGCCTCCCGCAGCGGAAGCTTCGGCGACGCGGTCGAGCCATTCTTCATAGACGCTGCCGACGGGCGGTAGCGCAGAGCTCGTTAGCGCGATGAGTGCAGCTGGCCTCCATGGCGCGCTGGGCGCGGCGATTTAAGAACCATCGGGGTGAGCGAAAGGCGTGGCGGCGGCCGTCCCGCCTCATGGACGGGTCTTTGGGACGACGCTTGCTCGTTCGCCGGGCCGGTGGCGGCGTTGACGACAGTGACGGGAACAACGAGGAAGCCCGCCGACGCAGGGCTGCTCGCGACATGGGAGGCGAGGGCGGCTCGGCGCCGACGCTGGCCCGACGAAGCGCCGACATGGTTGCGGTGGTCGGGGAAGAACGAGGCGATTTAAAGTCAGATTCCGCGCACCTACCGGGCGCCAAATGTCGGATTTCGGGTTCCGGCAGACCCTTAAGGTTCGAACTCTGGGGTGCGCGCGGAGATCCAACCCTCCACCGTCCCGTACCTCGCCGAATCGCAAGGACCTAAAACTACTCGAAAGAACAGCACAAGAGACACGAGATTTATACTGGTTCAGGCCACCATCGTGGTGTAATACCCTACTCCAGTGTGTGGTGTGTGGATTGCCTCTTGGGCTGATGAGGAACAGTATAGGGAAGAACAGCCTCGCGAGGGTCTGTTCTTGGTGGGTGTGATGAACTTCTAAGTGGTGTCCCGTCGCTCTAGCTTGAGGATCGGGTCTCTATCTCTCTCTCTTTGGATCCCAAAATGCCTGCCTGGGAGAAGGGGAGGCTCTACTATGGTGGCTAGCTCTACTTATATAGACGAAGGCCCTGGGCCTCTTCCCAAATATTGAGCGGGAAGGGCGCCAACAATTGACCATTTTGAAGGGGAACAGCGGGTGCACTTATCCTGACTAAAGTTGGTCCTCGCCTGCCAAAGGCTCTGGTGATGACGCCTTCTTGGGCTCCACGATGACTACATTCCAGCCGTTGGGGCTGGTCTTGGTCTTGTTGCACCGAAACAGATGCCTTTTTTTGATGCTCTTGCCTGCGCTTGCTCCCTTTGCACCAAAGAGGAAAGGAGGACGCTGCGCGGGCTGGCACCCGACTGGCGCCCTTGGTCGTCATGGCTTACGTCACGGGCACCTCGCGAGGTACCCTGCCTTGAACTCTCCGCCTCCTCATGAGCCAGCCTGACGAGGCCGTGCCGACGAAGCTCCTGGTCGTCTGCCCCGCGAGGCTTGGTCCCTCGCGAGGGTCTTGAGCTCGTGTTGATGAAGATGGGCTGTCCTGGGCCTCCTTTGAGCCACGCGCAGGCCGCAGGCAGGTAGGTCTGGGGACCCCCGTTCCCAGAACGCCGACAAAGGATCTGCCTGGTGATGAAGTACTCGACCACTCAGGAGAGTGTCATTCCAAATGAGATGCAGTCCTCGAGTGCGGCATAGCCCCCGAGCGTACTACAGGTTTCGACAACGGACATGTTGGAATATGAGAAATATAGTTTTGAATGGATGATTTGTAATTCATCGAGTCGGACTCGGGTAAAGATGAGGTGAAGCTTCCAGGTGATGCTCAAAAGAAGCAAACTCACAAAAGAGTGAAGTGTGAAGTTTAATTATAAAAGGGACTTATCAGTCTCATGCCTGACGAGGTCTATATCATTGATACGATGAAGAGGATTCCACAGAGGGGTTGGCCGGATGTGTTTGAAGTCAACAGAGCGACAAGGTCGGTGTTGTGGAGCGCTGGGACCGGTATGGTGACCGAGTCCGAGCAGCGGCGAAGTTGGCGCTAAAGGGTCACGAGTGATCGCGTAACTTGTGTAAAAAATGGCACAAGCCAGCGAAATAATTTCTCGAGGAAATTTGATGTGTGCTGAAATGATTTGTGTGAATAACACCCATAGACACCCGCTAGGAGTGCAAGGGGCTTGCTGGTTAACCAGCAAGAGTTTGAAAGAGCGAAGGGTCCGTTCGAACTTGTCGAAGCGACGGATCCGACTGAACTCATTGGAATATTGGCTCAAATAAAACGGAAGTGTAGTGTTTCGACTGAGTTGCAGCCCCGGAGGACCGATGCAAACTCGAAATGAAGAACGACACCTGGTGTTCGTGATTTATGTATGCGAAAAAATGGAACTTGGACTTGGGAGTCACATAACCAATACTAAGCAAGTATGTGAAAATAAGCAACCGAGCGTAGAGGTACACTCTGTGGCGTGGCCTCCAAGTGAACGTGATGTGTGAATTATGGAATACTTGGGAAGATGAAAATAACAGAATGTAAAATGACTTAGCTGTCTGAAGGCGCGCGGGGCGGTCGAGTGCTGATGAGGTGACCAACCGAGTGGCGACGCGCGGGGCGGCCGATGGTGATGAGGTGACCAACCGAGTGGCGACGCGCGGGGCGGCCGATTCGTGATGAGGTGACCAACCGAGTGGCGACGCGCGGGGCGGCCGATTCGTGATGAGGTGACCAACCGAGTGGCGACGCACGGCGCGGCCGAGTGGTGATAAGGTGACCAACAGATGGCGACGCGCGGGGCGGCCAAGTGGTGATGAGGTGACCAACCGATGGCGACGCGCCGGGCGGCCGAGTGGTGATGAGGTGACCAACCGATGGCGACGCGCGGGGCGGCCGAGTGGTTATGAGGTGACCAACCGATGGCGACGCGTCGGGCAGCCGAGTGGTGATGAGGTGACCAACCAATGGCGACGCGCGAGGCGGCTGAGTGGTCATGAGGTGACCAACCGATGGCGACGCGCGGGGCGACCCAGTGGTTATGAGGTGACCAACCGAGTGGCGACGCGCGGGGCGGCCGAGTGGTTATGAGGTGACCAACCTATGGCGACGCGCGGAGCGGCCGAGTGGTTATCAGGTGACCAACCTATGGCGACGCGCGGGGCGGCCCAGTGGTTATGAGGTGACCAACCTATGGCGACGTGCGGGGCAACCCAGTGGTTATGAGGTGACCAACCGAGTGGCGACGCGCGGGGCGGCCAGGGTTATGAGGTGACCAACCTTTGGCGACGCGCAGGGCGGCCGAGTGGTTAGGAGGTGACCAATCTATGGCGACGCGCGGGGCGGCCGAGTGGTTATGAGGTGACCAACCTATGGCGACGCGCGTGGCGGCCCAGTGGTGATGAGGTGACCAACCGATGGCGATGCGCGGGGCGGCCTAGTGGTTATGAGGTGACCAACCGATGGCGACGCGCGGGGCGGCCGAGTGGTGATGAGGCGACCAACCTATGGTGACGCGCGGGGCGGCCGTTGAAGTAGACGCGTCCCGCAAAGTGACGATGCGCGGGCATCCGACTGAAGTAGATGCATGCCGCGCAGCGGCGATGCGCAGAGGGCGTCCGAGTGATGTAGACACGTCCCGCGGAGTGGCGATGCGCGGGGCGTCCGAGTGATGTAGACGCATGCCGCGGAGTGACGATGCGCGGGGCATCCGAGTGATGTAGACGCGTGCCGCGGAGTGACGATGCGCGGGGCATCCGAGTGATGCAGACGCGTCCCGCGGAGTAGCGATGCGCGGGGCGTCCGAGTGAAGTAGACACGTGGCGCGGAGTGACAATGCGTCGGGCGTCCAAGTGATGTAGACGCGTCTCACGGAGTGGTGACGCGTGGGGCATCAGGATGATGTAGATGCGTGTCGTGGAATTATGATGCGCGCGGCATTCGAGTGATGTAGACGCGTGGCGCGGAGTGACGATGCGCCGGGCGTCCGAGTGATATAGACGCGTCCCGCGGAGGGGCGACGTGCAGTGCCTCTGAGTCGGGGAAGTTGATGATGACGCAAGCAGCTTCGTGACCGCGTGTAGGGCGGCCGAGTGGCGGCGTGTGGGCGACTAAGCACTAGTGGTCCTGTACGGTCCGAGTGAGCTAGCCCATCCGAGTGAAAAGGTGAATCGGCCGAGTGAACCACAGTTGAGCTGCGATCCGGTCGCCACACCTTCAGCCGAGTGGAATAAATGGCGAGTTGGTCGATTGACGTTGTTCGTCTCAGTAAGCATGCAAGTTAGTACATCCACGAAATTTTTTGCTGGACTAAAGTGTCCATGCATGGATGCTATTTTGCAAGGATTAAAGACCAGTCGTGCAAGCATGCATGGATGCTAGTATTTTGCAGGGAGTAAAGACCATGGATGGCCGCGCCTGCATGTACAGATTAATCGGTTTGGAAACTGAAAGATGGGCAATTAAGCCATTAATTTGCAGGAAAGGCGGGAGCATCAATCACCGTAAATAGGTAACGGGCGCCTAATTGTCCGCTTAATGAGGTGATTATCTTAATGAAATGGTAACTGGACCATGACATGCACTTGGGTTAGAGGGGTACGTACTCTCCCATGTAGACGATGCAGATGAAAGAGGCGTAGACGATGGGGAAGCGTATGTTGCTAGCGATGTGAGCGAGAGGCGGCAAGCGCGGTGTTGGGCGGCCAACACGGCGCGGGGCCGGCGGGCTCGTCGCAGGACGACCAGCATGGCGCGGGGCCGACAAGCGCGTCGCCGGATGAATGAGTACGACGCTGGGTCGGCGTGCGTAGCGCGAGGCCTGCAACCGCGGCGCGGCGCCGACAATCGCATCGCTAGTGGGGCGAGCGTGGCACAACATTTTGCCGCTTCGGGAGTCGAACGGGACCGATCCTTTCGCCTCTTTGTCCGCACGAGCAGCGACCATAGGTGGAAGAGCGATGATGGTGTTCGCATATGAGGCCCAAGACGACCCTGTTCTTGGCAAAGCGCGAGACGTATCACAAATAAAATAGGGAATAGATGTAAGAATTGATACAAACTGTCTGCATCATGGTTCGATTGTTGTGGTAACGATTGTTGTGGTAACGATTCCGACAATAAGAGAGGGGTAGGATAAAGGAGCATGATCTATCGAGATGCATATGGGTGACACGATGGTTTTAGCGAGTTCAGGCCTCTCACAGTGGAGATAACGACCCTACGTCTCATGCTCCGGAGAGGCTTTGTTTTATCTTAGTATGTATCCGGAGATTACAATGAGAGGAGAACGGATCCCCGTAGTCCTGAGACTAATGGTGAAAAAGAGAGAGGTGGAAGAAAAGAACCGCCCTAGTCTAGTGGTGGGGGGTGGCTTATATAGAGTGTGCCACCCCCTCACCTCCTATGTTACAAAGTGGGGTATGAATGCCATAATGCCAGCCCACTATCAAGCCCTCACTATGAGAACGATGCCGACTGCTTTGCTGCCTGCTGGTCTTCGTATTTCCGAGTGAGTCGTACGGTCAAGTGGTGAACTGTCATCCAAATGGATGGTATGCTGCTTGGTCGAGTGGATAGTATGCTGCTTGTCTGAGTGGATAGTATGTCTATATGAAATTTACCTGGACCCACATGTTGTGTGGACCCCATGCTTCATGATATTTCGACCCTTCGTGGGCCTACCTGTTATGTGTATCCCCAACACTTCTCGGAGATCCAGCAGCCTTAGATGATGGAGCCCTGAAAGACGGGCGTCAGAAGAAGAAAGCAGCACATGGAGAGGCACGACCGCGTGATACTTACACGTCAATGGCGAAGTACTTCCTCGGCTTCACCGGTCCGAAGACGTTGCTGCCGCTGGGGGATCATTTCATCTTGCGGAGCTCCTCGAAGTCCACGCAAAGGCGACCGAAACGTTGAACGTGGCGGCCAAAGCGCGGCGGGACCGAAGAAGAGCTCAGAAGAATGTCTTCAGGGGTGCTCGGTTGCGGTGAACAGCCGGGCACCATTTCACCACGGTCTCCCGAGGCTCCTGGAGCCTTGGCCTCGGGAGTCACACGTAGCGCCTCCTCAGCAACCGACGCCTCAGGAGGGGCGTGGCATGCTCCCGAAGAGGATGACCCAGGATCACCGCCCAGCGCGTGCTCATCAGCACATGAGCCGCCGGTCTCTACCGGGGCTCGCCCACCAGCACCGTCACTTGGGACGAGCCCAGCATCAGGAGCGAGAAAGGGAACCACGGCGACAGGGTTCTCCCGAGGCCCCTCCATGCCAAACGGTCGCGGCCCCCATTCATCAAAAAGAGGCATGGCCTTGACAAACCCGTCCTTATTTTCGCAAGGGTACAGTAGGCAACTGTTTCTGTGCAGATCAGCTGGCAGAGAGACGCCCGTCAGGACCCTAAGCACTGTCCCTCGCGTCCCAAGGAGGAGATCAGACTCCTGAAACCTCATGTGGTCTTGGCTGCTGAGTAAGGTCCACATTGGGCGAGAATGGTGCTGAAGCGGAGCGACCCGGTGTCGAATGAATTCCTTTACCACCATCGGTGCAGTCACGCCGCGATTCTTCAACAACTTCAACCTGAGCCTGACACGAGTGAGGCCGGGGCTCGCGAGCCGCTGATGGCCCCAGCCGGGGTTAGGAACAGCAGGCCCCGACGGATCCTGGAGCAGAGGACTGAGCACGCCGGCATCAACAAACACCCATCGTATTCAGAAGTCGCTCGTAGATGGAGGAAGCTCGAAATCAATCCCCTCGCCTGCTGTCGCAGCCACAGCCTGGAAGCTCGTGCACCCTGAGCACTGCTGAGGGTCGGCCAGATGCAATGAGAAAGAAGTGGCGGAAGAGAGCCACTGAAGGAGCAATGCCCATCATGGCTTCGCACACGAAGGAGAAAACGGCAAGAAGTGTCGCGGACTGAGGGTCGATATGCAGCATGTGGATCTGATAGTGCTCAATTACAACATTGAAGAAGGCAGAAAAAGGAGGAATCAGGCCTGCCCAGAGGGCGCCGATGAAGATTGGAATCTCAGTGGCCGTCTACACCGAGCAAGTGCGGGACGCGGGCCAAGCCACCGTCTCCCCCCGCTCGTTGAAGCTAGAGGCAAGCATCGGGCGCACCTTGTCCATGGCCTCGTCGTTGAGCACGCGAGACCGGCCGACCGCGACGCGAAGGGCGGAGGCACGGCCGAAAGAGGCAAAGGGCTCTTCCCCTTCTCAGCTTGCTTGGGCACCATGGCTATGGAGCAGGCAGAGCGCGAGTAAGATTGGGGAAGAGAAACAGAGTCGCAAGGAAGCAGAGGAATTTGGGAAGCAAGGCGCAAGACGCGGAGGAATAACTGTGTAGGCCGCACGGGCCGCATAGCCGGGCGGATTCAAAGGCAGCATGGGGAAGCGGAGACGCTCACGTCCAATCAACCGCCACGCGTCGACCGAGGCCGCAGGCTTTTGGGGCCCGCGGCGCTCCGAACTTGACCCTTGGCTTCGCCACGAAGCCAAGCCAGAGCGCACCTTGGGCCCGGGGGCTACTGTCGGTGTTCTGGGAATGGGGGTCCCCAGACCTGCCTACCTGCGACCCACAACATGTCTAGGCAGCGGGCCGTACGGCCCATATTCATCAACAAGGCATCCAAGACCCTCGCAAGGGTCCAAGCCCCGCGAGGCGGATGACGCAGACTCATGAGGAGAGGCCTAGCCAGGCAGGCTCATGAGGAGTGGCAATATCAAGGCGGGGCAAACCTCGCGAGGCACTCGTGACGTAAGCCATGACGAACGGTGCCAGGTGGGTGCCAGGCGGGCGCCTGTGTGCACAGCGTCCCCATTTCCTCTTTGGTGCTCGTGGAGGCAAGCATGCATTTAAGAGTACCGAGGCATCAGGCAAAGGTTGCCTTATTGGTGCAACAAGACCAAGACCAGGAGGACGGCAAGGCGGAGGTCATCATGGAGCCCAAGATGGCGTCACCCCAGGGCCTTTTCGCAGGCAAAGACCGCTTTTGTCAGGATAGCTTGTACTAGCTGTCCCCCTTCAAATTTGCCCGCCGTTGTCGGCTCCCTTCCCGCTCAATGTTTCGGAAGAGGACCAGTGCCTATATAAGTAGAGATAGCCACCACATGGGAGGGGATCGAGCAATTGATTGGCTCCTCGCACCAGAAGTTCATACACACAAGAACACCTCAACCTCAGGAGGCTGTTCTTCCCTTGTACTGTTATCATCAGCCCAAGAGGCCATCCACCACCACCACACTAGAGTCGGGTATTACACCACAACAGTGGCCCGAACTAGTATAAACCTCATGTCTCTTTCTGTGTTGTGAGTTCTTCGAGTTCGTCCGCAAGATCTTAGTGAGTTAGAGCATAGATCGGTAGGAGGGAAAGACTACGCGCGCACCCCAGTGTTTGAACCTTAAGGGTTTGCCGGAACCCCACACCGATAGATAAGAATCCCGTAATAAGGGGGACACGATCTCTGCTTCGAGAAGACGTACCAATGAAAACCACACCTCGAAACGTGGAATGACAGGACAAGAAACGGTTCTAATGAAGATCGGGCAAGCATGGTATCGCGTGGCCGAAAGTTGTCAGCAGATTGGACTCGTGAAATATTATATTCTCTACGACCGTGTATATGGTATGTATGTTGTAGATCCGGACACATCTCTCATCCGGAGACTATCTTGAAATTCAGGAAGGAGGAACCCGCCTTGCAATGTCGAAGACAATCTGCGCGCCGGACACCTCGTCATTGAAGCCTGGTTCAGGGGCAACTGAGGGAGTCCTGTACTAAGGGGTCCCCAGGCGTCCGGCCTATTAGCCATGGGTCGGACTGATCAACTCTAGGGTTTAGCCATTACGATCTCGTGGTAGATCAACTCTTGTAACAATCATATTCATCATGATCAATCAACCAGGAAGTAGGGTATTACCTCCATAGAGAGGGCCAAAACCTAGGTAAACATTGTGTCCCCCATCTCCTGTTACCATCAATCCTAGACGCACAGTTCAGGACCCCCTACCCGAGATCCACCCGTTTTGACACCGACACTCGGCCAAGGAGTTTTCTTCCCGCCGCAATCCACGGACTCTCTTCTCCCTGGCCAAACCTCACCTTTAAGCGAGCTCTAGACTTAATGCGATCCCTCGTCATTACAGAGGGGCAACGTCCGAACTACATCCAGCCCGGACTAGGGGCTGAGAACGGGGAATTTTACATCCCACCCACCACCCACTTCATAGCCAGTGTCGAGGACCTAACCGACATGCTTGACCGTAACTCCGAAGACATATATGGTACGGACATCAATGCCGGAGATGAACAAAGCCAAAACCCGTCGCATACCGGACACTGGGCGCCCACCTCCACATAGGACGTATACATGGTGGATACGCCAAAAGAGGATGGCGGTGAAAGCAGTAGGGATCCAATCAAGGACAATAACACTGATAAACTACCAAAGCGGCGGCATCAGCGGCGCCGTTCAAAATCACACCGCGACAAAGAAAGCAATACCGGCAATGGGGAAAATAACACTTCGGAGAATGCTGAAGACCCAGACACCCCCGATGAACCAACATCCGAACAGGATGATAGGGAGGAGGGGCAGGATAACCCTGACGAGCCAGTCGGGAACAAGGACTCGGAGGACAGCAATTATATGCCGCCCTCCGAAGACGAAATAAGCCTCGGCGATGAAGACTTCATCATGCCAGACGAACCCCTTGAGCAGGAACGCTTTAAGCAGTAGCTCATCGCAACTGCGAAGAGCCTGAAAAGGAAGCAGCAACGGCTTCAAGCACGAACAGGATACGCTCAACGACAGATGGACTAATGTCCTGGCAGCCGAGGAATATGGCCTTGCACGACCAACCAAAAACTACCCGAAGCACAAGGTGTTACCCCAATTCAACATTGAGGCACGGGAGCCCATAACATTAGCGTGTAACGCAGCTGATAAACCAGACCGGCCATCGCGTGGCCGAGACAGAGCGGCTACCCAAGCCGAACACCATCCCACATTACCCCGCCGTAAAGACAGGGAGACAGTGGCACGGGATTACACCTACGACCTACGGCAGGACCTGGACACTAGGGCAGGCCTAGCCAGATCAATCTACGGGTCAATGGGACGTGCCCCAACACGAGAGGACGGCTATCAGGCCCGGCGTGACCTACAAAACCTCACTTGAGGGAAAACCGTACAGGGACATCCGCCGAACTCCGTCGCGACGTTGCCCATTATAGAGGCGCCGCACACCCCCTATGGTTCACCGAGGAGGTAATGGTGCACGAATTCCTAGAAGGGTTTAAACCTATGAATATCGAAACATATGATGGAACAACCGACCCAGTAGTATGGATTGATGATTTTCTTCTCCATATCCACATGGCCCGCAGTGATGATCTCCATGCCATCAAATACCTCCCACTAAAACTAAAGGTACCAGCCCGACACTGGCTAAACAACCTCCCAGAGAACTCCATTGGCAACTGGGAAGACTTGGAAGACGCCTTTCGCGACAACTTCCAAGGTACATTTGTCCGGCCTCCGGACGCCGATGACCTCAGCCACATCATCCAGCAGCCCGGAGAGTTAGCCAGGAAACTCTGGACCAGGTTCTTAATTAAAAAGAACCAAATTGTCGACTGTCCGGACGCCGAAGCCCTCACAACCTTTAAACATAGCGTCCGAGAGAGTGGCTCGCCCGTCACCTCGGCCAAGAAAAACCAAAGTCCATGGCAGCCCTTACCGCACTAATGACCCGCTTTTGCACGGGAGAAGACAGCTGGCTCGATCGTAGAAGCAATAGCACCAGCGATCCTGGCACCTCCGAAGCCAGGGACGGAAATGCCAAGCCACGACGTAA
Source organism: Aegilops bicornis (assembly GCA_021605145.1). NCBI lineage: Eukaryota > Viridiplantae > Streptophyta > Magnoliopsida > Poales > Poaceae > Aegilops > Aegilops bicornis. The sequence goes on along the minus strand of CM038673.1, from coordinate 558,004,685 downwards.
CAAAAACTAGCGTCGAAACACAATGCAGGAACCCAGGACACGACGGTCAACGCCGGATTTAGTGGCTCCAAATCTGGTCAACTGAAGAAGCCATTCAAGGCAAACAGAGATGGCCCATCCATTTTAGACAAGATACTGGATCGGCCCTGTCAGATTCATGGCAGCCCTGACAAACCCGCCAACCATAACAACAGAAATTGTTGGGTTTTTAAACAAGCCGACAAGCTCAATACCGAACACAAAGGAAAGGGGCCGCCCAGTGACAACGAAGATGAAGAGACTCGCCAACCGAACACCGGGGGACAAAAGCAATTTCCTCCCGAAGTAAAAACAGTAAACATGATATATGTGACGCATATCCCTACAAGCGAGTGCAAGTGCGCACCACGAGACGTCCACGCCATAAAGCCGGTCACACCAAAATTTAACCCATGGGCGGCCTGCTCGATCACTTTTGATCGCAAGGACCACCCAACCAGTATCCGTCATGGAAGTTCGGCAGCTCTGGTTCTCGATCCAATTATCGATGGATTCCATCTCAAGTGAGTCCTTATGGACGGCGGCAGTAGCCTTAATTTACTCTATCAAGACACTGTCCGCAAGATGGGCATTGATTCCTCAAGGATCAAGCCCACCACAACTACCTTTAAGGGAGTTACACCCGGCGTAGAAGCCCACTGCACGGGCTCAATCATATTGGATGTCATCTTCGGTTTGCCGGACAACTTTCGAAGCGAAGACTTGATCTTCGATATTGTCCCATTCCGCAGTGGCTACCATTCACTGCTCGGGCGGACTTCTTTTGCTCGTTTCAATGCGGTCCCACACTACGCCTATCTAAAGCTTAAGATGCTCGGTCCACACAGCGTCATCACGATCAACGGAAACACGAAACGCTCCCTCTGTACCGAGGAGCATACCACGACAATCACAGCCGATGTGCAAAGCGGCCCCATCAAGCCGCATATCTCATCGGCCATTAAGCCGCCGACCTCTACTGCACAGGACCGGTCAATTTTAGAGCGTGAATAGCAGTTCCGCCTTCGTCGTTCGCCTCTTATACCTGCGAAGTTCGTATCGCGCATGCACAATATGCACTTAAAATACCTTGGTCATCAATGGAGGCATAATACGGGCATGCCTACAATACGGTTCGCCCCCCTACAGCCTTCTTCTCTTTTCTAACTATATCATATCTTTTGCCACTGGTGAATCAAAACCGGTTCATCCCACGGACCTACAAGGACTCTTTCTGAGCCCGGTTTCGTACAAATAACCAAAGATTACCCCTTTTAAGGAATCCTTTTCGCTGAGGCAAAGGCAGCGCAGACGTGCGACATGAGGTCCAAAAGATTTTTTGTAGACCAAACACTCTATTTAAAACCTGTATAGAGCCGTTTTCCTCAGCCCTCGGCCCCTGGCATGTAGAATAGCCTGGGTAATAGTGTTATAATCTGTAAGATTGCGTTCGATGTATCAATCGGATTCCATTGAACATAATCCGTCTTCAGTAGTTGCTTTTCCTCATAGAACTATATTTTGCTTCCTCGGTTGTTTCACGCACACACCTCGGCAAAAATCGCCAGGGGCTCGATGCGGCAACATATGGGTTGCCGAAAAGTCCGAACAGTTCTACAACATACTTCGGCGTCACAAGTTTGGCATTATATGCATCAGCTCTGAATCATGTCTTTGGTCAATAGTTGGGTTGCCCGGCTCCTGTGCTTACTACCTTACGTTCTGTCTTATCTGCTAGGGTAGTAAAGGGAGAACTACTGCGATTGTGTTTCCGGTTCACCTGGTTAAACACCTCAGTAGAGAAAGCCGAAAACTGACTGTCATGATGAGCGAGAGCTGGTCAACCACTCGGCGACTTATTAGAATCTTTGGCGATTTCTTCCGTATTACACGAAGGACCGTTTTTTGGTCATCTATGTAACGCAACCGTATTCGGATAACCGCGCACATACCAGGGGCTACATCGCAGACCCACCGTCAAACTCCTATGGCTAAGTGAAAGTGTTAAAGCCCTATAGTCCAATTGCCTTGTTCGCCGCACCGACACCTCCATTCCGGACCAAGACGTTGGGTCAAGAGTGATCAGGTGCTATTCCAAACACCCCTGTATTATATACGAGGGGCGCGAAGCCGACGACTGGCAAAATTTCAGATTATAAAACGGTCGCACAAGAGGAAATAACTTTCAGGCAAAGGTATAAACGTAACACAACCTTAATGTATCATAATATTCTTCTCGCAATTCCGGTACACTTATTCAAACATAATATCCTGCGAGCACTGATCCTCTATCAAGCGGGCACCCTCTAGGACATCCTCCAAATAATGCTCCAGTGTGTGATGGTCCTCACCTCCGGGCGGGCCCTTAACTGCAACATCGATGGCCTTCATCTTTGCCCAGTACATCTTGACGCGGGCGAAGGCCATCCGGGCACCTTCTATCACTACAAAAAAAATACACTTCAGTGATGATACGTGTTTGTCACAGTAGGTCACGTTTTTTGTCATGCATGTTCATCCATGACAAATTTATGACAGAATCAAGATAGTCATACCACTTTGCCGTCAGAGAAGTGTTCCATGACATTACCAAAATTATCATCATGGAAGTGTCCACTTCCATGACGATAAATCGCGCGTCACGTATGCTTTTCGTCAAGGGTGACCGACACGTGGCATCCACCGTAACAGAATGCCGTTAAGCTATCGGGTCGGGTTTTGGATCCGATAACCCGTTACCAGCCCCGACCAATGGGGATTTTCCACGTGTAAAATCATCATTGGCTGGAGGAAACACGTGTCGGCTCACCGTTGGGACATATGTCATCCACTCATTGGACGGAAGACGCCTATGGTACGTCGAAACGTGGCACGCCCAACAGAGGCCCATTCCCGTGAAAAGGCCGCCCAAGAAAAATTAGCGCATCAGCCAATATAAGGCCTACTTGTGTCAGGTCCATTTAAGCCCACGGCCCATACGAGATGAGCCAATTCGGCCCGTCAACGGCCCGTTAAAGATTTGACACCATTGCAGCCCATCTTCAGTTCGAGCCCATTAACAGCCTGCTATATATCTGGACTCAATATCGGCCTGATGAGATTTCGGCCTATTAACGGCCTGTTTAATGGATGGGCCAATTTTTAGGATGTACATCTTTCGGCCTTTTAGCGACCCATTTAAATGTTGGGCTAGTTTCCGGCCCGGTGTGTCTTTCAACCTATTGACGGCCCATAAATCTGATGGGCCATTTGTTGTCGGACCTGAGTTTCGGCCTTTTAGCGGCCCATTTAAGTGTTGGGCCCATTTTCTGGCCCGGTGTCACTTTCAGCCTGTTGACGGCCCATAAATCAGTTGGGCCATTTTAGTCGGACCTGAGTTTTGGCCTTTTAGTGACCCATTTAAGTGTTGGGCCAATTCTCGGCCCCGTGTTACTTTCGGGCTGTTAACGGACCATAAATGAGTTGGGCCATTTGTAGTCGGACCTTAGTTTTGGCCCTTTAACGGCCCATGCCCTTCATGGTCCAATACCAGCCCGGTTTCTCTTTCGGCCTGCTAAAGGCCCACAACACAGTTGGGCCATTTACAATACGACCTGACTTTCGGCCTCTTAGCGGCCCGTGGTCTTCATGGTCCAGTACAAGCCCGCTGTCTCTTTCGGCCTGCTAAAGGCCTACAGTATAGTTGGGCCATATGTAGCCCAAACTTAGTAACGGCCTGTGAAATAAACTGGGGCCACCTGTTGCCCGCTTCGATGTCGGCCTGTTAACGACCCGGGAGGTAAGAGGGTCGACCATTAACTTTCGGCCTAGTAACGGCCCATTAACTTAATGGGCCCACTAAAGTTCATACATGTCTTTAGGCCAAATTAGATAATTTGAGCCCATTACGACGAGCAATTATGCACAGGACCAAAACCGATCACGCAAAGGTATGGCATACAGTGAATAACGTTGCATCTCCAGCATCTATTACAGGAAATTACATCCACTAGGCAATCAAAGATTGATGCCAGTGCAAATAAATGAGCAGAACCTAACCATCTACAACGTCACAATCTGCAACCTCAAAGATGATGACGCCATAAGCATGTGGGCAAGTTCTTTCGCTTTGCTACACTGTCTCTCGAAAACATTGATCGCTTGTTGTGTCGCATTTACTCGCACCTCTGATTCATCCACCATTTCCATCATTGCTTCAACCATTAATTGGTTCACAAACATACATTTATTCTGTTGCACTCGAGACAGAGGATACTGAACAGATTCAGATGGCGATTTTGGCAGGCTTGTATTATTGATAGTGGAGAGTGTCTTGAGCACTGCATCATAACATAAATTAGGACGGGAACCAAACAGATTAATCATGAGTTATTGCCATATTACCTGGCCTAGATTTACTAGAAAGAAACAATGGGGTTGCCTTGCTGTTTTCAGAGTTTGTCTTCTTATCTTCAAAGCAGTGCACAAAATTAACACACTAGCATTGCTATCATTAGCCAAGTCAGATAATAGGAAAGCAACATTGACACAATGAATGTTTGGGCAAGTAGCCTACACCAAATTAACACAATATGGCACAGCTATCATCAGCCAGGTAAGGTAGTACGAAAGCAACATTGACACAATGAATGAATGGGCAACCAGAGAAGCACTACAATTCAGTAATGTGCGTGATATGAGATAGTACATTCATGCAGCTCAAGATTCAAAACTACTGTGCAGTTTTCCTTACAAAAATCAACATTGGCGCCTTTAACATTTTGCTACAACTAATTTTAGATCAGATAAAGGTTAGATTCATGCCGATTAACAAAATACATGTTGATGTAAAAATATAGTGATATACAATGTGTACTTACATCAGCATTGGAGCACGTAGAATTCCGCAAGATATTTTCCTCGAATACGATCCCAATGGAGGAAGTCTTCTATCGCTTAACCTTATTTTCTAAAAGAGAGATGGGTAAGAAACATGTAGAAAATATGATCGTAATGCTATAAAATTTTATGATGCGAGGATAAGCACACGCTTCTTAGAATGGAGTTGACATTCTTTTGTCGGACTCGAGCGGACTAGTTCTTTGGCCACCGAATCTGCTTATTATCGCTGGGAGTTGGGTTTCTCCGTCTTGGAGCAAGATCTATGAAAAATGGAGTTGGTTTATTATCTCCTGGCGTTTGGATCTTTTGCAAAGACCTGGTTTGTAACCCTTCAGATTCTAACAGAGCCGTCTTCCCCTTGCATGCCTTGTATAGAAGAATGGTGCTTTAACTATAAAACATGCGACAGCAGAGAGATGGAATAGGTACTGAAGAATAGAAAGGCATGGCGTATTGACATGTATTCCCTCCATCCGGAAAAAAATGGATGGGTCTAGGCGTATTTCAGTTCTAGATACATCCTTTTTTATCCATTTCGGCAACATGTAATCCGGACGGAGGAGTATGGTGTAAGAGCTAGGGATACGACAGGACAACACAACAAAAAAAACTAGTTGAATGTAAAACTATATTCTAGCGGAATACGTACAGAAATAACCAAGGCAACATACACGTGTATGATTGGGAAAATAAGATGGCATTGCAACAGAGCACTAGAACATCACTTCAAAGTAAAAAACCATGGTATGGCGCATGATTAAGTACATACCGATGAATAACAATGCATAAGATATTCGTAAGCATGATGTCCAAATTAAGCGAGATGGCATTGCGATAGAGTAGAATGACAATACTTGAATTTGAAAACATGTTATCATGAATGGAATAGGTCTTGAAAAACAGGAAGGCATGACATATTTACATGCATGATCAGCATGCTAAGCACATGGCATTGCAACAGTAGTAGATACACTCTAGGACATTATATGCATGTTGTACCCATATCACAAGCCAAGTTAGAGCAAGGACCTTGTGGGGTGAAGAGGATTCATCATCTTTCTGCAAGTCTTCTGAAGAACTGCCTTTACATGTTCCATCATATTGGGTATCATTGACATCAAGTTTATTGGCCTTTACATTGTTCCGTGAGGTTCTTGTGGATATATCAGTGTGTGCAATTATATCTACCATGCATGGAAAACAACTAGTAGTTAGATTTATGTAAATGAGTGCCTGTAGGAGACGACATAAATAGTAGGACTAGGGTTAACTAGCAGCAACAGGTCTCATAAACTAAAGGGAGAACACAGATGAAAGCTACAGAATATGTATCATTTGTACTCGAGATTAACTAGATGGCACACAAAAGTATTAAAGAACAACATAGGTAATACTAGAAATGGTATAATACTATAATCACCAGCCTGTGGGATAGCATTGGCTGATGGATGATAACTATGGAACAACGTTACCTAAAGAACAAGTATCTTAGCTGAACTATGGAACAACGTGAACTCCTGAACAAGACCCGTAAGAGATCAAGCATGAATATACAAAGTGAAATGTGATGATCTATTTTCCGTGCTTAGATGAATAACAAAGCCATAAATGTTGCACACAAGTAAGATGAGGGTACAACCTATCTGGTTGCCATCCATAGGAGTGAGCATCATGTGCTGACTTGTCGATGGCCCTGCAGTTGTTGTGGCTGTCCATGTCGGGCACACGCATTCGATGCAGGGAACTGTTGAGTGGGGACTGTAGCTCCCTTCTGGTGTATGCTTCCCTTGTTGGAGCAGCTGCGGTGAGTCGGAAGACGGTGTGTCTGAAGATGCAGATAACGCATAAAGTTAAGAATGACATATCTCTTTGATCCGAAGAAATACACTAAGAGATCAATAGCAAGGTACTAGAGTGGTCACACGTCTGTTGACTGAAGACTAAATTGGGGTCACACGATTTTATTTTATTTTGGTACTGTCTGATCTACGCCGGATGGCTTGATGGCCGTCTTGTGCCTCTCGGCTGACACTGTTCGGAATCTTCCCCGAAGAGCCAGCGACCAACAGCAGAGCAGCCTGCCTCCATCGTCCGTGGCCCCGTCCAAAACCCTGCTCCCCGCCCCACCACACTGCCGTGGTTGCGCCGCCCCCGGGCCAATCCACAAAGACTCTCCGTCATCCAAATCCGGCGGCGGCAGTACCTTCAACCCACACAACTCTAAAAGATAGCCATCTAAGCGCTGCTTCATGGCGAACTTATGCCCCGCACCCTTACGTTAGACACCAGCCAACCGGCAGCCTAGGAGCTCCGCCGCCTCAAAGGGTGCTGATTCCCATTGGGAATCGATTGGCCCAGAATAAAAATTCAGACAACTAATGCCTAAATAAAGTGATTTCAGATGAGGGTACGACCTATCTGCCGGCATGGTGAAGTAGGCAGGTCCAGCTGCCGAGTCGGTGAGGCCGGCGCGGTTGCGGTGGTGACCGGCGGCAGGGAAAGAGCGATGTCACGACGGTCGACGGCTACGCGGAAGCAGCTCCAGGACTCTAGACGGATCCGAAGTTGGAGCCGCTCCGGCACCGTGAACAACGGCGGGGGTGAATCGGCTCCGGTACGGTTCACTCGACCGTCGTTGAGGCAGCACCAGCAGCACGGAGTAAGAGGCACACGGCCCAGTGCACGATGGCAATTGGACAGCGTCTCCGGCATTAGGGAGGAGGGCGGCTGTGAAATTGGTGCGGTGGGGGCGCCATGGAGGTGGGGTTGAGGTTTCATGCTCGGGAGAAGGGAGCTTCCGGGAGAAGGTGATTTACGCCCACGAGGTATGAATGGTGGCGGGCGGGGAATTGGGAGGAGTGGAACCATGTCTTACAGACGCATTTGTCCTGAAATGTGAGGATTTACAGTTCTACCCTTGCCTATAGGCTTCTCGGCTTGGGTCTGTGTACTGAGGGTCGGGGATAGTATAGTAACTTTGCTTCTTCCCAAATAGTGGGCGGGAGGGATTTCGGGCGAGGAGGGCGTGTTTTGAACTATAGTGGGCGCGAGCGAATTCGGGCGAGGAGAGCGTGTTTTGAAATAGTGGGCGCGAGCTATTTCGGGTGAGGAGAGCGTGTTTTGCTGACCATGGTTTATGAATTATTCGGCACATGTCACTTCGGCCGAGGAGAAGGCGCGCTTGGATGAAGTTACGAGCCTACCCTCGATGTACAATGGGCCAATTGATGCGTGTCCCACATAGGACGGTAATTTCGCGTCTCCCATTTATTTGCTCGGGCGAATTCCATCGAGTCGATTCGATCAAATTTTGAAATATTAGCTTGCCACTACTTTTTTAGATGGAGAGATGATGCTCGGGAGTAATGTGTTTTTACATGCTCGTTGCTAGCGATTTACTATATGACAAATAGTTGACCCACTCAAAAACATGAATCAAGCCCAAAATGAAATATCTCGATTCAATGAACTAGCTCGTTCAGCAGGTCAAAATAGTGAACTAAATCCAAAATTGAACACCTCAATTGAGTAGCATGTTGTACAATATTATAGTACTCCATTAACATGTTGAAAGTCAAATTAATGAACTTGTTTGATATACGCACATATCCGTTCATGTGTGGATTGCAGACAACATGGTCTCCAATTTAAATATTTGAATGCAAGTTTATATCATTCTTTGATGCATAAAACGCGACATCCCCCTCTCCCGGACTCCTGTTCTCTCTCTCTCTCTCACTCACTCTCTCTCTCTCTCACTCTCTCTCTCTCACTCTCTCGCCGATAATCTTCAATTCTGTCGCACGCATCCGACACAAAAACCTTGTTGGTCCCTCTCCCTTTCTCTCTCTCTCTCTCTCTCTCTCTCTCTCTGTGTGTGTGTGTGTGTGGGGGGGGTCTTTCTAGTCCGCATTCATATATACACCATCTATAGGTCTCTCTCGCACACTATGTATGATACTCTAGCTAGTCCAAGCTAGATATCTTGGGTGCACTCATCGTACGCATACAAATTCCTTGGCTCTTTGCCCGTAACTCTCTCACGCACCACTATGTCGTCTCGGAGCTCTTCCCCCCCTCTCTCAAAATCTCCATCCACCTGGGTCACACATACACATGTATATCTCACTCGCACTCGATAGGCCCATCTAAATCCCTATCTCTCTCCATCGTTCTCTCTCCATCTCACACGCACACACACACACACACAATCTCATGCCCAGCTAGCCAAGTATGATGGTCTCTCACTCAATTGTAGGCACACGCAATCCCCCCTATATGTATATGACTAGCTAATCTTAGTCTCCATCACAAACATGTGCATGGTCTATCTCGATTTCTCTCGTGGCATCTTTCTATCGCGCACGCACTCCCTTGATCTCCCACCCATATAGTCCCCTCACGATCTCGAGGGGATCTCTCTATCACAAACACACCCTCTCTCCCTCCCCATGCGTCCATGCCATCCATGTGTCCCTCTCGACCTTTTTTCCTTGTTGGCCAGACCTCTATTGGACATGTGCTACAGGGGTGTCTCTCTCTGTTGCAAACAATCACACACTAGCTATCTTCGTGTACCTCCTCGCCTCGCTTTTCCATCTCGGAGGTGCATGCGTGATATGTTTGCATAAGAAACGAAAAAACACACTCTCTCTCTAATTTATCATTTGTTGTCACTTTCTCTTTCACACACTTACTTATTCTCCTTCACATGCACTTGATCTGTCTCGACTGAGGCACTCACCTCCGTCCATAGCACATAGATTTGTTGAAAAGTCAAACATCACAAAGTTTGACCATGTATGTGGAGAAAAATAATTACATCTAGTACGGCAAACATATACCATTAGATTCACCATGAGATGTAGTTTTGTATGATGTATCTTTGGTATTGTAGATATAAATAACATTTGCGTAAACCTGATCAAAGTTTCCAAAGTTTGACTTCTAAAATATTTACATGCACTGCATTTTCGAGCGGATGGAATATCTCTTTCCCCCTCTCAGCTATCTGACGCACCACTCAGCCTTATCGGGGCTCCTCAATCTCTCTCAAACTTTATTGGTCAGTTTAGTTCGTGACCTGACCCTCATGCCTTGATGGTCGGTACTGCCTGGTGTGGACGTGAGATGTAAAATATTTCTGCTGGCGGGCTTGTGTGGTGTCAAGCGTTTGCTTCATGCCTGGGCCAGGCAAAGCATCAACGTCCCATCAATCAATCCATGCATGAATTATTTAATGCTAATATCCATCCATGTTGTTGTTAGCCTCGTGGCCGCACGACCAGGCACGGCCAGGCGTTCGAAATCGGCCGCTTGGGCCAGGCTACTTGCAGTGTATGGAATTCAGCCAGGGTAATTAAAGTGCAAGGGAACCCATCCCAAGCGGGCTTTCTTTTTCACAGGGTAGCAACCAAACAAGCGTGCATGAAATCCAGCCACAACCCCAGGCCACGCAAATGATGCTCACGATGCAAGCCAAACGGGCCTTATATCTCCCTGGTTCACACATACACATGTCTCGCTCGCGCTATACATATAGACCCATCCAACACTCTCCGCCCTTCTTCTCTCTCCATGTGACACGCACCCCCCTAAGTACCATAATCCCGCACTCCATCATAGGCTCTGTTTGGATCCATGGGTTAGAGTTAGTTTGGGTTAGTTTGGAGTCAACTAACCCAAAAAGATCCAAACAGGAGGGTTAGTTTAGGTTAGATGCATCTAACCTATCCAAAAAAACTAACCCATCCAAGAGGTGCTTATTTGGGTTAGTTCTTCTCAGGACCACTAATAAACACTTTTTTCTCGCTCTCCCGCAAGCAGATCCCTCCCCACTTCCTCGAAGCTTCTCGTCCTCTCCCTCCCTCCCTCTCGCACCGCCCGTGAAGGTGCCTCGCCGTATCCGCTCCATCTAACCCTGCCATCCAAACACCTCTTTACTTACAGTTAGTTCAGGGTTAGAATCTAACTCTAACCTCTAACTGAGTTAGAGTATCCAAACAGGGCCATAGGCGCAAGCACGCCCCCCCTCCTAAGTATGATTATCTCTTACTAGCCATCAGGAACACACGTATTGTCTCCTTCAATCCATACGTCTATCTCGATATCTCTCGGGGCATCTTCTATCGCGCACACACCTTGTCACTCGATATCCCACCCATGTAGTCCCATCACGATCTCCAGGGGATCTCTCTATGACAAACATACACTCTCTCCTCCGCATGTCTGCATTTTCTCCGTACATCTCTCTCGACCTCTCTCCCTTGTTTGTCAGACCCCTCTTGGCCACGTGCTAGGAGTCTTCCTCTCTCGGTTCCAAACAACCACACACTATCTCCTCACCTTGCCTCCGTTGTCGAAGATGCATGTGTGATATGTTTGCATAAGACACGCACGCTTTTTCTCCACTTTTATCGTGTGTCGTCCATGTCTCTTTCACACACGCACACACGCTTCTCTCTCTCTCTCTCTCTCTCGTCAGGGACTCTGTCACGTCCATAAGCATATGGATGTTTTGAAAAGTCAAACCTCAAAAAAGTTTGACTAGGTATATGTGGAGAAAAACATTTACATCTGGAACGATCATTAGATTCATCACAACATGTACTTACTTCATACTATCATTTATCTTTGGTATTGTCGATATAAGTAATTTCTTTATAAACATGGTCAAAGTTTCAAAAGTTTGACTTTAAAAAATGTTGTAACTACATTATCAAACGGAGGGAATAGCTCTTTCTCTCTCTCTCTCTCTCTCTCTCTCTCTCTGCTATCTCCCACGGGCCTCCCCTCTCACTCGAACTCTCTATACCGACGGATTATACACTCGCTGTGTCAGCGTATAGCTCTGTATATTGTTTAGTTGACCGGTCAACCAATCCACATGCTGCGTTGTCAGCTCGTGTTTTGTATCTTGGTTTGCTGGCCCATGTGGCAGTGAGTGAAAATAAGTAAACTAGAGGCCCATCTGACACGCGGTGAATGAAACAAAGTTGAAACCACTCGGGGTAGCACCCCGCAGGCTAGTAAATTGAGGGCGCATTGAGGAGAAACTTGTTGCGCGCGAAGGACGCACTCGCGCACAATTCACCACTGCGCGGCGGCATGCACAGAAGGACGCACTCGCTCACACCCACCACACAACACACACCAGCACACGTGTACACAGGCATCGCCGCAGGTTGAGATGGACGGCGAGGCAGCCAACAAGCGGAGGCCGCTCGAGCCAAAACCGCATCCGGCGAGCCTGGACTTCATCAGCAGCCTTCCCGACGACATGCTGCTCGTCATCATCGGCCTCCTCCCCACCAAATCTGCCGTGCGGACCGCCCTGCTCTCCCAGCGGTGGTGCCCCCTCTGGCGCATCCCCTCAACCTCACCGTCGACGGCTGCCTCTGCGGCGGGATTGCAAACGCATGGCCGCAGTCTCCAAGATCCTTTCATCGCACCCTGGGCCAGCCAGACGCCTTGACATACGCATGTTCAGTACCAACTGCAATGTCCAACCCAAGTTCGACGAGTGGTTCTTATCCCCCGCCCTAGATCAGCTCGAGGAGCTCAGCTTTGAAGCTGGACGATGTCGCTCTCTGCCACCATCCGTGCTCCGCCTCACGCCAACGCTGCGTCGCGCCAGCTTCAGCTCCTGCTATCTTCCCCAGATTAATGCCGCGCCCGCCCTTCTTCTCCCCCAACTCAAGCAGCTCGACCTCTTCGACGTTGTCATCTCGAAGAAGGCTATGGAGCACCTGCTCCGCTGTATCTTGCGCCGAGTACCTTCGTCTTGAGCAGATCCATGGGTTCATTAGCCTCCACATCGCCTCGGCGAATCTCGGATGGATTTATGTGTCTTCTTGGCCCGCAACAAGACATCAATTGGGAAGAGATCACTCCAGCTGTTCCACGTTAGTGTCATTGAGAATGCGCCTTTCCTTGAGAGATTGCTTGTATCGGATCTAGAAGGTCCAACAAAAATCAGGGTCATTAACGCGCCGAAATTGACAACGTTGGTTCACTCTTCTTCCAAATTCTCTGAACTCTTTATTGGATCCGTAATCGTTCAGGTACAGCACTCATCTTCTTCTCCGTCTTCTTGAAATTCACATTTTTAAATTTCTTCTTGATGTATTTACGACCGTCTTCCAGAAAATGATTCCCATAAGCTTGACCCAGTCCATGCGCACAGTGAAGATCTTAGCACTAAAATCTATCGGCCCTAATCTGGATCAAGTTGTTGGATTCCTTACATGCTTTCCATGCACGGAGAAGCTACTCTCGAGGTGAAACTTCTTTCCTATTAGTAAACGGTAATCACAACGTAGCTCAATTTTTTCGTAATTTTCCCAAATTACGATGACAAGTGTAGTGTTCAAAACTACATCTACGCACTGCACCAAAAGAAATGTTCTTAGTATTTTTTTTCTCACGTGATCACCTGCATCATTTTTATGCTGTACTACTATAGTAGCCTAGGCTAGTCATAGTGGAAAGTAACTTAGAATACTCCAGTAACTCTATGGTTACCCTAAGGGCAAGTACTACCTCCGTCCTGGTTTACTCTTCCAATTTTGTAGTATCAAAATTTGACCATAGATTTAATCGACAAAATGTTAATGCATGTCACTAAGAACTATATCGTTGGATTCGTATTTGAACATAATTTCAAATGGTGTAATTTTTAGTGACATGCATTGACATTTTCTTAGGTAAATCTATGGTCAAAATTTTATACTAAATACGAGGTAGTATTCCCTTCGTCCCAAAATTCTTGTCTTACATTTGTTTAGATACGGATGTATCTAACACTAAAATGTAACTAGATACATCCGTATTTAGACAAATTTAAGACAAGAATTTTGGGACGGAGGGAGTACAAAAGTGGGCTATGTAGGCCAAAACATGTGCCAAATTCACTTGTGATGCATTTGGCATCAATGCCCCTCCATTGCTCACCTGGTGCCCCAATCTGGAGCACCTACTTTGCTCCGGTGCCAAATTAACTCACACAATGAAAAAACACAGCGTGGGAGAGAGAGAGGACTGAGGCAATAAAAAACACTTGTTTGGGAGAGTGAGAGGCTGGTGTAGTTGGTTTGATTGATTTGTTTATACATGTGGGTCTGTGTGCACAGCGGTGCCAACTCTCTCACATCGCGGGAGCGGTGCCAAAATCTTTTGATTTGACATCGCTGCGTATTATGTGGCATACTTTTGCGAAATATGGCATCAGCCACATAGTGGAAGGCAACAAATGCCCAAGCTCTTCACGTGCTCCTAGTTAAATGAGAGGAAACAGAAACAGAGAGAGAGAGAGAGAGAGAGAGAGAGAGTGAAAAATATCACTAGCCAGCCAACCCCGTCAGATGAGCGAATGATATTGGTACCTGTTGATGACACGACAATCTTATGCAGCCAGCTGCTCTAATATGTTCTCTTCTTTTGCAGATAAAAAATGACCCGAAAGTGAAAAATGTGCTGCACTATAACAATCTCATCGAATGCCTTGATCTCCATCTTACAGAAATTGATTTGATCGACTATCGAGGCAGCACATCTGAGATTAAATTGGCCAGGTTCTTTGTTCTGGAGGCAAGTGTGCTCAAGGTAATGAGGTTTGGCGTTCTCTGGCGCAACAATGAATGGCGTGCTGATCACCGCAAGCGTCTAAGCCTAAATGACAAAGTCTCCGCAGAAGCTGAATTTGGTTTTGAAACATCAAGTGGCCAGAGACTCGAAAACTTATTTGCCCATTAGGGCGGTGGATTTTAGTTTGTACGATAACGCTGCATCCACCTAAAGTAACGAAAGTTCTTACGTGAACTTCCTAGTAATTCCCTCTTCCTAGGTGCAGCATTACTCCTAACATTTGTAATATCAGTTTGAAACTTGTAATATTACCGTGTCCTATTCCTGCGTTTTCAAAATCCTGCGAATCAAACAGGTCCTGAGTTGGTGATGATGTTGTGCCTCCCATCTTTCACCAGTAGCCGTCGGATCTCAATCTGACGCATACAAACAAAGCTTCTCCATTTTTGCAAAAAAGATGCCCGCACTTGTTCCCTATTTACAAACAACTCCTTGTCTCTCACAATCAGCCTTATCTCCTCCCCACCACATCTAGAAGGCCGTGGAAAAATCTGGGGCGATGGCCGCTGCCGGAGCAGTCCACCCCCAATATTGGTGTTCCGTGCAATGCACGGGCATCTACGCACGGGAAATTATGTTGAACAGGGCTAGTTGTAAGCAGGCTAGCTCTATAGCCATGATGATAGTGACTGCAGACGGTGAGGCTGACTATGGTATGCCGAACATGGCGCCTATACTCAGGTGTCATCTCCGGTGCAGGGTCTTGTCACTTCACTGTGAGGAGCAGCACGTAATAATTTGACCAACGGGTAGTACAGTGCTAGTACTCCTAGGAGTACTACATTGGTAGTACTACTACTAGTACTAGTAGCACCACCATCTGGATTTAGGAGTACTACCACATCCATCTGGATTTTAGTATTTTACTAGCAATATCTAGTAATGCATGTCACAAAGAAGTACTACTCCCTCTGTAAATAAATACATGGTGTTTTATTCCTATCGGCGAGAGAACTTAATGTTTTCTTGCTAACTAGAGTCTTAATAGGATTACATGCAATGAACTAAACACTGCATGTCATGTTTGGTAGTCTCAAGTCATTGAAAGCATGCACGACCCACATCTCTCATTGGTTGATATGTCACGAAATAAGAAACAAGGAGGGAGTTAATGCACCATGCCTAAGTGTTTTGGGATTATTTGGTTTTCGTAATGTGACTTACACAAGATTTTTGTTTACATGCATTAACATTTTATTAGTTAAGTTAAAGGTCAAAACTTGGCGCAAAATGCAATGGGGAGCAATAAACCAGTAAACATCAAACTTCTCTCGTTTGGCCCCAACTAGGGGTCCGGTGAGATGACTATACTGCACCGGCACGGAGGGGGCGCAGCTTCATTAACTTACGGCAACTGCCTTTGGGAGAATGACACGTGGGCCCAAGGGGTGGCTGGCCCACCTATCATACAGCCAACCGCAGGTGTAGTAGAGGGCCGAGGAGTAGTATAAAATCATATGCACCTACACATGCTAACCAAGGGCAAAAGTGATCACTCAAATCGCAAGATCAGTTGAATAGTAGAAGCTAAGCTAGACCCATGGAGGCGATGAGCGCGAGCATCAGCCGGCTGTGCCAGATGGTCCACGACACCGGCCTGCGGCCCGGCAACGAGGAATGTCTCCAGGTAGTATTGCTTGAGGCTGGCAGGGTGAGGGGATGCTTGGACGACAGCTTCGTCTCCTTGTTCGATGAGGTCCTCGTCGGTTTCCTAGACAAGATCACCGTCGTCAAGAAGCTCGCGGACGACTTTGACGTAAGCCTTCAGCCGAAGCGCCCAGGCTCTGTGATGCCCGCCACCCTCAACGGCCACTATGGTGACAACCTCTTCGACGCACTGGTGGCCCTACGACTGCCCGCCGTCGCGCCGGAGAATGTCCACCTTGAGGTCGCGCTGCGCCCGCGCATGGCGCAAACAAGACACCATGGACATAATCACCCACGTCTCACGCCGCATGCAAGAGGAGGAAGATGGGGCCTTTCGCCTTCTTGGACCGCAGAGGCAACCTTGGATGCACTTTTCAAAAGCACGTTGAGCTACGCCGCCAACGCCGCTGCTCCTCACACGCCGGTTGGTGACCCGGCGCACTAGGGCGTGAGGATGTCGTTGATGGATCCGTATGTATTTTTATCTTTCCGTCAAATCCATGTAGTAGTATATGATACTACAGTAATTATCTTACCTTTCGCATCAACTTCATAATTTTCGTACGTACTCCATGCACGAACGGTGCCAGAACCAAACTTCTCATTACTCTAGGCAAAATCGTTATTTTCTATCTATCAATTGTGCCATGGAGCAGAACCAAATTTTACAAGTTATGAGTTCAAAAGGAAAAGCCTGCCGTGTTCGCGTCACACCCCCACACGGTTGGTCCGGCACGCCGCTCAAGCGGGAATGCGTGCGGTGTTGCATTTTCACTTACAAGTGGGACCGCAGTTGAGCAAACCGACTATCGGCAAACCCCCACCCCGCCCACCGCTGCCGATGGCTGAGAAAACATGAGGGAGAAGAGATGGTTGTAGCACGGACTCCAAGAAAATTGGTGTCGGATGGGACTCGTGTGGGTGGCGTGTGCCGTAGTGCTAGACGTGAATGCTAGTTATGGCCCATGCCGCCCCACTATATCGAGGTACAGTACATAGAACAAATTTCCTGCAGTCCGTGCTCAGCACTCCTCTATCTCTCTTCTCAGCCAGCCAGCGGAGGCGCGGAGCCCATCGTCTGTTTGCTCACATGCGGTTCCACATGTCATTGAAAACGCAAGCGGACCCAATCAACCTGCCCATCTTTCACCTCGACGTGCTGGTGATTAAAAACAAATCCAAGAAAGATCTTTGGTGGCCGCTTTTGGAGTTACTCAAGAGTAGTAAGATTCTATTTACAGTTTAACCCAAGATGCACATCTCGTGGCTTCAACTTATCAACTACCACTCTATTTTCTTTCATGACACGACCTGGATGCTAGATGTCCCACGTGTCGGCAAAAGGAGGAAGAACCCGACCAAATCTTCGGTTGTGCTCTCGGATTAGACTAGTTGTGCTAACTTTAAAAAATTATTGTGTACTCCCTCCATTCCAAAATACTTGACTTCCATTTGTCCAAAAATGGATGTGCCTATATACTAAAACATGTCTAGATACATATATATATTTTGACAAATAGAAGGCATGTATTGTGCAACGGAGGGAATAGAATGGATGCAAGTTTTTGTATTGGGAGGAAGAGTACATCCATATATTGATAGAGCGCAATTTAGTAGATGTTCTATCACTTTTAGCTAGCATAGAGGCTATAGATGAGATTAGTGCACTTGCTGATACTCCTACTTGGTATGCGTGTTGCTGCTTAGACGCAGAGAAAAATGGACCGGAGGGAGTACTAGAATAGAGGCTAGACATGAGACTAGATGCGAGGAAGCAATGTCTACTTCTTTACACTCGAAGAAGAAAGAAGCACGCAAGATCGAGCCTCCGCAGATCAACAATGAATGCATCGAGATGGCACTAATCCAACTTACAGGGTAGTAAAATGTATTCTTGTGGTTCTTGTTTTCTTTGGTCTTGCTTTTCTAGTCAAAATTATCGTTGGAGTTCGTGGCAAAACAGAGGTCCGTTTGGGGTCGTGGCGTTGCGCTTGGCCTTACAAGTGGGACCGCAGCTAAGGAAACCGACTACCGGCAAACCTCCACCTCGCCCGCCGTCACGATGGCTGAGTTAGAGAAACGATGAGGTTGAAGAGATTGCTCTAGCACGGACTCCAAGAAATATGATGTCGATGGAAGTCGTCTTTGGTGGCGTGTGCCGTACTCTCGGACGTGAATGCTTGTTACGGCCCATGCCACCCTACTACTCCTACTAGTTAGTACTATATAGTACTACTACTATCGAGGATTCGAGGTGCTGGTTACGTAGTACAAGATGGCTACAAAGAAAACACCCGCACGACGCCATAAAGCATGTGAAGCTAGTACAAATAGTGTACTACTATTGTTGATTGGCCCCATCCGATAACATGTTGCAATGCACGCATAATTATGTATTCGAAAATATTTTTTGCCTCGTCGTACCACTCACTCACGAAGCAACTCGAAGCCATTCATAAATTTAGTAAGTTTATCACGGGCATATCATTTTATTACATACAACAGGTCATCAACCCACATCGACAACGAGGATACATTATAAATACTAAAGTTTTCACCACACAACAAATAACAAGCAATGAAATGAACTTCAACTCAACCATTCCTCGGCGTTGGAAACACTTGCTTTGAACCACAAGTGATTCTCTGGGACGGGCCATCCATTGTCGATCTGGAGACCAATGCAGGATTGATCATCCAGGCTGAAGCAGCCTACTATATCAGTACTAGGGTAGGAAACCACCCAAATGTCTGAGGTATAGACACAGTTGCTTCTCATAAATGGTAGTAACATTGTGTCAACAGCAGTTGGATCGCCTTTCACCATCATTGGATAGTTTTGTCCAAGGAAGAGCGAGTTTTCTCCAAGACTATCAATTCTGTACCAAGGAGAAGGAGTTGGCGCTAGCACACTAGTATCCATCCCGAATACCATGCAATGGGTGTTGGAATAGGTCCGGAGAGCGCGACCATGGGAGACTACACCTGCTTCCTTAGCAGTAACATCATCAGTGGGTTCTATACACACGAGAAGAGGTGATCCATCAGAATTAGTTGCCAGGCGCCAAATAGTATATGGGCGCTGCTCGTCCTCATGCTCGTGATCATCACCATCATCATCTCCCCCTTGGTTATAAAAATCTTCAAATATAGGTGGTGGAATGTTCACAGGACCTTGGAAACACAAGAAGAAGGTTAATTAGTAAGGCTGGCCATAGTGGGGGTAACATAAGTAGTATCATGCACTTGGGACTCGCAAACATGCTTATGTGGCAGGCAATTAAGGAAGAGAGAGATGGTTATAGTAACATAGGTAGATATCGTAACATAATAAATGTGATGCTACTATGTGTTATGCATGGCAATAAATGAGACCACCTATGATACTAATCTAAGATACTATGCACTATAGAGGTAGTAACATAAACTAGTAACATATGCATGTTACTAGTCTAAGTTACTCCCCACTATGACCAGCCTTGCTAACCCGCATGCATGTGGATGAAACAATTATAATTACGGTGGAAGACAAAGCGTGCGAAACAACGAGGATGCCATGCAAAAACAGTACCACGAGTGGTGGCAGCAAACACAAGGCCCTCGTATTGAATTGCATCACAGTACTCATCCTTGTACAAAAACTAATTTTTGAGCAATATCTATCTAGTCAAGCCACTGACGACGGCAACAAGCTTGTCGAAGATAGCAACAACTTCATAGTTGTTGTAATTCCAAGAGCGGTTGGGGACTCGAGAAATTGCTATCTTCCGTAGAAGACAGTCACCATGATTGTATTTGAACGCGTGCATAATACCGGTGTGCTCAACCTCTGGGCAGTCTGCTGAGATTTTTGGAAGTGGAACCCGGTCACGAGTGTACACATTCACAAGTTCCCACTCGCAGTTGGACCCAATGTAAACAACCCAATCTCCATTTGCGTCTTCCAAAGCCTTGCCCTCAAGCGATGGCATCATAACGTCATACGTATCATTATCAAGCGGCATCAACTTGCATAGGGCGAGGCCTCCGTCGTGACGGCGCCAGTCATCAGGGTCACGGCAAAGAAGATAGGGGAGATCAAACCGCTCCTTGACTCTTGGGTTCCTTGTAATGATGTTATTAGTTGAGTCGAGAATGGGCTTGAACGAACCTGCCATGCTAGCCGAGGTGATGACGTCGCACCGATCAATGAGTTCCTCCATGACGTCATCTTTCAGATTGGGGCAAGAATAACGGGGTCGTTTCTGTCTTGTTCCCTCCATTTAGAAGACGATCGAGCAATGGCAGAAGAAAGGGTGAAGGGCTGAAGGAAAATGGAGGAGGGAGAGGAAGAGCGTGTGACAGCAGTTCCAAATCGAGAGGGAAAGGCGAAGAGTCGGTGGACGGTTGCCAGTTTGCCACGGTTCACGAAGGGGTGCCCCGGCCTACACGTCGGTTCAGAAATACTCCTACTACTCGCGGTCATCTCACTGATATGTGGATGGGGACCACATGTCAATGAGACATGGTGTGTAATTTCTCGTGCAAAATGCGATCTGGCTGTGTTGGCCCGAGGTGCCGCATTAGTTATCGGCCTTTATTTTTTTAATGGTGTGCCGTTTAGTTTTGAAGCACGACTAACTAGTACTGTACACAGAGAAAATATAAACTACTCTACCACTACTCCACCTCCAGTACTAGTAGTATAAAGAAGATATATAGGCTGGAGCTTCAGCGCTTTCTTGCCAAGGGCTGCCCACTTGCTTCTCACACTACCACCCTCTCTCCAGATCTAAAAAACATGGCCCCTCTCTGCCTCCTCACCGGTGGTCACAGATCTGCCGGGGAAGAAAAGGACGTGCAGCGTTGACGCACTCGTCATCGGCGAGCGAGGTCACGCACTGACGACAAGGCCGTCCTCTCAGACCAAGCGCCCGCACGGGATCGCTGCCATAGTGTGTGCAGAGGACGACGATCACGAGCGAAGCCACTTCCCGCTGACCCTCAGGAATGCTACCTCTTTTCGAACCATACCCTTGTTCTATTGCCCCATCTGGCATGTCGTTGCATGTGGATCTTTTTCCACTCCACCATCTTCCCAATTTGCTATCCTCTGCTCTGCTGGCCACGCAGCATTTAAAACCATAATTTGTACTATTAAAGGAAACCCTACTTCATGCAGACTAATGCATGTCTGGGTTGAATAAGGAAAGGAAGGAAGACTGCACTATCCAAGAGAGTAGGCATCGAACCCGCATCTAGGTTGAAAAGGGGAAAATCAGTAGCTAAGGAACGAGTCTCGTGTCTCTTGGTTGAAGAAGGGTAGAAAGGCATGACAACACAATAGAGAATCACCAGGTCGATCGGTTTGTTGTCCTCACATAGGAAAAAGGTGGCTAAAGAGGAAAAAATGGGACGTAATCCACATATGCTGCCTGGATATTTGTTGCTCTGGGCAACCATACCTCCCTCACCACTCTGCGTCCGTGGAGGTACATCGTACTGGTGCGCCCACTGTCCGAATGGGCCTCCCATGCTCTTATTGCCACTTTTTTTGCTATTAGTATAACGCCAGCAGTCAAGTCAAGCAATTCTACTGCTAAAGTGATGCCACATTTAACTAATGCCACTCTCAGTCTAATGCCACAGATAAATTTAAGCAGTGCCATTTAATGTCACTGGATCATTTCAGGGTTAGCTGTTGATTGTGGATGTATTAAAGATTTTTCAGCTAAGGCATTCTAGTGTTGTTGCACAGCCGGTATACCAACGATGAAACTTATTTACCTTCAGATTTTTGCACTGTTAATGCTTATAGATTACATACCTCACTTTCATGAGATAAGTTAATTTTTTTGTACAGTGTCACCAAAATGCCAAGGCTACCGATGTCATTTTATTTTGGTTAAACTGCACGCATAATTATGAAGACAAGAGGAAAGGTCAAGAGTGGGCACCTCCTCCTCCGGCTGTTCTCTTGATTATCAAGAGGAAAGATCAAATTTTTATGTTTGATCGATTATCAAGATTGGGATAGCAATTTTTAAGGTCCCCCCGAGTTCGAAATGATATTTACCTTGGAGGCACATGGTTTGCAATTTTTTATACTGTCATTAGTTAATAATGCTAGTTACCTTCAGACTTTTGTATTTGGTTTAATGCTCATGCACAGCTAGTATACCAATGCTGAAACTTGTTACCTTTACATTTTGTATTGTTAATTCTTATAGAAACCTTCCGGTGCTAGAGTTTATTGAAATCTGCTCAAGAAACCATTGTATCAGCACTCGTAATAAACTAACTACTCTACTATTGCACTAGCCACTGGATTAGTGTATATTTGTAGTATTCGAATGGTGTTGCATTAGCGTATGGACATAAATAAAGTGTGGCAAGCTTTCCCTGATATGTGCTTAAGAAAACTACTACCTGTTTTTCTAAATACTAGACGTTTGGATACTTTAAATTGAACCGTGAAAACGTCTTATATTAAGGAACAGAGGGTGTAGAGTTCACTCAAATTATCCCGGTAAAGCTAGTCGCACCTTTGTTAAAATTAATGTTCATTATGTTATCGGAGGAGGTCTATATGTTTGTCTCAAATGCCTGTCTACTACAGACCCAACATCATGATGTAATGTTAAGTCATCTATTATATAATTAAAACAGAAGTAAAATAAGCCGCCACGTTCATCCACATAAGTTAAAATTATCTAATCTGTTAGATTGTAATATTAACGGCCTTGATTTAACATAAACGCGTAAAGAAGATAAGTTGTGTTGTCACGTGTACGTGCATAGAATGGACCAACACATCCATGTTCCATCATGTATAGTGCATAGCACAGACCGACCCACACAAGAGTTATGTTGTAGTTAGGATAGGAAAATTTATCAAGACATATTACGTAAAAATATTCACATGTACAAGTAGTACAACAGGTCCCGTATAAATATAGTGTGTCCATCATGACCTCAACTAGCTTGAATTGTCCTCATGTTAAGCCGCAAAAAAATAGAATATTTCCATCAATGGGTCAAGGATAAGCAAAAATAGTAGTCAAACCTAATTAAATAAGAAACCTAAACAAATAAGGACACCCACCAGACCTCACGTGATGAAAGTTCCAAGATAGGAACGAATACGTACAAGATTTCTACACGGTCTCGGCCACGTCAACCCAGCCACCTCAACCCATATAAACAAGTGCAGCCGGCCACAGAGGCACGCACCAAACAATTAGAAATCGATGACCACCACGTCTTGAAACACACCAGACGAAACACACACCTCGCCATCCACACAACTTGAAGTCGACATAGGTAGCACGACGAGAAGTCATCTCCAACCGCTTCACTTGACGTCCAGCGAAGTCACGCCAAAGCCCGCCGACATCCGACAAAGCCATGCCTAGCTGCTCCAATCGACGTCGGAAGAAGTGACGACAAAGCACTTCTGGGTTGAATCATCAGACTTGGTAATTGTTATTTAACAACCTTTTTTTATGGATAGGATCTTCATAAATACTATATCCATTGACTAATTGTTTCCTATTAATTTTGAAGACATAAAACTATGGCATACAAAAAGTTGAGTGACTTAACTACAAGGGGACAGAATCGAACATTCAAGTGAAAGTAATGAGGATTTGGGATTCAGTTAATCCTACTACCGATGAGCTTATTAGCCTAGAGATGATACACATGGATGAGCAGGTCTGTTTTTCAATATAGTTAATTGGATTTTTTCAGATTAAGCAACAGTTACTAACCATAATTGATTGTTTTTACAGGGTGAAACAATTCATGCTATTATCTGGAAGAATCTAATAGACACTTTTAGATCAAAGATCAATGAGAAGTCTATTTATGGATTCAGCAATTTTAAGGTTGTGGAATCCACAAAATATAGGCCAGTGAGCAATGAAACTAAAATATTTTTTGCATACAATACAAAGGTAAAGGAGATAAAAGGATGTTCAGAAGTTTTTCCGGACTATTGCTTCGAGTTTGTTACCATGGAGACACTTGAAGAAAGGGCAGAAAAAGATACACAATGCTCAGGTATGTTTATAGTTGTAATTATGGCCTCCAAACAATTGATATTTCTAATTGTTATGTTACTAATTTCAAAATATACAGATGTCATTGGACTTCTAACAAAAATGAAGCCCGTGGAGACAAGAATAACAAAAAAGAGCCCACAACCTTCATATATCCACGAGATTGAAATACTAATGCCAGAGTAAGTGCATATGCATATGCATGTTTGAAATTTAACTACGCCTACCCCATGTGATTAACACTAACTTCTCGAATTAAATTCTTTAGGGGTGACAAAATCAGAATCACGTTATGGGGAAAGTTTGCTTATTTTTTGACCGAGGATGTAATTGGCAGCCAAACTGTCATTATTATTACATCAACGATGGTGCAGAGATTCAATGGTAAGTCTATAAACCTTAGATGCTACTCTTATCATTTACAAATTCTAATTGGTTAATTAAATAGGTTTGTGCCTAAAGTCAACCAGTGCCACAAGAATATATATAGATCTGGATATACCAGAAGCACAAGAACTTCTTGAAAGGTATGAAACACTATCAATTAAAAATTCCCACTCATGAATAGTGACTCATGTTGATTCAAGATTGTATATATTATTATTTGTTTTATATATGTGCAGGGACTCAACACAAGTAACCTTACCAAAAATGATGAGTATAGATAGAAGTAATCAGGGAACACTAGAAGAACAAAGGTTTTACAAGCGGAGAACATTGCAAGAACTTACTAAAATGAGGCACGAAAACCAGCAAGACCAGGTAATTCATCGGAAATTCAATAAATGGTATCATAAATTTTTGCAAGAACGAGTTAAGACATACATTGACAATTCGTTCAATATTAGTAACAACGGAAGCATATTCAATTTATATATGTCACTTAATCCCCCACCCCTACCCCAACGCTAACGTTGATTGTTTTCAGGATTTTGTGTTCACGACAATAGCTAAAGTAGATCGGTTGCAAGAAAATATTCAATGGTGGTACATGTCATGTGATAACTGTCCGAAAATGGTTACCAAGGAAACCGACAAGTATTATTGCAAGAGTTGCTGTATATATCCAGAAAAGGTCGCACCTCGGTAAGCATATTATATTACTTAAATATAAATAGTAAGTGTTATATTATATTTACTCTCCACTAACATGAATGGTATGTTAGGTATCGTATTCGACTCCAAATTAGTGACAATACATCTACTACAAGTTGCACTTTATTTGACGAGGAGGCTGCAAGATTGCTTAATACATCTGCACCTGACTTGCTGGACTCACTAGATGGGAAAACGAAAGAAGCGCCAAAGATTATTCAACAATTATGTGGGAAAAAATTAATATTTCGATTCAAGCTGAATGATAGTAATCTCACATTTGGCACACAAAACTATGCAGTAAACAGAACATTTGTGCCTGATGATAGGCTTGAGATGCTCTACTTGAACGATAATGCCGAGGAGGTAAAAGTTTCATTAACTTCGTTTCAAAAATAAAGTACTATCTTTAGAATTCCTTAACCAATTCATATTACATTTGTTGCACAGGAATTGATGGATGATGATGTGGACACTATGTTAATGAAGAAGCAGAACATGCCAGATAAAAAGGTGATTGACTTTTTGATTATACACACTTCAAATTTTAGAGATTTGTCTTATTTTGAAAATGTATATGTATGCAGTCACAAAATAATAAAGTTTTCACCTTCCTGCAAACTGGTGCCTGTGAAAGAGGAGCCATATGACAGCAATGAATCCACATTAAACAAAGACAAGCAGCAAGACAAAAGATCATCATCGTCATCACGTCAGCTCCGTAGTGGCACTAAAAGGAGACTGGGATCTGTTGTAATATCGTCGGATGACTCAGAGGATGAATGCATTGAGACAAATTTGCCAGAACAAAATAAAAAAGGTGTCCGCGAGAACAAGAAACAAGTTAAAGGCAAAGCCAAAAATATAGTGCCTGAAGATGAAGATGAAGTATGGAAAGCTAGGCCAAGAAGAACAAGGATGCTGTCTAGATAATATTTGGATTAGTAGCTTATGAAATAAATATTATGGCAATCTATTTGTATAGACCAAGATAAGTAAGAGTACTTGACATCAACCAGGATAGCAAGGATATTTATTAGATTAAGGGAGTGGATGTTAGCGATGTTCTTAGTCTAAAACAGATCGAAAACTGTCTTCATGTAGTTTCCTTTATATACATGCTATTGTATCCAAATCAGTACAAGGACAGTACAATAGATAGGAACATAGTACAAGGCCAAAGATTGACGCATTAGGATTCACTACACAATTTTAAGAAACTATACTTTGGCAAATCAATATGGGGCCAACACAATAGACAGGAATATACCTTGCTTCAGTAACTTCATAGCACAACCGGAAATGTACATAACGCTAGCTTTGCCCGGCAGCACAATTCTGACCAAAAACAAAGTTCCCACATTTAGACTTAGCAGCAAAGCAAATATAATATCAAATCACATTAATTGCTTATGTCACTAAAAATTGTTGGCAACTGTTCTTAGTTACTTGATAGGGTGACCAGAAGTTACTTGAGAAAATTCAATCTGTAAGCTTCTGCTCAACAAACCTATACCCAGATTACTATCCAAGGTGACATATTAACACACAAAAGGTAATCTAATTACCAATAGCAGAATAGTCCATCAAACTAATTTTCGAAAAAGGTTTTTTAAAAACTAAAATATCACAAAAATACATGGATACAACACTATCATAAGCAATTCATATTCTAAATTTTAGAAATACATTCAGACATGCACTTCTTTCAGTTAATTATTCTTGGTAACAAAGCATCTGTCTCATATGGCCAAATTATTGACACATAATAACCAACTTCCGGTTCATAAAGCCTTTTTTGAAAGAAAAGGCATCATGAATAGATTATTTCTTGCTAAGAACATATTAAAATACTATGTAGTACAACATCAGCAAAACCAAACTCTGTCCCGTACCTCAGATGTCAGATCCAAGAATTCATCATCAGTAGGCGACTTGGTGAGTTACCACCAATTGGTTCCCACACAGCCTCCTCCATGAGGCCAAACTACAGCAAATCTGCCATGGCTTAGCCGCCGGCTATGAAGAGCTTGAGCAGTGCAGCCCCCGTGTTATCCCTGCTACTCCCCATGGCCACTCCGCATCATGGCCACTCCGCCGGACTCGACGAGGTCTTCAAGGATCCACATCTTGAGAACAAGACGAACGCGTCCGCATACTCCGCGCAACCACCAACTGCGCCAGTAACGGAAGAGATTCAAAGAAATGAATGGAGAAGTGGAGATGGATTGGGAATTGGTTCTGTGGTGGCGAGCAATGAAATCTTCATCAGCCGGCTAATCGGAAGAGGTGGTGCATGCGGATGGATAAGGATGCTGGTGGGGATCGAATAAGCTGCGAGAGAAGAGTTTTTTTTTACCCAACGAGAAGATTTTACACGTAGATGATACCTTTTTTTAGGGGAAAACCAAGTTTTATTCCGCAAAAGCCACATGGTGTGGGATATAGTTCGGGTTGTGGGATTGGCCAAACCATACGTAGATGATACCCAATGAAAGTGCGAACTTGGCTAACCTATGTGCTTCAAGATTGAAAGCACGACCTTCAAACTGGAAATTACAACGAAAAAAACTAGCTCTATCGATGATTTCACTAATAATAGCTCCGTAGTTCCCTCTACTTATGTCTTTGATATTTTATTCAAACAGCGAGCAAAAGAAAATAAAATAACATTGCAAGGATAGCACAACTCAAGTGAAGAAGCAAAAACTTAGGTTCAACCGATACTAACCGATAGTTGTTGAATAAGAAAGGTGGGATGCCAACAGGGGCATCCCCAGGCTTAGATGCTTGATACTTCTTGAAATAATATCTTGGGGTGCCTTGGGCATCCCCAAGCTTGAGCTTTTGTGTCTCCTTAATTCCTCTCATATCATGGTTTCTCTTTTTATCAAAAGCTTCATTCACAACAAACTCAACAAGAACTCGTGAGATAGTTTAGTACAAACCAATGCAAAACCTTATCATTTCCTACTGTAAAAAATCACTAAAATTATTATTCAACATTGCATACTAAATGCCTCTGCATATTTAATACTCCTATCCTTAAATAGAATCATTAAACAAGCAAACATATGCAAACAATGCAAACATAACAGCAATCTGCCAAAACAAGACAAATCAGAAGAATGCAAGAGTATCAATACTTCCCTAAATCCAAAAATTATGAAATAAAATTCCCACTGTAGTAAATTTATCAGATCTCATTATGAAAAAATATTCAACATTATACAACTCTCTGAATTTTCTAGGGAATTTTTGCAATAGTGGTAAACTTTCTGTTTTCAAACAGCAACATGTATACTAGCAAAATAAGCATGGCAAAGGCTATCCTTGACTTTTTTATTGGAAGTAAAGATTCAAAACACTAATATAAATAACATAAATCAAATAATAATAAAAATAAAATGACGCTCCAAGCAAAACACATATCATGTGGCGAATAAAAATATAGCTCCAAGTAAAGTTACCGATGAACGAAGACGAAGGAGGGGATGCCTTCCGGGGCATCCCCAAGCTTAGGCTCTTGGTTGTCCTTGAATATTACCTTGGGGTGCCTTGGGCATCCCCAAGCTTAGGCTCTTGCCACTCCTTATTCCATAGTCCATCGAATCTTTACTCAAAACTTGAAAACTTCACAACACAAAACTTAATGTAAAACTTCGTGAGCTCCGTTAGCGAAAGAAGACAAAAACACCACTTCAAGGTACTGTAATGAACTCATTCTTTATTTATATTGGTGTTAGACCTACTGTATTCCAACTTCTCTATGGTTTATAAAATATTTTACTAGCCATAGATTCATCAAAATAAGCGAACAACACAATGAAAACAGAATCTGTCAAAAACAGAACAATATGAAGTAATCTGTAACTAACGAAAACTTCTGGAACTCAAAAAATTATAAAATAAATTGGTGGACCTGAGGAATTTGTCTAGTTTCCTTTTGTACAGTGTAACTAAATTGTCAAGGCGGTGATGGCATTTTATTTTAGTAGAACTGCACAAAATTTTCTTAAAAGAAGAGGAAAGGTCAGGAATGGCTCAGTTTTTCAGGAAAAAAAACTATGTATGCCTTCCTGACATCAGCCGTTGTTGCTTTATTTATTCCTTCAAACAGGTGGTTAGAAACAGTCTTGCTACCTTTTCCCATTAAGAAATTGGAATGCTTATATTTGTGAGTCTATGCTTCAACTAGTGCCACTTTTATAGTAATCACACTTTCAATATCTATGCAAACAGGGATGCTCGATTTTAGTGGAGCTGCACAAAAAGTCCAACTGGTTCAACATTAGGAGCATGTTTTTCTCCAAACCTTTATATCCAATTCGTGGCACTATGAGCTATTCATTACGAAGGTACATGGTTTGCTACTATCTTGCTACTCTTTTGTACTGTCATTAGATAGTAATACTAGTGGTTTGCATGTGAATTTATTGGCAGGGTGGACCTACATTGGAGGTGCAGGACATGATTCAATGATTGGATGCTCAATTTCGGTTGTATCGATTTCACCTCTTCCATCACTGCGAACATGGTGTGGTATATGTTTACTAGCTGCTTGATATTTGTGCAGCATGTAGATGTCTCGCCTGTTGCTATTTGGCAAACAAACAAAGTGTCCGCAATTTTGGTTGAACTGCACAAGAGAATAGTATAGTCACTGCATGTAGTGCCATTTGAAAATAGACACAAAGATTGGATAGTCACTTCATGGACTGCAGAAAAGTAGTACTGTACTATTTACTGGCCAACACTTGGTGCTTCATTGCTTTGGTCTGATTATACAAAGGCATCATTTTCCCTAAGTTAAAGTTTGTATTCTGAAAATAGTCTCGCGGTGTGATCGAGAGAAGACCAAATCATATTGCAGTGGATGTCCCTCCATCATGTGTGGTTCATTCTCATGGTTCCAGCTGTTGGTGAAACAACTTACGCTTGCAAGAGGAATTGTAGACTTCACAAACAAATTTGTCTTTCAGTCTGTACTGAATGTTGGCGAAGAGAAGCATCCATGTCAGTAGGAAGAACAGATGTTTTTTCTAGATCTTTGCTTTTGGAGCTACATATTTGTGTATGATCTGTGAATCATTGAGATGCATTAACATGTTGATCTTATGTATGGGAATCGTACTAGTTAGTTTTAGTTGCGACGCAAGATCCGAAGTGGCTGATCTTTGCTTTTGGAGCTACATATTTGTATATGATCTGTGTTTACAAGTTACTTATTTCTGTTCGCTCAGTGTTTACAAGTTACTGATCAATCACTAGCTAGCCTACAAATGCGCACCTGGCAGTTTTATTTGCAACGCAAGATGCGAAGTGGCAGTTTTTTGAATAAAAATGCCTACCTCTGAAGAAACTGACAAGCTACACTATCGATCCTACACGGATAAAAATGCCTACCTCTAAAGAAACTGATAAGCTGCACTATCGATCCTACACGGATAAATAGCGTATCACGCACGTACTACCTCCTTTCCGGTTTGGAGGGCTCAATTCAAGAAATGACCTACTCGATCCTACACGAATAAATAGCGGATCACGCACGTACTAGTACCTCCTTTCCGGTTTGGAGGGCTTAATTCAAACCTCTCACCAACCAAGGTACTCCCTCCGTCCGGTTTATTAGTCCCGTGAGCAAAGCAGCAAGACCAAGGCATGGCAATAATTAACGGCATGCAGAAGTTTAAGCCTAATTAATTCCAGCGATTTAAGTGGCTGCATGCGTGCCCTCGGCTGCGACTCATTGCATGTCGCTGCTGCATCGCTCATGAGCGATTCTCGAGTGCTCGCATGCAGCCGGCCGTAATTAAGGCAGCTAACTGATGGAAAAAAGAGACGCTTTAATTGTTGCGGGCTTTTTAAATCCATGAAATCATTATTGACAAGGAGGGAGATGATTCGAGTGCACTCATTTGACCGCCATGCCGACGGGACGGCACAGTCATAATTTCAGTTTCCCTAGTTTTCCAGGGCAAGCTGGTGCGCTAAGCCATTATGCATTGAATTCTGATGACCGTCGTGCTACCTTCCCCCTATAAGTATTGTTTCTCGGCATTCTCCAGTGCCACCGTGACCCAACTCGCCATATCCTCATAAGCCCCCACCAGCCCGACGTTGCTCGCCATGTCCGCCATGCCCCGCCGTCTCATGTAGGCGACGCCGGAGGCGGTCACCGCTGGAACTAGTGTTCGGTTTTTCACCGGAAGGCGGACGGAGGGAGGAGGCATTCTATCTGTTTTTAGATGGCAATGCGCAGACTGAGGAGTTGTTGGAGCGCGACCGCATGGCGGAGGAGCAGGAGTTGTTGGAGCGCGACCGCCTGGCGGAGGAGCAGCGGAACACCGATTTGCGCCGCCAGCAGGACATGGAGCAGCAGCGCACCGACGCTCTGAGTCGCGAGCAGAGCGCCCGCAACTGGGCCGGCTACGTGGAGGACGGCGCCCGGCAAATAGCCCTGGAGGCTGTCGGGCACGCACGCGTTCACGACGCCGATTTTTACTACCAGCTCGTCAAGTGGGTTTCCCGCTTGGAAGCCGAAGCTTCGGTGGACCACGCATGGCAAGTCCGAGGCGAGGCGCGGGACGCAGGTGCCGGCTTTTAGCGTGTACCGCCGGCATCGTCTAGTTAGCTAGGAGTAAGTTAGTACTTGTCTAGTGGGAGTAGATAGTTAACTTGGCTATGATGGTTGTCAACGTGGAAGTTCAGTACTCTATATGTGGATTAGACCTGTTACTTTGCTCTGAATTTTGAACTTTCCGTTTGAACGTATGGAATGGGCTGTTATTTTTTAAAATGTGTTGTATTTGTCCTCCACTGGTTTAGAGGCTGACTTGTGGGCCTAGCAAGTTGACGCGTACACAATCAGGAGATGATTGTACATGGAGAGGATGACAGCAGGGACCCGCCAAGGTCATGGCAGTACGCAAGCAAGTGCCTCCTTATTTCAAGCCAATAAAAAATGGCTCCTCCTAGTGGATTTCTGACATCCGGGTCCCATGCAATTGTCAACGTAGTCAATAAACGAGAGAATTGCACAACGATCGGCTGACACGAGGACCCAAAGAGCTTGCCCAGTTATTTTTGTTTTGTGTTAATTTGATAAATGCCTTCGAGAAATGCCACTGCAATTTCCAAACTTTGAAAAATGCCATTTCATGCCATTTCTAGTGGCATTTTTTGAACTTTGGAGTCGTGTTTTTCAAAGTTTGCAAACTGCAGTGGCGTTTTCAAAGTTTGCAAAAATTGGAGTGGCATTTTCAAAGTTTGGAAATTGCAGTGGCATTTTTATGAATCGCCATAATTGGAGTGGCATTTACCTAATATGTTTTTGAGACGGAAGCAGGGTGTCAACTGGGCTGTGCGGGACACTCTGGCCTGTCTAGAGAGCCTTTTCTTTTATGTTTACCACAGACCAGCCCAGTAGTTTTTTTTTGTTTTTGAAAATGGCTAGCCCGGTTTTTTTGTGATTTGTCAAGTAAGTCACTTTATCAGGCCTGTTGGGCTAGACGAGGAGAGCTTCATTCGGCTGGCCAAGAAAATGGCCTATCAGTAATGAGAAATGGGCTGTACATTTTTAGAACACATCAAACCAGCAATTAGTTTCAAATATCTTTTTTTCATTTCGAGATTTTAAATTGCATTGATTATTATGCATGGACAATTTATTGGATTTTATATTGATATACATTTATTTTTAAAATCAGTTTGAATGTGACTCGAAAATACGGGATTAAAAACAGTTGAGACTGCACCGAAATATGCAAAATTTTGTATAATTTTTTAACCGTGGCCACAATATGGGCTGTAATGCTAACAAAAAGAATATGGGCTCCAAAAAAACCCGTAAGAATTAGCAAATGGGATGTAAACTATTTGGAATAATGGCAGATGGGTTGTATGCTGTTTTCCACAGATTTGAGGCTTTCCAAAGATGGCAGATATCGTTGGATGTCCATCCAACGGCCGTCAGGCTTCTTCAATCTCTGCTCTTCCCCGCTCCGCTCAAACAAGCGCCGGCGGGCTGCTCTGCTCCCTCCTCCCGCGGCCGGTCAGGCCACAGCCTCACCGCCCCACCGTACTCCCATCGCTGGCCTAGCTATCCCTCTACTCACCCTCAGTCCCACACATGCTGTTATTCTCCGGCGACGGCAGACGAACCAGTAAACCCTCGTACTCCTCCGTGTGGGAAATAACTGCCGAGTATTCCCTGGCTCTGTGTCGTTCCCTTCCAAGGCCTCGCCGTCGTCCACTGCCCTGGTGCTCTTGGCGCAGCCTGGTCAACGTGGTCAATGAACGACATCCATCAGAAGTGGACCGTACGTGGAGAGGCTGACAGCTGGGTCCAGGGCCGCACGCAAGGAAATGCCTCCTTATTACGCGCAAAATAATGATTCCTCCACCTGACATCTGGGACCCACCGAAAGGGCCTCAGTATTTCACAAAAAAAATGTTACCGCCCGGACAGCTCGGACCCACCAGCTATATCTTCGCACGCAAGGAAGTGCCTCCTTATTACGCCCAAAAAAAGAATACCCCCGCTAGCTACGACCCAGTATAGTGGGCCTACTAAGTTGACGGGGACGAAGGGCTTTGTCAACTTAGTCAATATGCACGATTCTAGCTCGACTGATCGTACGATGTCCATCCAACGGCCGTAGTGCTTCTTCAACCTCTGGTCTTCTTGCTCCAGCCGCCCAAAGCAGTGCTGGTTGTGTCGCCTGCTCCTGCATCCCGTGGCCGGCTGTGCAGCCACGGAGGCCTCACCGCCCCCATACTACTCCCACCGCTCGCCAGGCCATCCCTCCACTCCACTCACCCACACCCCCTGTTATTCTGCGGCGACGGCAGCGCAGCCGAACCAATGAACCCTCGTACTCCTCTCCGCGTGGGCATCCACTGCCGCGTCTTCCCCGGCTCCGCGTCGTCCCCTTCCTAGGCCTCGCCGTCGTCCACCGCCGTGGTGCTCTCAGCGCGGCGTGGTCAATGTGGTTAACGACCGAATTCCATCGGAAGAATACTGTACGTGGAGAGGCTTACAGCTGGGTCCACGGCAGCCGCAAGGAAATGCCTCCTTATTACGCGGTAAATAATTATTCCTCCACCTGACAGCAGGGACCCACCGGACGGCCACCAGTATTTCACGAAAAAATGTTTGCCCCTGACTGCTGGGACCCACCCGACGGGCCACCGTATTTCGCGAAAAAAACGTTCCCCCTGCTGTCAGCTCGGACCCACTGGAAGTGCCTCCCTATTGCGCACAAAAAAATGAATACCCCCCCAGCTAGCTGGGACCCACCTTGGTGGGAGGCTGACTTGTGGGCCTACTAAGTTGACGGGGACGGAGGGCTTTGTCAACTTAGTCAATATAAACGATTCTAGCTCCAAAGGATCAGACGATGTCCATCCAACGGCCGTAGTGCTTCTTCAACCTCTGGTCTTCTTGCTCCAGCCGCCCAAAGCAGCACCGGTCATGCCGCATGCTCCTGCCTACCGTGGCCGGATGTGCTGCCGTGGAGGCCTCACCGCCCCCTACTATTCCCATTGTTGGCCAGGCCCTGCGGCGACGGCAGCCTCATACCGCAGCCGAACCAGTGAACCCTCGTACTCCTCTTGGCGCGGGCTTCCACTGCCGCGTCTTCCCCGGCTCCCCGTCGTCCCCTTCCTAGGCTCGCCGCCGTCCACCGCTGGTGCTCTCGGCGCCGGGCGTGGTCAATGTGGTCAAGGAATGATTTCCATCGGACGTGGACTGTATGTGGAGAGGTCGACACTGGGTCCACGACCGCAGCAAGGAAGTGCCTCCTTATTACGCCGCAAAATAGTTATTCCTCCACTCGACAGCTGGGACCCACCGGACGGGCCACCGTATTTAGCGAAAAAACGCTTTCCCCATGCGCTAGGACCCACCAATTACATCTTCGCACGCAAGGAAGTGCGTCCAAAAAACGATTCGCCCGACCGCCGGGACCCACCAGCTACATCATCGCACGCATAGCGAGTGCTCGATACCGGGACCCACCTGGTCGAAGCGTACGTAGCGTTGTCATTCTGGTCGCGAACGTGTACGTACATATATACTGGTGGATGTAGAGGCGCGCACGTAGCATGTACACGTACGTATAGCGGCGAGAGTGCAAGAAAGAAAATACGGCCACGTACGTACATACGGGCAGGGTCTCTAACGCCTATCGCGCATACGTACATGGCTGGGTCGGAACGGAGAAATAGCGTCGTTGTCGTGTTCATGGGGAGCCAACCGGCTGGGTCGGAACGGAATGCATGGTTGTGTTCATCGGGAGGGCTTGGAGGGAACAGGCGATGGAAACGAGGCCTGGCGTACCGCACAACAGAGGAAACGGCCTTGTGTTCGACCGGCCACGCTCAAACGGGTCCCGCTGATCGGGAGGGGCTGGCATCGCAAAACGGAGGAAACCGACCTCCCACGGTCGAAACGGGGTCCTGTTGATCGGGAGGTGTGGCGATCTGCAAAACGGATGAAACGGACTTGTGTTGGAGCGCCACGGTCGAAACGGGGAGGTGTAGCGCATCGCAAAACAGGACTCCACGGATACCGCTCATCTCCACCGTCGACCTCCTCCAGCCTCCACGGGCTCCTGTTCATCCAGCCTCCACCGCGCTACTCCACCGCCATCGCTCAACCACCCCTCCACGGGCACCCCTCCACCATCTACATTCATCCAGCCCTCCACACCACGGGTCCTGTTCAACCACCCCTCCACGGCCACCCCTCCACCGCTTCATCGCTCATCCAGCCCTTGACACCACGGGTTCCTCGTTCATCCAGAGGCAACGCCACCGGCCACGGTTCATCCAACCCCCCCACAACGCCATCGCTCATCCAATCGATCGGCTTCAGTTAGCAGCAGTAGCGAAGGAATCGCTCCATCGGGTCCAGTTAACAGCCATCGATCGATCGCTCAGGTTCAGTAACGTGTAGCCTGTAGTGCAATCACACGGGTTCAGTTAGAGCCCAACACCTCGCTCGGCTTCAGTTAGAGCCAACGCCTCGCACACACGTGCGTGCGCACGAGAGAAACGCGCATAGATCCGCCCCGACCTCCCACCGTAACCGGCAACTCCCCGAAATTTTCCTCCCCCTCGCTTCTAACACGGTTTTTTCTGTCATGGATGGCCCAAAGAATGTCATGCAGCTGCGTCTCCGGCCCGCCCAGGACGAAAAGCCCATTTTCTGTCATGATTTTTTGTCATAGAAGTAGGAGCCCACCACATCTATGATGATACCGGGTTTTGTCACAATTATCGTCATAGAAGTGTCATATGTATGACAGAAAATAATTTCGTTCGGCCCAAAATGTCACGGATGTGTCTTTTTTTTGTAGTGTATGCACGTCGACCGCTTGACGGCATCGATACGTGGCACTGCATCGACAAGTCATTGCACCAAACTGAAATAGCTGTTCGGAATGGGTTCAGCCGGCCATAGCCGGACCATGACGTCCTTCATGGCAGCTCCGGACATCTTGTGGAGCTCGGCCCACTGGGCCATCTGTTTGTTCAGCAACACCGGATGCCGTGGCACGTTGAATTGTGACTAGAAAAGCCTCTCCGCTGCACGTCCTTCCCGTCCTTGGAAGAACTGAGCCGCATCGGAGACACTCTTCGGCAGGTCCAAGAACACGTCTGGAGAACTCCACATTTGATTAAGCAGAGCATACTTCGGGTCGCCGAACTTAGTCTGTAAAAGAAAGGGCTTACCAGCCGCTATCTCCCCGGCTTGACGGATCTCCTCCCGAGCCGCTCTAGACTCGGACTGTGCCTCTCTCGCCTCTTGTAAGGCCTTGTCGAGTTCGGCTGCCCTGGCTTTGTTATCCTCCTCGAGTGATTTGCATTTGCCAGTGGCATCCTTTAGCTCTCGTTCTATGGTAGATATTCTCTCCTCGCACTGGCACCGAACGGCCTGTTCGGCCTTTAAATCAGCAGCAGCCTTCTTGGCAGCCGCATTGCTCACTCTGGCCTGTTCCTTGGCCCGGGCAAGCTCAGCCAGAAGGGTCTCAACCGCGGCAGCACCATCTACAGTTATGCATGTCACAGTGTATAATTTTCAGCTTCATGCTCACACTAATATACATGCAGAAGCGGGCCGTCCCAAAACATACCTTGTGCCTCGTCTAGCCGCCTGTTAATAAGAATAATGTCCTCATTAGCTATGTCAAGTTTATGCTTGAGATCTGCAACTTCCGCAGCTTGGGCGGTCGCCATTGACATAACAACCTGTTTTCAACTTAATTATGTTACTTCTTGACCATATCTTTTTGATCCTCTGATCGCCTCCTTGTGGAAACCGATCAGAGTCTCAAGGGCTACTATCTATACACAAGCACATTGTGCATGTAAAGAGCAGTGAAAGATTTTACATTGCATACCTCGAAGCCTCCCAGCAGGCCCGTGAAAGCTTCATTCAATCCGCTTCTCACAGACAGAATTCTCTCAACTATCGTACCCATTAACGTACAATGTTCCTCTGCGATGCACGCACTTTGCAATGTACCTATCAGAGTATCCGTCACCTCCGGATTCCTGGAGGCTGCTGCGGGAGTACGGACTCCCTTCAAAGGGATACGCTTACTCGACCCTAGAGTCGTCTTCGGCTGTAAACCAGATAGTTCGGGGCCCTCATTGTTTGTTCCCATGGGGGCTGTGCCCCCTAGACCCTTGACGATCGAAGTATCACCCTCGGGCGCTGTCTTCATTGTCCCCCGTGCCGCTTGATGGTCAGGAGAGATCCTCCGGGACGACTGTCGGTGTCAAAACCGACGGATCTCGGGTAGGGGGTCCCGAACTGTGCGTCTAAGGGTGATGGTAACAGGAGACGGGGGACACGATGTTTACCGAGGTTCGGGCCCTCTCGATGGAGGTAATACCCTACTTCCTGCTTGATTGATCTTGATGAATATGAGGTTTACAAGAGTTGATCTACCACGAGATCATAATGGCTAAACCCTAGAAGTCTAGCCTATATGATTATCATTGCCTCTACGGACTAAACGCTCTGGTTTATATATACACCGGAGGGGACTAGGGTTTGTACAGAGTTGGTTCATTGAGGAAACAATCTTCTGTCTTGCATCCACGCAAAGGAGAGTCCCATCCGGACACGGGAGGAAGTCTTCTGTCTTGCATCTTCATGGCCCATTAGTCCGGCCCATATCACGTAGGCCGGCCGCCCGAGGACCCCTTAATCCAGTACTCCCTCAGTAGCCCCTGAACCAGGTTTCAATGATGAGGTGTCCGGCATGCTGATAGTCTTCGGCATTGCAAGGCGGGTTCTTCCTTCGAATACTTCGATGCATCTCATCCGAAGAGTCATTTCTTGGCTTGTGATTTAATTTCATGCTCCTCGGCTTCTGTGCCTCCATCGCTTCTGCTTCCACGTGTCGAGCGAATACGGAAGGTCAGGGTATTTTTTGCACATAACATCCCGGCCGTGCAGGAAAGGCGTCTATTAAAGGGATTGGATCTTAGACCCCATCCCACACCCAGCAGAAAATCCTTAAGAGCCTGCCAGGGGAAACCATTCGAAATGGCTAGCGCCACTTGTTCTTCCTCCCACCCTCACGACTCCGAAAAAGGCGATTGGGGGAGATGTTCTGTATCCCATGACCAGCTGGTTAAACTCCAAACACAGGGATTCCTTCCCCCCATGGATCTAGTCCCTGTTTGTGCACGATTGACCTCCTTTGCAGCGTAAACTCATGAAAATTTCCCCAATCCAACCAGGGGGAACGGGTGTGCTTCGTTTCCTACTTGTTAAGAGGCGTCGGGTTTCCAATCCACCCTTTCCCCCGAGGACTCCTGGAGTATTATGGACTCCAATTGCACAACTTCACGCCGGCCTCTATCCTGCACGTCGCATGTTTTGTTGCCCTTTGCGAGCTTTTCCTGGGCTGTGAGGCCCATTTTGATTTATGGAGGAAGCTATTCCGCCTCGTCCCTCGTACCCAAAAGGGATCTATATTCGAGGTGGGCGGTGATGAGGTATGGCGCATAGCCGGGACCGGATACCTGTCGGCACACCGAAGAAGGCATCCGAAGAGTGGCCCTTAGAGTGGTTCTATATTGAGGACGTCACTCTCCCCGACCCAACTCAAATGAGTCTTCCCGAGTTTTTCCAGTGCTCCATTGAAGAAATGCCACAGCTGGCGCCCTCGGAGCCTCGAGGAGGAAGATAGCGCGGAAGTCCGTCAGCTAATGGGCAAGATAAGGGCACTCGCCCAGTCCGGATTATCAATAATCGAGGTAATGGCAACTTTCATAGTGCAGGGTGTGCAGCCGCTCCAGCTCAGAGGGCTCCCTATGTGGCACTATAATGGGGAAGATGACGCTTCACACTACGGTCAGAAGGGTCCGGACACCCCCGCCGCCTTGGCCAAAATATTGGCCGAACTGTACAAGGGGGAAAAAGAGGAGTTCACTCGTCTTAAATGCCGAGATGGATTTTCCATTTATAGTCCTCCAAGCTGGGTGAGTTTTAATCCCACCACTTTACTCAACCCTCTCCCTGAGTCACGTTTAATTGACATTAATCCATCCATTTGTAACAGGAACGGCGGAAGGTTACTGCGGAGATCCATAGCCCCGCTCCGCAGCCAGAGGATCATAACCGGGACCTTGACCCCGGATTCTAAGAGGATCCGGACATATTGCTAGAGATCGAGGAGGGAGTATTCTACCAGGAAAGCTATGACGGCACAGAAGTGGCCATTATGGCCGACTATCCCGGCCTCCTTCCTGCTTCGCATGTAAGTAATCAGGAGACATCTCATTCAAAAGAGCTTCCTCATTGTACCTCACCCATCGCACTGTTTCGTGCTCCAAAGGGGAGGCGCTCGACGTGTCATGCTCCATCAGAGGCATCTCCTAAGAGAGCGGCGCCCGCGCCAGGCACGTCTTCAAGAGGAAGGTAGATGACAACACAGCAGAGCCCTCATCAAAGAGGTATGGCTTTTTCCAAATATGCCACTGGTGGTCACGTCAAACTGTGACATTGTCCGCTGTATCTTATCAGGAAGAGCGTTCGCTGGGGTCCTACCGGTCGTGCCTCCACCAGTCAGGTTCCAAACCCTGCCTCTAGGGTGGGGGCTGACACGGGACCGGTGCCGGACTGTCCCGCTTCAGAGGATTCGGATAATGTATGCGTCATGAACTCTGAAGTGGAGAGCAGAGGGCCTCTCTTCGCGACCCCGGCTTTACAAAAGAGGCATTCAATGCCTTCAGCTCGGGTGATGCGTACATCCGAGCTGCTCGGGATGGGCTTACCAGAGTCACTGACCAGTATTTGAAAGATGTGCGGGTAAGTACACATTGTACAGACATAGTAATCATGTACCAGTAGCCCCTGAGACTTGAAACAGTTGAAACAACTGATTTAAGGATCGTTGTACAATCAGGTACTCATAGATAAGAACAACATGCTATCTCGTGAGCTTGAAAAGTGTCAGGCTCAGCTAGCTGTTGTTACCGCCGAGCTGGAGAAGTCCAAAGAGGCACCACCTGGTAAAGTTCCTGTGGCACCCCGGCTTAGAGAAACCGGAACGCCATGTATTCCAGCCCAGAGATCGAGGAGAAGTATCTGGAATACGACACTGCTTAACATAGAACAAATCAGGTCTTATTACAAGAATAATAATTACACAGGTCTGGTGTTACAACGATCACATCAGCATGGCGACACTACGCATGCGATACTACACTTGCTCTATGCTAGCAGCGGAACAACTCGTAGGAGCGGAAAACTTCTAGCAGCGGAATAAGGACGAAGGTGATGAATCTCCACTCCGCAGGGACTCTAGCTGGGACACGATCTAGCTCGCACGCACGACAACCTCTGTTGGAAATATGCCCTAGAGGCAATAATAAAAGGATTATTATTATATTTCCTTGTTCGTGATAATTGTCTTTTATTCATGCTATAATTGTATTATCCGGAAATCGTAATACACGTGTGAATAGATAGATCACAACATGTCCCTAGTGAGCCTCTAGTTGACTAGCTCGTTGATCAATAGATAGTCATGGTTTCCTGACTATGGACATTGGATGTCATTTATAACGGGATCACATCATTAGGAGAATGATGTGATGGACAAGACCCAATCCTAAGGATAGCACAAGATCGTGTAGTTCGTTTTGCTAGAGCTTTTTCAATGTCAAGTATCTTTTCCTTAGACCATGAGATCGTGTAACTCCCGGATACCGTAGGAGTGCTTTGGGTGTACCAAACGCCACAACGAATCGGGTGACTATAAAGGTGCATTACAGGTATCTCCGAAAGTGTCATTGGGTTGACATGAATCGAGACTGGATTTGTCACTCCGTACACGGAGAGGTATCACCGGGCCCACTCGGTAGTGCATCATCATAATGAGCTCAAAGTGACCAAGTGTTTGGTCACGGGATCATGCATTACGGTACGAGTAAAGTGACTTTCCGGTAACGAGATTGAACGAGGTATTGGGATACCGACGATCGAATCTCGGGCAAGTAACATACCGTCTGACAAAGGGTATAGTATACGGGGTTGCTTGAATCCTCGACATCGTGGTTCATCCGATGAGATCATCGAGGAGTATGTGGGAGCCAACATGGGTATCCAGATCCCGCTGTTGGTTATTGACCGGAGAGCCGTCTCGGTCATGTCTGCATGTCTACCGAACCCGTAGGGTCTACACACTTAAGGTTCGGTGACGCTAGGTTTGTATGAATATGAGTATGCAGCAAACCGAATGTTGTTCGGAGTCCCGGATGGATCCCGGACGTCACGAGGAGTTCCGGAATGGTCCGAAGGTAAAGAATTATATATAGGAAGTGTTATTTCGGCCATCGGGAGAATTTCGGGGGTTACCGGTATTGTACCGACCACCGGAAGGGTCCCGAGGTCCACCGGTGGGGCCACCTATCCCGGAGGGCCCTGTGGGCTGAAGTGGGAGGAACCAGCCTGGTGGGCTGGTGCGCCTCACTTGGGCCCTCTCACGCCTAGGGTTGGAAACCCTAGGGTGGGGCGCCCACTTGCCTTTGGGGGCACTCCACCCCCTTCGCCGCCGCCCCTAGGAGATCCCATCTCCTAGGGCCGGGCGCCTGGGACCCTATATATAGAGGGGGAGGAGGGCAGCCGCATCCTTGCATTTGGCGCCTCCCTCCCCCTGCTACACCTTTTCCTCCTCCCAGCTTGCTTGGCGAAGCCTCGCTGAGTATCACAGCATCCACCACCACGCCCGTCGTCAGC
The DNA here is from genome assembly GCA_021605145.1 of Aegilops bicornis. NCBI lineage: Eukaryota > Viridiplantae > Streptophyta > Magnoliopsida > Poales > Poaceae > Aegilops > Aegilops bicornis. Next base: position 557,962,091 of record CM038673.1, on the reverse strand, counting down.
TGGATCTTCATCAACCTCTCCTTCCCCTTGCTGGATCAAGACGGAGGAGACGTCACGCTGACCATACGTGTGTTGAACGCGGAGGTACCGTCCGTTCGGCGCTAGGATCTCCGGTGATTTGGATCACGACGAGAACGACTCCCTCAACCCCGTTCTCTTGAACGCATCCCCATGCGATCTACAAATGGTATGTAGATGCATCTCTCTCACTCGTTGCTAGATGAACTCATAGATGGATCTTGGTGAACATAGGAAATTTTTTATTTTATGCAACGTTCCCCAACAGTGGTATCAGAGCTAGGTCTATGCGTAGTTCTCTATTGCACGAGTAGAACACAATTTGTTGTGGGCATAGATGTTGTCAACTTTCTTGCTGCTACTAGTCTTATCTTGCTTCAGGGGTATTGTGGGATGAAGCGGCCCGGACCGACCTTACACGTACGCTTACGTGAGACAGGTTCCACCGACTGACATGCACCAGTTGCATAAGGTGGCTAGCGGGTGTCTGTCTCTCCCACTTTAGTTGGAGTGAATTCGACGAAAAGGGTCCTTATGAAGGGTAAATAGAAGTTGACAAATCACGTTGTGGTTATTCGTAGGTAAGAAAACGTTCTTGCTAGAACCCAATTGCAGCCACGTAAACGATGCAACAACAATTAGAGGACGTCTAACTTGTTTTTGCAGCAATTGTCATGTGATGTGATATGGCCAGATGTTGTGATGAATGATGAATGATATATTGTGATGTATGAGATCATGTTCTTCTAATAGGAATCACGACTTGCATGTCGATGAGTATGACAACCGGCAGGAGCCATAGGAGTTGTCTTAATTATTGTATGACCTGCGTCTCATTGATTCAACGCCATGTAATTACTTTGCTTTATCGCTGAACCGTTAGCTATAGTAGTAGAAGTAATGGTTGGCGAGCAACTTCATGGAGACACGATGATGGAGATCATGATGATGGAGATCATGGTGTCATGCCGGTGACAAGATGATCATGCAGCCCCGAAGATGAAGATCAAAGGAGCTATATGATATTGGCCATATCATGTCACTACTATATAATTGCATGTGATGTTTATTATGTTTATGCATCTTGTTTACTTAGAACGACGGTAGTAAATAAGATGATCCCTTATAATAATTTCAAGAAAGTGTTCTCCCTAATCGTGCACCGCTGCTAAAGTTCGTCGCTTCAAGCACCACGTGATGATCGGGTGTGATAGATTCTTACGTTCACATACAACGGGTGTAAGACAGTTCTACACATGCAAAACACTTAGGTTAACTTGACGAGCCTAGCATGTACAGATATGGCCTCGGAACACAAGAGACCGAAAGGTCGAACATGAGTCGTATGGAAGATACGATCAACATGGAGATGTTCACCGACGATGACTAGTCCGTCTCACGTGATGATCGGACACGACCTAGTCTACTCGGATCATGTAACACTTAGATGACTAGAGGGATGTCAAATCTGAGTGGGAGTTCATTATATAATTTGATTAGATGAACTTAATTATCTTGAACATTAGTCTAAAACCTTTGCAAAATGTCTTGTAGATCAAATGGCCAACGCTCATGTCACCATGAACTTCAACGCTGCTCCTAGAGAAAACCAAGCTGAAAGACGATGGCGGAACTATTCGGACTGGGTCCTAACCCGAGGATCATCCTCATAGCAGCCAAGAAACAATATGTCCTAGAAGCACCGCTAGGTGAAGCACCCATCCTGCAGAACCAAGACATTATGAATGCTTGGCAGTCTCGTCTTGATGATTACTCCCTCGTTCAGTCACGGCATGCTTTACAGCTTAGGACCGGGCTCCAAAAGCGCTTTTGAGCAACACGGAGCATATGAGATGTTCGAGGAGCTGAAAATGGTTTTCCAAGCTCATGCCCGGTCGAGAGATATGAAGTTTCCGACAAGTTCTATAGTTGTAAGATGGAGGAAAACAGTTCTCACAAGGAGCACATACTCAAAATGTCCGGGTTGCACAACCGCCGTCCCAAATGGACATTAACCTCCCGGACGAGGCGGTCATTGACAGAATCCTTCAACGCTCCCACCGAGCTACAAGAGCTTTGTGATGAACTACAATATGCAGGGATGGTGAAGACCATTCTGAAGTATTCTCAATGTCAAGTCAGCAGAGGTTGAAATCAAGAAAGAACATCAAGTGTTGATGGTTAATAAAACCACTAAGTTCAAGAAGGCAAGGGTAAGAAGAACTTCAAGAAGGACGGCAAAGATGTTGCCGCCCAAAAGCCAGCTTGTCGGAAGAAGTCAAAGAATGGACCCAAGCCCGAGACTGAGTGCTTTTATTGCAAAGGGAAGGGTCATCGAAGCTTAAACTGCCCCAAATACTTAGCGCATAAGAAGGCCGACAACACTAAAGGTATATTTGATATACATGTAATTGATGTGTACCTTACCAAGACTCGTAGTAACTCCTGGGTATTTGATACCGTGCCGTTGCTCATATTTGTAACTCACAATGAGGAGCTGCGGAATAAACGGAGACCGGCGAAGGGCGACGAGGTGACGATGCGCGTCCGGAATGGTTCCAAGGTCGATGTGCTCGCCGTCGGCACGCTACCTCTACATTTACCTACGGGATTAGTTTTAAACCTCAATAATTTTTATTTAGTGCCAAGTTTGAGCATGAACATTGTATCAGGATCTCGTTTAATGCGAGATGGCTACTCATTTAAATCCGAGAATAATGGTTGTTCTATTTATATGAGAGATATGTTTTATGGTCATGCTCCGATGGTCAATGGTTTATTCTTAATGAATCTCGAACGTAATATTACACATATTCATAGTGTGAATACCAAAAGATGTAAAGTTGATAACGATAGTCCCACATACTTGTGGCACTGCCGCCTTGGTCACATTGGTGTCAAGCGCATGAAGAAGCTCCATTCCGATGGACTTTTAGAGTCTCTTGATTATGAACCATTTGACACATGCGAACCATGCCTCATGGGCAAAATGACCAAGACTCCGCTTCTCCGGAACAATGGAGCGAGCAACCAACTTACTCGAAATCATACATACCGATGTGTGCGGTCCAATGAGCGTTGAGGCTCATGGAGGATATCATTATGTTCTCACTCTCACTGATGACTTGAGTAGATATGGGTATGTCTACTTGATGAAACACAAGTCTGAGACCTTTGAAAAGTTCAAGGAATTTTAGAATGAGGTAGAGAATCAATGTGACCGAAAAATAAAGTTCTTACGATCAGATCGTGGAGCAGAATATTTAAGTCACGAATTTGGTACACACTTAAGGAAATGTGGAATCGTTTCACAACTCACGCCGCCTGGAACACCTCAGTGTAACGGTGGGTCCGAACGTCGTAATCGCACTCTATTGGATATGGTGCGATCTATGATGTCTCTTACCGATTTACCACTATCATTTTGGGGATACGCTCTAGAGACAGCTACATTCACTTTAAATAGGGCACCATCTAAATCCGTGAGATGACACCGTATGAATTATGGTTTGGGAAGAAACCTAAGCTGTCGCTTTCTAAAAGTTTGGGGATGCGATGCTTATGTCAAGAAACTTCAACCTGAAAAGCTCGAACCCAAGTTGGAAAAATGCGTCTTCATAGGATACCCCAAGGAAACCATTGGGTATACCTTCTACCTTAGATCCGAAGGCAAGATCTTTGTTGTTAAGAACGGATCCTTTCTTGAAAAAGATTTTCTCGAAAGGAGTAAGTGGGAGGAAAGTAGAACTCGATGAAGTACTACCTCTTGAACCGGAAAGTAGTGCAGCTCAGGAAAATGTTCCTGTGGTGCCTACACCGACTGGAGAGGAAATTAATGATGATGATCAAGGTACTTCGGATCAAGTTACTACTGGACTTTGTAGGTCCACAAGGACACGTTCCACACCAGAGTGGTATGGCAACCCTGTCCTGGAAATCATGTTGTTAGACAACGGTGAACATTCGAACTATGAAGAAGCGATGACGGGCCCAGATTCCAATAAATGGCTTGAAGCCATGCAATCCGAGATAGGATCCATGTATGAAAACAAAGTATGGACTTTGACAGACTTGCCCGATGATCGGCGAGCGATAGAAAACAAATGGATCTTTAAGAAGAAGACGGACGCGAATGGTAATGTTACCATCTATAAAGCTCGACTTGTCGCTAAAGGTTATCGGCAAGTTCAAGGGATTGACTACGATGAGACTTTCTCTCCCGTAGCGAAGCTGAAGTACGTCTGAATCATGTTAGCAATTGCCGCATAGTATGATATGAGATATGGCAAATGGACGTCAAAACGGCATTCCTTAATGGCTATCTTAAGGAAGAACTGTATATGATGCAGCCGGAAGGTTTTGTCGACCCTAAGAACGCTAACAAGGTGTGCAAGCTCCAGAGATCCATTTATGGGCTGGTGCAAGCATCTCGGAGTTGGAACATTCGCTTTGATGAGATGATCAAAGCGTTTGGGTTTATGCAGACTTATGGAGAATCCTGAGTTTACTAGAAAGTGAGTGGGAGCTCTGTAGCATTTCTCTTATTATATGTACATGACATACTTTTGATGGGAAATGATATAGAACTTTTGTACAAAGATTAAGGCCTACTTGAATAAGAGTTTTTCAATGAAGGACCTTGGAGAAGCTGCTTATATATTAGGCATCAAGATCTATAGAGATAGATCGAGACGCCTCATAGGTCTTTCACAAAGCACATACCTTGATAAGATATTGAAGAAGTTCAAAATGGATCAGTCCAAGAAAGGGTTCTTGCTCAGATTACAAGGTGTTAAATTGAGCTCGGCTCAATGTCCGACCACGGCAGAAGATATAGAAGAGATGAGTGTCATCCCTATGCATTAGCCATAGGTTCTATTATGTATGCCATGCTGTGTACCGCACCTGATGTAAACCTTGCCGTAACTTTGGTAGGAAGGTACCAAAGTAACCCCGGCAAGGAACACTGGACAGCGGTCAAGAATATCCTGAAGTACCTGAAAAGGACTAAGGACATGTTTCTCGTTTATGGAGGTGATGAAGAGCTCGTCATAAAGGGTTACATCGACGCTAGCTTCGACACAGATCTGGATGACTCTAAGTCACAAACCAGATATGTGTATATGTTGAATGGTGGAGCAGTAAGCTGGTGCAGCTGCAAGCAGAGTGTCGTGGCGGGATCTACATGTGAAGCGGAGTACATGGCAGCCTCGGAGGCAGCACATGAAGCAATTTGGGTGAAGGAGTTCATCACCGACCTAGGAGTCATACCCAATGCGTGGGGCCGATCAAACTCTTCTGTGACAACACCGAGATATTGCACTTGCCAAGGAGCCCTGGTTTCACAAGAAGACCGTGCACATCAAGCGTCGCTTCAACTCCATTCATGAAAATGTTCAAGATGGAGACATAGAAATTTGCAAAGTGCATACGGATCTGAATGTCGCAGATCCATTGACTAAACCTCTTCCGCGTGCAAAACATGATCAACACCCGAACTCTATGGGTGTTCGATTCATCACAATGTAACTAGATTATTGACTCTAGTGCAAGTGGGAGACTGTTGGAAATATGCCCTAGAGGCAATAATAAAAGGATTATTATTATATTTCCTTGTTCATGATAATTGTCTTTTATTCATGCTATAATTGTATTATCCGGAAATCGTAATACACGTGTGAATAGATAGACCACAACATGTCCCAAGTGAGCCTCTAGTTGACTAGCTTGTTGATCAATAGATAGTCATGGTTTCCTGACTATGGACATTGGATGTCATTGATAACGGGATCACATCATTAGGAGAATGATGTGATGGACAAGACCCAATCCTAAGCATAGCTCAAGATCGAGTAGTTCGTTTTGCTAGAGCTTTTCCAATGTCAAGTATCTTTTCCTTAGACCATGAGATCGTGTAACTCCCAGATACCGTAGGAGTGCTTTGGGTGTACCAAATGTCACAACGTAACTGGGTGACTATAAAGTTGCATTACAGGTATCTCCGAAAGTGTCTGTTGGGTTGACACGGATCGAGACTGGGATTTGTCACTCCGTATTACGGAGAGGTATCACTGGGCCCACTCGGTAGTGCATCATCATAATGAGCTCAAAGTGACCAAGTGTTTGGTCATGGGATCATGCATTACGGTACGAGTAAAGTGACTTTCCGGTAACGAGATTGAACGAGGTATTGGCATACCGACGATCGAATCTCGGGCAAGTAACATACCGTCTGACAAAGGGAATAGTATACGGGGTTGCTTGAATCCTCGACATCGTGGTTCATCCGATGAGATCATCGAGGAGTATGTGGGAGCCAACATGGGTATCCAGATCCTGCTATTGGTTATTGACCGGAGAGCCGTCTCGGTCATGTCTGCATGTCCCCCGAACCCGTAGGGTCTACACACTTAAGGTTCGGTGACGCTAGGTGTCGGGGAGAACAAACTGATCGTGTCCCACGAACACCTACAGGACCTGGGTCCCTTGTGGTTCGGAGGAGGGCGGAGATTGCACAAAGAGCGGATCGAAGCGATGCACACGAGCAGATTTACCCAGCTTCGGAGCTCTCCGGAGAGATAATACTCCTACTGCTGCTTTGTGGATTATCTTGTGTTCTTGCTAGGGAGCAATGGGAGCTACAAAACCTAGCTTGAGTGTAGTCTCATATGAGTAAGATGAACTAAGCCGGAGCTGAACCGGACCCCCTCTACGTTGCACTTGGGCCTCCTTTCATAGGCATAAGGGGTTTCCACATGTGCCAAGTAGACAAGGGTAAAATAGTAAAAACATAGGTTGGTACACGCGACCGCATGTCACAGTACAAGTAATCTATACCTAACTCGACGGCAAGGGACAAGAGTCATCAATGCCCGCCTCGCACGCCAACAAAGGTAATGTGGACCGTCGAGTGCGCCTCCGCTTGCCACGATGGTAGCTTGTCGCCGCTTATCGCTGCTCCCGCTGGCTGCACAGCCCGTCGACACGCTGGCTTGGGAGAGCCCTGCATGGCGACACGCTATGGGTGAGCTGGAGCGGAGATGAAGAGAGGTCACTTGTCAGCTGGTGAGTACTTTGCCGCGGCAAGGTTCTTGTCGTGCTCGGAGCTTATCGCTCACCAAGCCTTCCCGGCAAGCTCCTCTTGCCGGGGCCTTGTTTCCTTTGGCGCTCGAGGGCCTTCCCGACAAGCTCCTCTTGCCGGGTCTTGATTACTTTGTTCTTGAATGGCTCCAAAGGAGCCGCCGAGGATCTTGGCGGTCATCGGGCCAGCCTCGCCGCTGGTGCTGCAACTGTCTGCGTGCACGACTTCGGGATACTAGGGTACCCCTACTCTAGTACACCGACAGAGCCCCCGGCCCTGGGCCACACACGGCGCCAAGCTCTGTTGGGCCGGGCCCAAAATAAAGGCACGGGCACGCGTGGTCTTGATTACGCCGTTACTCGCACTGGACCCACCACGTCTCCCATGAACGGCACGCACCGGACGTGGCGTCGTGGGGGAGATCGTGGGGCTTTCTTTAATGGGAAAAATCGGAACGCCCGTCCCCTCTCCCCATTATAAGCGGGGGGTACAGGGGCAGGATGCCCACTTGCCCTTGCTGTCACATCAGAAACCCCCGTCGCTTTCCCCTTTCCTCTCGAGCCCAAAGAGAGCGACGCTCCGCCCCCTCCATTGCCACCGGTGCCACCAACGCCGTCGACCTCCTCCGCCACCTCTCCCTATGGGTCCGAAAGCCGACAAGGGAAAAGGCGTGAAATCGAACGAGGCGCAGCGGCTCGCGGCGCTGCGGAAGGAGTGGGCCCTCTTTGATCCCCTGCTCAACAGGAAGGAGCTGTGGGAGCTGTACTATCTCTTCTGGTCGACGGAGACCCGGGCGCACCCGCGCACGAGGGTCATCTCCGCCGCCACATCCGCTATGGTCTCCATCGGGTACCCCTTCTTCGCGATTTTCTTCCACTGCGGGCTCTGCCCGCCTTTTTCTGAATTCTTCTGTGATGTTATGAACACGTATGGCCTCCGCCTCCTTGACTTAACCCCCAACGCCATCCTCACCATGGCCGTTTTCGCACACCTCTGCGAGAACTTCGTTGGGGTCCATCCAAATGTCGCACTCTTCCGCCACTACTTCGCCTGCCAGAGAGAGAGGAGAGCCGCTGTCGGAGGAATTGCATGGACCTCTAGGATCGGCAAGAAGGAAGCGTATCTTGACGGAGAGTTGCGCAGCAAGTGGGAGGAGTGGAGAGCTGACTGGTGTTGGATCTTAGAAGAGGAGCCACAGCCTTTTACTGCCCTGCGCAAAACCCCCATAGTTCGCGGCAACGATTGGAGCAACTTGGCGCCGGAGGACGACAAGTTGAAGATTGCCACGACTAGGATTTTGCGTCTCCGGCAAGCAGGGCTTACCGTAGGAGCAGTTGGCGCGGACTTCCTTCGCCGCCGCATTGCGCCCTTGAAGGAGAGAGGGAGGCCTGCTTGGGAATTCGAGAACGCGGCGGATATCATGAGGCTGCGCCCAGGTCTGAATTGGAATTTCACTACCTTGGAGCTTGACGGCATGCTGCGGGAGCTATTCAAGCCTGAAGCGGACAACCCCGGGTGGTGCATGTTGCCGAGGGGAGTTGTACCCTTGTGCAACAACTCGTCGCTTGACAGCATCCGCGCGATAATGCCGTTGTGCGATTCCCATGGAATCGTCCCAACTTGGCAGGAGCCCGCCGATGACATAGTGCAGCAGTTCTTCGACAACTTGGTTGAAGTGCCGATCCGCGCCGACGAGCAGAGGCGGCTCACCCGCGACACCACTGATCAGGAGATGGCGCGCATCGCCACGAGGTTGGAGGAGGCTGCAGAGGCTGCTGCCGCCGGCGCGTTTGGGTTCACTGTCGAGGAGGCAGAGAGGGCCGAGGCGGCAAGCCTTGCCGACAGAGAAGAGTTCGTCGGTGAGGAGGAGCAGATCGATCCCGACAACGAACCAAGCGAGCCTGCCGGGGGCGCCTCTCCTCCGCCGTCAAGTAGCTTGCCGCAGGAGGAGCCCGCTGCCCCGCCAAGGAGATGCCTCCGGAAGACTGGAGAAGTGGCGGGGGGGCATACGATCCAACAGCCGCCTCGCCGCCCGACGCGCTCCACCGCGGCAAGCACTGTTGCCGCGGGAGCGCCTTATTCCGACATGGCGACGGGCGCGGGGTCTTCTGGAGTCGCGTCCCCTGCTCCCGCCAAGCGTCCGAGGGAATCTTCTCCCCCAATCCGTCGCGCCGGAGCGGAGTTTGATCTTTCCGCCCTCAGCTCCGAGGAAGAAGAAGAAGAGTAAGATCTTGTCGTTGCTACTTGTAATCTTCCAATTTATTGTTTTTCTTTATATCTGACGGGTTTCACTCTGAACCTTCTTCTTCAGGACGTTAGCTCAGAGGGTGTCGAAGAGGGCCAAGACGCCGGTGGTTGTCGTCTCAGATGACTCCCCTGTGGCGACAGGGGGGACGTCTGGAACTCCCTTGCAGGACCCGGCAACCCTTCAACAGAGCAGCCCCCAGCACAGCCCCCAGCGTAAGTGTATGGTGTACTTCTCATGTTTGGGTGTGCTTGGGTGCTTCTCCGTTACTGATATCTGGTTTGTTGAATTGTGTAGGAGCAGAGCAGCCTCATCAGGAAGCACCGGAGGTTACTCCCGAAGTTCTGCTTGCTTCAACTACGCCGCCAAGGGAAAACTCTCCATCAAGGGAGCGCTCTCCGGCAAGGGAGGCCTCTCCGACAAGGGGAGCTTCCCCGACAAGGACCAGCGCCGACGACCCTCCGGTAGTGGAGACCGCGGCAACAGATCCCATTGCAGGTGATTTTCTTGTTTGATAATTTCCCTTGGGTTCTTTTTTCTTCTGTTCTTCTCTTTCGAACATCTGCTTGAATTGTTCTTTCTTCTTTTGACCATCAGATCCACCTGCCGGAGATCCGATGGAGACGGAAGCCGCCGGCGAGGAGGACGCTCACGGCGAGAGTGTCGACGCCGCCAACATGGAGGGGGAGGCTGGCGCTGACGGATCCGCCGGCGAGGAGGCCGCCGAGGCTGCTGGTGCGAGATCGGGAGGAATCGCGATCGCATCGACGGCCCCGAGGTCCGCAGGCCAGCGCCGCACCGACCGCCGATCCTCCCGCCACCGACGCCACGCCTCGACCAAGAGCCCCAGCCGGCGCCTATCTAAAGGCCGGGAGGGTGTCTTTATCAAGCTCCCCGGGCATCAAGCTCGTGGCACCGGCCGAGGGGAGACCTTCGACGCTGAACTGCTTGCCTCCGCCGGGCTGTCAGCTGGTTGATGCTCCGAGCAGCAGCAGCGGTGAGCCCGAGGAGGAGCAGCCATCGAGGAGGGTTGCCGCTCTACCGCGCTCGGCAAGCCAAACTGGAGTCTGTGGAGGCGCTTGTCGCGAGGGCGGAGCTGACTTGGAGAAACGCGGAAGAGCTCCGCGCCGCCAACAAAGAAACTCTCCGGGATATAGCGAGCGCTGGAGCAGCTTGTCGAGGAGCGCACGGCCTTCATCTTGGAGAAGGGCGAGGTCGAGGAGCAGCAGAGGCTTGCCGGCGAGAAGCTCTCCGCGCGAGAAGGTGAGCTGGCGCAGCGGAAGATCAACCTCGACAGCTTTGAGGAAGATCTCGCCATGCGCGAGCAAACAATTGGCGGGCCACTTCAGGAGGCAAAGGATGCTGCTGCGGCTGCCGAGGCCGCCAAGAAGGAACTGGAGACGAGGGTGGCTCAACTGGAGTCCACTCTCCAAAAAAGTACCGAGGAGGTCGCCAGGTTGAAGCGCGAGCGCGAGAAGGACGCCTACACCTTTGGCGAGCTGCAAGGTCGCTTTGCTGAAAAGATCAAGGAGATCAATGCCGCCAAGGACGTCAAGGCGGATCTGGAGTTGAAGCTGACCACTCTGACGGAGACGTTGAATGGCGCCAAGGAGCGGGAAACGGGCCTGCTGGAAAAGATCAAGGCCACCGAGGAGTTGCTATCAAATGCTGTGACCGCCCAGAATAATCTTCGAGACAGCATAATGCATCGGGATGTAAGGTCTTGTGGACACCGCCGCCGCATCCATAATGAGCTGATGGAGCCGGGATGACAGATCTTGGGTACTCCACCGACGAGAACCTCCAACCCAGCGTCAAGCTCAGCCTATTCTTCAAAGGCGTGTTGGCGGGTATCCAATGACTCCGGAAGAGGTTCCAAAGCAACTGGCGGAGGAATCCCGTCAAGTCTGCACCGAGGTTCTCCAGAAGGTGTTGATGATGGTGGCCTTCCGCAACCCAGGCGTCGACTTCACCAAAGCCCTCAAGTCCCTGCCTCCATCCGCCGATGTTGAAGCGCTCAAGGCCCTTGTCGCACCCATTGTGGACAGGGTGAGCGGAGTTAAGAGGCTCGAGGGCGACCGCGTGGACTAGGCCGCCAAGTCTGTCTTTCTCTTGTCGTTGTAGATCATGTTTAGGTGAAAAGTCTATTAGACCCGCGACAAGTTATTATGTAACATGCACTATCTTAGGCAATCGAATGCAATGTTATTTCCTTTACTCGATTTCTTCCCTTGTATGTTTATACCCTACGCTTTTAGGGGAACTTGTCAGTGCGAACACTTTTGCCGCGAGCGCTGAGTGCGGAACTTCAAAGAGTTCGTCAAGCGATGTTGCTTCAACAAGTAACCTTGTCGCAACTAGTTGCAGCACACTTAAGTTGTTGAGCGGACTCGAAACAAAGTAAGGGTGCAAGCTAGTCGCGAAGTCGGTTCCTCCGCCAAGACAGGTTTTCCATACAAAGTACTATCGTTCGAGGAAGATAACTTCAAAATTTAAAACTGGTCGTTTAAACTTAGCAACTTAGCTTTTCTGTTGTCCATTTCCCGGCAAGGCGACAGTTCCTCGAGCGACGCTTGGCGGTCCACACTATTATCTTCCCCTTCCTCCCCAGCTAACTTGTGGGTGGATGAACCTTCTCCTTGTTTGAGAAGAAAGAAGAGAAAATAAAGTTATGGAGCATAGTGGCTCGTTATCGCTTACCGGGTGTGGATGCTGCACAAAATGTTAGTAAACACATGCATATAATATTATGAGGGCATGTATTAACAAGTTGTGCGCAACACATAGGCTTTACTGATGCACGGGGTCTGCGCCCGGCTTTGTACAAAGGATTACGTGCAACAGCGGCAAGACTTGTACAAAAGGGTGGTTGCCGGAACAGGTTCCGGCAACCGCGCCTTATGGGTAAAACTTGCGAAGATGCTCTATATTCCAGGAATTGCTCACCGGAACGCCATCTTCGGTCTCGAGGCGGACAACGCCGGGCCTAGTGACTCGTTTCACCCGATAAGGGCCTTCCCACTTTGGCGTCAACTTGTTGGAATTCTTGGCGGATTGAACGCGCCGAAGAACAAGGTCGCCTTCCTCGAAGCTTCTGGCATTTACTTTGCGGCTATGGTAGCGACGCAAAGCTTGCTGGTAACGAGCAGCTCGTCATAAAGAGCCTGAAGACGATCTTCCTCGAGGAGCAGCGCGTCATCTTGTCGCAGCTGCTCTTGCTCAAGCTCATCATAAGCGAGTACTCGAGGTGACCCGTACACGAGTTCCGTGGGGAGAACTGCTTCTGCTCCGTAGACTAGAGCAAAAGGTGTCTGGCCAGTGGCTCGATTTGGCGTCGTTCTGATCGACCATAGAACCACCGGCAGCTTCTCGATCCAGTTCCTTCCGCACTTGCGCAGCCTGTCGAAAGTTCTGGTCTTGAGTCCTCGCAACACTTCAGTGTTTGCTCTCTCTGCTTGACCGTTGCTTCTCGGATGAGCAACAGAAGCAAAGCAGATCTTGGCGCCAAGATCTTGAGCGCATCGCATGAAGGTGCGGCTCGTGAACTGTGGTGCCGTTGTCGGTGATGATCCGGTTAGGAATCCCAAAAGCGGCAAACAATTGACTGAAGAACTTGACGGCCGATCGCTGTCACCTTCCTCACTGGTTCCACTTCCGGCCACTTTGTGAACTTGTCGATTGCAACGTACAAGTATTCAAAGCCCCCGACAGCTCGGGGGAAGGGGCCGAGGATTCCGAGCCCCCAGACCGAAAAGGGCCAGGATAAAGGGATCGTCTGGAGAGCTTGAGCTGGTTCGTGTATCTGTTTGGAATGGAACTGGCACGCTTCACACTTGGTTACTTGCGCAGTTGCATCCTGGAGGGCTTCTGGCCAGAAGAAACCTTGCCGGAAAGCCTTGCCGGCAAGTGCTCTTGCGCCGATGTGGTGACCACATATGCCTCCATGTATCTCTGCCAACAGCTTCGGCCCATCTTCCCGGCAAATACACTTCAATTTCACACCGTTGAGCCTTCTTACATGCAGATGTTGTCAACAAACTGGTACATACTTGACTGCCGGGCTACTTTTTCCGCTTCTTCTTGCTCTTCAGGAAGTTCTCCTGTCTGAAGGAAATGGACGATTTGCTGTGCCCATGCTGGAGCTTGTGGCTCGACAATAAGGACTAAAGGCTCTTCTATCACTGCGGGAACATCAGCTTCTATGGCAAGAACATGTGTGTCCGCCGGAGCTTGATGATCCCCGGCAAGCTTGCCGGAGCGAAACTTGTCGGGAGCGTTTGCTTCAACGATACAAACTGCATGGTTTGTCGGAGCATACTGCTCCTCAGTGATATTTGCATTGATTTTAGGGACCTTCTTGGCGGCGGCTTTAGGGAGCTCTGCCGGAAAGTAGTCGCCGGAAACCAGTTTTCTCTTCTTGCTCTGTCCTGTTGATGTTGTTACGGTTGGCTGAGTCAGCTTGAGCACAAAAATTCCTGGTTCCACAGGTAATTTAAGTGCGGCACATTTGCAGATGCCATCAGCTATATCATTCTGAGTTCTTGGAATGTGTTCCATTTGCAAGCCTTCAAAGTGCTCTTCTAGCTTTCTCACTTCATTGACGTAAGCTTCCATCAACGGGCTCTGATAATCTTTATTTACTTGGCGGACGACAAGTTGCGAGTCCCCCCTGACAATGAGCTTCTTGATCCCAAGGTGTACCGCAATCCTTAAACCGGCAAGCAAACCTTCATACCCTGCAGTATTGTTTGTTGCTTGTTCCTTGGGAAAGTGCATCTGGACTATGTACTTGAGGTGCTCTCCGGTGGGTGCGATAAGCAAAGACGCCGCACCGGGCGCTTTGCAAAGTGAGAAAGCTCCATCAAAGTACATCAGCCACTCTTTATTTGCCTCCTTGACGGGATGCTTGTCTCGGAATTTCTTTGTCTTGCGTTACGCCCACTCGCTATAAATTCTGCCAATGCTCGCCTGGATAGTAGAAGAGCTATCAAACTTGAGACCAAAGCTAGACAGTTCTAGTGCCCACTCGACAATCCCCGCCTGCTTCGGATTTTGCAATATCCTCTTCGAAAGCGAGTGACAATCGTTATCTCGTGTGCTTGGAAGTAATGGCGCAGCTTTCTCGAGGCCATGAGGAGGCCGAAAAGCAACTTATGCACACCAGAGTACCTTGACCTAGCCCCTTGTAGAAGGGAACTGACAAAGTAAACCGGGCGCTGCACCATCTTCTTCTGTATCTTGTCGCAACCCTCACTGATCTCGCCTTGTCGGGACCAGAGCTTGACGGCGAAGCCCCACCTTGTCGCTGGATGCGCCTGCCTCGGTTGCCGGCTCATCATCTGTCTCCCTCTCTGCTACTAACGCAGCACTAACCACTTGATTGGTTGCCGCTATGTACAGCAGCAACTTCTCTTGTGGCTTAGGTGCGACAAGTATTGGAGTGGAGGACAGGTATCTCTTCAAGTCTTGAATCGCAGCCTCAGCTTCGGGAGTCCATATCATTTGACCTGCTTTTTCAAAATCTTGAAAAATGGCAGGCGCGCTCAAACAGACTTAGAGATAAACCTGCTGAGAGCAGCCACGCAACCGGCAAGCCTTCTAACATCCTTGACGCGCTTCGGTGCTTCAATCTGCTCAATGGCCTTGATCTTGTCGGGATTGGCTTCAATTCCCCGCTGGGACACAAAGAACCCGAGAAGCTTGCCGGAAGGGACTCCAAACACGCACTTCTCGGGATTGAGCTTGAGGTTGATCTTGCGCAGATTTGCAAATGTCTCATCCAAATCCTGAACTAGAGTCGCCTTGTCTTTGCTCTTGACCACTATGTCATCCATGTAGGCTTCTACATTTCTGTGTATCTGTGGCTCAAAGGCATCATGAACTACTCTTGCAAAAGTTGAACCGGCATTCTTTAAACCGAAAGGCATCCGTATGAAGCAAAGACGTGCCACATGGTGTAATGAATGCAGTTTTCTCTTCATCCTCTTCTGCCATGAAGATCTGATGATATCCTGAATATGCATCAAGAAACGAAAGCAGATCACATCCAGCCGTGGAGTCAACAATCTGGTCGATACGTGGCAAGGGAAATGGGTCTTTGGGGCAAGCTTTATTAACATCTGTAAAGTCAATACAAAGTCTCCATTTCCCATTAGCCTTGCGTACAACTACCGGATTGGCCAACCACGTGGGATGGATGACTCCTCTGACAAGCCCTGCTGCTTCCAACTTCTTGATTTCTTCTGCTATGAACTCTTGGCGCTCCACTGCCTGTTTCCTAACTTTTTGCTTGACGGGCCGTGCGTGAGGACAGACAGCTAGGTGGTGCTCAATTACTTTCCTGGGAACACCGGGGATGTCAAATGGTTGCCATGCAAACACATCGACATTCGCCCGCAGGAAAGCAACGAGCTCGCCTTCCTATTTAGGATCAATCGTGGCACTGATGGTGAATGTACCACCAGTGCCGTCCCCCTTGGCGGGCACCTTCTTGGTCTTCGGCGGAGCTGCCATCGTTTTCTTGCACTTGCCGGTGGAGCTCGATGGTGCGTCCTCGACGGTAGCGCAGCACTCCGAAGAGGTGCGCTTGCCGGAGTGGGCATCAGAGCTCTTGCCGGACTTGGTGGTCTTCTTCTTCCCCCCGGGAGCTTCAGCGGCAAGTGGTTTGCTATCTGTCGCGACTGCTGTATCCCGGTAAATTTTGTCGGCGTAGATAAGCGCATCCTTCTTGTCGCCATGGACAGAAATGACGCTTATCGGGCCAGGCATCTTGAGTAGGTTGTAAGCATAATGAGAGGCAGCCATGAACTTGGCGAGTGCTGGACGGCCAAGTATGCCATTGTAGGGCAATGGGAAATCGGCAACGTCAAACATGACCCTCTCAGTTATGAAGTTGAGCTCGCTGCCGAATGTTACTGGGAACATGATCTTCCCTTTGGGCTTGCTCCTTCCTGGGTTGATTCCTTGGAAAGTACCAGTTTCTTCGAGCTCGCTGTCAGGGATTTGAAGTTTCTGGAGCACTGCAGAGGAGATCAAATTCAGGCCGGCCCGCTGTCAACCAAAGCATCTTTGTGACCTTGAGGTTGCGGATGGTTGGTGAGACCAACATCGGCAAGCACCCGACCGCAGTTGATGCGATCGGGGTGATCCTCAATGTCAAAGATGATGGGCGGTCGACCACTTCGTAGGTTTGCGTGACTCTATGGAGGGTTCTGCTGCATTAACCTCACGCATCCATTGTTTGAGTTGGCGGTGCGAGGTATGCGGAGAAGCACCACCACAACGCAAAGGACCTCTGTTGCCTTTTGAAACTCTTGCTCGTCTGCTTCATCGTCTTCCATGTCTTCGTCCTCTTCATCTTCATCTTCTTCCTTGTCGCGACCACGGGGAGGTCTGTCTCCTTGCCGCTGCTTGGCCTTGCCGCGGCGCCCTCCCCGAACGGGTCTCTTCTTACTTGCTGCACCTGCACCTTCCTGGGCTTTCTCCTTGTCTCGCCGCTCGTATTCAGCTCTCTGTAGCTCAACAAGCTGCTCGACTTTCTTGCAGCTCTGAAGATCGTGGCCCTTGGTGCGGTGGATCTTACAGTACTGCTTGTTGGAGCTGTCAGGCTTGTCGGCGGCCGCCACAGCTTGGCGGTCGGTGTCAACGGCAACCTCCTTGCCGGAGCCACCAGCCTTGGCTTTGTTAGCGGCACCATCCTTGCCGGACTGCTCGACAACTAGTACTTCTTGGTTTTTCTTCCTTCTGTTGTTTCGCCGCCGGATCTTCCTTGCCGGGGCGATCTCCTCACTGTCAGATTCTGCTCCCACATTCTCTCCTGGGAGCCTTCTTCCTTCTTCAGCGTGTGCACACTTGTCGGCCAGGGCGTAGAGCTCGCTGACGTCTTTCACTTTGCACATCGCCATCTCCTCCCTCATCCTGCGGTTTCGTACATTCTGATGAAATGCACTGATCAACGCGGGCGGTGGACGCCCGGGATGTTGTAGTGCACTCGATCAATCTCTGGATGAACTTGGCGCAGGACTCTCCTCTTCTGGGCAAGCAGGTGGAGGTCACTCTCCACGGCCATGAGGCTTGTGGCCGCTGTGAAGGCGCCAACAAACCTGGTGGCACAAATCTGCCCCAAGAAGAAATAGAGCCATCCGGCAAGTGCATGAGCCAAGATCGGCGTTTGGCTTGACCACCGTGGGAAAGTAGTTGGCGAGGATCTTGTCGTCTGGTCCCCCGCCGCCTGCACCGCGATGGTGTAGATGCTGAGGAACTCCGATGGGTGTGTCCTGCCATCATACTTCTCCGCACATCTGGTTTGAAGTTTTTCTTGTCGGGCCATCGGACTTGCCGCAGCTCACGAAAGTGAACGCAGGGCAACCTATCACAGACGGGCAAGTCGCCTGGTTCCCCTGGCGCATGCATATCGACAGTGGGCCCGGCGCGTTGGTCAAATCGACGGCGTGCTTCTCTTCGGCGCTCGATACGGGTTCGAGCGTCTTCTTCTTGCCGTTCTCGGAGAACTTGGCGCTGGTCGCGACGAACTCGCGGATCCGACGATGCTGTGGAGTCGCTGTCGAGGTGGATCCGGCGAGTCGGCGATCTTGGTCTTCCGGAAGGGGAGTGCATGGTGGCTGCACCCCCGCAAGTCTCGTCGCCATCAGCTTGCGCCTTGTCGCCTTGCCGCGGCTGCGAGGCACTCGGTTGTCAAGGGATGTCGCCGCTGGCGGCCGGATGAGACTGAATTGTGGCTCCTCCATTCGTCGACCTTGTCGGCCGTTGGAGGGTAGTCTAGAAGTAGCTGTGCTCTTGCCAAGGCTTCTGCTGGTGTGGTGGGTGGCAATGGCGTACGTGGCGAGGAACGGGAGGTGCTCGGACTCCTAACCAAGTTAGGAGGAGCAGCATCCCGCCCAAGCGACCGTACTCCACTTGTACCGGCATGCTGAGGTGCATGCGGGTCTCGAGGGCCTCGGGATCCTCCAGCTTGGCCTTGATCCAACGAGCGCATGGTGTCGCGAGCATCATGACGCTGTCGGTCCCGCGCCTCCTGCGAAGGACGTGGTGCGGACTCGGACGCCGACGCCTGTGCTGCCTTGTCCTTGGACCTGGCGGCATTGTGGGCTCTTTCGACGACGCCGGTTCCTCCGCCAGCGTTTCCCCCACCACCTGACAGCTCCGGTGGTGGTGGGTTCGACGCGGACGGCTCTGCTGCTGCCGAAGACTTCTTCTTCGGCGCCATGTTGACGAAGATGTTGATGAAGTTGCTCGTGTGACCGCTGGATCGGGTTCACACAGCATCGACGCCCCCTACCTAGCGCGCCAAAGATGTCGGGGAGAACAAACTGATCGTGTCCCACTAACACCTACGGGACCTGGGTCCCTTGTGGTTCGGAGGAGGGCGGAGATTGCACAAAGAGCGGATCGAAGCGATGCACACGAGCAGATTTACCCAGATTCGGAGCTCTCCGGAGAGAAATACTCCTACTGCTTCTTTGTGGATTATCTTGTGTTCTTGCTAGGGAGCAATGGGAGCTACAAAACCTAGCTTGAGTGTAGTCTCGTATGAGTAAGATGAACTAAGCCGGAGCTGAACCGAACCCCCTCTACGTTGCACTTGGGCCTCCTTTTATAGGCATAAGGGGTTTCCACATGTGCCAAGTAGACAAGGGTAAAATAGTAAAAACATAGGTTGGTACACCGCACTGTACAGTGTACAGTAATCTATACCTAACTCTGACGGCAAGGGACAAGAGTCATCAATGCCCGCCTCGCCACCCGATTAGGTAACAGGACCGCCGAGTGCGCCTCCGCTTGCCACGATGGTAGCTTGTCGGCGCCGCTTATCGCTGCTCCCCGGCTGGCTGCACAGCCCGTCGACACGCTGCAGCTTGGGAGAGCCCCCGTGGCGACATCGCTACGGGTGAGCTGGAGCGGAGATGAAGAGAGGTCACTTGCCGCGGTGAGTACTTTGCCGCGGCAAGGTTCTTGTCGTGCTCGGGAGCTTATCGCTCACCAAGCCTTCCCGGCAAGCTCCTCTTGCCGGGGCCTTGTTTCCTTTGCGCCCTGAGTGGCCTTCCCGACAAGCTCCTCTTGCCGGGGTATTGATTACTTTGTTCTTGAATGGCTCCAAAGGAGCCGCTGAGGATCTTGGCGGTCATCGTGCCAGCCACCGCTGGGTGTCAGAATCGTCTGTGCACGAGTTCGGGATACTAGGGTACCCCTACTCTAGTACACCGACACTAGGGTTGTATGAATATGAGTATGCAGCAAACCGAATGTTGTTCGGAGTCCCGGATGAGATCTCGGACGTCACGAGGAGTTCCGGAATGGTCCGGAGGTAAATAATTATATATAGGAAGTGCTATTTCGGCCATCGGGAGAATTTCGGGGGTTACCGGTATTGTACCGGGACCACCGGAAGGGTCCCGGGGGTCCACCGGGTGGGGCCACCTATCCCGGAGGGCCCCGTGGGCTGAAGTGGGAGGAAACCAGCCCCTGGTGGGCTGGTGCGCCCCCACTTGGGCCCCCCCGGGCGCCTAGGGTTGGAAACCCTAGGGTGGGGGCACCCCACTTGCCTTGGGGGGCACTCAACCCCCCTTGGCCGCCGCCCCCCTAGGAGATCCCATCTCCTAGGGCCGGAGCCCCCCCTGGGGACCCTATATATAGAGGGGGGAGGGAGGGCAGCCACAACCTTGCACTTGGCGCCTCCCTCCCCTGCTACACCTCTTCCTCCTCCCCAGTTGCTTGGCGAAGCCTCACGGAGTATCACAGCATCCACCACCACGCCTGTCAGGTCACTGGATCTTCATCAACCTCTCCTTCCCCCTTGCTGGATCAAGACGGAGGAGACGTCACGCTGACCGTACATGTGTTGAACGCGGTGGTGCCGTCCATTTGTCGCTAGGATCTTCGGTGATTTGGATCACGACGAGAACGACTCCCTCAACCCCGTTCTCTTGAACGCTTCCGCACGCGATTTACAAAGGGTATGTAGATGCATCTCTCTCACTCGTTGCTAGATGAACTCATAGATGGATCTTGGTGAACGTAGGAAATTTTTTATTTTATGCAACGTTCCCCAACAACCTCGACAAGTAATCAAGCAATCACGACATCACCTGCAATCTGGCATGACACGCTAGGTCAGTACATTGAATGTACTTGCAAGCTCACAACAACCATAAACATCAAGGCAAGACATAGCATTAACAGGTTAATTAAAGTAACAGCCACCATGATGATGCAACAACTAAGCATGGTATCAAACTGACATAATACTGATAAATAACCATCTCAGATCTCCATAACCATCTCCCTCTCTCTCTCTCTCTCTCTCTTGGCTAACCGGCCAAGCAATATACCATCTCGATCACCTCGTGATCAAAACCAAATGGTGATCTTTCCGGTGATCACTACCATGACCAAAACTTGGTCTCAACATCATCATCAACATCCTGCCAATCTATACTGCTCAAAGTATCCACATATACAAATATCACCTATAAGTCATTCCGTCATGTGAGTGTTGATCGAACGGTGGGACCTAGTACGAACCCATGCGCATGACCGAGGACGCAGCTATCGATAGATTTAAATACACTCTGTAGAGGTAGCGCACTGTACCCACACCACGGAACCCATGGCCTCGCACTCCCATTCGGGTGGACCAACGGCGTTCCGACAAAACCGATCTACTGCCATGACACTCTCCCGGCCACTCCGACCCACTCCCAAAGGGGCTAGTCCTGGGTGGCCCCATGTCTACCAAAGACACAACGACCATCGTCGTGGCCAAAACGTCCCTCACGGGGACCGGATCCATAAGAACAACAACAACGGGCACACAAGGTTATGTCTTCTTACCGGGCCAGGTTAAGCATGCCCATAACATTCCCTAGTTGGAGGCACTAACGAGATGCACGACAATAGACCGCATTAGGGCCTTCCCATAAAAGGCAAATGCGGTTGCACTGGAAAAAGCCCGGTTCGGTGGCACCTGACCAACTTAATGACGGAATTTAACCCCAAAATATAGTATTAATGACTGATACTCCGATATCATCTATCAACCTATAATCCAAGTCATAGCAATATCCAACAAATAATCAAAGCCTAATATCATCACCTCAAAATACTCCAAGGGTAGCACAACACTACTGTCATGATGAATCCGAAAACAATAATCCTACTACTCCAACAACAAGAATAAAGCTATTCGGCTAAGATCCACATGTAAACATCATCTCCGGAAATAATACTCCAACTAACCGAACATCAACTAGCATCATGAAAATAAGCATACAAACAACTAATAATCCAAAGGCAGCATGATATCCAAAGTAATACTCCAAAATATAATAACAGATACCATCATGGAAATAATCATAATACCAACTACTAATACTCCAATGGAAACATGATACTCATCAACTACAAGCATAAATCTTAGTAATCCAAACAATAGCATGGCAACAACAAGATCAACATAATGATCCGAGAAAATGCCGTGCACAAAGTCATGTAGCTAAAGCAATATTTTAGACATGTTCAAATAGATTAAACCATGTCACTGCATTACAGTGATGCAATGGAGGGTGTGGCTTGCGTGGGGTGGAAGAAATCACCGGGAGAAAGTGCGAGAAACTCGCCGAAAGGATCGCCGGAAAACGTTCTCTCTCGAAGGGGGATAGTTAAGCGCAAGGGCAAAATGGTCATTTTCAGAATTTCAAAACATGGTGAAAATGATTCCATCAGAACGGGCTCGATGAAACAAAGAAGTGGGCTTTGGAATCACCTCATTTGGAGTTGTGGGCAAAAAGATATGATGGTTTTTCTGCCAGGGACCCATCTGTAATAAAATCATCACAAACAGGCCCTTGGCTGGAAAAATAGAATGTAATACGCTTTCGGTGAAGTGAAAGCGTATTCTGGCCCACAACTGCACCTGCTTACGCTTTCGGTTAGTGAGGGCGGGTCAACGGGCTGTGCGGCTGACGAGTGGGGTCCGCTGGCGATGGGGCCCGCCTAGCCTGGGCTCATCTTCAACCTCGCCCGCTCTCGCGCGGGTCAGAGGACCGGCCGGCCACGGGGGGGGGGGGATTGCCGGCGACTCCGGGCATCTCCCGCAGTGCTCCGCCTATGGGTGAGCTCAGCGCCGAGAGACGCATCTGGTGGTGCCACCCGCGACTGGTGAGGAGGACCAAGGCGGCGGTGGCTATGAGGCCGGCGGACGGTGGCGTCGGGAGGAGATGGGCACGGGGCCCCGGTGCGCCAGAGGAGGGGTTGAGGAGCTGGGGTGACTCCGGGGTGATGGTGGAAGCGTTTGGTGGAGGATTGAGGAGGGGAGGGGCTCGGCATGTCACGAATTTGCGAGGAGGAAGCCGGCGGCCATCGGCGATGAGGAGAGCCACTCGAGCTCGGAGAAATGGTCAGGGGAGGCTAGAGGAGGTGCAGGAGGCCAGTGGTGAAGAAAGACGGGATCGGGATTGTCATGACCCTGATTCCAAGTCACATCGACCTAGCCGGTAACACCTCATATCACTTTGCGGCCTCACGCACGGTATTCTCACGGGTGTCGCCTTACCATGGCCGGGACCGTTTGCGTCTTTTGGCACACGTATATGATAATGTCGCTAGCATCCACATGACAAAGAACCTGGGCCGACATGGCTAGTCGTCGGCACTAACCCATGGGGACAGGCATACATGAATCACATCGAGCATGTCGGTCATCAACGTATAAATTCGGGCTGTAGCACTGGGCTAACAGGACTCCGGTATCCCGAGTGGCGGCTAGGGGGACTCGAATAACACCGCGTGACATTTCCCGAAGGGATGTATATAGGAACGAAGTGAAACACATGCCGGCCAGTCAAGTGTCCAAGCAGTAGTGCCGGGCTAGCGTGACTCCGGTGAACCGGGCTGTAGCGGACTACTATCGCCGTAAGCACGAGACTAAATTTCCCCATATGAGAGGCTGCCAAGGATAAACAACTAGTTTGTCGGATCCCACACATACCAAGCATTTCAAACATACACACAATATGCTCAATATGTGTAGATACAACATGGCATCACAACATAACTCTACGACTCAAATATTTATTCAATAGGCTCCGAGGAGCGAGATATTACAAACATGGGTCTCATGACCCAACACTCGTGAGCATACAAGTCAAAGCACAAGCGGAAGCTAAACATGTCTCGAAAGTACGCATAACTATAAATGAAGAAGGCTGAGAAGCCCGACTATCTACCGCATCTGCCGAGGGCACAAGATCGTAGCTGAGGTAACAAGCTAAACGTCAAGTCCAAGCGGAACTACTAACGAGACTAAAGTCTCTCTCGCAAAACATAAAATAAGCAAACGTGAGTACAAACGCATTTCAAGCAAGACTTACATCGTAACTAGCTACATATGCATCATTATCAAAGGGGTGGTGGAGTTTGATCGCAGAAGCCAGCTTTGACTCGTGGCTATCCCGAACTACGATCGCAAGTAACTCTTTTGAGGTGGCGCACGAGTCCACATATTCACCATATCAATACACCACTATGGACCCGCCTCCCGTCTCCCTACGAGAACGCCATCCATAGCACTCACGCTTATCTTGCGCATTTTAGAGTATCCACTTTCACTTGTCTATGAACTGATATAGGCAACCCGTAAGTCCTTTTCCATGGACACGGCTATTCGAATAGATCATATTAAACCCTGCAGGGTGTACTTCTTCACACGCTCTCACCACTTACCGCCGTTTACACGACATGTACTCGGCAACCTTCAAGCGAAGCCCAACGTGGGTGTCGGCCACGGCCTACCTAAACACACAAGTCCCAAGTCCAGGTTTATCGCCTATTCGGGTTCCATCCGCAGGAGTCCGCCGAGGTTTCCCATACAGCCCCGAACGATGTGCACAGGTTCCCGAGACACCAAACGGGCGAATCGGGTACACATCAACACGGTGCCTACCGAACACAACCTACCCCTACGGTCAGCGCTATGGCGGCGGCCCCAAAGATACTACAAACACCGAAACTACTTGCAACTCCGGACTAAGGACAAGGGTGGTTAAGAAGCCGAGAGGGTCCATTGGTTTCGGGGCCCAATGCGTGGTAGTAACTGCTTTCATGGATCACAAACACGTAACTCGGTTCGAGGACGGCTGCAGAAGAGACAACCCACCATGTACTCCTACATGGCCTCTCACCGCTACCTTTACCAAATCGTGTTCACACACTTAGCTCACATACAAGAGGACATGTTCACACAACCATTCCAATTCATTCCCGATGAATCGGACCTGACTCAACTCTAAGCGATGGCAGGCATGACAACAAGCATGAATGAGTAGGCACAACATGGCTCAAACAACTCCTACTCATGCTAGTGGGTTTCATCTATTTACTGTGGAATGACATGTCATGCAGAGGATAAAGGGGTTCAACTACCGCAGCAAGTAACACATGAGTCGTTGTTGTCCTAATGCAGTAAAATAGAGCAGGAGCAAGAGAGTGGGATTGTATCGGAATGAACAAGGGGGTTTTGCTTGCACAGCACTTCCAAGATAATATAGTTCTTCATCGGTGTCATCGAATTCATCGCTTAAACGCCGCTCATCGAGAGGGACAATTACCGCAAACAAGAGAAAACACAATCAATGCAATGCACATTCATATGAATGACATGTCATGCTAAGGTACTGAATTCACCTAATGCAATATCTAGTCAAGTTAATTGAAGTGGAACTCAAACAAGAACAAATTCCAACTCCAAATGTTATTTCATAATTTGCCCTAATCATGATTCATCCTATTCAGTGAGGTTAACTTGTTCAAACATGCATGATCATGGCATAAACAGATTCTTCATATTTTTCTGATCATTTTTTATATATAATTTATTTAATTTGGAGTTACAGATTAAAAGTTATGAATATTTGAAGTTTGGGGTATTTTCTGAAATTTCCTGAATTAAATTAAATCCAGAAAAAGGATATTACTGCGTCAGCCTGACGTCAGTGTGACGTCAGCGAGTCAACAGGCGGCCAGGGTCAAACCTGACCAGTGGGGTCCACTGGTCAGTGACTCAGGCTAAAAGAGTTAGTTTTAGCACTAACTAAAATTAGCAGGACCCGGGGCCCACATGTCAGTGACCCTGGGGGGGGGGGTAATTAGTCCTAAACTAAACTAGTCAAGGGCGGGGCCCACACGCCGCATTTACCCGGGTGGTCAAACCCTGGTCAGCGGGTCAACGCCACCGCGGCTTGACGCCGGCGACGGCGAACGCCAAGGAGCGCCGGGGTTGCTCCTCCGGTGGCTAAAAACGCGCGAGGGC
This sequence comes from Aegilops bicornis, assembly GCA_021605145.1. Taxonomy (NCBI): domain Eukaryota; kingdom Viridiplantae; phylum Streptophyta; class Magnoliopsida; order Poales; family Poaceae; genus Aegilops; species Aegilops bicornis. The sequence goes on along the minus strand of CM038673.1, from coordinate 557,936,423 downwards.
ATTGTGGGGAGTTCTTCCTCCCGCGCATCCAATCGAGGCGCAGGGGGCGCAGGGTCGCCGGAGTTGGCGGTGGCGTCGTGTTTGGGGGCGGCCGGAGCTCGGGCGAGCTCGGGCACGTCGCTAGGAGGCACGGCAGGAGGTGTGTAGGGGTGCTGGGTGCTCGCAAACGCGTCCGAGCACGGTGGACGCCTCAGCACGCAGTGGAGGTGGGCTCTAGCCACGGCGGGCGCATTTAAGCGCAACGGCGGCGAAGTAGCCGCAGGGTGGCCAAAGGCGCTTAGAGGAGAAAATCGATGTGAGGAGAGAGAGGGGTTGGGTAGAGGAGCTCACGGTGAGGTCGTCGGTGCTCTCAGCGTGCTCGGGGGCGGCTCGATGACGGCGGAAAGTCTCCGGCGATCTCTGTGGCTGAAGGGGGAAGAAGGGGGCGGGGACGGCGCATTGGGGCTCTTCTGGTCGCCTGAGATGACGAGGAGGACGATGGCGGAACGGCGGATCTCGGGCGTGTTTGAGAGGCCTGGGATGCTCAAGGGTCACAAGGCGCTTGTTGGCGGCGACGGCGGGGCTCGGGGAAGAGAGGGGAAGGGAGCCAGGGAGGGGATGAGCATGGGGAGAGTGAGAGCGGTCCAGGGGGGCTGCGTGGCGCGCGGGGATGACCCCAGGGCGCTAGGGAGGCCAGCAGGGAGGCAGGAGGTGCCCACGGTGGTGGTCAGGCGCGGCCGCACGCACTGCTTCCGCCTGGCAGAGGAGGAAGACGACAGAGCTGCGGTGGTGGGTCGGGCCTCCAAATGGGCCAGCGAGGGGGGAAGTCACGGTTCGTGGCGCCTGTAAGTGGGCTTCTCTCTCTCTCTTTAATATTTGTTTTAGTTTTCTATTATCTGCTTTAAGTTTGCTATTAAAAACTCAACTAAAACACTTTTGTTAATTCTGTAGATTTTTGTGAGGTATATTTGAATTATTTTCAAACCACACAATAAATCTCAGAATATTTGGAGCAACCAATATTTAATGGTAACTTTTAAACTCCAACTCAAATACCATAATGATTTAATTCAATGACCAAAATGTCCGGAAAAATATGCATTATCTCCGGTAGAGGCTTTCACCTCTTTCCATAAATCATGGACATTTTAGAAGGATATATTGAGGTCATTGAAAATATTTTGGTTGAACCTATTTGAATTGTTTTAGTGCTAGGGCTTGGTCATCCCCATTTCAAATTTCATGAAAATTAACATGATGCATGGATGCAATGCTACTAGTTACAAACAAGCTCTAGGGCTGTGACAGGGATGGCCTTATATAGGCGCAGGGCGAGGTGTTGCGCTGGCGTCGCCGCGGACGCGTGTCCGGCGCCGTGGACGCGTGCCCACACGCATGAGCTCGGAGGCAGGCGACGAGGGAGGCACAAGGGAGAGCTCACGGGGAGGAGGAGGCCAAAGGAGAAGCAGAGGAAGAAGCCGAGCGCCATTAAAACATGTCGGGGCACTGTGCTCCCGTTGGCGTTCGGCGGCGAGCGTCGGTGGGCGTCGGTGAGGAAGCTGTCGGAGGTCGAAAGGGGTCCAGGGGGACGGCGATGATGCAGGCTAGCTGTTGGACACGCTCACGCCAAGACGATTTAGAGGAGGAGGGCCAAGCACAAACAACCACTGGCGCTGCTTCACCCATTACAGAGCGCGTGCACAGTGATGCCATTAACGCGGTCACCGCGTGCACTAGCATGTAGCAGGGAAGAGAGGCTTGAACATGTTGTTTGGTGGTAAGTTCATCCAGGGGAGGTTCCTACTGCGGTGGTAGTTTGGTTAAAAGTGCTATGGTTAAATGGTAAGAACCCTCTGAAGTTTACTGCAGTAAACTTGGGTGAGCACTAGTGATCAACAGGAAGGGTTTTGGATCCAATGGAGTTGTCTGCAAGGTTGAGGTAAAGAAGGACTTTCATCCTGGTAACTTGGAGAAGAATTGGATCAAGATAAATCATAGTTGCTTTGCAACTGCCAAATCTGGTCCAGAAATGAGATATGGATGATGCACTCAAATGGTGTGGCCACTTGAGCTCAAGTTTGGCAAGGCTTCATGATTTGATCATATAAAGATGTTGTATAAGTTTCATACCAATTGGATTCACCAAAATGGTACTTGCTTCACAAACATCCTTGTTGACCAGAAACTTGCAAAAATTCTAGAGGAATAATGGCTTGATAAACCATGCCCAAAATGGGTGGAGGTAGGTCATATGGATAATAGAAGGCCTAAAAAATTGGCAGCTATAAAGGAGCAAGATAACATATACTTGCTGCACAAAGAAATTTTGGCTGAATCAAAGAATTGAAAATGAGCTTACATGGAGGCATGACATGAGCTCTACTTTTGTGGATGGCTATGATATGATGATATGAGGGATCATGCAAAATGGCAACTCATTTGGATATGCCTAGCTTGCACCTCCTTCACAAACCTTCTTTCGGGATAGAAACTTTGGAAAATCATAATTAAATAATTACTAGGCAAATGAGGTTTCACTTTGTCATGTGGGAATGATATGGAAAGGAAAAGGTGCCCAAGAAGTTTTAGGTCAATTGGGAAAAGGAAAATAGCTCTTTCTTCACAATGTGCCATTTAGGGCAGAATAGGAAATGAATTATTTGAGCAAGATTATAAACATGACAAATGAAATATTTTGCCATATTTGAGAAAGATATGACCCAAAAAATTTATGAGAATTATTTGGGAATTTTAGGAGTGATGGAAATAAAGGTTGCTTCACAACCTAGGGCAGATAGGGTTATTCCTTTAATAGAAAAAGGAATATTCCCGAGAAAAAGAAATTAGGGTTTGGTCAAGCAGTGGAGTGACATGATCTTGGCAAGGTTTTGAGAATGATGAGCCACTTGGGAGGGAAAAGGAGGATGATTTCCCAGGTGACAAGGCCATAGAACCACTCCAAAAAGAAAAATAGAGCAAAAACCAATAAATCAAAAAGAAAAAGAAAAGGGCCAAAATCCAGGCTGTTACAGTTCCCCTCCATCCAGAAAGAGTATATGGAGGTCGCGCAGATGACAGGATCAACAGATCTACTGACAGAGGATATGGAGGTCGCGCAGGCGGGTACACGACTGTCGCATGTGGGGTTCCGGCAAAACCCTTAAGGTTCGAATTCTGGGGTACGTGCAAAGTTCTTTCCCTCCTGCCGATCCACGCCCTAGCTCTCTAAGATCTCACGGATAAACTCGACGAACTTGCAACACAGAAAGACACGAGATTTATACTGGTTCGGGCCACCGTTGTGGTGTAATACCCTACTCCAGTGTGGTGGTGGTGGATTGCCTCTTGGGCTGATGATGAATAGTACCAGGGGAAGAACAGCCTCCTGAGGTTGAGGTGTTCTTGCGTTCAGTGTGTGGCTAAGGATTGGCCCAAGGCTAGATCGGGTGTCTCTATTGCGGTGGCTAGTTCTACTTATATAGGCCCTGGTCCTCTCCCCAAATATTGAGCGGGAAGGGAGCCAACAACGGAGGGCTAATTTGAAAGGGGACAGCTAGTACAAGCTAATTTGAAAGTGGTCTTCGCCTGCGAAAGGGTCTGGTGGTGACGCCGTCTTGGGCTCCACAGTGACCTCCGTCTTGTCGTCCTGCTGGTCTTCGGTCTCGTTGCACTGATATGGAAACCTTTGCCTGATGCCTCCGTACTCTGCGCCTGCACCTGCTTCCTTAGCACCAAAGAGGAAACAAGGACGCTGCGCGCGCTGGCGCCCGCTTGGTGCCGATCGTCATGGCTCACGTCACGAGAGCCTCGCGAGGTTTGCCCTGCCTTGATATCTTCGCTCCTCATGAGGCAGCCTAGTGAGGCCGCTCCTGAGGAGGTCTTGTGTCGTCCGCCTCGCGAGGGTCTTGAATGCCTTGTCGATGAAAATGGGCCATACAGGCCTGCTAGCATGGCCACGCCGTGGGCCGCAGGCAGGCAAGTCTGGGGACCCCCATTCCCAGAACGCCGATAGTAGCCCTTGGGCCCAAGGTGCGCTCGGGTTTGGCTTTGCGGCGAAGCCAAGGGTCAAGCGCGTAGTGCCGCGGGCCCCAAAAGCCTGCGGCCTTGGTCGACGCGTGGCGGTTGATTGGACGTGGGCGTCTCCACTTCCCCACGCTGCATCGGCAACTGCTCGATTTGACAAAAGGCTGGTGCAGACAGTGCTTGCCTTCATTGCTTCTTCCTCGCCTTGCTCTAGATCCCCTTTCTCGCTCCTCGCCACCATACCTCCAGATCTGCTCCAATCTTGCTCCGCATCTGCGACCCATGGTGTCACGCAAGACCAAGCCCTCCTCGGCGCCGGCTTGGTACGAGCCAGCTCTGGAAGCACCCACCATCACAGAAAAGAGCCTTGCCTCCGCGCGCCTGTTGACGGCAGGGGAGAGCAATGAAGGGGGCAAGACGGAGCTCTGGCTTGCTTCCGACGTGCCAGAGCCCGAGGGAAGCACCTTCTTCCCCTTCTTCTCGAGCAACATCGCCGTCGGGTTGGTTCCCCCTTCTCTGATTTCTTTTACGAGGTCCTTGACCACTACGGGTTGCAGGCGTTGCACCTCCACCCCAACTCTATCCTCCGCCTGTCCATCTTCGCATTAGCAATGGAAAAATCTCCGGGAGCACCAATTTCATCGCATCTGGCAAGGCCAACTCAATCTCGAGGACCGAGAAGAGGGCCGACAATATCCGAGCCAAATGGGTCATGATGGACGCCAAGCGCACCCATCCGTGTTTCGCCTTGCCAACGAAGGCGCCCCAGTTCAACAAAGGGTGGCCCTGCGTGAAGCTCGCTGATGAGCCAAGGCCGCTCGTGTTAAAGGGCAGATGCGCATCGTCCGGCTGCAACGCGAAGGCGGTGAAGGTCACAGGGGCCATGCTCCTGAGGGAATTTTTGATGTTGCGCGTCGCCCCGCTCTAGGCGCGGTCGCATCCCTTGTGGAAGCTTGGAGATGGAGAAGACAAGATCTGCCTGAGGCCGGGGGCCCTGCCTGACGATGAACTGGTTGTTATCCTACGCCTCCTGGTTGGGGATAACCAGGAGTACCCGCCGAGCGCCTTCACTCCTTTGTTCCTCCGCAAGGACTGGGAGCCACTTGTGCTTTCCAGGCCGACCTTCGACGCACGCGGGCTGGTGCCGCCTGCGCTCTCTGGAGCCCCTGCAGCACCGAAGCCGGTGGAGGTGTCCTCCGACGAGTCCAGCGGGGGGAAGGAAGAGGAGGGGACTCGGAGGCGACCCTCGAAGAGATGGGGGAAAATCCCACTTGAGCAAAGTTGAAATCCTCCGCGCCCTTCCTGACGACGCCGAGGTCGACGGCCGCCAGGAGGGGGGAGAACTGCCCATCATCCCGATGAGGAGTAGGTTGTCACTGATCCCTCGGGATGCTACGTCCACCCTGACGCAGCCTGGGGCTACCTCTAGCCCTCCTGCTGCGCCGTCTTCTGCCGCTGGGGCCCGCACGCCCACTTCTCAGGCCCCGGTGCTTTCGGGCTTCATGCTCCCCAAGCGGAAGGTGGAATACGCCGCGGTGGATCGGTAAGTGCCTTGAGCTTCATCTTGTTCCTGCCTGTACTTGTTATTTCCTGAAGTTCACCCTTGATCAGGTCGACACCTTCGGCGAAGAAAAGGAAGGGGGATACGGCGGCCGCACCTCCCTCCACAGGGAAAGGAGGCAGCAGCACTCGCACCTCCCCAGCCCGGTCGCCCTCGCGAGGCCAGGAAGAGCATCGCCGGGAGGAGTCAGCCCCCATGGCCCTTCTGACTCCTGAAGTGCCGGCGTCTGGCTCGGCTGAAGAGGTCCCGACTGCTCCGGAACCCGCAATCTCCCAAGCCTTGGCGACGGGCGCCTCCTCCCATCGCTGCACCTCCACTCCTGTGTTCTTCGCTTCCCGCTGCTGTCCCGAGCATCATCTTTCGGAGATGACCCAGTTGGTGGTGCAGATCTCCCGAGCGCCGGACTGCGCTACCGTGGCCGGGCGCTTGAATCGCCTCTCCGCTCGCTTCACTCGACTTGGCGGTTCGCACGACGCCGAAGCCAAAGGCTGCGCTCTTCAGAGAAGGAGAAGCAGAGCGCCGCCAATGCTGCAGCCGATCGCGAGGCGGCACGGAAAGACGCCAAGGCCGCCCATGATCGCTATCGAGAGCTAGAAGACGTGCTGAAGAGCCTGCACGACAAGCACGCCGAAGAAGCACACGGCCGCCAGGCGAAGGAGGAGGAGATGAGGGCCCGGGAGGACGCCATCAAAAACCGTGACGCTGAGTTGGAGTTGGGGAAGACGCAGGCCACCGAGCGTAGCCGGCTGGAAGAGCTGGAGCGGAAGGTATAGGCGAGGGAGGTCGATCTTGACGCCAAGGCGCGGGTCCTGGCCAAAGACGGCGTGGCCTTTGCCGATATCATGGAGAGGTGTCGCAAGGCACTGAAGACGCTCTACGAGCACGGCTTGGAGAGGCTGCTGACCACCAACGAGGACGGCCTCGCCCTGCTGCTTCCTCTCCTGGTGAAGGCGCTTGAGGAAGTCGTGGATGGTATCGGTCCCATGGCAGAGGCAGAAGCTCGCGTCCTGTCTTCAGCTGCATTGACTCGTGTCTTTAGCCATCTGCACCTTCGTGAACCCAGCGCTTGTCTTGACGAGCTGCTGGAACCTGTGGCTGATGATGACTGTGCAGCGCCGCTGTAGCCGTGCAAGGTCAGGTGGAGGCCCTGTTGAAGAAGTTCCGTGGCTTTGCCTCCGCGCCCTTGTCCGGTGATGTCGCCGATCCTGCGGCTGGTGGTGCAGGTGAAGATGTTGTTACCCGAGGAGGAGCACCTTCTGCAGGCAATGGCGGTGTCTAGAGGTGACCTGCGGCTACTCTCCTGTTTCGTTCCTGTAATATGCATCAACCCTCGTGGAGGCGTTAAACTTTTCATTTGGTATTGTGAGGACAATATTTTTTGTAATATTTGCTTCGAGATTTTGCGATTTCCTTCCTATTTGCTTTGTGTTCTACGTTAGTAGAGCCCGGCCCCGCGCATACCTCAACCGCCATTGGGCCGACCGGAGACCAGGACTGACCAAGGAGTGAGGGGCTACGTGACCAGTTAGGCTCCTGAGTCGCGATGCTCAGGAGTCCCCCTTGACGCGCAAAACGCTTATAGGGAGAGTACGTGAGGATAGATTAATGTTCTACATCGGCAGAGCCCGGCCCCGCGCATACCTCAACCGCCATTGGGCTGACTGGAGACTAGGACAGACCAAGGAGTGAGGGGCTACGTGACCAGTTAGGCTCCTGAGTCGCGATGCTCAGGAGTCCCCCTTGACGTGCAAACAATTTCCATACCTGCCCTCGCCGAGGCCTCGAGACGGGCATGCGACGGCCAGGTCCGGGAGACCTGGTTGAGTGGCGTGCGCTTGGGCGTGGCCCAAGCGCATCCCCTAGGCCCGGGAGACCTGGTAGGGTGGCGTACGCTTGGGCGTTACCCGAGCGCAGCCCCCGTGTCCAGCCCCCTCGCACGGCTCTCCCGAGGGAGGCGTTTGCGGTGAGGCCGGACGCTGAGCTCCCTGAGGTTGGTACGACCGTGGGGCCACCCTCAGTTGTTTATCACTAGCGCGGACCATAGTGCTTCCACTAGTGCACGGGCATAGCCGCTCCTCGGCAGTGTCGACGGCCAGCACGGAGCATGGTGCTTCCACTTATGCATGGGAGGGCCCCCCCGCCGGGAGGAGCCCCCGGGGCGTGTACAGCTCCGCCCTGACACGTGGCTTGCACGGCAGGGCTGCGAGGTGTATCTGGGCACTTGTGAGCCAGCGCGGTACTCACGAGGCCCTACCTCAAGGCGGGTTGCACCTGGTCTTGAGTCTTTGATAGATGTGCATTCCTGCGAGACGGTTAGTTGCAAGCGCTCTACGTCCTCGGGTCCCGGCCCTCGAGCGAGCTCAACCACCGCTGGTATGCCAGGTCACGATGTCGTGGTCAAGGCCAGGGGGTGAGGGCTGGAGAGCCAGTAAGAGCTCCTGAGTCACGATGCTCAGGAGCCCCCCTTTTAACGTCCAAGTGAATTGCATGATGAAGGGATGTACCCGTGGCAGGCGGCAATCGAGCAGGTGATAATCATAGGCAGATTAAGTATGGAAGGCAAATCAACTTGGGTAAATGCAGAAAGATACATGCCACTTGGTCTGGCCTGAGCGGCTTGGGGATGATGCAGCCCGAGGGGCGCCCCCATCAAGGTAATCTAAAGGCATAAGAAAAAGGGATACATGCCACACGGATGGACCCACGCGGCCTGGGAATAATGTAGCCCGAGGGGCGCTCCCAGCTAAATGAACTTGGAAAATGTCACCTGGTTCTGTTGACGAAGGAGAGTCGGGGCAGCTGAAGGTACGCGGTGAAGGAATGGCTTCTCAAGAGCCATCGGTGCCCTGAGCCTCGGGAGGCTCTGGGGGCTCAGGTGGTTCCCTGAAGACCGTCTCAATCTCTGCCAGGACGGCGTGATGCCTAGCCTCTTGTGCCGCCAGGACACACCGCATCTTGCGCTGATAGGTTGACGACACGCTCGGCAAGCCGAAGGGCATGCGAACGTAGCTGTGTGGTGGACCCTCGCAACGGCCCACACGTGAAGGCCAGAAAGGCTCCTGAGATGCGGCCCTGTTGAGCTCTGGAACATCGATGCAGACGCGCAGTCCGACATCCTCGCCTGGATGGGGAGCTGCTGAAGGAAATATGCCCTAGAGGCAATAATAGAGTTATTATTTATTTCCTTATATCATGATAAATGTTTATTATTCATGCTAGAATTTTATTAACCGGAAACATAATACTTGTGTGAATACATAGAAAAACAGAGTGTCACTTGTATGCCTCTACTTGACTAGCTCGTTGATCAAAGATGGTTATGTTTCCTAGCCATTGAAATGAGTTGTCATTTGATTAACGGGATCACATCATTAGGAGAATGATGTGATTGACTTGACCCATTCCGTTAGTTTAGCACACGATCGTTTAGTATTCTGCTATTGCTTTCTTCATGACTTATACACGTTCCTATGACTATGAGATTATGCAATTCCCGTTTACCGGAGGAACACTTTGTGTGCTACCAAACGTCACAACGTAACTGGGTGATTATAAAGGTGCTCTACAGGTGTCTCCGAAGGTACTTGTTGGGTTGGCGTATTTCCCACTCGGTAATGCACATCACGATAAGCCTTGCAAGCATTGTAACTAATGAGTTAGTTACAGGATGATGTGTTACGGAATGAGTAAAGAGACTTGCCAGTAACGAGATTGCACTAGGTATTGAGATACCGAAAATCGAATCTCGGGCAAGTAACGTACCGATGACAAAGGGAACAATGTATGTTGTTATGCGGTTTGACCGATAAAGATCTTTGTAGAATATGTGGGAGCCAATATGAGCATCCAGGTTCCGCTATTGGTTATTGACCGGAGACGTATCTCGGTCATGTCTACATAGTTATCGAACCCGTAGGGTCTGCACGCTTAAAGTTCGATGACGATTGTATTATGAGTTTATGTGATTTGATGTACCGAAGGTAGTTCGGAGTCCCGGATGAGATCAGGGACATTACGAGGAGTCTCGAAATGGTCGAGACGTAAAGATCGATATATTGGACGACTATATTCGGACATCGGAAAGGTTTCGAGTGATTCGGGTATTTTCGGGGGTACCGGGGAGTTACGGGAATACGACGAAGAAGCAATGGGCCTCATGGGCCAAGTGGTAGAAGAGAGGAGGCAGGGCGCGCGGCCCCCCTAGCCCAAACCGAATTGGACCAGGGGGCCGACCCCCCTTTCCTCCTTTTCCTCCCTCTCCCTCCTTCTCCTTCTCCTTTCCTTCCTTCCCCCTCCTACTTGGACTAGGAAAGGGAGGGGCAAACCTACTTGGAGTAGGTTTCGCCCTCCTAGGGCGCGCCACCCCCTTGGCCGGCCCTCTCCTCCTCCCCCCTTTATATACGGAGGGGGGGGGGCACCCCATAGACACAACAATTAATCCCTTGGATCTTTTAGCCGTGTGCGGTGCCCCCCTGCACCATAATCCACCTCGATAATACCGTAGCGGTGCATAGGCGAAGCCCTGCGTCGGTAGAACATCCTCATCGTCACCGCACCGTCGTGCTGACGGAACTCTCCCTCAAAGCTCGGCTGTATCGGAGTTCGAGGGACTTCATCGAGCTGAACGTGTGCTGAACTCGAAGGTGTCGTGCGTTCGGTACTTGATCGGTCGGATCGTGAAGACGTACGACTACATCAACCGCGTTGTGCTAATGCTTCCGCTTTCGGTCTACGAGGGTACATGGACAACACTCTCCCCTCTCGTTGCTATGCATCACCATGATCTTCCGTGGTTCGTAGGAATTTTTTGAAATTACTACGTTCCCCAACAAAGGGCATCCCAGCCAGGTTTTATGCGTAGATGTTATATGCACGAGTAGAACACAAGTGAGTTATGGGCGATATAAGTCATACCGCTTACCAAAGATGTCATACTTTGGTTCAGCGGTATTGTTGGATGAAGCGGCCCAGACCGACATTACGCGTACGCTTACGCGAGACTGGTTTTACCGCCGTGCTATGCACACAGGTGACTAGCGGGTGTCAGTTTCTCCAACTTTAGTTGAACTGAGTGTGGCTACGCCCGGTTCTTGCGAAGGTTAAAACAACACCTACTTGAAAAACTATCATTGTGGTTTTGATGCGTAGGTAAGAACGGTTCTTGCTCAGCCCGTAGCAGCCACGTAAAACTTGCAACAACAAATAGAGGACGTCTAACTTATTTTTGCAGGGCATGTTGTGATGTGATATGGTCAAGGCATGATACTATATTTTATTGTATGAGATGATCATGTTTTTTAACCGAGTTATCAAGAATCGGGCAGGAGCCATATGGTCAAGCCGCTTATTGTATGCAATGCACTGTTCTCAGATTTGCTTTTACTTTATCACTAAGCGGTAGCGATAGTCGTAGAAGCAATAGTTGGCGAGACGACAACGATGCTACGATGGAGATCAAGGTGTCGCGCCGGTGACGATGGTGATCCTGACGGTGCTTCAGAGATGGAGATCACAAGCACAAGATGATTGTATTGATTGCATGTGATGTTTATCTTTTATGCATCTTATTCTGCTTAGATCGACGGTAGCATTATAAGATGATCTCTCACTAAATTATCAAGGTATAAGTGTTCTCCCTGAGTATGCACTGTTGCAAAAGTTCTTCGTGCTGAGACATCACGTGATGATCGGGTGTGATAGGCTCTACGTTCAAATACAATGAGTGCAAAACAGTTGCACACGCAAAATACTCAGGTTAAACTTGACGATCCTAGCATATAACAGATATGGCCTCGGAACGCTGAGACCGAAAGGACGAGCGTGAATCATATAGTAGATATGATCAACATAGTGATGTTCACCATTGAAACTACTCCATCTCACGTGATGATCGGACATGGTTTAGTTGATATGGATCACGTGATCACTTAGAGGATTAGAGGGATGTCTATCTAAGTGGGAGCTCTTTAAGTAATATGATTAATTGAACTTTAATTTATCATGAACTTAGTCCTGGTAGTATTAACATATCTATGTTGTAGATCAATAGCTCGCGTTTATCTCCCCTATTTTATTTTTGATATGTTCCTAGAGAAAACTAAGTTGAAAGATGTTAGTAGCAATGATGCGGATTGGATCCGTGATCTGAGGATTATCCTCATTGCTGCACAGAAGAATTATGTCCTTGATGCACTTCTAGGTGACAGACCTATTGCAGCAGCAGATGCATACGTTATGAATGTTTTGACAAAGCTCGGTATGATAACTACTTGATAGTTTAGTGCACCATGCTTTACGGCTTAGAACCGGGACTTCAAAAATGTTTTGAACGCCACGGAGCATATAAGATGTTCCAAGAGTTGAAATTGGTATTTCATACTCATGCCCGTGTCGAGAGGTATGAGACCTTAGACAGTACGTTGCCTACAACATGGAGGATAATAGCTCAACCAGTGAGCATGTGCTCCGATTGTCTGGGTACTACAATTTCTTGAATAAAGTGGGAGTTAATCTTCTAGATAAGAAAGTAATTGACAAAGTTCTCTAGTCACCATCACCAAGTTAGTAGAACTTCGTGATGAACTATAATATGCAAGGGATGACAAAAACAATTCCCAAGCTCTTTGCGATGCTAAAATCAGCGAAGGTAGAAATCAAGAAAAACATGAAGTGTTGATGGTTGACAAGACCACTAGTTTCAAGAGAAAGAGCAAAGGGAAGAAGGGGAAATTCAAGAAGAACGGCAAGAAAATTGCTGCTCAAGTGAAGAAGCCCAAGACTGGACCTAAGCTTGAGACTAAGTGCTTCTACTGGAAAAGGACTGGTCACTAGAAGCGGAACCACCCCAAGTATTTGGCGGATAAGAAGGATGGCAAAGTCTACAAAGGTATATTTGATATACATGGTATATTTGATATACATGTTATTGTGTACTTTACTAGTGTTTATAGCAACCCCGTGATATTTGATACTAGTTCAGTTGCTAAGAGTAGTAACTCCAAACGGGAGTTGCAGAATGAACAGAAACTAGTTAAGGGTGAAGTGACAATGTGTGTTGGAAGCAGTTCCAAGATTGATATGATCATCATCGCACACTCCCTATACTTTCGGGATTAGTGTTGAAATAAGTGTTATTTGGTGTTTATGCTGAGCATGAATATGATTTGGTCATGTTTATTGCAATACGGTTATTCATTTAAGTTAAAGAACAATTGTTGTTCTGTTTACATGAATAGAACCTTCTATGGTCATACACACCAACGAAAATGGTTTGTTGGATCTCGATCGTAGTGATACACATATTCATAATATTGAAGCCAAAAGATGCAAAGTTAATAATGATAGTGCAACTTATTTGTGGCACCGCTGTTTAGGTCATATTGGTGTAAAGCGCATGAAGAAACTCCATACTGATGGAATTTTGGAATCACTTGATTATGAATCACTTGATGCTTGCGAACCATGCCCTATGTGCAAGATGACTAAAACTCCGTTCTCCGGAACAATGGAGCGAGCAACAGATTTGTTGGAAATCATGCATACTGATGTATATGGTCCAATGAATATTGAGGCTCGCGGCGGGTATCATTATTTTTCTGACCTTCATAGATGATTTAAGCAGATATGGGTATATCTACTTGATGAAACATAAGTCCGAAACATTTGAAACGTTTCAGAGTGAAGTGGAAAATCATCGTGACAAGAAAATGAAGTTTCTACGATTTGATCGCGGAGATGAATATTTGAGTTACGAGTTTGGCCTTCAGTTCAAACAATGTGAAATAGTTTCACTACTCACGCCACCTGGAACACCATAGTGTAATGGTGTGTCTGAACGTCAGAATCAGATTTTTATTAGATATGGTGCGATCTATGATGTTTCTTACCGATCTACCACTATCGTTTTGGGGTTATGCATTAGAGACAGCGACATTCACGTTAAATAGGGCACCGTCTAAATCCGTGGAGATGACACCGTATGAACTGTGGTTTGGCGAGAAACCTAAGCTGTCGTTTCTTAAAGTTTGGGGCTACGATGCTTATGTGAAAATGTTTCAACCTGATAAGCTTGAACCCAAATCAGAGAAGTGCTTCTTCATAGGATACCCAAAATGTTGGGTACACCTTCTATCACAGATCCGAAGGCAAGATCTTTGTTGCTGAGAATGGATCCTTTCTGGAGAAGGAGTTTCTCTTGAAAGAAGTGAGTGGGAGGAAAGTAGAACTTGATGAGGTAACTGTACCTGCTCACTTATTGGAAAGTAGTTTATCATAGATAACTGTTCCTGTGACTCCTACACCAATTAGTGAGGAAGCTAATGATGATGATCATGTAACTTCAGATCAAGTTACTACCGAACCTCGTAGGTCAACCAGAATAAGATCCGCACCAGAGTGGTACGGTAGTCCTGTTCTGGAGGTCATGTTACTTGACCATGACGAACCTACGAACTATGAGGAAGCGATGATGAGCCCAGATTCCGCAAAATGGCTTGGGGCCATGAAATCTGAGATGGGATCCATGTATAAGAACAAAGTGTGGACTTTGGTTGACTTGCCCGATGATCGGCAAGCCATAGAAAATAAATGGATCTTCAAGAGGAAGACGGACGTTGATAGTAGTGTTACTATCTACAAAGTTAGACTTGTCGAAAAAGGTTTTTGAAAAAGTTCAAGGTGTTGACTACGATGAGTTTTTCTCACTCATAGCGATGCTTAAGTCTGTCTAAATCATGTTAGCAAATTGCCACATTTTATGAAATCTGGCAAATGGTTGTCAAAACTACATTCCTTAATGGATTTCTTAAATAAGAGTTGTATATGATGCAACCAGAAGGTTTTGTCAGTCCTAACGGTGCTAACAAAATATGCAAGCTCCGGCGATCCATCTATGGACTGGTGCAAGCATCTCGGAGTTGGAATATACGCTTTGATAAGTTGATCAAACAATATAGTTTTATACAGACTTGCGGTGAAGCCTGTATTTACAAGAAAGTGAGTGGGAGCACTACAACATTTCTGATAAGTATATGTGAATGACATATTGTTGATCAGAAATGATGTAGAATTATTCTGCAAAGCATAAAGGAGTGTTTGAAAGGAGTTTTTTCAAAGAAAGACCTCGGTGAAGCTGCTTACATATTGAGCATCAAGATCTATAGAGATAGAACAAGACGCTTGATAAGATTTTCAATGAGTATGTACCTTGACAAGATTTTGAATTAGTTCAAGAGGGAACAGTCAAAGAAAGAGTTCTTGCTTGTGTTACAAGGTGTGAAATTGAGTAAGACCCAAAGCCCGACCACGGCAGAAGATAGAAAGAGAATGAAAGTCATTCCCTATGCCTTGGCCATAGCTTCTATAAAGTATGCCATGCTGTGTACCAGATCTATTGTATACCCTACACTGATTTTGGCAAAGGAGTACAATAGTGATCTAGGAGTAGATCACTAGACAGCGGTCAAAATTATCCTTAGTGGAATAAGGATATGTTTCTCGATTATGAAGGTGACAAAAAGGTTCGTCGTAAAGGGTTACGTCGATGCAAATTTTGACACTGATCCAGATGACTCTAAGTCTCAATCTGGATACATATTGAAAGTGGGAGCAATTAGCTAGAGTAGCTCCATGCAAGAGCATTATTGACAAAGAAATTTGCAAAATACATACGGATCTGAATGTGGCATCTGCTGACTAAACTTCTCTCACAAGCAAAAACATGATCACACCTTAGTACTCTTTGGATGTTAATCACATAGCGATGTGAACTAGATTATTGACTCTAGTAAACCCTTTGGGTGTTGGTCACATGACGATGTGAACTATGGGTGTTAATCATATGGTGATGTGAACTATTGGTGTTAAATCAGATGGTGATGTGAACTAGATTATTGACTCTAGTGCAAGTGGGAGACTGAAGGAAATATGCCCTAGAGGCAATAATAAATTTATTATTTATTTCCTTATATCATGATAAATGTTTATTATTCATGCTAGAATTGTATTAACTGGAAACATAATACTTGTGTGAATACATAGACAAACAGAGTGTCACTGGTATGCCTCTACTTGACTAGCTTGTTGATCAAAGATGGTTATGTTTCCTAGCCATTGACATGAGTTGTCATTTGATTAACGGGATCACATCATTAGGAGAATGATGTGATTGAATTGACCCATTCTGTTAGCTTAGCACACGATCATTTAGTATTCTGCTATTGCTTTCTTCATGACTTATACATGTTCCTATGACTATGAGATTATGCAACTCCCGTTTACCGGAGGAACACTTTGTGTGCTACCAAACGTCACAACGTAACTGGGTGATTATAAAGATGCTCTCCAGGTGTCTCTGATGGTGTTTGTTGAGTTGGCGTATTTTGAGATTAGGATTTGTCACTTCGATTGTCGGAGAGGTATTTCTGGGCCCACTCGGTAATGCACATCACGATAAGCCTTGCAAGAATTGTAACTAATGAGTTAGTTACAGGATAATGTGTTACGGAACGAGTAAAGAGACTTGACAGTAACGAGATTGAACTAGGTATTGAGATTCCGACAATCGAATCTCGGGCAATTAACGTACCGAAGATAGTTCGGATCCCGGATGAGATCGAGGACATGACGAGGAGTCTCGAAATGGTCGAGACGTAAAGATCGATATATTGGACGACTATATTCGGACATCGGAAAGGTTTCGAGTGATTCGGGTATTTCCGGGGGTACCGAGGAGTTACGGGAATACGACGAAGAAGCAATGGGGCTCAGGGGCCAAGTGGTGGAAGAGAGGAGGCAGGGCGCGCGGCCCCCTAGCACAAACCGAATTATACTAGGGGGCCGGCCCCCTTTCCTCCTTTTCCTCCCTCTCCTTCCTTCTCCTTCTTCTTTCCTTTCTTCGCCCTCCTTCTTGGACTAGGAAAGGGAGGGGCAAACGTACTTGGAGTAGGTTTCCCCCTCCTAGGGCGCGCCACCCCCTTGGCCGGCCCTCTCCTCCTCCCCCCTTTATATATGGAGGAGGGGGGCACCCCATAGACACAACAATTAATCCCTTGGATCTCTTAGTCGTGTGCGGTGCCCCCCTCCACCATAATCCACCTCGATAATATCGTAGCGGTGCTTAGGCGAAGCCCTGCATCGATAGAACATCATCATCGTCACCACGCCGTCGTGCTGACGGAACTCTCCCTCAATGCTTGGCTGGATCGGAGTTCGAGGGACGTCATCGAGCTGAACGTGTGCTGAACTCGGAGGTGTCGTGCGTTCGGTACTTGATCGGTCGGATCATGAAGACGTACGACTACATCAACTGCGTTGTGCTAACGCTTCCGCTTTCGGTCTAGGAGGTACGTGGACAACACTCTCCCCTCTCGTTGCTATGCATCACCATGATCTTGCATGTGCGTAGGAATTTTTTTTTAAATTACTACGTTCCCCAATAGGTGCGCCTCGCGAGCGGCGGTCGCCGCGCATGGCCCTTGCTTCTTGTAGTTCCTGAGTGGTCTTGGTGATGAACTCCTGAGTAGTGGGCACTCCTTGCCCTGTGTTCTCCTGAGGGAAACGTGCCACGAAGCACGCCTCCAAGTGGTGCCCAAGCGCCTCCCTCGTGAGGTTGGCAAGGTCAGAGGCCCTCCAGAAGAGAGCCCCCAAGCCCTGCCCAAGGACGGCGCCGGGCGCGCCTTCCTAGGCGATGGAGGTAGGCGCCCCTGGAGCGGGCGCTGATCCTGACGAGGCTCCAGCTGCGTCGCCACCCTCCTGGGGTCTGGCATGGAGCAGCTGCTTCTTCTTCTTGGGGAGGGCCTCAGGAGGACCCTCGCCTTTGTTGTCGGGATCGACGATTGCTGTGGCTTGGAAGGCACGCTCGAGGGAGCACACCGCGTCTCCTTCTTCGCATGGGGCCTTGATGATTCCGCCGCTTCCCGGCATCTTGAGGATGTTGTAGCCGTGGTGTGTGACCGCCATGAACTTGGCCAGGGCCGAATACCCGAGGATGGCGCTGTATGGCAGGCGGATGTGCGCGACGTCGAAGTCGATGAGCTCGGTGCGGTAGTTCTTGCGTTCCTCGAAGGTGACAGGGAGGCGGACCTGCCCTATCGGCGTGGTGGAACCGTCGGTCAATCCCGAGAAAGGCTTGGTAGGCCGAAGCTGGTCATATGGGACTTGGAGGTTGTCGAACGTGTCGACCGACAAGACATTGAGCCCTGCACCACCGTCGATGAGGGTCTTGGTGACTTGCACATTGCTGATGACTGTTGAGCAAAGCATCGGGATGGCGCCTCACGAGCGAACTGTTTGAAGATGCGCTGCGAGGCTGGGGCCTGGGCTCCGCCCAAGATGCAGGCGATAGCACATGGCTCCTGGAAGCCCCCAGCTCCCTCGTCCTGATGGTGGTCGTCGTTCCTTCTTGGCGGTGGCGGCAGTGGGGGAAGACTGGCATTGCCCTGAGGAAGGTCCTCGCGGGGCTGGTCTCTCCAGGCGCCCTCGCGAGGATGATCTTGCTAGCGGTCCTCACGAGGACGGTCGCGCCACTCCTGGCGCGGGCCACAGTCGTCCCAGCGTCTGCCACCACGTCCTCCTCCTCGGCCGTAGCCCCGGTCGCTGTGCTCGGGGCGTCGACCGTAGCGTCCTTCACGAATGGCTCTGAGCTCTTGACAGTCGCTGGTGTTGTGGATGTTCAGGTTGTGGAAGGCGCAGAACGGCCGGCTGTTCTTGGATGACTCAAGCTGGTCCCTGCCTCGCTTGGTGTCCAGCTCCGCTGCGAGCACTGCTGCTTCCTTGCGCTTCACGTCCTTGGCATTGGCCTTCTTCTCCTCTGCACCCGCAGTTGGCAGCTCGAGGAGGGAAAGGCACCCCTCCTTAGCTCTTGCGCACTTGGTTGCCAGGTTGAACAGCTCCTGAGACGTGCACAACTCCTCGTGGATAGCGAGCTCTTCCTTCATCTTGACATCGTGGACGACATCGGAGAACACGGAGATGATGGCCTCATCCGTCACCTTGGGGATCTTGAGGCGGGTGTTGTTGAAGCGCTGGATGTACTTCTGGAGGGTTTCTCCTGGTTGTTGCTTGATGCAGCGCAGATCACCCGTGGCCGGCCGGCGGTCGCGAGTGCCCTGGAAGTTGGCGATGAAGCGGTCGCGCATCTCGTCCTAGGAGGAGATCCAGCCTTGCGGCAGGTTCAGGAGCCAGGAGCGGGCACCATCCTTGAGAGCCATAGGAAACCAGTTCGCCATGACTTCCTCGTCGCCGTTGGCTACTTCGATGCACAGCTCATAGAGCTGCAGGAACTCCGTGGGGTCGAGGGTGCCGTCGTAGCCAGGAGGCAGATCCGGCTTGAACTTGACCAGCCAGGCGACACTACGCAGCTCGGAGGTGAAGGCGCGACAGCCGGCCATGGTCGTCGGGGCCCATCTCAGAGGCGGAACTTGGTCTTGGCGAGGCCCGCGTGCCGCCACCGTGGGTGGTGCACGGTCTTGGCGAGGTGGCGCGGGGAGCGCAGGTGCAGCTTCTCGCGGTCGAGGAATTTCTTGGCAGCTTCTCTCTTCGCGCGCATGCATCGGGCGTGATGGATTGCGCCATGGGGCCGCGTGCCTTGGCACCAAGGCACCGTCTTGGGGTAGAGGTGGAGGAGGCGCTCCATGAGCCACGTTGCCCATGGCTGGAGGAGGGCGAGGCAGAGAAAGGGACGGCGCTGGGGAGCCCCCTGCGGCGCCGACGAGCTCGGCGACACGGTCGAGCTAGTCCTCATAGAGGTCGTCGACGGGTGGTAGCGCATGAGTTCGTTCGCCGTGAGGAGCATGGCATGCGCTTCCATGGGAGCGCGACGTGTGTGGGACGAAGAACCGGCTGGGTTCAGCGATGGAGTGGCGGTGCGGCCGTCCTGCCGCACCGATGGGTGCAGCAAGGACGCTTGCTGCTTGTTCCCCGCCTGGCTGGTGGCGGCGTTGGCGGCAAGAGACGGAGAACGACGAGGCAGCCCGCCGACGGGAGCGGTCTGAGCAATGCGGGCGGTGAGGGCAGCCCGGCGCTCAGCATGAGCGCGACGTGCATCTGCCATGGAGACGATGAAGCGACGGGGCGACGAAGCGCCGATTGACGGAAGGGAAGCTATGGCGTACCCCTACCTGGCGCGCCAAATGTCGGATGTGGGGTTCCGACAAAACCCTTAAGGTTCAAACTCTAGGGTGCGCGCAAAGTTCTTTCCCTCCTACCGATCCACGCCCTAGCTCGCTAAGATCTCACGGATGAACTCGACAAACTCGCAACACAGAAAGACACGATATTTATACTGGTTTGGGCCACCGTTGTGGTGTAATACCCTACTCCAGTGTGGTGGTGGTGGATTGCCTCTTGGGCTGATGATGAACAGTACAAGGGGAAGAACAGCCTCCTAAGGTTGAGGTGTTCTTGCGTTTGGTGTGTGGCTAAGGATTGGCCCAAGGCTAGATCGGGCGTCTCTACTGCGGTGGCTAGTTCTACTTATATAGGCCCTGGTCCTCTCCCCAAGTATTGAGCGGGAAGGGAGCCAACAACGGCGGGCTAATTTGAAAGGGGACAACTAGTACAAGCTATCCTGACAAAAGTGGTCTTCACCTGCGAAAGGGTCTGGTGGTGACGCCGTCTTGGGCTCCACGGTGAACTCCGTCTTGCCGTCCTGCTGGTCTTCGATCTCGTTGCACTGATATGGAAACCTTTGCCTGATGCCTCGGTACTCCGCGCCAGCACCTGCTTCCTTAGCACCAAGGAGGAAACAAGGTCGCTGCGTGCGGTGGCGCCTGCCTGGTGCTGATCGTCATGGCTCACGTCACGAGAGCCTCGCGAGGTTTGCCCCACCTTGATACCTCCGCTCCTCGCGAGGCAGCCTCGTGAGGCCGCTCCTGAGGAGGTCTTGCATCGTTCGGCTCGTGAGGCTTGGCTCCTCGCGAGGGTCTTGAATGCCTTGTCGATGAAGATGGGTCGTACAGGCCTGCTAGCATAGCCACGCCGGGGCCGCAGGCAGGCAAGTCTGGGGACCCCCGTTCCCAGAACGCCGACAACGACAGGCTGAAAGGCAACTGGCCGCAGGCGAACGTGTGTTGACACAGGTCCGGGAAGAGAAGAACAAGCTACAAGATTCCAACACCCTCCTAGGAGAAGAGCTGAAAGATGTACGAGCCCAGCTAGCGGACGCCATAAAGGAAAATAAAAGGCTACGAGGCGTCATATTCAGTATGCTTTGAATTTCCCTCCGTGTAATTCGGCAAAGAAGTGAGCTGAAAGATTTATGTCTACAGGTATGTTGACTGGCCGTCCCGAAGAGGAAATGTCCGGATCTCAAGGCGATCTACTGCAAGAGCTGTCCCAACTGCACGAGTGAGCTCGGCAGGCAATGCAGAGTGTTGCCAAGGCTTTATGGCCATCCGCCTCCCCTCAATGAAGTATGGAGGAGCTTGTAAAGCTATTCCAGGGAGCTCGGCGCCGCTTTTGATTATGGAAGATATCGGCCTGCCGAGAAGGTGCACGAGAGGCCTGGGCCATGGTGAAAATGCGGTACACCAAGCTTGATCTGAATCATATGGCCCGAGTCGGACCTCGAGGGTCAGATGGACAAGAAATTCCAGTGAGTCTGGTATATGACCAAGTAAAGATAGCTGCCAAGTTTTCCCAACAGGATTGTAAGCTAGACAGCCTGTTGGACGGCATAGAGGAAGAAGTTTTTGAGTCCAAGTGACTATGTACTTCAATTGACAAATTTATCCCTAGCCGGATTGTAAAACGATTGTCATTGCAGACCTTTTCGCATCGACCTCCGGACCCTAAGGTGCCGAGTGTTTCCGAATACCGGAACATTAATATAGACCAGGGTATGTGTGGAAACCAGGCATAGGGGTCATAGTTGCTTGAACAAACAAGTTGTATCCGGCTAGCTATGTTATATTACATGTTGATTGTTAGAAACATCTTCCAGGGAGAATAGTTTCATTAAGGGTTCCTTTCCCTGGGTGAACATGCAGTAGTGTGCATGCCCGAACTGTGATTGAAAAAATCGCAGTATACGTAACATCTGGGGGTTCATAGTGTAATGAGGATATAATGTCTTTAGTTCGCCGACCGAATATTCCCTTAAGAACGCTAGCTTTCGGCTTCACCTAGTCTGAGGTACACGTCCGGATGACCCGACTGTAACAATCGTAGAGGTGCTCCCTTTATGCCCTAGCCGAACAAACGGGAATGTAGGGCATAAGCACAGGAGCCAGGCAACCCAACTAGGCACAAACTTAAGTCATAATGGTGCATATAATGGCGACGAAAAGGTACATATGCATCGAGAACACATATGTGGTGAGCTTGATGCTCGAGAAATAATAATAAGCTTCTTGTAAAAGAAGCCCCCAGGTATTATTGGCGTGTACATTTAAGGATGTGCCCGTCATAGGTGTGCGGTCTGGCTACACAAAAAAGCTATAGAGCTAAATAAAAAGATAAAGAGAGAAAAAATATAAACAAAGGGAGGAGAAGACGAACAGAGAGTCCGGCGCTAGGCGTAGAATCTTTGGAGTCTGGCGGCATTCCACGGGTTCGGCTCTAAGCCATTGTCTGATGCATCACACAGGCGGTACGCTCCCCCTGTGAGAACTTCATCCATAATGAAGGGACCCTCCACTTGGGCTTGAGTTTGACCTTTTTCTTCTCTGGCAAGCGTAGAACTAGTTCGCCAACATTATAAGTCTTGGCCCGCACTTCTCTGCTTTGGTATCTGCGAGCCTGTTGTTGATGGAATGCAGAACGGGCCTTTACAACGTCGCGCTCTTCCTCCAGGGCATCTAAACTGTCCTGCCGATCAAGCTCGGCCTCTCTCTCTTCATACATGCGCACTCGAGGTGAGTCATGAATAATGTCGCAGGGCAAAATGGCCTCTGCACCGTACACCATGAAGAATGGCGTGCATCCGGTCGTGCAATTGGGCGTGGTCCGCAGCCCCCAGAGTATGGAGTCGAGCTCCTCAACCCAGTGCTTGTCTGATTTGTTAAAAGACCGCACTAGTCTAGGTTTAATGCCGCTCGTGATAAGACCATTGGCTCATTCGACTTGACCGTTTGTTAGTGGGTGATAGGCAGAGGCATAGTCGAGCTTAATGCCCATATTAGCGCACCAGGTTTTCACCTCGTCGGCTGTAAAATTGGAGCCGTTATCGGTAATGATGCTGTGTGGGATACCATAACGATGCACAACACCGGATATAAAGGCTATCACTGGTCCGGCTTTAGCCGTTTTAACAGGCTTGGCCTCTATCCATTTAGTGAATTTATCTACCATGACCAGCAGATTTTTTTTTCTTAGGGCTTCCTCCTTTAAGGGGACCGACCATATCAAGCCTCCAGACCGCGAAAGGCCACGTAACGGGGATTGTTTGTAGAGCGGTAGGTGTCATATGGCTTTGATTGACAAAAAGCTGGCATCCAACACATCGTTGGACAAGGTCCTGTGCATCTGCTCGGGACGTCAGCCAAAAGAAACCTGTACGGAAGGCTTTACTTACAAGGGCTCGAGCCGTCGCGTGGTGACCGCTGAGACCAGCATGGATTTCGGCCAAAAGTTGTCGTCCCTCTTCTTCGGAGATACATCTTTGAAGGACTCCGGTAGCGCTTTTCTTGTAGAGCTCTCCTTCATGGACCTTGTAGGCTTTCGAGCGCCGAACAATGCAGCGAGCCTCATTCTGATCCTCAGGGAGCTCTCGCCTATTAAGGTAGGCCAAGAAGGGTTCGGTCCATGGGGAAATTACTGCCATTATTAGATGGGCCGATGGTGTTATGTCGGTGGCTGAGTCCCCGATGATATTGGTATTGTGTTTGAAATCTGGGGGTGTAATCGGATCCGGACTGGTGTTGCTCCTCTCATCCTGCCACACCATGGACGGCTTAAAAAGCCTTTCTAGGAAGATGTTAGGCGGGACAGGGGTCACGCTTGGCGCCCATGTGAGCAAGGACATCCGCCGCTTGATTACTTTCTCGAGCCACATGATGAAACTCGAGTCCCTCGAACCGAGCTGATATTTTGAGTATGGCGTTACGATAGGCTGCCATTTTCGGATCTTTGGCATCAAAGTCTCCATTTATTTGGGATATTGCGAGATTTGCATATCCGTGCACCTCCAGGCGTTGTATGCCCATGGAGGCAGCCATCCGAAGACCGTTGTCGGATTTCGGGATCCGGCAGACCCTTGAGGTTCGAACACTGGGGTGCGCGCGGAGATCTTTCCCCTGCCAGCTCACGCGTTAATGGTTTGCGAGGGATCTAAACTAGGAACGATGAACAACACGAGAGACACAAGGTTTATACTGGTTCGTGCCACCGTGGTGGTGTAATACCCTACTCTAGTGTGTGGTGTGGTGGATTGCCTCTGGGGCTGATGAAGAACAGTACAAGGGAAGAAGAGCCTCGCGAGGGGCTGTTCTTGAGCTGGTGCGATTAACTGGGTGGGTGAGTTCAGTCGCTTCTCTCTCTGTCTGTCTCTCTCTCTCTCTCTGGTTGATCTCTAGATAATCTAGATGCCTCTACCCCATGGGTGGCTAGCCCTATTTATAGGCGGAGGCCCTAGGCCTCTCCCCAAATAATGAGCGGGAAGGGCGCCAACAATTGGCCATTTTGAAGGGGAACATCTGGTACACTTACCCTGACTAAAGTTGGTCTTCGACTGCCAAAGACTCTAGTGGTGACGCCGTCCTGGGCTCCACGATGACCTCCACCCTGCCGTTCTGCTGGTCTTTGTCTTGTTGCACCGAAACGGTAACCTTTGCCTGATGCCTTGGCCTGTGCTTGCCCCCTTTGCACCGAAAGGGAAACAAGGACATCATGAGGCCGGGCGCCGCCTGGCGCCCGCCTGGTCCTCGATCGTCATGGGTTGCGTCACGGGGCACCCTCGTGAGGTACCCTGCCTTGATCTCTCTGCCTCCTCGTGAACCTGCCTGACGAGGCCGCTCCTGAGGAAGGTTCCTGTCATCCGCCCCGCGAGGCTTGACCCCTCGCAAGAGTCTTGAGCTTGAGCTGATGAAGCTGGGCCACGCTGGGCCCCCACTTGAGCCACGCCGCAGGCCGCAGGCAGGCAAGTCTGGGGACCCCCGTTCCCAGAACGCCGACAGTAGCCCCCGGGCCCAAGGCGCGCCCGGACTTGGCTTAGCAGAGAAGCGAAGGGGCAAGTGCGAAGCGCCGCGGGTCCCAACAGCCTGCGGCCTTGGGTGCCGCGTGGCGATTGATTGGTCGTGGGCGTCTCCGCTTCCCCACGATGCCTCGACAACCGCACGACTTGACAAGTCCCTGCATGCAAAAATGGGTCATGATTACCTGCGATCGTGGAGGCCGACGGCTGGCCTCCTCCGGCTATAAGTACGGAACGGCGCAAGCTATTCCAGTTCATATTCCTCTGCTACTCCTCCTCTTCTTCATCTTCATCATTGCTCCGTCTCACGCTGATGGCACCCATCCGCCGGTTCTCTGCAGTAGAGAAGGGAAAGGTCCCCCGAGAGGGTCCTGACCCGCTTCCGCCGGAGAAGCAGTTAGTCCTATGCCGCCGAGACGAGGGTGCGCGGCAGGAGATATCGAGGCCTTGGTACGAGCGGCCACCGCCGGGGTTCCCACTGCCCTTGTACGCCCACATCAAGGGCCCTGGAGGAGTAGACTCTGAGCGCCACGGATGGCCTTGCCGCCCGTCGGCCTTGGCGAGTCCACAGCCGGTCGCTGCGTCGTTCCTCCACTGGAGTCCATCTTTGAGGGCTCCTCCCGAGAGCTTGTGCTTCATGCCGCCATGCCTCCTCAATCTTGGATTCGTCTTCATCCCTCCTTCGCCTTTGAGATCCCGCCGAGGGGCTCTCTTGAGGTCTGGTTGCAGCATGCCGGCTGCAGCGCCCCTGCGACCGGAGTGGAGGTTGCGGTCGTTGCTCCGGGCAAGGTCTACATGACCCGAGGCTGGGGCGAGATCGCTCAGGTCTGCAGGACAGGTGGCGCCCTCGTAATCCACCTCGAGTACGATGGTGCCTCCCTGATGTTCTTCAAGGTCTTTGACGCGGAAGGACGCCGGCTGGAATGCTGCCCCGAGAAGGGCGGTCGGGGCATCATCGCGGCGAGGACTAGGCCCGTTGATCGCCCCCTCGGCAGCTCTTCGGACAGCAGCGAAAGGGGCTGAAGGGTCCAGCGCCTCCGCTGAGCTTCTGACGACTCCGAAAACAAGCGATGACAGCTACGAGCCCCTGAGCTCGCGCCGCGCTGGAGTCGGGCGGGCGCTTCAGGCTACCGGCGTCGGTGATCTGGATGGGGTTGACGCCGGCGCCTGGCGGCCCACTGTTGATGATGGCGTCTCCTGCGGAGGCACGCGTAGTCGGCGTTCCTTAGGATCAGCACCTTTTATTTCCTGCAAAGAATCGAAGTAGCACCCCGCGGGGGTATGTAAGGCGCTGGCCGTGTTTTGTGAACATTATATCCTTATGATGAATCGGTGCGAGATGCTTGTTCTGTCCCGGCTCAACTCCCCCTTTCTTTTCTCCACGAGGGCTTGGTGCTCTGCGCCCGACAGGTCCCGATCCCAGGTAGGCTTCAGCCGTCGCTGGTATGCCAGGTCGCGATGCCGTGGTCAAGGCCAGGAGGTGAGTGGCCCGAGGTCCAGTAAGAGCCCCTGAGTCGCGATGCTCGGGAGGTCCCCTTTAGCGCTCAAGCGGCCTCCGCAGGGAAAGAAAGGTAGGCAGCTTTGCCGTGGCAGGGCAGCTGTAGGCGGGGGGTTTTAGCACTGAGGCGGATCAGTTGTTGCGTGACTTATCTTGCAGGTTCAGAACGGCGTTCGATGAGGTGTCGTGTCTGCGCGACGGCAATCGAGGTGTTGCTGGGTAGGGTCCTTGCGAGCTCCTCCCTTCTCCCCCGTGCTTTCCTTAGTGCTCTACGTCCTCAGGTCCCGGCCCTCGAGCGAGCTCAGCCGCCGCTGGTATGACAGGTCGCGATGCCGTGGGTCAAGGCCAGGGGGTGAGGGCTGGAGAGCCAGTAAGAGCCCATGAGTCGCGATGCTCAGGTACCCTCCTTTTAACGAGCAAGCGGATCGCACCGGAGAGGAGGAGAGAAAGCTCGTGACGCCGCCAACGTTACTCCTGGAGCAGGTCCTGCATGCCAATCACAAGGGGAAACAAGATTCGTCGTTACGGTTGCCAGCCAACCATTGGTCGCTCCGAGGGAGTGAGTGGGGGCACTGAGGTCTTGGTGAGGTGGCGCCTTGCGGGGCTGCCGCGGCCAGAGCTTAGCCACTCAGATTTATCGGCGTTGCAGGGACGGACCCGTGCGCAAGTGTCGTGCCCGAGCGAGCGGCTCCAAAGGTAGGTGTCAATCGAGCAGGCGATTGGGTCAAGCATGTTATGTATGAATGAGCAAATCCATCTAGATAAGTGCGGATAAAGCACACGCCGCTGGGTCTGGCCCGAGCAGCTTGGGGATAATGCAGCCCGAGGTGCGCCCCCAACAAGGTAAGTAAAGAACATAAGCAAAACAGATACATGCCGCAGGGACGGACCCATGCGGCCTGGGAATGATGCGCCCAGGGGCGCCCACCGAAAACGTAACTTGGAAAGGTGTCACCTGATATGGTCGGAGATGGCGAGATGTCGAGGTAGCGGATGACGCGTGATGAGGAAGCCGGCCCTTACGAGCCCTCCGGACCTGGAGCCTCGGGAGGCTCCGGGGGCACGGGGGGTTCCTCGAGAGCCATCTCCATCTCTGCCAGGACCGCGCGCTGCTTGACCTCCTGAGCTTCCAGAGCACACCTCAGCGGGCGCTGATGGGCGGCGACCGTGTTTGGCAGGCCGAAAGGCATGCGAACGTAGCTGTGAGGTGGACCCTCACAACGCCCCACGCGCGAGGGCCAGAGGCGCTCCTGAGACGCGGCCCGATTGAGCCCTGGTATGTCGATGCAGATCCGCAACCCAGCATCCTCGCCTGGATGTGGGGCCACGGCGGGCAAGCGGCGACAGCCGCGGATGACTCTTGACTCCTGCAGCTCCTGGGTGTTCCTAGCAATGAACTCCTGAGAGTTTGGCCCTCCTTGCCTTATACCTTCCTGAGGGAAACGTGCCTTGAAGCACGCCTCCAAGTGGTGCCCGAGCACCTCCCTCTTGACCTCGGCTAGGTCGGTGGCTCGCCATCGAAGAGCCCCCGAGCCTCGCCTGAGGAGGGCATCGGGCCCGCCTTCCTATGCGACAGAGGGTGGCGCCCCTTGAACGGGCGCGGGTCCTGATGCCACGCCTCCGGAGGTGCCTCCCTCGTGAGGGCCAGGACCAGGTGAAGCCTTCTTCTTCTTAGGGATCACCTCGGGAAGTCTCCCGCTCCTGTGATCTGGGTCTTCGATCGCTGCGGCTTGGAAGGCGCGCTCAAGAGAGCACACTGCATCCCTTTCCTCACAAGGTACTGCGATGACTCCTCCGCTTCCTGGCATCTTGAGGACATTGTAGCCATGGTGAGTCACTGGCATGAACTTGGCCAAAGCTGGGTACCCGAGGATGGCATTGTATGGCAGGCGAATGTGGGCGACGTCGAAGTCGATGAGCTCGGTGCGGTAGTTGTCATGCCGTCCAAAGGTGACGGGAAGACGAACTTGCCCTATCAGAACAGTTGAACCATCAATGACTCCTGAGAAAGGCTTGGTTGGCTGAAGCTGATCGTATGGCACTTGGAGATCGTTCAATGTCTCGACAGATAGGACGTTGAGTCCTGCTCGGCCGTCGATGAGGGTCCTGGTGACTTGCACGTTGTTGATGACAGGTGAGAAAAGCATGGGGAGGACTCCGGCCGTTGCCGCGCACTTGAGATGATCCGCTAAGCTGAACGTGATAACGCATGATGACCACCTGAGAGGGCGTGTGGTCTCCGGCCTGGGGAGGACTGCATTCACCTCGTGAGCAAACTGCTTGAAGATGCGCTGGGAGGCTGGGGCCTGAGCGCCACCCAGGATGCAAGCGATCGCGCGCGGCTCTTCGACGCCCCCAGCCCCCTCGTCCTGGTGATTGTCTTCGTACCTCCTTGGCGGTTGTGGCAGAGGTGGGAGCCCCGCGTTGCCTTGAGGGAGATCCTCACGAGGCTGGTCCCTCCAACCTCCCTCGTGAGGCTGGTCCTGCCAGCGGTCCTCGCGAGGTCTGTCACGCCATCCTTGGTGAGGGCCACGATCTTCCCAGCATCCTACGCATCTTCCTCCTATTCGGCCGTAGCCCCGATCATTGCGCTCGGGGCGTCGGCCAATGTGCCCTTCTCGCACGGCCCTGAGCTCTTGGCATTCGTTGGTGTTGTGGGTGTGGAGGTCGTGGTACACGCAGTACTGGCTTCCCTTGGATGACTCGGGATGATCCCTGCCTTGCTTGGTGTCTGGTTCTGCCGCCAGCACGACAGCCCCCTTGCGCTTCACGTCCTTTCCCTTGGGCTTCTTCTCTTCTGGATCGGCAGCCGTAAGCTCGAGGAGGGAGAGGCGCCCTTCCTTAGCCCTGGCGCACTTGGTTGCCAAGTTGAACAGCTCCAGGGATGTGCACAGGTCTTCATGCATTGCTAGATCCTCCTTCATCTTGACGTCACGCACGCCATCGGAGAAGGCTGAGATGATGGCTTCCTCGGTCACCTTGGGGATCTTGAGGCGGGTGTTGTTGAAGCACTGGATGTACTTCTGCAGGGTCTCTCCTAGCTGTTGCTTGATGCGGCGCATGTCGATCACGGCCGGAGGCCGGTCGCGAGTGCCTTGGAAGTTGGCGATGAAGCGGGTGCGCATCTCGTCCTAGGAGGAGATCGTGCTGGGAGCCAGGTTCAGGAGCCAGGTTCGGGCTCCGTCCTTGAGCGCCATGGGGAACCAATTTGCCATGACCTTTTCGTCCCCGTTGGCGGCTTCGATGCCCAGCTCGTAGAGCTGAAGGAACTCTGCGGGGTCGGCAGTGCCGTCGTAGCGAGGAGGCAGGTCTGGCTTGAACTTGCCGGGCCATGCGATCTTTGCGTGGCTTCGGCGGTGAAGGCGCGACAGCCTGCGGTGGCCACCGGGGCTCTTTGCTGATGCGGAGCTTGCTCTTGTGGATTCCCGCGCACCGCTGCCTGGAGCAGCGCGGGGTCTTGATGCGCTGGCGCTGGAGCGTGGTCATGGCGCTCTGGTGCTGGGAGCACGTGAGCACCTTCTTGGGGACGAGGGATCTCCTGGCAGCTCCTTTCTTGCTGCGCGGGCACCGGACGCGGAGGGTCTCGGCCCGGGGCCATGCGCCTTGGAGCCAGGGCGCCCTCTTGGGAAGGAGGTGGCGGGGGCACCTCCGGCTCCCTGCCTCCTGCGTGGGGTGAAGGGCGAGGCAGCGAGAGAGGGGCGGGCCAGGGGAGCCCCTGCGGGCCTTGAGCGGAAGCTCGGCGGCAGTCGAGCCACTCCTCGTGAGCGTCATCGACCGGGAGGTAGCGTAGTATGCTCGTTCATGGCGATGGCGTGGCTCGAGCCTCCATGGGAGCCTTGGTGTCTCGGGCAGCGAAAAGAACCAGCGAGGGGTGAGCGAGGGAGTAGTGGTGCGGCCTTCTCGCCTCACCGATGGATCACGAGGATAAGGCCTGCTGCTCGTTCCCGCCGGGCGGTGGCGGCGTTAGCGGCAGGCGACGGGAACGACACAGGTGTCCGCCGAAGGGAGCCGTCTGGGCGACTCGAGTGGCGCGAGCAGCCCGGCGCTCGGCGCGGGCTCGGCGAGCATCAGCCATAGGCACAACGGAAGATCACACGCGACCAGCAGAAGAAAGATTCTGGCGCACCCCTACCTGGCGCGCCAAATGTCGGATTTCGGGTTCCGGCAGACCCTTGAGTATCGAACACTGGGGTGCGCACGGAGATCTTTCCCCTACCAGCTCACGCGTTAATGGTTTGCGAGGGATCTAAACTAGGAATGATGAACAACACAAGAGACACAAGGTTTATACTGGTTCGGGCCACCGTGGTGGTATAATACCCTACTCCAGTGTGTGGTGTGGTGGATTGTCTCTGGGGCTCATGAAGAACAGTACAAGGGAAGAATAGCCTCGCGAGGGGCTGTTCTTGAGCTTATGCGATGAACTGCTTGGGTGAGTTCAGTCGCTTCTCTCTCTCTCTCTCTCTCTCTCTCTCTCTCTCTCTCTCTCTCTCTCTGGTTGATCTCTAGATAATCTAGATGCCTCTACCCCGTGGGTGGCTAGTCCTATTTATAGGCGGAGGCCCTGGGCCTCTCCCCAAATAATGAGCGGGAAGGGCGCCAACAATTGGCCATTTTGAAGGGGAACATCTGGTACACTTATCCTGACTAAAGTTGGTCTTCGTCTGCCAAAGGCTTTGGTGGTGACGCCGTCCTGGGCTCCACGATGACCTCCACCCTGCCGTTCTGCTGGTCTTGGTCTTGTTGCATCGAAACGGTAACCTTTGCGTGATGCCTTGGCCTGTGCTTGCCCCCTTTGCACCGAATGGGAAACAAGGACACTGCACAGGCCGGCGCCCGCCCGGCGCCCGCCTGGTCCTCGATCGTCATGGCTTGTGTCATGGGGCACCCTCGTGAGGTACCCTGCCTTGATCTCTCCGCCTCCTCGTGAGCACACTTTGTGACGAGGCTGCTCTGAGGAAGGTTCACTGTCGTCCGCCCATGAGGCTTGGCCCCTCGCGAGGGTCTTGAGCTTGAGCTGATGAAGTTGGGCCATGCTGGGCCCCCACTTGAGCACGCCGCAGGCCGCAGGCAGGCAAGTCTGGGGACCCCCGTTCCCAGAACACCGACAATCGTGCAATAAGGCCTCGTATTTAGCTGCATTGTTGGAGTCTGTGTATAATATTTGGATTAAGTACTGGATTGTGTCTCCAGTGGGGGACATTAGGACCTCTTTAGGGAGTTCATGACCCAGTTGGAATATGTGCCATACTCTTTAGGGAGCCATCGAAGTGCATGATCCAGTTGGAATATGTGCCGTACTCTTTAGGGAGTTCGGCCTCTGTCCATACGGCGACGAAGTCGGCCAATACCTGTGATTTAATGGCTCGTCATGGTTTGTATGTTATGTTGAATGGCAGGAGCTCGATGGCCCACTTGGCAATCCGGCCAGTAGCATCGCGGTTGTTGATTATGTCATTGAGTGGTACTTCGGAAGTCACCGTGATTGAGAACTCTTGGAAGTAGTGTCATAGCTTCTGGGATGCCATGAAGACCGCGTAATGCTATCTTTTGGTAATGAGGGTACCAGGATTTGCATGGTATGAGGACAGTGGATACGTAGCATACCGGTTTCTGAAGTGGGAAATTGTGTCCGTCCTCCCTTCGCTCAATGACGAGCATCGCGTTCACCACTTGGTGTGTTGCAGAGATGTACAATAACATTGGTTCGCTGACGTTCGGCGCGGCCAG
This sequence comes from Aegilops bicornis, assembly GCA_021605145.1. Classification (NCBI taxonomy): domain Eukaryota; kingdom Viridiplantae; phylum Streptophyta; class Magnoliopsida; order Poales; family Poaceae; genus Aegilops; species Aegilops bicornis. The sequence goes on along the minus strand of CM038673.1, from coordinate 557,904,503 downwards.
GATTTCGTTGCTCGCTAAAAGAGCCTTTATTTCTTCCAGTCCGGCCGTTGCCGCATCCGTCCACTTGAAGTGGTCGGTGCGTCGGAGAAGGCAATAAAGTGGCAATGCTTTTTCTCCTAGTCTGGAGATAAAGTGGCTTAAGGCTGCCACGCATCTGGCTAGTTTTTGGACCTGTTTGAGGTCTGTTGGTGTGGCCAACTGTGACAAAGCTCGAATTTTGGCTGGATTTGCTTCAATTCCTCTATTGGAAACAATGAAGCCCACCGTTTTCCAACGGGAACGCCGAAAACGCACTTTTCCGGATTGAGCTTGATGTCATATGTACGGAGGTTGTCGAATGTGAGACGCAGGTCGGCTATTAATGACTCGATGTATCTAGTCTTGATGACAACGTCATCCACATATGCTTCAACTGTCATGCTGATTTGTTTCGCTAGGCATGTTTGAATCATGCGTTGGTATGTAGCACCGGCGTTTTTAAGCCCAAAGGGCATAGTGTTGAAGTAGAAAGGCCGCCGTTGCGGCTTGATCGGATCCTTCATTTTAATTTGATGGTATCCGGAGTATGCGTCGAGGAAACATAGTGAGTCGTGTCCTGCAGTGGCATCTATAATCTGATCGATGTGGGGGGAGGGGGAAGGGATCCTTAGGGCAGGCCTTGTTGAGGTCTTTGAAATCGACACACAGGCGCCAGGATTTGTCCTTCTTTGGCACCATCACCAGATTTAGCAGTCTGGGTGTTTTATTTCTCTGATGAATCCGGCCTCGATTAACTTGGCTAGCTCCTCCCCCATAGCTTGTCGTTTGGGATCGGAAAAGCGCCGCAGTGTTTGCTTAACCGGCTTATATACCTTCAATATATTGAGGCTATGTTCTGCCAAACTGCGTGGGATTCCTGGCATGTCAGAAGGGTGCCATGCGAATATGTCCCAGTTCTCGCACAGGAACGCTCGTAGTGCGGCGTCGACCGTTGGTCCAGCTGTGCCCCGATGGAAGCTGTCTTCTTGGGGTCCGTCGGGTGGACTTGGAATTTGACTATTTTGTCTGCTGGTTTGAAGGAGGTGGATTTGGGCCGTTTATCAAGGATTACGTCGTCCCTATCCACCGTGGAGCGTAGTGCGGTTAACTCTACGGCCGTGAGGGCTTTGGATAGTGCCTCGAGGGCCAGGGATGCGGTTTTGTTTTCGGCGCGGAGTGCTATGTCCAGATCACTTGCGAGAGTGATAATACCATTGGGCCCGGGCATCTTAAGTTTCATATACCCGTAGTGAGGTATAGCTTGAAAGCGCATGAATGCGTCTCGCCCCAACAGGGCGTGATATCCGCTGTTGAAAGGGGCCACCTGGAAGGTTATCTCTTCGGACCGATAGTTCTCCGCGTGCCGAATACCACATCGAGTGTAATTTTTCCCGCGCATCGAGCCCCCCGGCTAGGAATTATTCCTCAGAAGGTCGTATTGCTTTGTTCGATGCGGCTCCTGTCTATTTCCATTTTGTTGAGCATGTCCTCGTAGATGAGGTTTAGCCCACTGCCGCCGTCCATGAGCACTTTAGTGAGCCGAAAGCCATCCACAATTTGATTGAGGACTAAGGCGGCTGGTGCCCAGACTGACCGGACTCTTGGATCTTCACTGGAATTGAAGGTTATGGCCATGTCGTTCCAGGGGTTTATTGTTGCGACTTGGCAGACTTTGGCGAGGTCGCGGAGTGCCCTCTTGTGCCGATTGTTTGAGGCGGAAGTCTCGAAGACCGTCAACACTCTGAGGTCATCGTCCTCCGGGGAGGGTTGCTCTGAGGTGTTTTTGGTGAGGATATCATCCCTGCTCTTGGCCACCCGCGGGAGTATCCAACATGCTCTAAGGCTGTGGGTTGGTATGGTATCCGGTGTTGTGTGTATTTTGCATGGCCTATCGAGCCATCCCTCCAGAATGGTTCCGCGTCCTGTAGTAAGCTTAGTTTTCTTCACTATGGGGTCGGATGGCCCGCAAGGGTGCATCCCTTTTGTCCGCCAGAGGGGTTGAGTGAAGGTTGGTGGGTCCCAGCGAGCTGTCTGAGTTTTCCAGGCGCTTTCCATTATGCAGTACATATGTACTATGGTCGCCAAGTCAGTGAAGTGTAATACGCGACAGAGGTTGATGGCGTTGAGGATTCCTTCGTCCGTGCAATTATTTCAGAATACTGAAATCGCGTCCTCATCATGGCAATCTTTAATCTTGTCTTTGAAAAGGAGGAATCTAGCCCAAAAGTGGTGGACTATTTCCTAAGATTGCTGTCGTACGTACATGAGGTCACATATATCCGGAGGGCTGGAATTTCTTGGAGAATATTGCTTGTGTTGGGTGGGTGGCTTTAAATCCGAACCCTAACCCGGTGTGGAGTCCGGAGTTTGAAAAACTCCCGAGCTTATTAGTTCGGGCTCCGGGATGTCAGATGATTTTCCAGGCTCGGTGCACGATTCGAAGTTCGGAGTGTCGTCCTGCAAATGGGTGTCCGGCTCATGGGGCTCGGAAATCTGAACATAGCTTGTCTTCAATGTAGGTGAAGAGTTGTTGTTTTGTTCCTCTATGACCGCTACCTGATGGGTGATCGGCGGAGATATGATTTCTCTCTGATCGGGTTTAAGCCCATTCTGATCATAGTCTGTAGCAACTCCCATGGCTGTGATGCGATCCAAAAGTTCATTTAAAGACGACAACTCCGCTGGATCCATCCGTTTGGAGTATTCAGGGTCAATACGGAGACAATTTTCGATGACCTGAGAAGTCATCATTGGCTTAATGGCCGAACGGGCGGCCATACTAAAGCCGCCCAGCCATAGGGTTTGACCTAAGGCTAGGGCTCCTCCGGCGGTGATACTGTCCTTGATAACAAGGCAAGCCATCGACCCTGTCTTCGACATCATAGCAGAACTCTCAATGGAAGCACCAATGTCGGTGTCAAAACTGGCGGATCTCGGGTAGGGGGTCCCGAACTGTGCTTCTAAGGGTGATGGTAACAGGAGACGGGGGACACGATGTTTACCCAGGTTCGGGCCTTCTCGATGGAGGTAATACCCTACTTCCTGCTTGATTGATCTTGACGAATATGAGGGTTACAAGAGTTGATCTACCATGAGATCGTAATGGCTAAACCCTAGAAGTCTAGCCTATATGATTATCATTGCCTCTACGGACTAAACCCTCCGGTTTATATAGACACCGGAGGGGACTAGTGTTTGTACAAAGTCGGTACACAGAGGAAAGAATCTTCATATCCACACGCCAAGCTTGCCATCCACGCAAAGGAGAGTCCCATCCGGACACGGGAGGAAGCCTTCTGTCTTGTATCTTCATGGCCCATTAGTCCGGCCCATATCAAATAGGCCGGCCGCCCGAGGAACCCTTAATCCAGGACTCCCTCAATGACACCACAAAGTCGTCCGCCCTAAGGGGCGAGGAGGCTAGTGGAGGCGTCTCACTTTCCATCATCTCTGGAGGCAAGTCCCCGATGAGGAGGACTGTGGAGGTAGACAGCGGGCCGGGCTGCAAACATATAGTTTAAATATTACCCTTGCAACCCGAAAAGAACGGGATATGTCTAGAACATCCTTGTTCACTTACGATTCGGCAAGGGGCTTGCCCCTTGTCGGTGTCAAAACCGACGGATCTCGGGTAGGGGGTCCCGAACTGTGCGTCTAGGCGGATGGTAACAGGAGACAAGGGACACGATGTTTTTACCCAGGTTTGTGCACTCTTGATGGAGGTAATACCCTACTCCTGCTTGATTAATATTGATGATATGGGTAGTACAAGAGTAGATCTACCACGAGATCAGAGAGGCTAAACCCTAGAAGCTAGTCCATGGTATGATTGTTGTTAGATCCTCACGGACTAAAACCCTTCGGTTTATATAGACACCGAATAGGGTTAGGGTTACACAGAGTCGGTTACAATGGTAGGAGATCTACATATCCGTATCGCCAAGCTTGCCTTCCACGCCAAGGAAAGTCCCATCCGGACACGGGACGAAGTCTTCAATCTTGTATCTTCATAGTCTAGGAGTCCGGCCAAAGATGATAGTTCGGCTATCCGGACACCCCCTAGTCCAGGACTCCCTCAGTAGCGCCTGAACCAGGCTTCAATGACGACGAGTCCGGCGTGCATATTGTCTTCGACATTGCAAGGCGGGTTCCTCCTCTGAATACTTCATAGAAGGTTTTGAACACAAGGATAGTGTCTGGCTCTGCAAAACAAGTTCCACATACTACCGTAGAGAGAATAATTTTTGCACAGATCTGTTGACGTATTCAGCGTGACATCACACCACGGCCAGGCCTTTATCTGAATCGTTTTTCTTGTTCCACCTTAAGCGCGTTTAGCGAGGCGGTTTCCTTGGCACGTCTTATCAAAGCGGAGATCGTGCCCCCTTATTCCGGGATTCCCATCAATACGGACGTGGGTAACCCATCCGCGCCATTGATTACGGCGCTTGGGAGATAAGCGAGTTATACCAGGCTGGTAGGGGACGCATAGCTTCGTCCGTCCATATAGGGGGATAAGGATCCACCTTTTCACCTAAGCATTCTTCCTCCTTTGCTCATCCATTTCCGCGCACTCGAGCTCCAGCGCCCAAGTCCGCACACCCCTCCTCAACCTTCTCCAACTATGTCCGGAGCGGGAGGCAGGTGGATGGCTTCCCCCGTCACGGAGGGGCACATCAAAAAGCTACGGAAGGACGGATACTTGTCCAGCGACATCACGTACCAGCTACCCGACGAGGGGCAGCTCATTCCCACCCCCAGGCCCCATGAGAGGGTGTGTTTCTCCCTCACTTCCTCCGCGTACTAGGTTTTCCACTTCACCCATTTGTCCGGGGTCTCATGTTCTACTACGGCCTGGACTTCCACAATCTGGCCCCGAATTTCATCCTCAACATCTCAGGGTTCATCGTCGTGTGCGAGGCCTTCCTCTGCATCCAGCCCCATTTCGGCTTATGGCTCAAGATCTTCAATGTGAGGCCGAAGGTAGTGGGCGGCCGCCAAACGGAGTGCGGAGGCGCCATGGTTGGCAAGATGGCCAAAGTCCTATGGCTCGAGGGCTCCTTTGTGGAGACCATAAAGGGGTGGCAATCGGGATGGTTCTATATCACCGAGCCGCGCGACTCTCAATGGGCGGCAGCCCCCGAATTTCGATCTGGCTTCCCCACCCGGCTCACATCATAGAAAGAGACGGGCCTGACGTGGGGGGATTTGGACGAGCTGTCCGGACTTCAAACCTGCGTCCAAAACCTGGTGGAAAAGAATCTCAGGCTTGTCAACATAATCAAGGTGATGCTCATCCGCCGGATTCTCCCATGCCAACAACGGGCCTTCAAATTGTGGGAGTTCGATCCGGCACAGCACCCAACTCTGAAAAGGCTCTTCGACACTACGTCTGAAGACGCCTGGAAGAGTGCTGTTCAAGGCGCCGAGGCTCCCACATCCGCTACCGAAGATCGCGGATTCAGCTCGCAGCGTCAAGCCAGCGAGGTAAGTTATTTTACCCTTTATGGGACTCTTGTTTTTATAGATTGACTCTATGTGGGATCTAAAACTCCCTAACCTTTGACAGGACTGGCTGAAGACGTCAGGACAGATTAACTGTCCGGCCCCTTTGCCAGAAGACCCAGCCGGACGCCTTGATTGATGGGGCTCTTGGCTCCGGCACCTCACGTGGTGCCGAGAAGAAGGCCAAGAAGGAGGCCACGGGAACTCGAAGAGCTCCGGCGCCGAGGCTGTCGGACTCATTGCCCGACAACCCTGGCGGAATCCTCCTCCGAGGAAGAGGAGGAGGAAAAGAAGCCTCTCCCCGGTGAAGGAGGGAAGAAAGGAAGGCCGCCCCAACCGGGAGGCCGGAGGGTCCAAGAAGGAAGGACCCTTCCTCCGGACTTCTCCACCAACGCCGACAACGACGAGGAGGAGTGGCCAACAAGGGCCAAGCCCCTGGCGAGATCGTAAGTGTCCGGATACCCATGGCTTTTTTCATTGCATAGTGTTCTCTAATGCCGAACAATCATGCAGCCCGCCCAAGGACGAGTTCGCCGCTTCGTCGAGCGGGTCCCTGAGTTCATCGGAAGTGGAGAGTACTTCACTTCTGGCCACCTCCTCACCTCACGCTGCGGACGACGCTGAGGTGGGGCCCCAAGGGGGGCCTGGTCGAGAGGAGGCGGCGCAGGAGGCGACGCAAGGCAACCTCCCGGACTCCAGGCGCGACGGGAGCGAGACCCCCAGGGGTTGTAAGCCCGACCCTCGTCCGGACTCCATACCGGAACCTTCAGCGGTTTCGAAGTCCGGCAAGCGGCCCCTTCGAAGGAAGGGTAAGACGTCGGTGTCCTCCGTCCAACCGGAGGCACCGCTTAGCTTACTGGAGGCGCTTACGGCGCCTCCATCGACGAGGAGCACCGCACTGTTATGAGTGTGGTGATCCAGAAAGTTCAGTCCACCAAGAGCGGGCTGACTGAAGCCTGTACCAGCCTTCTAACAGGCTTTGAGGTAAGTTTAGAATATGTAAAAATATTACCGCATAGACAGTAGCCCCCGATGCTTAGTTCGGTGTTCGGAAAGAAAAGTCGGACTAAGGATCTAAAAAGATATACGCAGGAGTCTAACATAAGTATGTCAATATGGGAATGCAGGCTGCGCTCTTGACCTCTGCCGCCTTGTGACCGGGATGGAGGTCAATGCATTGAAGAAGAGCCTCGAGCGGTCCGAGAACGAGCTCGGCCAAGCCAAGAAGCAGCTCGAGGACAAGGAAGGTAAGTGATACCTTATTAAAGTAATACCTTATAGAAAGGATTTGGTTGCAAAAAATGACAGTAATAACGTGGGTATTGTAGGGGCCACGAACGAGGTGGCAACACTAAAGGAAGCGGTGTCCGTGGCCGGAAGCATAGCGGCCGAGGAGCGCACCGAGCGAGAGAAGCAAGAGGAGCGGGTGGCGAAGGTGCAGCAAGAGCTCCAGGCTCTCGTGGAAAAACACGAGAGTTTGGAGCGTGACTCGAAGACTCGAGAGTCCGAGCTCGCCTCGGCTCTTGAGAGTGCCAAAGCCGCTAAGGCCGAAGCCCAAAAAGCCCTCCAAGAAATTGAATCATTAAAGACGATAGCGGCGGGTAAGGCATTCTTTATGCAAAGCAAGCATGTGAAAGTGAATTACCTATTACTTACCCGAATCCGGAGTTCTCTAGGAGCATTCGCAGATCTGCCCCATAGCGTGTCAGATGCTGCCGCGTTCTACCGCGCCAAGGAGGGGAGCTTGACGGAAAAGTTGTTCTGGTCTCAGTATGCTGAGGCCGGACATCCGGTGCCCCTAAGCGACCAGCTGAAGTAGTTGGTCGAGCTCCACAAGGTCGCCGAACAGGCCATGAGGGGCCTCATAGTTCGGCTGTGGCCATTGGAAGCCATGCCTGGGAGCTACTTTGGGCTAGTGCGGTGGCGGGTGGACGCCTGTCCATGGATTGAAGTCATCAAGCGCTCAAATGCACTGAAGGTGCCCGTCAGGGCCTTGCCCGTGCTAAAGTGCACTGGGGCAAGTTGGATGCGGAGAAGCTTGTGACGGACGGGCCACCGAAGGGCAAGGATCATCGCAAGCCCGAAATGTACTATGAGGGCGTCCTGAAGGGTGCCCGCCGTATAGCGGATGAGTGCTCCAAAGATGTAATATTTGAATAGACTCGCATTTGTTATCCTGTACGCTGAAAACTTGTTCATATGCGCTAAGCAACGCTTGTGAATTTAAAATATTACCTTCTGTGCGGCCGTTTATCAAATTTAAGAGATGGCAAGTCGTTGGCTTCAGCCCCCATGCCACGAGTGCTGGGGTGTTCTAGATAAACTTGAGTGCTCTTGTTCCCATTCTTGGGTCCGTCGAGGGAGGCGCTCAATGCAACGAACAAGGCAACCGGACTTATAGTGCTTGAACACTCTCACTTAGCCATTGAATTCTATAATTTTAAATTTCGGCGAAGCCCCTAGTATTTGGAGGACCGAGTTCGGGGCGCTATCCACGCCTTGGCCGGACATTGCCGGTTCCTCGCTCTAAGCGGCATAAGTCTTTAGGGACCCGAAAAAACCTCTCGAACAGCGATCGGCTCTCGCCCTATCATGACGGTCAGGTTTATCTTTCTCCAGAGGTGCTCAACCCAGCTCAACCGGGGCACAATCGCAGTGGTTCTCCCAGCGCTACCTTAGCCGATATAACGGAACGTAAGGTACCAAAACATGGGAGCCGAGCAAACCCAACTATTGACCCTAGACATGATTCGGAGCCGATGCATATAATGCTATAAGTTCGGGGTGCCGTACTTGTGAAAGTGTTCGGACGTATACACCATACTTTTTTGGGGTACTTAAGCCCCTGGTGTATTGGCCGTACCAAATTGTACGGTTGTGCAATGTCATAAATGAACATATATAATGGGAAAGAATGCAATAATAGGCAAGAGCTATATATTGGTTATGAAAAAGAAACTGCAAATAAAAGCAGAACGATACAAATTGTGCGATAAGCAAGGGATGGGACCATTTAACATGTCCCCCTCCAGGGGTAAGCTGCGGGATGGTATGTAAAACATGTATAATGCTCGTATTAGAGACCACCTGGACACTCGACGTAGCTTTCTGTTTCCCTGGCTGTTGCGTCTTGAGTTCGGCGCGAATGCCGGACAGGGCTTCTGGAGAAACGAGTCCTGAAAGTAAGAAAAAGAAAGAAAAAGAAAAGAATGACACAATCGGAGCCCACAGTGCGGTTGAGCCGCACTGGGCGTGCGTGGTCGTGCCCCTCCCCTTATGCCCATGGTATCTCCAGAGCGTAGTTATGTACGCCAGTAATACCGGCTTCGCAATTTCGCGAGGGCTGGGGTTGGGGCGGATTGCTCTGGCGATGCTTGGATCGTGCCAGGCGGTCTTGTTGTAGGTTACTCCGGGCGCGCTTGATAGTGTCCGGACGTTTAGTGGCCGGACTCAAGAATTGCTGTGAGAGGCTGCCATGCACCTCCGCCGCGAGGGCCGCCGTGTGCTCCTCCGTTCGGGGAGAGCGTTTGGTGTTTCCATTGACCGTGATTACTCCTCGAGGGCCTGGCATCTTGAGCTTGAGGTATGCATAGTGCGGCACCGCATTGAACTTTGCAAATGTGGTTCGTCCGAGCAGTGCGTGATAGCCGCTGCGGAACAGGACTATGTCGAAGATTAACTCTTCGCTTCGGAAGTTATCCGGGGATCCGAAGACCACTTCAAGTGTAACTGAGCCAGTACAATTGGCCTCTACACCTGGTATGACGCCTTTAAAGGTCGTCTTTGTGGGTTTAATCCTTGAGGGGTCTATGCCCATTTTGCGCACTTTATCCTGATAAAGCAGGTTCAGGCTGCTACCGCCGTCCATCGGGACTCTAGTGAGGTGAAATCCGTCGATGATTGGGTCAAGAACCAATGCGGCGAATCCGCCGTGACGGATGCTAGTGGGGTGGTCCCTTCGATCAAAGGTGATCGGGCAGGAGGACCATGGGTTGAACTTCGGGGCGACTGGCTCCATCGCATATACGTCCCTTAGTGCGCGCTTCCGCTCCCTTTTGGGTATGTGGGTTGCGTATATCATGTTCACCGTCCGCACTTGTGGGGGGAAGCCCTTCTGTCCTCTATTGTTCGGCGGCCGGGGCTCTTCCTCGTCATCGCTATGCAGCCCCTTGTCGTTGTTTTCGGCGCTTAGCTTGCCTGCTTGCTTGAACACCCAACAATCCATGTTGGTGTGGTTGGCTGGTTTTTCGGGGGTGCCATGTATACGCTGGCGATCGAGTATTCGATCCAAGTTGGACGGGCCCTGGGTATTTCTTTTGAATGGCTTTTTCCGCTGACCGGGTTTAGAGCCTCTGAATCCGGCATTGACTGCCGTATCTTCAGCATTATCGCTGTTAAAGCGGCGCTTGTTCTTGTTGCGACACGACCTGCCATTGCTGTCCTTGGTATCCGAACTACCAGGGTGTTTGGCCAAGTTGTTGCTTCGAGCTAGCCAGCTGTCCTCTCCCGCGCAAAAGCGGGTCATGAGTGTGGTGAGGGCTGCCATGGATTTCGGATTTTCCTGTCCTAGGTGCCGGGCTAGCCACTCGTTGCGGATGTTGTGTTTGAAGGCTGCTAGCGCCTCTGCATCCGGACAGTCGATGATCTAATTTTTCTTTGTTAGGAACCGCGTCCGTAATTGTCCGGCGATTCTTCCGCTGCTGAATTATATGGCTAAGGTCATCGGCGTCTGGTGGTCGCACATATGTGCCTGGAAGTTATCAAGGAATGCGGCTTCCGTGTCCTCCCAACAACCGATTGACTCTGGCGGCAAGCTGTTGAGCCAATGCCGAGCTGGTCCTTTAAGCTTGAGTGGGAGGTATTTGATGGCATGTAGATCATCACTTTGCGGGCCATGTGGATATGGAGGAGATAGTCCTCGATCCGCACCGTGGGATCTGTGGTACCATCATATGATTCGGATGTTTACGGGTTTGAAGCCCTCGGGATTTGATGATCCATTACTTCATCGTGAAGCATAGTTGGTGTCTTGGCGCCCTTTGTATTGGGCTATATCACGGCGTAGCTCATATGAGCTTTGTCTCATCGTGTTCGCCCGGCGGAGTTGCTGTATCCGGCGTGATGGTTATCATCACGTGTCGTGGGGCGCCCACGCGATCCGTATATCGATCTTGTTTGCCTTGCCTTGTCCTCCAATATGTCTCGCAGGTCTGGCGCGTTTCCCCATGCCTTGGTCGAGTGGCGCCGGGGTGCGGCTGAATGGAGGGTCTAGAGGCCTCTCTGTCGCGGCCACGGGGTGGCCGGTCGGCCGCATCATGCGCTGGTGATGTAGGTTTGGTTGCTGCTTCCTCTAATTGGGGTAGCATCCTGCGTTTTGGGTATCTCTTGGAGGGGCGTTCGAGTTCATACTCTTCGACTACAAGGACTTCAGTCCATCTGTCAGCTAGCAAGTCTTGGTCAGCTCTAAGCTGCTGCTGCTTTTTCTTGAGGCTGCTTGTCATGGCCATAAGCCTGCGTTTGAAACGCTCCTGTTCGGCGGGATCCTCGTGCACGACAAATTAAATGGTTGTCAAGGCTTGCCTCATCTTTGGAGGGGGCGCATAATTATCGTCCTCTACCTCTCTTTACTGCCCGCCTTTGTCGTGCAGACTTGCTTCTCCCTTCTCCTACGCTAAGTCCTGCTGGAGGGGGTCATCTTCGGCACTGTCCGGGGTATTATTGTCTCCCGTTCCGGAATCGCCGTTTTTACTGTGGCGGGATTTGGAGCGGCGCCTCTGACGTCGGCGCTTGGGCTGTTTCTTGGAGGGGTCATCCTCCGCTGTTCCATCACCGTTCCCGTCTTTTGGGATGTCCACCATGTATATGTCGTATGACGAGGTGGCCTTCCAGTGCCCTGTAGGCACTGGTTCTTGGTCGTCTCCAGCATCGTCATCCATACCGTCGATGTCTTCGGAGTCGAAGTCGAGCATGTCGGTTAAATCATCGACAGTGGCTACAAAGTGGGTGGTGGGTGGGCGTTGAATTTCTTCGTCGTCCGCATCTCAACCTTCTTGACCGTAGTCCGGCCAGGGCTCTCCAGATAAAGAGAGAGACTTTAGCGAATTCAGGATGTCGCCAAAGGGCGAGTGCTGAAAGATGTCGGCGGCAGTGAACTCCATAACCGGCGCCCAATCGGATCCGATTGGCAGGGGCGCGGAGGGTTCGGAGTCCGGAGAGGAGTCCGGCACCCTGGAGTCACGGTCTTCGCAGGACAGGGATGGAGTCCGCTCAATCGCCATAGAGATCGTAGCCCCGAGGTGGTGTCCAACCACTCGTCCTCGATCAGCGAAACCGGCTCCGGATTAAGGGTCGGAGCGGATCTTGATGCGGCCTCCGAGAACCTTTGTTCGGCGCGAGCTAGATCGTACCCATCGAGACAGTGCGGCACGCCGGGTGTGGCTCGAATCCGTCGAAGATCAAGTCTCCGCGACATCGGCCGTATAGTTCAAGCTTCAAATCTGACTGATGGCGAGGCGTAGCTTTCGATCTGCTCCAGATGGCCTAGTGAATTGGCCCGCAGGTGCAAAGCCGCCCGAATCTGAAGATCTGTCCGGGAGAAAAGTCTCACCTGGACCACGCGTCGTTCTTGATGATTGAAGGAGCCATCGGGCCTATAGGTGACGGACAGAGGAACTCTCAATGAAAGCACCAATGTCGGTGTCAAAACCGGCGGATCTCGGGTAGGGGGTCCCAATCGTGCGTCTAGGCGGATGGTAACAGGAGACAAGGGACACGATGTTTTTACCCAGGTTCGGGCCCTCTTGATGGAGGTAATACCCTACTCTGCTTGATTAATATTGATGATATGGGTAGTACAAGAGTAGATCTACCACGAGATCGTGAGAGGCTAAACCCTAGAAGCTAGCCTATGGTATGATTGTTGTTAGATCCTCTGAACTAAAACCCTTCGGTTTATATAGACACCAAATAGGGTTAGGGTTACACAGAGTCGGTTACAATGGTAGGAGATCTACATATCATGTCGCCAAGCTTGCCTTCCACGCCAAGGAAAGTCCCATCCGGACTCGGGACGAAGTCTTCAATCTTGTATCTTCATAGTCTAGGAGTCCGGCCAAAGATGATAGTTCGGCTATCCGGACACCCCCTAGTCCAGGACTGCCTCACCCCTAGAGAGGTGCTTTGCGAGAACATTGGCTTCCGAACCCGAACCATCTGACAGGGATATCTTCCCTCTCTTGGGTACCTCCACCTCCAAGTCTTCGGAGACAGTCCTTTTCTTCCCATGGGGAGAAGGGATATCACCTCCTTCTTCCCCTTCGTCTTCACCTTCAGAAGAGCGAGCTTCAATCTCCCCGGACGTAGCGTCCAGTATACCTTTAGAGAGGAGGCCACCTCTAGCATTTTTGCTCTTCTTCTAGTCCTCCTTCGTCGGCACTTGATACGGCGCCATGGCCAGCATCCTCGTCAACACAGGATTAGCTGAGTCTTCGGGAAGTGGAGCTGAACACCTAATTTGTTCCGCCTTCTTTATCCAGCCCTGGTCGAAGATAGGTTTCTCAGTACATCGCTATGGGATGATTAACCAAGTTACATTCAGAAGTTGGGTGCTTACTGAGGTATCCGGATGGTTGCAGTCGAGGCCGATGTCCTCGGATGTGTCCGACCACTGTTTTCGAGTCTTGAAGAATAGTTTCCACATCCCTCTGTGCGTTGTGCCAAAGAATTGCTGAAGGGTCCGCGGTCCATCCGGATTGAACTCCCACATGCGGAGACGCCGTCGCTGGCACGGGAGGATCCGGCGGACTAGCATCACCTGGATCACGTCAATGAGGCCGGTGTCCTTTTCGAGGATGCACTGGATACGACTTTGTAGCGTCTGCACTTCATCGGTTAATCCCTAGTCTAGCCCCTTATTAATCCACGATGTGAGCCGCAATGGAGGGCCAAATTGGAACACAGGTGTGGTCGCCCATTTAGTACCACGGGGTGGTGGCTGGCGGCTCAGGGGTGGAGGTTGAAGTTGAACTGCAGGCCCTTGATTTCGTATCCAATGGCTGGAAAATCGAATGACCAGAGATGAAAAATTCAGTCGATCGGCTCTCGCGCGCTGTCGATATCAAAACCGGCAGATCTCGGGTAGGGGGTCCCGAACTACGTGTCTGAGGATCGAGGGTAACAGGAGACAGGGACACAATATTTACCAAGGTTTGGGCCCTCTTGATGGAGGTAATACCCTACTTCCTGCTTGATTATCTTGGATGAATAAGAGGTTTACAAGAGTTGATCTACCTCGAGATCGTAATGGCTAAACCCTAGATGTCTAGCATGTATGATTATGATTATGGTTGTCTCTACGGACTAAACCCTATGGTTTATATAGACACCGGAGGGGCCTAGGGTTGTACAGAGTCGGTTTACAGAGAAAGGAATCTTCATATCTGAACGCCAAGCTTGCCATCCACGCAAAGGAGAGTCCCATTCGGACACGGGAGGAAGTCTTATGTCTTGTATCTTCGTGGCTCATTAGTCTGGCCCATGTCACATAGCACAGACGCTCAAGGACCCCTTAATCCAGGACTCCCTCAGTAGCCCCTGAACCAGGTTTCAATGACGACATGTCCGGCGCACTGATTGTCTTCGGCATTGCAAGGCGGGTTCCTCCTCCGAATACTTCAAAGTAGCCCTCGAACGCAGAAAACGTGTCCGGCTCCGCGAAACAGACACCATACACAACCACAACAGGGTATAATATTTAACAAGTCCCATCTACTGACAACTTTTGTGGCAAGACGTTGCATCCCTGCCCGGTTATTATTTCGAACTGTCTTTCAACCTCCCGCTCCATGTTACGAGGCACGGTCTTTATTGGCACATCTTGTCAAAGCAGAGATCGTGCCCCCTTATCACGGGATTCTTATCAATATGGGCATGGGTAATCCAAGTGTGTCGTTTACACGATCCCTTGGCAATAGGCGAGCTTTAAGGCACGTGAGGAGGCGTTCAATATTCATCGCCTTTATAAAGGGGTACAGACCCATCTTTCTCCCCCACGCCTACCTCTTCCTCGGCCTTTCCAGCCTCAAGCTCCATCGCCTAGGTCTCGAATTCTTTCATTGCTACCAAGCCTCCTAGTGATGTCCGGATCCAGCTCCCAAGGTAGATGGGTGGCCTCCTTGGTCACCGAGGAAGATATCGCGAAGCTCCAGGAGGCGAGGTACCTGACTGAGGAAATTCCCCACAGGCTCCCTGCAAAGGGGCAGGTTATCCCTACACCAAAATCCGGCGAGAGGGTTGTATTCATCTCTCACTTCCTCCGCGGGCTTGGGTTCGCTCTCCACCCCTTCGTTCGTGGCCTTATGTTCTATTATGGGCTAGATTTTCAAGATCTAGCTCCGGACTCCTTTCTTCACATCTTGGCGTTTATCGTGATGTGTGAAGCTTTTCTCCGCATCCCCCACACTTTGGCCTATGGCTCAAGACCTTCAATGTGAAGCCGAAGGTAGTCGACGGGAAGCAGGCGGAGTGCGGCGGTGCTATGGTGAGCAAGCTTGCCAGTATTATCTGGCCAAAAGGCACCTTTTTTTACTATAAACAGTAAGGTAAACACCCCACTGCAACTTTTATTAATAAATAAACTAAGCATAGTAGTCTTAAGGGCTTGAGGTAAGCCCTAGAACAAACAGAAGAAGAAAGAAAAAGAGAAAACAATAAGAGAAACTAGAAAAAAACCTATAGCAGGAAAAAGAAAAGAAGGAAGAAAATAAAAGGAAAGGAGATTACAACAAAGAATCCAACCAGGTAGAGAACATTCTCTCATGCTTTAGCTTCATTCTATATTTCAGTAGTTTGAGCTCCTCTAGATATATGAACTTCCATCCCTGGAAAGTTGGAGTAATATTCTCAAATATTTTGTTATTTCTGGTTATCCAAATGGCCATGATCCAAGAATGATGATCTCCATAAAGAATGGAAAATGCAGCTTATTTTTAAGATCCTGAAAAGCTTCGAGGACTGATAAATTTGGAGTTCTGGTAGGACAGATGTAATCCCAGCATTGCTGTGCAAAAGAACAACCCCAAAATAGATGATGTAGAGTTTCTTCCTGTTGACAGTCTCTAATAGCACAATTGTAAACTTCTAGCACAAAGTTTTTTCTCCTGAGTAGGTTCCTTGTATTTACTCAATCATGAAGTAGTTTCCAAAAGAACACCTTATGCTTTGGCTGACAAGAGCAATTCCAAACCCAATTGAAGTGTGGTGGGACTTTCTTGTGTCCAATCAGTACTTTGTATGCCTTGATTGATGAATAGAATTCATTTCCCCAAATGTAACTCCAGGTGTCCAGAGAATCTATATGTTCAGATTGCCTTATTTGGATGCATATGTCTTCCACTTGCAAGAATTCCTCATAAGCTTCAGTTGTGAGTGGCAAATGAAACAAGTCCTGTAAGTATTCTGTGTTGATTACTGCTTGGACAGTAACATGTGGGTTTCTGGCAAAGGAGTGCAGGTGGTGGTATCTATGTTTGAAAATGGATGTGTGCCACAAGTCATCCCAGAAAAAAGTTGTCCTACCATCTCCCACATTACATCTTGCCATTGCTTTGTATTGATCCATAAGAGCCAGGTTTGATTTCCACCAGAAAGAGCCAATCATGTTATCTCCTGGAAGTTTCCCATCAGAATAATAAGTTTCCCAAATTAATTTTACCCAAGGTATATCATGTCTGTTGAAGAATTTGTGCAGGTTCTTCATTAGTAGGGTTTTGTTGTGAGTGTATATATCCAATATGCCCAGTCCTCCCTGAGTTTTTGGTCTGCATACTGTGTGCCAGGACACCAAAGTTGGTCTTCTATCCTCCATGTCAGAGCTCCTCCATAGACAGTGTCTCAAATATTTGATGATCTTCTTCTTAATTGTTACAGGCATGTCCAAACATCTCATGAAGAAGACAGATAAGGAAGAAAGCACTGATTTGACTAAAAGAACTTTCCCTGCTTGTGTCATGAAGATAGAAAGGCCTGCAAGTATTTTTGTAATTCTGTTAACTAGTGGAAGACACTGCTCCACAGTTGGTTTATAAATACCCAAAGGTAGCCCCAAGTATGTAAAAGGGAATTGCCCCCTAGCACAATGAAATGTGTTAGTGAAGATGTCCACTCTGTCTTTGTCAATGTTCAGAGGTACCATTATAGATTTTGCATAATTGACCTTAAGACCAGTTGCTGAGGCAAATGTATTTAAAAGAGCTTTGAGACAAATCAAGTGTATGGCATTTGCTTGCATGATGACCAAGGTATCATTAGCATACTGAACAATTGGGAAATCTGGGCAAGAGGTGACCTGTAGTGGATATGTAATAAGATTTAGTCTCATAGCCCTGTTCAAAATATTCTGTAGCAAGTCAACAGCAACGACAAAGATTAGGGGAGAGTAAGGATCTCCCTGTCTCACTCCTCTCTTAATGTAAAATTTCTTCCCAGGCAGTCCATTTAACATGACAGCAGAAGAGGCAGTAGAAAAGAGCATCTGCATCCATGATATCCATTTATCCCCAAACCCTTTTGCTCTGAAAATTGATACGCCCATTTTGCATCATGCTTTTATATCGATATTTATTGCAATATGGGCTGTTATTACACATTATGTCACAATACTTATGCCTATTCTCTCTTATTTTACAAGGTTTACATAAGGAGGGAGAATGCCGGCAACTGGAATTCTGGGCTGGAAAACGAGCAAATATTAGAGACCCATTCTACACGACTCCAAAAGTCCTGAAACTCCACGAAAGTTATTTTTGGAAATAATAAAAAATACTGGAAGAAGAATCCACGTCAGGGGGGCCTCCACCTCTCCACGAGGGTGGGGGCGCGCCCTACCCCCCTGGACATGCCCCCCTGCCTCATGGGCCCCCTGTTGGCCCTCCGGTGCCCATCTTCTGCTATATGAAGTCTTTCGTCCAAAGAAAAATCATAAGCAAGCTTTCGGGACGAGACTCCACCGCCACGAGGTGGAACCTTGGCGGAACCTCGGCGGAACCAATCTAGGGCTCCGGCAGAGCTGTTCTGCCAGGGACACTTCCCTCCGGGAGGGGAAAATCATCGCCATCATTATCACCAACGCTCCTCTCATCGGAGAGGGCAATCTCCATCAACATCTTCACCAGCACCATCTCCTCTCAAACCCTAGTTCCCTCTTGTATCCAATTCTTGTCTCATAGTCTGGGATTGGTACCTCTAGGTTGCTAGTAGTGTTGATTACACCTTGTAGTTGATGCTAGTTGGTTTATTTGGTGGAAGATCATATGTTCAGATCCTTTATGCATATTAATACTCCTCTGATTATGAACATGAATATGCTTTGTGAGTAGTTACATTTGTTCCTGAGGACATGGGAGAAGTCTTTCTATTAGTTGTCATGTGAATTTGGTATTCGTTCGATATTTTGATGATATGTATGTTGTCTCTCCTCTAGTGGTGTTATGTGAACGTCGACTACATGACACTTCACCATTATTTGGGTCTAGAGGATGGCATTGGGAAGTAATAAGTAGATGATGGGTTGCTAGAGTGACAGAAGCTTAAACCCTAGTTTATGCGTTGCTTCATAAGGGGCTGATTTGGATTCATATGTTTCATGCTATGGTTAGGTTTACCTTAATACTTCTTTTGTAGTTGCGGATGCTTGCAATAGGGGTTAATCATAAGTGGGATGCTTGTCCAAGGAAGGACAGCACCCAAGCACCGGTCCACCCACATATCAAATTATCAAAGTACCAAACGCGAATCATATGAACGTGATGAAAACTAGCTTGACGATAATTCCCATGTGTCCTCGTGAGCGCTTTTCTCTATATAAGAGTTGTCCAGTGTCGGTGTACTAGAGTAGGGGTACCCAAGTATCCCGAACTCGTGCACGGACAGTTGCAGTAACCCGCGGCAGGGCTTGCCTAGTGACCGCCAAGGTCCTCCGCGGCTCTTTTGGAGCCATTCAAGAACAAAGTATTCAGGGCCCCGGCAAGAGGAGCTTGCCGGGAAGGCCACTCAAGGCATGAAGGAAACAAGACCCCGGCAAGAGGTGCTTGCCGGGAAGGCTCGGTGAGCGACAAGCTTCCGAGTGCGATAAGGGTTCAACCGCGACAAGGCGCTTGCCGCGGCAGGCAACCTCTCTTCATCTCCGCTCCAGCTCATCCGCCAACGTGTCGCCGTGGGGCTATTCCAGGCGTGCGTGTCAAGAGGTTGTGCAGCCAGCGGGGAGCTGCGATAAGCGGCGCTGACAAGCTTACCATCGTGGCAAACGGTGGTGCATTTGACGGTCCCTGTTGCACTGTTTAGGCGACAGGGACGGGCATTTTATTGATCTTGTCCCTTGCCGTCAGAGTTAGGTATAAGGCACTGTACACTGTACAAGTCGGTGTACCAACTACTGTTTTACCATTTGTACCCTCATCTGCGTTGCCACCTGTGGTGACCCCTTGAGCCTATAAAAGGAGGCCCATGTGCAACGTAGAAAGGGTTCGGTTCGTTCGGTTCGTTCGACTCATTCGAGACCACACTCACTCAGGTTAGGTTTTGTAGCTCTCATTGCTCCCTAGCAAGAACACAATACAATCAACCAAGCAACAGTAGGAGTATTATCTCTCCGGAGAGCTCCGAAGCTGGGTAAACTGCTCGTGTGCATCGCCTCGATCTGCTCTTCGTGCACTCTCCGCCCCCCATCGAACCACAAGGGACTCGGTCCGCTAGGTCCCATAGGTGTTCGTGGGTCACGATCAGCTTCCCCGACATCTTTGGCGCGCCAGGTAGGGGGCGTCGAGGCTGTGTGAACCTGATCCGGCGTTCACACGAGCAACAATCTTCGTCATCTTCATCAACATGCCACCGAAGAAGAAGACTTCGGCGGCAGCAGAGCCGTCCGCGTCAAACCCACCACCACCGGAGCTGACGAGTGGTGGGGAAGACGCTGGCGGAGGAACGGGCGTCGTCGAGGGAGCCCACGACGCTGCCAAGTCCAAGGACAAGGCGGCGCAGGCTTCGGCGTCCGAATACGTACCGCGTCCGTCTCAAGAGGCGCGAGACCGACAGCGTCATGGTGCTCGCAGCGCCATACGCTCGTTGGATCAAGGCCAAGCTGGAGGATCCCGAAGCCCTCGGGACCAGCCTGCACGCCAGCATGCTGGTACGAGCGGAGTACGATCGCCTGGGCGGGATGCTGCTCCTTCTAACTTGGTTAGAAGTCCGAGCATATCCCGTTCCTCGCACCGTACGCCATTGCCACCCACCACTCCAGCAGAAGCCTTGGCAAGAGCTCAACTGCTACTAGACTACCCTCCAACGGCCGACAAGGTCGACGAATGGAGGGCCACCATCCAGAGTCTCATCGGCTTTGCCAACGGCGACACTCCGCGGCAACCAACTGCGTCCTTGCTGCGGCGGGACGACAAGGCACGAGCCGGTGGCGACGAGACCTGTGGGGGTGCAACCACCATGCACTCTCCATCCCGAAGGCCAAGATCACCAGCTCCTCGGATCCACCTCGACAGCGACTCCACCGCGTCATCGGATCCACGAGCTCGCCGTGATCAGCGCCAAGTTCTTCAAGAACGGCAACAAGAAGACGCTCGAACTCGCATCGTGCACCGAAGAGAAGCGCGGCATCAATCTGACCAGCGCACTGGGCCCGCTGTTGACATGCAAGCGCCAGGGGAACCAGGTGACATGCCGTACGCGGTAGGTTGCCCTACGTTCACTCGTGAGCTGCGGCAAGTCTAGTGGCCCAACAAGAAAAACTTCAAGCCAGATGTGCCAGAGAAGTATGATGGCAGGACGCATCCATCGGAGTTCCTCAGCATCTACACCATCGCGGTGCAGGCTGCAGGGGGACGAGACGACAAGATCCTCGCCAACTACTTCCCGCTGGTACTCAAGCCAAACGTCAGATCTTGGCTCATGCACTTGCCGGACAGCTCCATATCTTCTTGGGCAGATCTGTGCCATCAGTTTGTCGGCGCCTTCACGGGCAGCCACAAACCTCATGGCCAAGAGAGTGACCTTCACCTGCTTGACCAGAAGGAGGGAGAGTCCCTGCGCAAGTTTATCCGAAGATTCAAATTGTGCACTACAACATCCCAGATGTCCACCCTGCCGCGGTGATCAGCGCATTTCATCAGAACGTGCGGAACCGCAGGATGAGGGAGGAGATGGCGATGTGCAAAGTCAAGGACGTCAGTGAGCTGTATGCCTTGGCCGACAAGTGTGCACGTGCTGAAGAAGGAAGAAGACTCCCAGGAGAGAATGTTGGAGCAGGATCTGACAGTGAGGAGACCGCCCCGGCAAAGAAGAACCGGCGGCGGAACAACAGAAAGAAGAAAAGCAAAGAGGTACTATTTGTCGAGCAGTCCGGCAATGGAGGTGGCGCCAAGAAGGCCAAGGCTGGTGGCTCCGGCAAGGAGGTTGCCGCTGACACCGACCGCCAAGCTGTGGCGGCCGCCGACAAGCAGGACAGCTCCCACAAACAGTACTGCAAGATACACCGCACCAAGGGCCACGACCTCCAGAGCTGCAAGAAGTTTTAGCAGCTTGTTGAACAGAAGAAGGCTGAGTACGAGCGGCGAGACAAGGAGAAGGCCCAGGAAGGTGCTGGTGCAGCTAGTAAGAAGCGACCCGGCCGGGGAGGGCCTTGTAGGCCAAGCAGCGGCAAGGAGACAGACCTCCCAGCGGCCGCGACAAGGATGAAGATGACGGCGACGGCGAAGACATGGAAGGCGATGAAGGCGATGAGCGGGAGTTTCGTAAAGCAACAGAGGTCCTCTGTGTTGACGGCGGTGCTTCTCTGCATACCTCACACCGCCAACTCAAGCAATGGATGCGTGAGGTTAATGCAGCAGAACCATCCGTAGAGTCACGCAGGCCTCTGAAGTGGTCCAGCACGCCCATCATCTTTGACATTGAGGACAACCCTGATCACATAACTGCGGTCAGGTGCTTGCCGATGTTGGTCTCACCAACTATCCGCAACCTCAAGGTCACTAAGATGTTGGTTGACGGCGGGGCCGGCTTGAACCTGATCTCACCGCAGTGCTCCAGAAGCTTCAAATCCCTGACAGCGAGCTCGAAGAGACTGGCACTTTCCAAGGAATCAACCCAGGAAGGAGCAAGCCGAAAGGGAAGATCACGTTGCCGGTAACATTTGGCAGCGAGCTAAACTTCAGGACTGAGAGGGTCACGTTCGAGGTTGCTGATTTCCCATTGCCCTACAATGGAATACTTGGCCGTCCAGCACTCGCCAAGTTCATGGCAGCCTCTCATTATGCATACAACCTACTCAAGATGCCCGGCCCGATAAGTGTCATTTCTGTTCATGGCGACAAGAAAGATGCCCTTATCTGCGCCGACAAGATTTACCGGGATGCAGCAGCCGCGGCAGATAGCAAATCACTTGCCGCTAAAGCTCCCGGGGGGAAGAAGAAGACCACCTTTCCCGGCAAGAGCTCTGATGCCCACTCCGGCAAACGCACCTCTTCGGAGTACTGCGCTACCGTCGAGGACGCACCATCGAGCTCCACCGGCAAGTGCAAGAAGATGATGGCAGCTCCACCGAAGACCAAGAAGGTGCCCGCCAAGGAGGACGGTGCGGTGGTACCTTCACCATCGATTGCCACGCTTGATCCGTAAATAGGAAGGCACGCTCGTTGCTTTCTGCGGGCGAATGTCGGCGTGTTTGCATGGCAACCGTCTGGCGTCCCGGTGTTCCTGTGAAAGTGATTGAGCATCACCTAGGCTATGCTGTCCTCATCGCGCGCCCGTCAAGCAAAAAGTCGAAGCGTGCGGTGGAGCGCCAAGAATTCATAAGCGGAAGAGATCAAGAAGCTGGAAGCGGCAGGCCTTGTCGAGGAGTGCTCCATCCCACGTGGTTGGCCAATCCGGTAGTTATGCGCAAGGCAAATGGGAAATGGAGACTTTGTAGTGACTTCACAGATGTTAATAAAGCTTGTCCCAAAGACCCATTCCCCTTGCCACGTATCGACCAGATTGTTGACTCCACGGCTGGATGTGACTTGCTTTCATTTCTTGATGCATACTCCGGATATCATCATATCTTCATGGTAGAAGAGGATGAAGAGAAAACCGCATTCATTACACCATGTGGCACATACTGTTTCATACGGATGCCTTTCGGTTTGAAGAATGCTGGTTCAACGTTCGCAAGAGTAGTCCATGATGCTTTTGAACCCCAAATACACAGAAATGTAGAAGCCTACATGGATGACATAGTGGTCAAGAGCAAGGACAAAGCAACTCTGGTTCAAGATCTAGATAAGACCTTTGCAAATCTGCGCAAGATTAACCTCAAGCTCAACCCCGAGAAGTGCGTGTTCGGAGTCCCTTCCGGCAAGATTCTCGGGTTCTTCGTGTCTCAGCGGGGAATTGAAGCCAACCCCGACAAGATCAAAGCCATTGAGCAGATTGAAGCACCAAAGCGCGTCAAGGATGTAAGAAGGCTTGCCGGTTGCGTGGCTGCTCTCAGCAGGTTTATCTCTAGGTCAGCTGAGCGCGCCCTGCCATTTTTCAAGATTTTGAAAAGAGCAGGTCCAATGAAATGGACTCCCGAAGCGGAGGCTGCGCTGCAGGACTTAAAGAGGTACATGTCCTCCACTCCAATACTTGTCGCACCTAAGCCACAAGAGAAGTTGCTGCTGTATATAGCGGCAACCAATCAAGTGGTTAGTGCTGCGTTAGTAGCGGAAAGGGAGGCAGATGATGAGCCGGCAACTGAGGCAGATGCATCCAGGGACAAGCAGGGGGCTTCACCGACAAGCTCTGGTCTCGACAAGAACGGATCTGCGCAGGATTGTGAGAAGATGCGGAAAAGGATGGTGCAGCGCCCAGTCTACTTTGTCAGTTCCCTTCTGCAGGGGGCTAGGTCAAGGTATTCTGGTGTGCAGAAGTTGCTTTTCGGCCTCCTTATGGCCTCGAGAAAGCTGCGCCATTACTTCCAAGCACATGAGATAACAGTCGTCACTCGCTTTCCGCTGAAGAGGATATTGCAAAATCCAGAAGCAACATGCAGGATTGTCGAGTGGGCACTGGAACTGTCGAGCTTTGGTCTCAAGTTTGAAAGCACTTCAACTATCCAGAGCAGAGCATTGGCAGAATTTATAGCAGAGTGGACGCCGACGCAAGATGAAGAAATTCCAGAGACGAGCATCCCTGTCAAGGAGGCAAGTAAAGAGTGGCTGATGTATTTTGATGGTGCCTTCTCGCTGCAAGGCGCCGGTCTTTGGCGTCGCTTATCGCACCCACCGGAGAGCACCTCAAGTACATAGTCCAAATGCACTTTCCCAAGGAGCAAGCAACAAATAATACTGCAGAGTATGAAGGTTTGCTTGCCGGTCTCAGAATTGCAGTAGACCTTGGGATCAGGAAGCTTATTGTCAGGGGTGACTCGCAGCTTGTCGTCCGCCAAGTGAACAAAGATTATCAGAGTCCGTTGATGGAGGCATACGTTGATGAAGTGAGAAAGCTAGAAGAACACTTTGAGGGCCTACAAATGGAACATATTCCAAGAGCTCAGAATGATATCGATGATGGCCTGCAAAGTGTGCTGCACTCAAGTTACCTGTGGAACCAGGGATTTTTGTGCTCAAGCTGAGTCAACCAACTGTGACACCATCAACTGGACAGAACAAGAAGAGGAAGTTGATTTCTGGCGATTATTTTCCGGCAGAGCTACCCGAGTCAGCCGCCGCGAAGGT
This sequence comes from Aegilops bicornis, assembly GCA_021605145.1. Lineage (NCBI taxonomy): Eukaryota > Viridiplantae > Streptophyta > Magnoliopsida > Poales > Poaceae > Aegilops > Aegilops bicornis. The sequence continues at coordinate 557,880,222 of CM038673.1, read as the reverse complement.
CCCCAAGATCAACACCAAGAATGCTGAGGAGCAGTCTGCTCCGACAAGCCCCAGGGTTTGTTTCATTGAAGAAGACGCTCCCGACAAGTTTTGCTCCGGCAAGCTTGCCGAGGATCATCAAGCTCCGGCTGAACCGCAGGTTCTTGCCAGGGAAGCTGATGTTCCCGCAGTAGCAGATGTACCTTTAGTCCTTGTTGTCGAGCCGCAAGCTCCAACATGGGCGCAGCAGATCGTCCATTTCCTTCAGACAGGAGAACTTCCCGAAGAGCAAGAAGAAGCGGAAAGAGTAGCCCGGCAGTCAAGTATGTACCAGTTTGTTGAGAACATCCTGTACAGAAGAAGACTCAACGGAGTGAAATTGAAGTGTATTCATCGGGAAGAGGGACAGAAGCTGTTGGCGGAGATACACGGAGGCATATGTGGTCACCACATTGGCGCAAGAGCACTTGCCGGCAAAGCTTTCCGGCAAGGTTTCTTCCGCCGACAGCCCTCCAGATGCAACTGCACAAGTAACCAAGTGTGAAGCGTGCGGTTCCATTCCAAGCAGATACACCAGCCAGATCAAGCTCTCCAGACGATCCCTTTATCCCTGGCCATTTTCGTCCGGGGCTGGACATCCTCGGCCCCTTTCCCGAGCTATCGGGGCTTTGAGTACTTATGCGTTGCAATCGACAAGTTCACAAAGTGGCGGAAGTGGAAGCGATGAGGAAGGTGACAAGCCGGTCGGCGATCAAGTTCTTCAGGTCAATTGTTTGCCGTTTTGGGATTCCTAACCGGATCATCACCGACAACGGCACACAATTCACGAGTCGCACCTTCATGCAGTACGTCCAAGATCTTGGCGCCAAGGTCTGCTTTGCTTCTGTTGCTCATCCGAGGAGCAACGGTCAAGCAGAGAGGGCAAATGCTGAAGTGCTGCGAGGACTCAAGACCAGAACTTTCGACAGGCTGCACAAGTGCGGAAGAAACTGGATTGAGGAGCTGCCCGTGGTTCTTTGGTCGATCAGGACGACGCCAAATCGAACCACTGGCCAGACACCTTTTGCTCTAGTCTATGGAGCAGAGGCAGTTCTCCCCACGGAACTCGTATACGGGTCACCTCGAGTACTCGATTATGAATAGCATGAGCAAGAGCAGCTGCGACAAGAAGACGCGCTGCTCCTCGAGGAGGATCGTCTTCAGTCTTTGTCTGAGCTGCTCGTTACCAGCAAGCTTTGCGCCGCTACCATAGCCGCAAAGTTAATGCCAGAAGCTTCGAGGAAGGCGACCTTGTTCTTCGGCGCGTTCAGTCCGCCAAGAATTCCAACAAGTTGACGCCGAAGTGGGAAGGCCCTTATCGGGTGAAACGAGTCACTAGGCCTGGCGCTGTCCGCCTTGAGACCGAAGATGGCGTTCCGGTGAGCAACTCCTGGAATATAGAGCATCTTCGTAAGTTTTACCCATTAGGCGCGGTTGCGGAACCTGCTCGCAACCACCCTTTGTACAAGTCTTGCCGATGTTGCATGTAATCCTTTGTACAAAGCCGGTATGAGACCCGTGCATCAGTAAAGCTCATGTGTTGCGCACAACTTGTCAACTGCATGCTTTCATAATCCTTTATGGATGTGTTATCTAATATTTTGTGCAGCATCCACACCCGGTAAGCAATAACGAGCCACAAGGCTCCATAACTTTATTTTCTCTTATTTCTTCTCAAAAGAAAGGAAGGTTCATCCGCCCACAAGTTAGCCAGGGGGAAGGAGAAGATAATGGTGTGGGCCACCAAGTGTCGCTCGAGGAAGTATCGCCTTGCCGGGAAGCAAACGACAGAAAAGCTAAGTTATCAAAATTTGAGCAAACCAGCTTTTAAATTTTTAAGTTATCTTCCTCGAACGATAGTACTTTGTATGGAAAACCTGTGCGCGAAGGAACCAACTCGTAACTAGTTTGCGCCCTTACTTTGTTTCGAGTCCGCTCAACAACTTAAGTGAGCTTCAACTAGTTGCGACAAGGTTGCTTGTCGGAGGCGACACCGCCAGCAGGCTGCTGACGTTCTGCACTCAGCGCTCGCGGCAAAGGTGCCCGCGCCGACAAGTTCAGTGTAGGGCACAAACATACAAAGGAAGGAATCAAGTAAAGGAAATAACATTGTGATCGTTGCCTAAGATAGAGTATATTACAAAATAACTTGTCGCAGATCTAATAAATTGTTCTCCTAAACATGATCCGCAGCGACAAGGGAAAGATAAACTTGGCGGCCTAGTCCACGCGGTCGCCATCAACCCTCTTAACTCTGCTCACCCTGTCCACGATGGGTGCGACAAGGGCCTTGAGCGCTTCAACGTCAGCAGTCGGCGGCAGGGACTTAAGGACGTTGGCGAAGCTGACGCCTGGATTGCGGAAAGCCACCTTCATCAACACCTTCTGAAGAGCCTCTGCACAGATTTGGCGCGACTCGTCGGCCAGCTGCTTTGGGATCTCTTCCCGGAGCCGCTGGAGAGCCGCCACCACGCCCTTGAAGAACAGGCTAAGCTTGGCGCTGGGTTGGAGATGCTCGTCGATGGGGTACCCGAGATCCACCATCCCGGCTCCATCGGCTCCTTGTCGATGGCGGCGGCGGTATCCACAAGACCCTCGGTCCAGATCATCACATTCTCTTTGAAGGTGTTGTGGGCGGTCGTGGCATTCGCCAGCTGACTCCTCGGCCGACCTTGATCTTCTCCAACAAACCCACTTCCGCTCCTTGGTGCCGTCCAGCGTTTCCGTCAAGGTGGACAGCTTCAGCTCAAGATCCGCCTTGGAGTCCTTGGCGGCGTTGAGCTCCTTGATCCTCTCAGCGAGACGGCCCTGCAACTCACCAAGAGTATAGGCGTCCTTCTCGCGCTCGCGCTTCAACGCGGTGACCTCCTCGCCGCTCTTCTGGAGGGTGGCCTCCAGCTGCGTCACCCTCGTCTCCAACTCCTTCTTGGCAGCCTCGGCAGCTGTGGCAGCGTCCTTTGCCTCCTTGAGAGCTCCGCCAATCGATTGCTCGCGCGCGGCAAGATCTTCCTCATAGCTGTCGAGGTTGATCTTCCGGTGCGCCAGCTCACCTTCTTGCGCAGACAGCTTCTCGCCGGCAAGCCTTTGCTGCTCCTCGACCTCGGCCTTCTCCAGGATGAAGGCCGTGCGCTCCTCAGCGAGTTGCTCCCGCGCTTCTGCTACGTCCCGGAGAGTTTCCTTGTTGGCGCGCCGGAGCTCTTCTGCGCGCTTCTCCATGTCAGCTCCCGCCCTCGCGACAAGTGCTTCCCGCGACTCCAGCTTAGCTTGTCGGGCGCGGTAGAGCGACAGCAGCTTCTTCAGCAGCTGCTCCTCCTCAGAATCGCCACCGCTGCTGCTTGGCGCGTCAACCAGCGACAGCCCAGCGGAGGCGAGCAGCTCCTCGCCGATCTCTCCCTCGACCGGCGCCATGGAGCTCTACGCCCATGGAAGCTTGATGAAGACGCCTTCGCCGGCCTTCAGATAGGCGCCAGGCTGGGGCTCTTCGGAGCCTGGTGCTGCATCGATGGCGAGAGGATCGGCGGTCGGTGTAGCGCTGGCGCTCCTGCGACCTCGTGGTCGTCGAGACGATCACCAGATCCCTCCCGGCCTTTGCGCCCGGCAACCTTGGCGGCCTCCTCGCCCGGACCCATCGGCGCCCGGCCTCCTCCTCCATGTTGGCGGCGTCGTCATTGTTGCCTTGCGTCCTCCTCGCCGGCAACCTCAGTCTCCATCGGCTCTCCGGCAGATGGATCTGATGATCAGAGAAAGAAAGAACAGTCAAACAAATGTTCGAAAAGAAGAACAGAAGAAAAGGAATCCAAGGGAAATTTTCAAGTAAGAAGATTACCTGCAATGGGATCTGTAGCCACGGTCTCCACCACCGGAGGGTCATCGGCGCTGCCCCTTGGCGGAGAAGCATCCCTTGTAGGAGAGGCCTCCCTTGCCGGAGAGCGCTCCCTTGCTGGAGAATTCTCCCTTAGCGGCGTAGTTGAAGCAGACAGAATCTCCGGAGCGACTTCCAGGCCCTCCTGATGAGGCTGCTCTGCTCCTACACAAATCAACAAGTCAGATATCAGTGAAGAAGGAGCACCCATGCACGCCTAACCGTAAGAAATAAACCAATTACTTACGCTGGGGGCTGTGCTGGGGGCTGCTCTGAAGAAGGGTTGCCGGGTCCAGCAAGGGGGTCTCAGACGCGCCTCCTGTCGCCACGGGGGGATCATCTTCGATGACAACCACCGGGGTCTTGGCTCTCTTCGACGCCCTCTGAGCCAGCGTCCTGAAAAAGGAAAGGGTTCAGAATAAAGCAAGTCAGATACAAGACAAAGCAGCAAATGGAAGAATTACAAGTACAGCGACAAGATCTTACTCTTCTTCTTCTTCCTCGGAGCTGAGAGCGGAGAAGTCGAATTCCGCTCCGCCTCCGGTGCGACGAGCTGGAAGAGTAGGCTCCCTCGGACGCTTGGCGGGTGCGGGAGCCATGGTCCCCGAAGGCCCCGCTCCAGTTGATGTGGCGGCGTGAGGCGCTCCCGCGGCAACAGAGCTTGTCGCGGTGGAGCGCGTCGCGCAGCGAGACGGCTGTTGGCCCGTTTGCCGCCCCGCCACTTCCCCGGTCTTGCGGAGGCGCCTTCTAGGCTGGGCCGCGGGCTCCTCCCGCGGCAAGCTACCTGAAGGCGGAGGGGAGGCGCCCCCGGCAGGCTCGTTCGGCTCGGCATCAGGCTCGGCCTGCTCCTCCGCACCGGCAAGCTCTTCTCGGTCGGCAAGGCTTGCCGCCTCGGCTGCCTCCGCCTCCTCCACGGTGAACCCAAACTCACCGGCAGCAGCAGCTTCCGCCGCCTCCTCCAGCCTGGTGGCGATGCGCTGCAGCTCGGCGTCGGTGGTGTCGCGGGTGAGCCACTTCTGCTCGTCGGCGCGGATCGGCACTTCTTCCAAGCTGTCGAAGAATTGCTGCACGATGTCGTCGGTGGGCTCTTGCCAAGTTGGAACGATTCCATGGGAATCGCACAACGGCATCATCGTGCGGATGCGGTCAAGCGAAGAGTTGTTGCACAAAGGAACGACCCCCCTCGGCAACATGAACCACTTGGGGCGATCTGGGTCGGGCTTGAACAGCTCCAGCAGCATCGCATCCAGCTCCAAAACAGTGAAGTTCCAGTTAAGGCCCGAGCGCAGCCTCATAATGTTCGCCGCGTTTTGGAACTCCCAAGCAGGCCTCCTCCTCTCCTGCAAGGGCGCAATGCGGCGACGAAGGAAATCTGCGCCAACAGCGCCTATAGTGAGTCCGGCATGCCTGAGGCGCAAGATCCGGGTCACGGCAATCTTCAACCTCACATCCTCCGGCGCCAAGTTGCTCCAATCGTTGTCGCGCACTATGGGAGTTTGGCGCTGGGCAGTGAATGGCTGCGGGTTCTCCTCTATGATCCAACACCAATCGGCTCTCGACTCCTCCCACTTGCTACGGAGCTCTCCTTCCAGATATGCTTCTTTCTTGCCGATCCTGGAGATCCAAGCAATCCCTCCGGCAAGCGGCTCTCCTCTCTCAACCCGGGGCATGAAGTAGTGTTGGAAAAGGGCTACATTTGGGTGGACTCCGACAAAGTTCTCGCAGAGGTGTGCGAAAACCGCCATGGTCAGGACGGCGTTGGGGGTGAAATCAAGGAGGCGGAGGCCATAGGTATTCATGATGTCGCAAAAGAATTCGGAAAAGGAGGGGGGGCAGAGCCCGCAGTAGAAGAAAAGCGCGAAGAAGGGATACCCGACAGAGACCTTCTCGGATGCGGCGGCGGAGATCACCCTCGTGCGCGGGTGCGCCCGCGTCTCCGTCGACCAGAAGAGGTAGTACAGCTCCCGCAGCTCCTTTGCGTCGAGCAGGGGGTCGAAGGTGGCCCGCTCCTTCCGCAGCGCCGCGAGCCGCTGCGCCTCGGCCGACTTCACGCCTTTCCCCTTGTCGGCTTTCGGAGCCATGGCGAAGGTGGTGGAGGAGTCCGACGGCGTTGGTGGTGCCGGTGGCAATGGGAGGCGGGGCACCGCTCTCTTTGGACTTGAGGAGAAGGGGGGAGTGGCGGTGGTTTTTGATGTGACAGCAAGGTGGGCGTCGTGCCCCTGTTTCCCCTGCTTATAAGGGGCGAGGGGGGCGGACGTTCCGCTTTTCCAATTAAAGAAAGCCCCTACGATCTCTCCCACGACGCCACGTCCGGAACGTGCCGTTCATGGGGGACGTGGTGGGTCCGAGGCGAGTAACTGCGCGATCTAGGCCGCGCGTGCCCGTGCACTGTTTTGGGTCTGGCCCAACAGAGCTCGGCGCCGTGTGTGGCCCAGGCCCGGGGGCTCCTGTCGGTGTACTAGAGTAGGGGTACCCTAGTATCCTGAACTCATGCACGGACAGTTGCAGTACCCCGCGGCAGGGCTTGCCTAGTGACCGCCAAGGTCCTCCGCGGCTCTTTTGGAGCCATTCAAGAACAAAGTATTCAGGGCCCCGGCAAGAGGAGCTTGCCGGGAAGGCCACTCAAGGCATGAAGGAAACAAGACCCCGGCAAGAGGTGCTTGCCGGGAAGGCTCGGTGAGCGACAAGCTTCCGAGTGCGACAAGGGTTCAACCGCGACAAGGCGCTTGCCGCGGCAGGCAACCTCTCTTCATCTCCGCTCCAGCTCATCCGCCAACGTGTCGCCGTGGGGCTATTCCAGGCGTGCGTGTCAAGGGGCTGTGCAGCCAGCGGGGAGCAGCGATAAGCGGCGCTGACAAGCTTACCATCGTGGCAAACGGTGGTGCATTTGACGGTCCCTGTTGCACTGTTTGGCGGCGATGTGGACGGGCATTTATTGATCTTGTCCCCTGCCGTCAGAGTTAGGTATAAGGCACTGTACACTGTACAAGTCGGTGTACCAACTACTGTTTTACCATTTGTACCCTCATTCACGTTGCCACCTGTGGTGACCCCTTGAGCCTATAAAAGGAGGCCCATGTGCAACGTAGAAAGGGTTCGGTTAGATTCGTTAGATTCGACTCATTCGAGACCACACTCACTCAGGCTAGGTTTTGTAGCTCTCATTGCTCCCTAGCAAGAACACAATACAATCAACCAAGCAGCAGTAGGTGTATTATCTCTCTGGAGAGCTCCGAAGCTGGGTAAACTGCTCGTGTGCATCGCCTCGATCTGCTCTTCGTGCACTCTCCGCCCCCATCGAACCACAAGGGACTCGGTCCGCCAGGTCCCATAGGTGTTCGTGGGTCATGATCAGCTTCCCCGACATCCAGGCTTGTCCTTTGTTACAAAAAGGATTGGGCCACCTTGCTGCACTTTATTTACTTTTGTTACTTGTTGCTCGTTACAAATTATCTTATCACAAAACTATCTATTACCTATTATTTCAGTGCTTGCAGAGAATACCTTGCTGAAAACTGCTTATCATTTCATACGCTCCTCGTTGGGTTCGACACTCTTACTTATCGAAAGGACTATCATAGATCCCCTATACTTGTGGGTCATCAAGACTCTTTTCTGGCGCCGTTGCCGGGGAGTGAAGCGCCTTTGGTAGGTGGAATTTTGTAAGGAAAAATTTATATAGTGTGCTGAAATTTACTGTCACTTGTTACTATGGAAAGTAATCCTCTGAGGGGCTTGTTCGGGGTATCTTCACCCCTACAAGTAGAGTAAAGAGTTGCTCCTCAACCTACTAAACCTACTGAGAATGAAAATGTCTACTTTGAGATTCCTTCAGGTATGATAGAAAAACTGCTAGCTAATCCTTTTGCAGGAGATGGAACAATGCATCCTGATGAGCACCTAACATATGTGGATGAAGTTTGTGGATTATTTAAGCTTGCAGGTGTGCCTGCTACCTCTTGAGCACTGTGTTGGATTTCCTTGAAGAGGAAAGGATGATGCAGCAAAGTAGCATAAGTATTTCCCTCAGTTTTTGAGAAACAAGGTATCAATCAAGTAGGAGGCTACACGCAAGTCCCTCGTACCTACAAAAAGCAAATAACTCCTCGCAACCAACGCGAATAGGGGTTGTCAATCCCTTCACGGTCACTTACGAGAGTGAGATCTGATAGATATGATAGATAATATTTTTGGTTTTTTTGTGATAAAGATGCAAAGTAAAATAAAAGCAAAGTAAAAAGCAAAGGAAATAATAAAGCGATGGAAGATTAATATGACAAAGATAGACCCGGGGGCCATAGATTTCACTAGTGGCTTCTCTCAAGAGCATAAGTATTTTACAGTGGGTGAACGAATTACTGTTGAGCAATTGACAGAATTGAGCATAGTTATGAGAATATCTAGGTATGATCATGTATATAGGCATCACGTCCAAGACAAGTAGACCGACTCCTGCATGCATCTACTACTATTACTCCGCTCATCGACCGCTATCCAAAGATGCATCTAGAGTATTAAGTTCAAGAAAACAGAGTAACGCATGTAAGCAAGATGACATGATGTAGAGGGATAAATTCATGCAATATGATAAAAACCCCATCTTGTTATCCTCGATGGCAACAATACAATATGTGCCTTGCTGCCCCTCATCACACCGGGAAAGGACACCACAAGATTGAACCCAAAGCTAAGCACTTCTCCCATTGCAAGAAAAACCAATCTAGTAGGCCAAACCAAACTGATAATTCGAAGAGACTTGCAAAGATAACCAATCATACATAAAAGCATTCAGAGAAGATTCAAATACATAGATAATCTTGATCATAAACCCACAATTCATCGGTCTCAACAAATACACCGGAAAAAGAATATTACATCAAATAGATATCCACGAGAGAGGGGGAGAACATTGTATTGAGATCCAAAAAGAGAGAAGAAGCCATCTAGCTACTAACTATGGACCCGAAGGTCTGAGGTAAACTACTCACACTTCATCGGAGAGGCTATGGTGATGATGTAGAAGCCCTCCGTGGTGGATGCCCCTCCGTGAGTTCAAAACAGGCCCCAAGATGGTATCTCGTGGGTACAGAAGGTTGCGGCGGTGGAATTAGGTTTTTGGCTCCGTATCTGATCGTTTGGGGGTACGTAGTTATATATAGGAGGAAGAAGTATGTCGGTGGAGCAAGGTGGGGCCCACGAGGGTGGAGGGCGCGCCTGGGGGGAAGGGCGTGCCCCCCTACCTCGTGCCCACCTCCTGGCTTTCTTGACGTAGGGTCCAAGTCTCCTGGATCATATTCGGTGAGAAAATCACGTTCCCGAAGGTTTCATTCCGTTTGGACTCCGTTTGATATTCCGTTTCTTGAAACACCGAAATAGGCATAAAAACAGCAATTAAAATTTGGGCCTCCGGTTAATAGGTTAGTCCCAAAAATAATATAAAAGTGGAAAATAAAGCCCAATATTGTCCAAAATAGTAGATAATATAGCATGGAGGAATCAAAAATTATATATACGTTGGAGACGTATCAGGCATCCCCAAGCTTAATTCATGCTCGTCCTCGAGTAGGTAAATGATAAAAACAGAATTTTTGATGCGGAGTGCTACTTGGCATAACTTCAATGTAATTCTTCTTAATTGTGGTATGAACATTTAGATCCGAAAGATTCAAGACAAAAGTTTAATATTGACATAAAAATAATAATACTTCAAGCATACTAACAAAGCAATTATGTCTTCTCAAAATAACATGGCCAAAGGAAGTTATCCCTACAAAATCATATAGTCTGGCTATGCTCTATCTTCACCACACAAAGTATTTAAATCATGCACAACCCGATGATAAGCCAAGCAATTGCTTCATACTTTTGACATTTTCAAAACTTTTTCAATCTTCACGCAATACATGAGCGTGAGCCATGGATATAGCACTATATGTGGAATATAATGGTGGTTGTGGAGAAGACAAAAAGAGGGAAGATAGTCTCACATCAACTAGGCGTATCAACGGGCTATGGAGATGCCCATCAATAGATATCAATGTGAGTGAGTAGGGATTGCCATGCAACGATGCACTAGAGCTATAAGTATATGAAAGCTCCATAAAAGAAACTAAGCGGGTGTGCACCCCACTCGCTTGCTCACGAAGACCTAGGGCATTTGAGGAAGCCCATCATTGGAATATACAAGCCAAGTTCTATAATGAAAATTTCCACTAGTATATGAAAGTGACAAAATGAGAGACTCTCTATCATGAAGATCATGGTGCTACTTTGAAGCACAAGTGTGGTAAAAAGATAGTAACATTGTCCCTTCTCTCTTTTTCTCTCATTTTTTTATTTGGGCCTTTTTTATTTTATTTTTTATGGCCTCTTTTTTTTCGTCAGGAGTCTCATCCCGACTTGTGGGGGAATCATAGTCTCCATCATCCTTCCCTCACTTGGGACAATGCTCTAAAATGATGATCATCACACTTTTATTTTTCTTACAAATCAACAATTACAACCCGATACTTAGAACAAAATATGACTCTATATGAATGCCTCCGGCGGTGTACCGGGATATGCAATGAAGCAAGAGTGACATGTATGGAAGAAATATGAATGGTGGCTTTGCCACAAATACGATGTCAACTACATGATCATGCTAAGCAATATGACAATGATGGAGCGTGTCATAATAAATGGAACGGTGGAAAGTTGCATGGCAATATATCTCGGAATCGCTATGGAAATGCCATGATAGGTAGGTATGGTGGCTGTTTTGAGGAAGGTATATGGTGGGTGTATGATACCGGCAAAAAGTGTGCGGTATTAGAGAGGCTAGCAATGGTGGAAGGGTGAGAAAAGTGCGTATAATCCATGGACTCAACATTAGTCATAAAGAACTCATATACTTATTGCAAAAATCTACAAGTTATCAAAGCAAAGTATTACGCGCATGCTCCTAGGGGGATAGATTGGTAGGAAAAGACCATCGCTCGTCCCCGACCGCCACTCACAAGGAAGACAATCAATAAATAAATCATGCTCTGACTTCATCACATAACGGTTCACCATACGTGCATGCTACGACAATCACAAACTTTAACACAAGTATTTCTCAAATTCACAACTACTCGACTAGCTTGACTTTAATATCACCATCTTCATATCTCAAAACAATTATCAAGCATCAAACTTTTCTTAGTATTCAACGCACTCAAAAGAAAGTTTTACAAATCTTGAATACCAAGCATATTGAGATTTTTAAGCAAATTACCATGCTATTTAAGACTCCCATAATAATATAGGTGAAGCATGAGAGATCAATAGTTTCTATAAAACAAATCCACCACCGTGCTCTAAAAGATATAAGTGAAGCACTAGAGCAAAAATATATAGCTCAAAAGATATAAGTGAAGCACATAGAGTATTCTATCAAATTCCAATTCATGTATGGCTCTCTCAAAAGGTGTGTACAGAAAGTATTATTGTGGCAAACTAAAAAGCAAAGACTCAAATCATAATGACGCTCCAAGCAAAACACATATCGTGTGGTGAATAAAAATATAGCTCCAAGTAAAGTTACCGATGGAAGTAGACGAAAGAGAGGATGCCTTCCGGGGCATCCCCAAGCTTTGAATTTTTGGTGTCCTTAGATTATCTTGGGGGTGCCATGGGCATCCCCAATCTTAGGCTCTTGCCACTCTTTGTTCCATAATCCATCAAAAGATTTCACCAAAAACTTGAAAACTTCACAACACAAAACTCAACAGAAATCTCGTGAGCTCCGTTAGCGAAATAAAACAAAAGACCACTTCAAGGTACTGTAATGAACTCATTCTTTATTTATATTTGTGTTAAACCTACTGTATTCCAACTTCTCTATGGTTTATAAACTATTTTACTAGCCATAGATTCATCAAAATAAGCAAACAACACACGAAAAACAGAATCTGTCAAAAACAGAACAGTCTGTAGTAATCTGTACTAACGCAAACTTATGGAACTCCAAAAATTCAGACAAAATAGTACGACCTAGGCATTTTGTTTATTGATCAGCAGCAATTGGAATCACTATTTTATCACGTTCTGGTGATTTTTAACAATTGTTTTTGTGAACAGAAAGTTTCTGGAAATTACAGCAAGATCAAATAACTTGGCACAAACACTAATTAAAACATAAAACCACATCTAAACAGAAGGTAGATGGATTATTTATTCCTAATCATAAGCAAAAAGCAAAAAGACTAAAAATAAAATTGGGTTGCCTCCCAACAAGCGCTATCGTTTAACGCCCTTAGCTAGGCATAAAAGCAAGGATAGATCTAGATATTGCCATCTTTGGTAGGCAATCCATAAGTGGCTCTCATGATAGATTCATATGGTAATTTTATTTTGTTTCTAGGGAAGTTTTCCATGCCTTTCTTTAATGGAAATTGGAATCTAATATTCCCTTCCTTCATATCAATAATTGCACCAATCGTTCTAAGAAAAGGTCTACCAAGAATAATAGGACATGAAGGATTGCAATCTATATCAAGAACGATAAAATCTACGGGCACATAATTCCTATTTTCAACAATAAGAACATCATTAATTCTTCCCATAGGTTTCTTAATAGTGGAATCCATGAGGTGCAAGTTTAGAGAGCAATCATCAAAATCACGGAAATCTAGCAAATCACACAAAGTTTTGGGAATAGTGGAGACACTAGCACCCAAATCACATAAAGCATAGAACTCATGATCCTTAATCTTAATTTTAATAGTTGGTTCCCACTCATCATAAAGGTTTCTAGGGATAGAAACTTCCAACTCAAGTTTTTCTTCATAAGATTGCATCAAGGCATTTACGATATGTTTAGTAAACGTTTTATTTTGACTATTAGCATGAGGAGAATTTAGCACGGATTGCAACAAGGAAATACAATCAATTAAAGAGCAACTTTCATAATTAAATTCCTTGAAATCCAATATAGTGCCCTGGCCGCCGGCCAAACTATCCGACTAGGTGGTTTTCTTATGACCGCCTGTCCGGCCACCGCTTCGACAGTGACCTCTCAAGTCGTCAAAAGCAATTTTCACGTCATTTCGAGAATTAAGCCCGGCTGGATCCAATAGAGCTCTCATCCGTAAGCGAAGCTCTTGGATCGTGACGCCACTGAAGTCGCTTCTGAGACTACAAACAGATTGGGATTAAAACCGATCTGAGAGAGATTAACTCTCCCCAGGTCACCCACCACGTTGCAGTGGTAGAGGAACAATGCGGCGACGCTTCCCCTATATTGAAAACTAGTCATGTCCGGGCTTCCGAACCCCCCATGCCGGATTCCCGCGGAGGGACGGATTTCGATCAAGCACTAAACTTAAAGTCAGGCATCGGACCAGACTCGTTGGACAACGTCCAGCAATCCAAGCTTCCAAATTCGGAAACTTCTCAGCCTTCGAGCCTTGAGATGGGTAGGGTTTCGGACTTAATTCCACCCGCCCGCCCAGACATATGCGATCTATCTCTAATCCGGCAAGAGCCCGCTGAGACAGTACATCACTACTGAGCCAGATTCCTCCTGGTTATGGACAGGATAAAGGACTGCCGAGAGGAAAACTCAATCTCAATTTTTTGCAATAATTGCACGGACGAGGGACTCTTGAACGCCGTCAGCCGTCGTGAAATTACACGCTTCACCGACCTGGCGTCCATAGTCTGAAAATCTTGTGCGATAGAGAGTTTCCGGACAATCGAAAATAATTTTTGGGACAATCCGGCCCCGAATACAACCCTAGTCCGCAACAAAAGGGTGCATTAGACTCAGGCACCAGATACAAAAACCAAACAGCAAAGACCCCATAAAGGGCACGGAACCGTACTAGAGGGATGGCTTAGCGGACCCTGTAAAATTCACAGTACAGAAGGCGCCGTCCCAACATATAACCTTCGAGCATGTTGGATATTACGGCAGGTGGCCAAAAGTGGAGAGGAGCTTCTAGCCGGAAAACCACCCCAACAACATCGATGCAGTATCAACAGTCTTGAGACTTTCGCATCAAATAATATGCGGAAACGAACAATCCGCGGCCTCGCCGAGGTCTACCAAGTAGCAACAACCAATCCATGGAGCGACAAAGCCATCACCTTCAACGCCAGCGACGAACCTAAATTCCGGATAGCCCAAGCTCCAGCCGCATTGGTACTTAGTCCAATAGTGGACGGCTTTCGACTTACAAAAGTCCTCATGGATGGCGGCAGCGGATTAAACCTCATCTACGAGGAAACCCTTCAAAAAATGGAAATAGACTGGAGCCGCATTGAGCGAAGGAGCACAACCTTTAGAGGAATAATCCCTAGCCGGGAGGCGCGCTGCACAGGAAAAATCACACTCGATGTGGTATTCGGCTCACCGGACAATTATAGATCCGAAGAAGTCACGTTCCAAGTGGCCCCGTTCAACAGCGGATATCACGCTATATTAGGACGAGAGGCATTCACAATTTTTCAAGACGTACCCCATTACGGGTACAATGAAGCTCAAAATGCCTGGGCCCGGCGGAATCACTCTCGTTAGTGATCCGGACATAGCACTCCGCGCCGAAAATAAGACAGCCGCATTAGCCTTAGAGGCACTATCCGAAGCCCTAGCGGCAGAGGAACTCACCACGCTAAGCTCTCGGTGAATAGGGACGATGTGATACTCGATAAGAGATCCAAGTCCACCTCCTTTAAACCAGCAGATGAAATAGTAAAATTCCAGGTCCACCCAGCGGACCCGACAAAGACGGCCTCCATCGGGGCACAATTGAGCCACGATGTGGGCGCCAAGACCGCGAGAATTCCTTCAGAAAAGCTGGGACATTTTTGCACAGCACCCCTCGGATATGCCCGAATCCCACGCAGATTGGCGAACACAGCCTAAACATCCTAAAAGGATTCAAGCCCGATCAAACAGGCTCTTCAAGATTTTCCGAACCCAAAAGACAAGCAATGGGAGAAGAGCTAGCCAAACTATTGGAAGCCGGATTCATCGAGACATCAAGCACCCGGATTGGCTAGCAAACTTGGTAATGGTACCAAAGAAGGACAAATCCTGGCGCCTATGTGTCGATTTCAAAGACCTAAATAAGGCCTGCCCAAAGGATCCCTTCCCCCTCCCCCGCATCGACCAAATCATCGATGCCACCGCAGGACACGATTCACTGTGCTTCCTGGACGCATACTCCGGCTATCATCAAATCAAGATGGCGAAGCGGATCAAGCCGCAACAGCATTCATTACTCCATATGGACCATTCGCTTCAACACGATGCCCTTCGGACTTAAAAACGCCCGGCGCAACATATCAGTGCATGATTCGGACATGTCCGCTACCCAGATCGGCAAAACAGTAGAGGCATACGTCAAAACTAAACACGTCGAAACTCTAGTAGACGACTTGAGGCTCACATTCGACAACCTCAGAGCATATGACATCAAGCTGAATCCGGAAAAATGCGTTTTCGGCGTACCAGCTGGAAAGCTGCTGGGCTTCATCGTATCCGGTAGAGGAATTGAAGCAAACCCAGCCAAGATCCGAGCTCTGTCACAGCTAGATATCCCAAAAGACCTCAAGCAAATACAAAATTGACCGGATGCATGGCGGCTCTAAGCCGCTTTATCTCCGTCTAGGAGAAAAGGCATTACCCTCTATCGCCTCCTCGGTAGCGCAGAACACTTCGAGTGGAAGGATGCTGCCACCGCCGGACTCAAAGAAATAAAGGCCATATTGGCAACAAATCCGGTCCTGGCTGCACCCAACCTGGGCGAACCAATGTTGTTATACATCGCAGCTACGCATCAAGTTGTAAGCGCGGTACTCGTCGTCGAACGAGAAAAAGAAGGGCATAAATTCCCTCTTCAAAAACCAGTATACTACGTATCCACTGTGTTAACCCCCTGCAAGTCCCGTTACCCGCACTATCAGAAGATAGCATACGCGGTGTTCATGGCGTCCCGGAAGCTCCGACACTACTTTCAAGAGTGTTTGATAACAGTGGCCTCTGAAGTACCACTTAACGACATTATAAACAATCATGACGCCGACGGGCAGGATTGCAAAATAGGCCATTGAGCTCTTACCATTTGATATATCTTACAAACCTCGGCGAGCTATAAAGTCACAAGTTTTGGCTGACTTTGTCGCTGAACGGACGGCCGAACTCCCTAAAGAATACTGGCGCATACTCCAATTGGATTATGCACTTCGACGGCTCTAAAATGTTAGCCGGATCGGGGCTGGCGTCGTATTGGCGTCCCGATCGGGGACACAGTCCAATACGTGCGGATAATGTACACGGACTCCAACAACGCAGCCGAATACGAGGCCCTTTTACATGGTCTCCGGATGGCAATCTTCATGGGCATTCAGCGCCTAGAGGTGCGCGGGGATTCAAACCTCGCAATATCCCAAATAAACGGAGACTTTGAAGCCAAAGATCCGAAAATGGCAGCATATCGCAACGCTGTCCTAAAAATGTCAGCCCGGTTCGAAGGACTCGAATTCCATCACGTAGCCCGGGATAATAACCAAGCAGCCGACGTACTGGCACGCATTGGCGCAAAAAGCGACGCTGTCCCTCCTAACATCTTCCTGGAACGGCTCTTCAAGCCATCCGTATTATGGGAAGAGGAGTCCGGAACTAACAAACCGGAACAAGCCGCACCAACCGGCGATTCAGCCGATGATATAACACCTTCCGCCCACGACATAATGGCAGTAATTGCCCCGTGGACAGAACCATTCCTCGCCTACTTGCTTAGGCAAGAGCTTCCCGAAGACCAAAATGAGGCCCGCTGCATTGTCCGGCGATCTAAAGCCTACAAGGTCTATGAGGGAGAACTTTATAAGAAAAGTACAACCGGAGTCCTTCAAAGGTGTATCTCCGAAGAGGAAGGGCGAAACCTCCTGGCTGAAATTCATGCCGGACTAGGCGGACACCATGCCGCAGCTCGGGCCCTTGTAGGAAAGGCATTCCGTACAGGATTTTACTGGCCCGACGGCCCGAGCGGATGCTCGTGACTTAGTCCAAAGATGCGTCGGTTGTCGACTCTTTGCTAATCGAGCCATATGCCACCCACCGCCCTCAAAACTATACCCATTACACGGCCGTTCGCGGTCTGGGGCTTGACATGGTTGGACCACTTAAAGGGGAACCCACAAGCAAAGGTACCTATTGGTCATGGTGGATAAATTCACCAAATGGATAGAGGCCAAGCCGGTTAAAGCGGCGAGTCCGGACCAGTGATAGACTTTATATCCGGGGTAGTACACCGTTATGGTGTCCCCCACAGCATCATCACCGATAACGGCAAGAACTTCACCGCCGATGAGGTCAAATCATGGTGCAAAAATATGGGCATCAAGCTCGATTACGCTTCAGTCTATCATCCTCAAACCAACGGTCAAGTGGAACGAGCAAATGGTCTAATAATGAGCGGCATCAAACCCAGACTAGTGTGGTCCATTACGAAATCTGACACGCACTGGGTAGAGGAGCTCGACTCCGTACTCTAGGGGATGCGGACAACGCCTAACTGTACTATCGGATTCACACCATTCTTTATGGTATACGGCGCAGAAGCAGTTTTGCCCTGCGACATCATTCATGACTCACCTCGAGTGCGCATGTATGAAGAAAAAGAAGCCGAGTTGGATCGGTAGGACAGCTTGGACGCATTGGAGGAAGAGCGCGACGTTGACAAGGCTCGTTCCGCCTTTTATCAGCAGCAGGCTCGAAGATATCAAAGCAGACAAGTACGGGCCAAGACTTACAACGTTGGCGAACTGGTTCTACGCCTGCCGGACAAGAAAAAGGACAAGCTCAAGCCCAAATGGGAAGGCCCCTTCATCATCGATCAAGTCCTGACCGGCGGGCGTACCGTCTGAAATGCATCGGATAACCGACTCGAGCCGAACCCATGGAACGCAGCCCGCCTCCACGATTCTGCGGCTCAAAGGCTTGGGACTAAGAGTTCGTCCCTTTCCCCCCGTCCAAATTTTTTTTTTACTTCCGCTGCCTTCTGTTTATCTTTTTCTTCTCAACCCTATTCATCCAAGCCTCAAAGGGCCTACTTGCGCAACGTTCGCGCGCAATTGATGTGCTATCCGCACTCATTATACCTGGGGGCTTCTTTACCAGAAGCTTAATTATACGGGCTTCATGCCCAGCACATGTGTCAAGCCTCCACATGTACCTTTTATTCACCATTATATGCATCGATATGACTTAAGTTTTGGCCAAGCTGAGTTGCCTGGCTCCTGTGCTTACCCCTACGTTCCCGATTGTTCGGCTAGGAGGTAAAGGGAGCACCTCTGCGATTATTCTTGCCGGGTCGGCCGGATGTGTACCTCGGGACTGGGTGAAGCCGAAAGCTAAGCGTTCTTAAGGGAATATTCGCGGTGACTTAAAAATGATTTTTATCCACTTATTTATCTGCCCCAGATGTTTTTCTGCTTTTTTGAGACCGGACATGCACTTTAGGGCATGCCACCCCCAGAGGAAAGGAACCCTTAACGGAACTATTCTAACTGGAAGATGTTTCTTACTACCCATGTAATATAACATAACTAGTTGGGCACTTGTCTGATAAAGCACTGATGACCCCTACGCCTGGTCTCCATGCATACCCCAGTTGTTTCATAACCGAGACGGTATTCGGACACACTCCGGACTCTAGGGTCCCGAGGTCGAAGTGAAAAGGTCGGCAAAGACAAACGATCTACAATCCGGCTAGAAGGCATTTTGTATGTCATTTTAAAATACATTGTCAAATCGACTGGTTGTATTCTTCCTCAATCCCGTCTAACAGGGTGTCTAATTTACAGTCCTGTTGGGAAAATTTAGCGGCCAACTCCACTTGGCCGTATACTAAACTCACAGGGATCTCCTTCCCATCAGGCCCCACAGGTCCGACTTCGGCCATCTGGTTGGGATCCGCCTTCTTGTACCGCGTCTTTACCATGGCCCGAGCCTCCCACGGCACCTTGGCGGCAGGCGAAATCTTCCATAAATGGAAGCTGCTGCACTCCTGCAGCTTCTCCATAAGCTCCCCAAGACCCTCGGGTAAGGAGAAGGCTGGCCTACAACGCTGGGTGACGCCGCTCGTTGCTGCCCGAACTTCGTTCGATCGGTTGCAACAATTCGAAGTTGATCACCCGTTGATACGGGCATCTCCTCCGCAGGCGACACAGTGAGCATACTGCAGACATATTACATCAAATTGACTTCCTCGCCGAACTCTTCTTTTCAAAGGAGTTCGCTCAAGCACTACTATATATGCCGCGACGAAGCCGCTGATTCTCCTTAACGGAGCACGACATACCGCCCGAACGCCTTTCAGCTCTTCTCCAAGCTGGGCATGGGCATCCTGGAGCTTGTTCCTTTCATGCTGCACCTTATGCAGCACCCTCTCGCCGGCCTTTAGTTAGCGCAGAAGTTCTTGCCTGTCCGGATCTTGTCCGGCAGCACCTGCAACGTCATTTTCTTTCAGGCTTGCGCAAAGGCCAAACACTACTTATCTTTCTAAAATAATGCGTTACCAGGAGAGGTCCCTGCGTTTGCTCCTGCGCCAGAAAGTGCGGCCTCCAGTTGGGCCCTACACTCTTGCAGCTCCTGAGACAGTTGGGTATTCTTCTCGGTAAGATCCTACATTTCATATGATCCTTAAATCAGTTAATATAACTACTTTATGTCTCGGGGGCTACTGGCATATACAACTATTAAATTCTCTTACCCGTATGTCTTTTACATACTGCTCCGTGGCTCTGATAAAACCATCTTGAGCAGCACGAAGGTGCGCGTCCCCCGTGTTAAAGGCATTCAATGCCTCGGGGGAGAAGCACGCGTCACGAAATACTATCCGGCGGCGCCTGTAATTCAGGGCACTCTCCACCTTAGACTTGGTGGCGGACAGTCTGTCGGCATCCTCCGTCGGAGGAACGTCCGGCTCGCGCCTTGCGCTCGGCTCCCCCTCCTGACCAGGTGTGGGAGCCCGGCTGGTAGAGGTTGGATTGACAACTTTCACGCCTGCCCGATCTGGCGCACGCTTTTTTCCCTATAAAAGTCATGAGCACTCAAACGCTTCCTAGGAACGTTGCTCTAAATACTGAATTGTGAGCTACACCTTTGCGGCGACGTTTCAGTCCGCGCCGCGCTCCTCTTCCGCCTACTGGTCCGAACTGGCCCTTGTTGGTCAGCCACCGCGGGCTCGGCTTCTCGCCCTAGGGGCGCCTCCTGCACAGTGCCATCATATACGGTGGTCAGAAATAAGCAAGGAAGGAATGACGGTGTCGGGGCTTCGGCCGCAATCACCTGGGAAGCCGGATATAGTCCGGGATAGTCGGCCGTGATAGCGACTAAAGCATTGTCCATGCTGAGCTGGTGGAACACCCCGTCGAGTAGCTCCACCATTATGTCCGGATCCTCTTCCGAGGCCGGATCCCGGGAACTATCTTGAACCACCGGCTGCGGATCCGGACTTAGCAAGCCCTACACAGTCCGGCGCAGATACTGCGTCGAAAGAAGAACACAATATAAGAAACTTAAGTTTGAAAGGCACGGGTCGGACACGCTGAGTGTTCGCTACCCAAGGCCGGGATTATTCATCGAAACCCATTTAACGGGTTCTTCGAAGGAAATCCTCCTTCTCCCCTTATATAGGCCGGACAAGATCGTCACCGGATCTTCGGCCGAATCCGCCCTTCTGCGGCCATGACGGGTGGCATCGTCCTCCCGTTGAAATCCCACATGGGGTGGCCCTGTATTGTAGTGGTTGCACCCCGCGTAATGCATGTTGCCATGATTCCAATCATGGTCAGCCGGCATGGGCCAGTAACCTTATTCGGCCCATCAAATAATGGACGCTCTTGTCTTCCTCCAGATGGGGGCTCCGCGGACGCCAACTAAGGCGTTTCTTCAGAGGAGCATTGCTGAACTCCGGGAGGCCGATCCGAACAGGGTCCGGCAGCGGAGCGTCTTCTATATAAAACCATTCCGAAGGCCAGTCTTCGGGCGCCTTCTTAGGGGTTGCGGATGGATATCCGGTCCGGCAATGCGCCATATTTGGCGCCGCCCACTTGATATATGGACCCCTCGTGAGAGCGGGTACAAGGCAGAACAACCTCTTCCACAGCGTGAAGTGGGGCTCGGCGCCTGTGAAAAGCTCGCAAAGAGCTACATAACCCGCAATATGCAGGATTGAGGCGGGCGTGAGGTGATGAAGCTGGAGTCCGTAGAACTCCAGGAGCCCGCGGAGGAAAGGATGTGCAGGAAATCCGAGCCCCCTTATCAGATAGGGACGAAGCATACCCGCTCCCCTTTGTTGGGATTTGGGGTAACCTCCGCTTGCTTCCCACCTTTGTAGGTGGCCAGCCCGGCTCGAACCGGAACCATGAAGGCCGGAGGGAGATATCCCCCCATTTGGAGCTTCACCAGCTCGTTGTGCGGAACAGAGCATCTCCTCCAATCTCTTGGCAAAGGGCCGGGAGCGTGAGAAGAGGAGCCGCGTTGACGGTCCATGATGGAATGGATTCTTGGTTGAAAGCGCTCTGATGAGTATTTGCGAGAGGAAGATGGTGATTTGGATCGGGATTCTTGCCTCCCTTATAGGCAGATTGTCCGCACAACTAGGGGGTAAAACATAAAAGACACCCTGGCTTTTCACATTCGCGCGATGCGTGGAAGAAGGCCATTATTGGGCGTGGAAGCCAAGACGCGCAACATTGACGAGGAAGCTGGACACTGTTCGGCAGGTACGTAGGACTTGAAGGAGAACCCGCCTTGCAACGTCGAAGGCTACACGCATGCTGGACTTATCGTCATTGAAGCCTGGTTCGGGGGCTACTGAGGGAGTCCCGGATTAGGGGGTGTCCGGATGGCCGGACTACCATCATCGGCCAGACTATCATCGGCCGGACTATCATCATCGGCCGGACTCCAAGACTATGAAGATACAAGATTGAAGACTTCGCCCCGTGTCCGGAGGGGACTTTCCTTGGCGTGGAAGGCAAGCTTGGCGATACGGATATGTAGATCTCCTACCATTGTAATCGACTCTATGTAACCCTAGCCCTCTCCGGTGTCTATATAAACCGGATGGCTCTAGTCCGTAGGACTATCAGATCAACAACCCTTACAATCATACCATAGGCTAGCTTCTAGGGTTTAGCCTCCTTGATCTCGTGGTAGATCCACTCTTGTAAACATCCACCATATCAATATCAATCGAGCAGGACGTAGGGTTTTACCTCCATCAAGAGGGCCCGAACCTGGGTAAAACATCGTGTCCCTTGTCTCCTGTTACCATCCGCCTAGACGCACAGTTCGGGACCCCCTACCCGAGATCCGCCGGTTTTGACACCGACAGTGGGTTTAGCAACATCTAGGGTTTTGCTTTCTTCAATCCCGCTTTCATCAATTTTAGCATCAAGATCTAAAAACTCCGAATTTTCTGAACGCCTTCTAGGATCATATTCAGTCTCATCATTATCAAGATTCATATTGCAAAACAAATATTTAATAGGGGACACATCAATAACTTTTAGATCTTCATCTTTATTTTCATAGGAACTAGAAGAACACGCTTTAATAAAGGCATCTTTCAGTATACGCATCCTAGCGGTTCTTTCTTTGCACTCATCAATGGATATTCTCATGGATTTGAGAGACTCATTGATATCATGCTTAGGATGAATAGATCTAAGCTTTAAAAATCAACATCAAGAGAAATTCTATCAACGTTCCTAGCCAATTCATCAACTTTAAGCAATTTCTCTTCAAGCAAAGCATTGAAATTCTTTTGCGAATTCATATACTCTTTAACACTAGTCTCAAATTCAGAGGGCATCTTATTAAAATTTCCATAAGAGTTGTTGTAGGAATTACCATAATTATTAGGGGAATTACTAGGATAAGGCCTAGGATTAAAGTTTCCTCTATACGCGTTATTACCAAAATTATTCCTACCAACAAAATTCACATCCATAGATTCATTATTATTCTCAATCAAAGTAGACAAAGGCATATCATTAGGATCAAGAAACACTCTTAGTAGCAAATAATTTCATAAGTTCATCCATCTTTCCACTCAAAACATTGATTTCTTCTATCGCATGCACTTTTTTATTAGTAGATCTTTCAGTGTGCCATTGAGAATAATTAACCATAATATTATCTAGGATTTTAGTAGCATCTCCTAAGGTGATTTCCATAAAAGTGCCTCCCGCGGCCGAACCTAAAAGATTTCTAGAAGCAAAATTCAATCCGGCATAAAATTTTTGTATTATCATCCACAGATTCAAACCATGAGTAGGGCAATTATGTATCATTAATTTCATCCTCTCCCAAGCTTGTGCAACATGTTCATGATCAAGTTGCTTAAAATTCATAATATCGTTTCTAAGAGAGATGATCTTAGCGGGAGGAAAATACTTAGAGATAAAAGCATCTTTGCACTTGTTCCAAGAATCAATACTATTTTTAGGCAAAGACGAAAACCAAGCTTTAGCACGATCTCTAAGCGAAAAAGGAAATAGCTTCAATTTAACAATATCATTATCAATATCTTTCTTCTTTTGCATATCACATAAATCAACGAAACTATTCAGATGAGTAGCGGCATCTTCACTGGGAAGGCCGGCGAATTGATCTTTCATAACAAGATTCAACAAAACAGTATTGATTTCACAAGGTTCAGTATTGGTAAGAGGAGCAATCGGAGTGCTAAGGAAATCATTATTGTTGGTATTGGTAAAGTCACACAATTTGGTATTATCTTGAGCCATCGTGAGAAACAAGCAATCCAACACACAAGCAAACAAAAAGCAAGCGAAAAAGAGGCAAACGGAAAAAGAGAGGGCGAATAAAACAGCAAGGGTGAAGTAGGGGAGAGGAAAACGAGAGGCAAATGGCAAATAATGTAATGCGAGAGATAAGGGATTGTGCTGGGTACTTGGTATGTTGACTTTTGCGTAGACTCCCCAGCAATGGCGCCAGAAATTCTTCTTGCTACCGCTTGAGCATTGCGTTGGATTTCCTTGAAGAGGAAGGATGATGCAGCAACGTAGCATAAGTATTTCCCTCAGTTTTTGAGAACCAAGGTATCAATCCAGTAGGAGGCTATGTGCGAGTCGCTCGTACCTACACAAAGCAAATAACTCCTCGCAAACAACGCGAATGGTGGTTGTCAATCCCTTCACGGTCACTTATGAGAGTGAGATATGATAGATATGATAGATAATATTTTTGGTATTTTTTTGATAAAGATGCAAAGTAAAATAAAAGCAAAGTAAAAAAGCAAAGGAAATAATAAAGCGATGGAAGATTAATATGATAAAGATAGACCCGGGCGCCATAGATTTCACTAGTGGCTTCTCTCAAGAGCATAAGTATTTTACGGTGGGTGAACGAATTACTGTTGAGCAATTGACAGAATTGAGCATAGTTATGAGAATATCTAGGTATGATCATGTATATAGGCATCACGTCCGAGACAAGTAGACCGACTCACCTGCATCTACTACTATTACTCCACTCATCGACCGCTATCCAGCATGCATCTAGAGTATTAAGTTCAAGAAAACAGAGTAACGCTTTAAGCAAGATGATATGATGTAGAGGGATAAATTCAAGCAATATGATAAAAAAAACCCATCTTGTTATCCTCGATGGCAACAATACAATACGTGCCTTGCTGCCCCTCATCCTTTGGGAAAGGACACCGCAAGATTGAACCCAAAGCTAAGCACTTCTCCCATTGCAAGAAAACCAATCTAGTAGGCCAAACCAAACTGATAATTGAAGAGACTTGCAAAGATAACCAATCATACATAAAAAGAATTCAGAGAAGATTCAAATATTGTTCATCGATAATCTTGATCATAAACCCACAATTCATCGGTCTCAACAAACACACCGCAAAAAGAAGATTACATCGAATAGATCTCCACGAGAGGGGGAGAACATTGTATTGAGATCCAAACAGAGAGAAGAAGCCATCTAGCTACTAACTATGGACCCGAAGGTCTGAGGTAAACTACTCGCACTTCATCGGAGAGGCTATGGTGATGATATAGAAGCCCTCTATGGTGGATGCCCCCTTCGGTGGAGCTCCAGAACAGGCCCCAAGATGGGATCTCATGGGCACAGAAGGTAGCGGCGGTGGAATTAGGTTTTTGGCTCCGTATCTGATCGTCTGGGGGTACGTAGGTATATATAGGAGGAAGAAGTACGTCGGTGGAGCAAGGTGGGGCCCACAAGGGTGGAGGGCGCGCCTGGTGGGGGCGAGGGGGCGCCCCCTACCTCATGCCCACCTCCTGACTTTCTTGACGTAGGGTCCAAGTCTCCTGGATCATATTTGGTGAGAAAATCACGTTCCCGAAGGTTTCATTCCGTTTGGACTCCGTTTGATATTCCGTTTCTTCGAAACACTGAAATAGGTAAAAAAAAACAGCAAATCTAGGCTGGGCCTTCGGTTAATAGGTTAGTCCCAAAAATAATATAAAAGTGGAAAATAAAGCCCAATATTGTCCAAAACAGTAGATAATATAGCATGGAGCAATCAAAAATTATAGATACGTTGGAGAGGTATTAGTGCCCGGTGATGTTATTAAGAAGAAGGTCTTCCCTTTATCTTTGAAGGGAAATGCATTGACATGGTATAGGCTATGTGATGATATGGGATCATGGAACTACAAATGATTGAAATTGGAATTTCATCAGAAATTTTATCCTATGCATCTTGTTCATCGTGATCGCAATTATATATATATATTTTTTGGCCTCGCGAAGGAGAAAGCATCATTCAAGCTTGGGGTAGGCTTAAATCAATGTTATATTCATGCCCCAATCATGAGCTCTCAAGAGAAATGATTATTCAAAAAATTTATGCTCGGCTTTCTGTTAACAATCGCACCATGCTCGATACTTCTTGTGCTGGCTCTTTTATGATGAAAACTATTGAATTTAAATGGGATTTATTGGAAAGAATTAAAGGCAACTCTGAAGATTGGGACCTCGACGAAGGTAAGGAGTCAGGTATGACACCTAAGTTCGATTGTGTTAAATCTTTTATGGATACCGATGTTTTCTGTAAATTTAGCACTAAATATGGACTTGACTCTGAGATATAGTAGCTTCCTTTTGTGAATCTTTTGCTACTCATGTTGATCTCCTTAAAGAGAAGTGGTTTAAATATCATCCTCCCATAGAAGTAAAAGTAGCTGCACCTTTTAAAGTTGAAGAAAAGACTATCACTTATAATGATCCTATTGTTCCTACTGCTTATGTTGAGAAACCACCTTTTCCTGTTAGGATAAAGGATCATGCTAAAGCTTCAACTTTGGTTCGTAAAAGCAATATTATAACTTATACACCTCCTGATCAAGTTAAAGTTGAACCTAATATTGCTATTGTTAAAGATCTCTTGTCTGATAATATTGATGGGCATGTTATTCATTTCTATGATGAAACTACTAGAATTGCCAAACCTTGTGCTAAAGATAAACATAGACCCTTCGTAGGCATGCCTGTTATTTCTGTTAAAATAGGAGATCATTGTTATCATGGCTTATGCGATATGGGTGCCAGTGCTAGTGCTATACCTCATGACTTATACAAAGAAATTATGCATGAAATTGCACCTGCTGAGATAGAAGATATTTATGTTACCATCAAGCTTGCCAATAGAGATACCATATCACCCATTGGAATTTTTAGAGATGTTGAAGTCTTGTGTGGGAAAACTAAATATTCTGCTGATTTTCTTGTTCTTGGTTCCCCACAAGATAGCTTTTGTCCCATTATTTTTGGTAGACCCTCTTGAACACGATTAATGCTAAGATAGATTGCGAAAAGGATGTTGTTACTGTTGGTCTAGGTGATATGTCTCATGAGTTTAACTTTTCTAAATTTCGTAGACAACACCGTGAAGAGGAATTGCCTAGTAAAGATGAAATTATTGGTCTTTCTTCTATTGTCGTACCTCCGAGTGATCCTTTAGAAAAATATTTGCTAGACCATGAAAATGATATGTTTATGAATAAAAGAAGGGAAATAGATGAAGTATTCTTTAAACAGGAACCCATCCTGAAACACAATTTGCCTATTGAAATCCTAGGGGATCCTCCTACACCCAAGGGTGATCCCGTGTTTGAGCTTAAACCATTGCCTGATACTCTTAAATATGCTTATCTTTATGAAAAAAGATATATCATGTTATTATTAGTGCTAACCTTTCAGATGATTGCAGACTACGATAGATCCCCTATACTTGTGGGTCATCAAAAATCTCAATGATTGCTTGGTGTTCAATTGTATCAAAAGCCTTTTCAAAATCTAGCTTAATTACCAACATTTCCTCCTTTGATTTATGGCATTGGTGTATATATTCATATGCCCATCCTAGGCAGTCTTGAATCACTCTATCCTAGAGGAAACCATATTGGTTGATGTGAACCAATTTCAGAATTATTTTTTGCAGTCTGTTGGCCTGCAGCTTTGTGATGATCTTAAGCACCCCATTTAACAAAGAGATAGGCCTGAAATCATTTGGTGTGATAGGAACTTCTTTTTTTGGAATCAGTGTAATGTAGGAAGTATTTATACTCTCCAGGTTCACAGTACCAGCATGAAAAGCCATGATTAGATCAATAACATCCTCCTTAATAATATCCCAGCAAGCTTTAATGAACTCATTGTTGAAACCATCAGGACCTGGTGATTTATCAGTTGGTAGATTTTTGACCACCTCCTCAATCTCCTCCTGGGTGAACTGTTCCTCTAATTGAATAAAAACTTGAGGATCAATTGTGTGATCATAAAGATCATGGAGATCAAAATGCATTGTGTGTCCAGTAGATTGCCCCAATCTGTCTATGAAAGCTTCCCATAAAATTGCAGCTTTTCCTTCATGATCTGTAACTTCCACTTGGTCCTTATTCAACAACTTTGCAATTTTATTATGCTTATGATTAATGGAAGCATTTGTGTGGAAGAACTTGGTGTTTTCATCTCCAAACTTAACACCTTTAATTTTGCCTCTCTGCTTCCAATAAATCTTCTGATTATTAAGAATAGTCAACAAGTACTCCTTAAGCATAGTTCTGCAGTTGGCCTCAAACAAAGAAAGGTTCCTGAATTCTTCAATCAAGTCCCAAAAAGAGATGCAAGCATTGAGATCCTCAATTTGTTTTTTCATGCAAGATAGACTTCTAGCCCACAACTTCAGAGCTCTTCTGAGGTTTTTTAATTTGGCATTAAACCTTTTTAGCCTGATGAGTAAAACCCACTGGAATATTCCAAGCTGACTGTACCACTTATTTAAAAGAGCTGTGTTTTAACCAAAAGTTTTCAAATCTGAATACCTTGGACTTTGGAATATTTGTGCAAATCTTGATCATGCATGGAAGGTGATCAGAGATAGGTTTTGCCCGGGGAAGGGCCATGGAGTTAGGGTAACTGATCATCCAGGCTGTAGAGGTGAAGAACCACTCCAACTTTTCAAGGAGAGGAGAGTCCTACATGTTGCTCTAGCTGTACTGCTTTCCTTTCAAAGGTAATTCAATCAATCCCAGGTTACTGATGGCCTCATTAAATAAAAGCATCTCATTGACATCTCGTCCTCGTTTGTTTCTATTCTCTGGTGACCTGATGAAATTAAAATCACCCATGACTATCCAATCCACTTCATTTGGCATTTGAATATTGCTAAACCAGTCAATAAAATCAATCTTTTCCCCATGTCTGCAAGGCCCATATATGTTTTAGAGAATCCACTTGTTTGCAGAAATATTACAGGTGAATTGAATGGAAAGAGAGAATTTGTTCTGAGAAAGTAATTCCCCTGTGAACATAGAACCATCCCAGGCAGTCAGAATGCCACCAGAGGCCCCAATAGAAGGCATGAATTCAAATTTATTGAATCTTTAAGGGCAAAAGTTGTGAATGTAGGTGATACATCTCCAACGATCTACTTTTCCAAACAGTTTTGCCCTTGTTTTGGACTCTAACTTGCATGATTTGAATGAAACTAACCCGGACTGACGTTGTTTTCAGCAGAACTACCATGATGTTGTTTTATGTGTAGAAAAGAAAAGTTCTCGGAATGTCCTGGAAATCCACGGAGGCACCTTTTGGAATTTATAAGAATTATTGGGCGAAAGAAATACACCAGGGGGCCTAGGGCCTGTCCACGAGACAGGGGGGCGCGCCCCCTATCTCATTGGCACCCTGGACCTCCTCCGACCTCAAATCCAGCTCCATATATTCCGTCTCGGGGAGAAAAAAATCAGAGAGAAAGTTTTGTCGTGTTTTACGACATGGAGCCGCCGCCAAGCCCTAATCTCTCTCGGGGGGGCTGATCTGGAGTCCATTCGGAGCTCCGAAGAGGGGGATTCGTCGCCATCGTCATCATCAACCATCCTCCATCACCAATTTCATGATGCTCACTGCCGTGTGCTAGTAATTCCATCATAGGCTTGTTGGACGGTGATGGGTTGGATGAGATTTACCATGTAGTCAAGTTAGTTTTGTTAGGGTTTGATACCTAGTATCCACTATGTTGTGAGATTGATGTTGCTATGACTTTGCTATGCTTAATGCTTGTCACTAGGGCCCGAGTGCCATGATTTCAGATCTGAACCTATTATGTTTTCATGAATATATGTGTGTTCTTGATCCTATCTTGCAAGTCTATAGTCACCTATGATGTGTTATGATCCGACAACCCCGAAGTGACAATAATCGGGATACTTCTCGGTGATGACCGTAGTTTGAGGAGTTCATGTATTCACTATGTGTTAATGCTTTGTTCCGGTTCTGTATTAAAAGGAGGCCTTAATATCACTTAGTTTCCGTAAGGACCCCGCTGCAACGGGAGGGTAGGACAAAAGATGCCGTACAAGTTCTTTTCCATAAGCACGTATGACTATTTACGGAATACGTGCCTACATTACATTGATGAATTGGAGCTAGTTCTATATCACCCTATGTCATAACTATTGCATGAGGAATCGCATCTGGCATAATTATCCATCACTGATCCATTTCCTATGAGCTTTTCACATATTGTTCTTCGCTTATTTACTTTTCCGTTGCTACTGTTACAACTACTACAAAAACCCCAAAAACATTTACCTTTACTTTTGCTACCGTTACCTTTATTATCATACCACTTTCACTACTAAACACTTTGCTGCAGATACTAAGTTATCCAGGTGTGGTTGAATTGACAACTCAACTGCTAATACTCAAGAATATTCTTTGGCTCCCCACAGCCGAATCAATAAATTTGGGTTGAATACTCTACCCTCGAAAAGCTGTTGCGATCCCCTATACTTG
Organism: Aegilops bicornis; assembly: GCA_021605145.1. Classification (NCBI taxonomy): domain Eukaryota; kingdom Viridiplantae; phylum Streptophyta; class Magnoliopsida; order Poales; family Poaceae; genus Aegilops; species Aegilops bicornis. The sequence continues at coordinate 557,849,998 of CM038673.1, read as the reverse complement.
TGGGTTATCAAGACCAATTTCTGGCGCCGTTGCGGGAGCATAGCTCTATTCTCTGAGTCACTTGGGATTTATATCTCTGATCACTATGAAGAACTTGAAAGAAGCTAAGACCAAGATTTTGCCCTCAACTACGAGGGGAGGTAAGGAACTGCCATCTAGCTCTGCACTAGATTCTCCTTCCGTTATTAGTAAGCTTGCGACACCTAAACCTGCTACTGCTATGAATTCTGATATGTCGCATGTTATTGATGATGCCTGTCGGTGTCAAAACTGGCGGATCTCGGGTAGGGGGTCCCGAACTGTGCATCTAGGCGGATGGTAACAGGAGACAAGGGACACGATGTTTTTACCTGTGTTCGGGCCCTCTCGATGGAGGTAAAACCCTACTCCTGCTTGATTAATATTGATGATATGGGTAGTACAAGAGTGGATCTACCACGAGATCAGAGAGGCTAAACCCTAGAAGCTAGCCTATGGTATGATTGTTGTTCTATCCTACGGGCTAAAACCCTCGGTTTATATAGACACCGGATAGGGTTAGGGTTACACAGAGTCGGTTACAATGGTAGGAGATCTACATATCTGTATCGCCAAGCTTGCCTTCCACGCCAAGGAAAGTCCCATCCGACACGTGGGACGAAGTCTTCAATCTTGTATCTTCATAGTCCAGGAGTCCGGCCAACGGTGATAGTTCGGCTATCCGGACACCCCCTAATCCAGGACTCCCTCAGTAGCCCCTGAACCAGGCTTCAATGACGACGAGTCCGGCGCGTATATTGTCTTCGGCATTGCAAGGCGGGTTCCTCCTCCGAATACTTCATAGAAGATTTTGAACACAAGGATTGTGTCTGGCTCTGCAAAACAAATTCCACATACCACCATAGAGAGAATAACCTTTGCACAGATCTGCTGACGCATTCCGCGGCGTGACATCACACCACGGCCAGGCCTTTATACGAATAGTTTTTACTGTTCCACCTCAGCGCGTTTAGCGAGGCAGTTTCCTTGGCACGTCTTATCAGAGCGGAGATCATGCCCCCTTGTTCCAGGATTCTCATCAATACAGACGTGGGTAACCCAACCGCGCCATTGATTACGGCGCTTGGGAGATAAGCGAGTTTTACCAGGCTGGCGGGGGGCGCATAGTTTCGTTCGTCCATATAAGGGGATAAGGATCCACCTTTTCACCTACGTCTTCTTCCTCCTTTGCTCATCCATTTCCGTGCACTCGAGCTCCAGCACCCAAGTCCGCACACTCTACCTATCGGAGTAATGGGCCACGGGTAGGCAAACCCGAGCCCCTGGACCTTTCAAAACATCAGGGCAGACTGCGCCCTTCAAGACCCCAAGACGAAGAGCCGCCTTCTGAGAGCTGGCGGCAGAGCCGCCGACTGCCCCTCCCAGCCGAGTCCTAGAGACGGCCTCAAGATAAGCCGACTCCCAACCAGCGACTTCCGGAGAAGCCGGCTATGGGAGTCGGCCCGCGACTCCAACCGCCTCCTACTAATGCGACTACGGACGGGACGGGATGGGGCCACCTTGCAGCCCATCCCTGCCCCGTTCACAAAGGACAGGCATGGCCACAGAGCGCCGTACTGACGGAGATCTCCGTCCGGCGCGGCACTGTTGCCACGCCGGCCCTAACATCAGCCCCGTGGGCAGATCCCTATACCCACGATGGCCTGTCTGTACGACCCGAAGACGGCGGGACCTGCTTGTCGGCGGGAGTGCAGAAGACGGCGAAAGCGCCCCAAGACGGACCCGCTGGAGTCGGCCTCCAAGAGTCGGCCGGCCCTCCAACGGGCTCCGTGTGCATTAACCAGACAAGACAGGGAGTGGCCACAGTGATCGCCTGTCGGGCGGCGGCACTGTTGCCATGACCCCATGACCCATCTCGCGTCATTAGAAGCACGGCTATAGTAATCCGCAGCCGGCAAGACCCGCCCGCGGCGGACAAGGGCTGTCGGCCCCATGTTGGACCGTCGGTGGGGCCCACTAGTCGGCAGGCCCCAGAAGACGGCGACTTGAGAGACTGACGGCTGGGACCTGTGCCCAGCCGGATTACCATTGTACCCCCGGGGGGGTAGGCATATATAAACCCCTCGGGGCACCCATGCAAGAGGTTGGACCCTAATAGTTTTAGACACACATAGAGGGAAGAGAAGAGCCAGCCGTGCCCTTCTCCTTCCTCACCCCAAATAGCTCAAGGAGCAACCTTGTACCCACTTTGCCGTAGTGATCATGCGGAAACCCCGCAGAGCAGCAGTAGGGGTGTTATCTCCCCGGAGAGCCCTGAAGCTGGGTAAGATTCGCCGGCGTGCATGTCTTCGCCTCATCCCGTTTTCAGGCACCGGCGACGTTCTACCCGCCCCCACCATGATAAGCCATCCTTTGGCATATGTCGCACCCAACCCCCGACATTTGGTGCCCACCGTGGGGCTAGGTGCACCGTCATCCGGAGAACTGCTCTGGACGGGAACCCTTTTCCTCCCTGGCGAGTGTAGCCAGCCCGGCATGCCAGAGGGAGTCTGCGCCGACGCGCTGCATGGCGCTGAGATCGCCTGCGCGGCCAGCTGCCTCGCCGAACTTGTCGGCGAGGTTCGCCTCTCCGACGAGCCTGCATCCGACGCAGGCACGGGCGGCCCCGAGAGCCTCCTTGCGGGCCCCCTCGAACAACTCCACATCACCGGCGAGCCTTCCACCGACCTGGAGTCCGTAGGCTCGACCGACCCGATGCTGGTTGACTCCGACACCGCGTCGCTCGACGCGTTCCCCACCAACGTGGTGGTCTACGATGAGCCGCTCCCTCGCGCGGAGAGCGGCGGAAGCACCGTCACGGAAGTGCTCGTCATCGGTCATAGCGAGCCTTCCGGTGAAGGAGCTCATGACCCTCTCGACGCGGTTCTGCAAGACCTGACCGCGCCTATTCCGGAAGATGCTGACACCGGGGTGCTGGAGGCACGCCGCCTTCAGCTCCTCGTGGCGCTGAAGAAGCCGGGCAAGCATGAGATGCTTGTCGAAGCCTACCAGCGTGAGATGGACGCGCCGTGGGCGGCTCGCCCGGCTCCGGCCCAGGCCTAGTCGCCTAGGCGCGGTCCAGCAGCGCGGCGTAGCCATCGCCAACCTGTTCGGGGCAAATCGCCCTGTGTACGCCACGCCCGCGGAGAACATCCGTGCCGCCCAGGCGGCGGCGGATGAGCTGGATAACTTCGAGGGCGAGGAGCGCCGCCTGATGACGGAGCGAGTCCAGCAGCTCCTCGACGCGGCTGCCGCGCAAGACGAAGCCGGCTGCCGCACGGAGGCGCCGCGATGACAACATAGCGACTTGCCTTCCCGCCGAGATCAAGGCGCGACGTCCAGGACACCGACTGGCGGTGTCCGTGGAAGAAAAAACAAGGATCTGGCTGTCAGCCATAGTCGGACCCACATCTCCATCAAGCGCGACCAAGACGGCCGCGCGCCCAAGAGTAGTGGAGCGGTGGGACGACTATCTGCCTCCTCCTCCCCGCAGAGAAAGGCGAGTCTCCCTGCCACCCGTCGAGCATCCGACTCTCGGCGACCGCCTTGGCCGCCGAGACGGAGTCGGAGAAAACGACGCCCGCCATCGGATCGACCGACTCCATCGATCCCTGGCGCTGGAAGAGGAAGACGAGTTGGGCCCTCCGTGTTTCGGACCTCGCATCCGAGACGAGCCCTTCCCTAGAGGGGTCACACTCCCCCGAGATACACCCAAATACACCGGCTCCGTGAAGCCGGAGGACTGGCTAGTGGACTACTCCACGGCCATCAGCATAACGAACGGCAACAAGCGTGTTGCCATAAAGTATGTTCCCCTCATGCTCCAGGGCACGGCCCGGACATGGTTGAACAGCTTGAAGCCCCGCAAAGATCAACACACAGGTCGACTTCACCGAGGCCTTCGTCCGCAACTTCACGAGCACATACAAGCGACCTCCCAAGCCTCGCCAACTTTCTTTGTGCGTGCAAGGCCCCAACGAGTCCACTCGCGACTACCTCACGCGCTGAGCCGAGCTCCGGAACTCCTGCGAGGGGGTGCACAAGGTGCTGGCTATTGAGTACTTCACTGCCGGGTGCAGAGAAGGCACCCTCCTCAAGCACAAGCTCCTTTGCGATGAGCCGGAAACCCTCGACGAGCTGCTGATCATAGTGCATAAGACAACGCCACGTACCGACTCCTCCATGAAGACGGAGATCAAGTCGGTCTGACCGGCAAGGTGGCTCCGCAGCTCCCAGAACTCCAGTGGCGACACCCGGTCGGCGGCAAGCAGAATGATCACTGGCGCAAGGCCCGCAGCCGCTTCCAACAGCCGGCAGTGGCGGCGATCGAACCAACAGCCAGAGGGGCAGCCTCCGGCCAAGCGACAGAAAGGCGGCAAGTCCAACTGGTTGCCGTCCTTCTCTTACGAGCAGACTCTAGATGGTCCCTGCAAGTTCCATAGCAGCACGAAGCCGTCAAACCACACCACCCGAAAGTGCCACTGGCTCACCAGGATCGCCAAGGGAGATGGCCTCATCCCTCCCCCTTTCTTTGGGCCGCCTCCGCCACCGCCCCAGCAGCCGGCTATCAGGCCAGTCGGCGCAGTACAAGACGAGTACCCAGAAGAGCATGGAGCTTACGTAGTGTTCACCAGTGTGGCCGACGATCGCCGCAGCAGGTGGCTGCAACAGCAAGAAGTGAATTCAGTAGCATCAGATACTCCAGAATTCATGCACTGGTCCGAGAAACCTATCAGTTGGAGCCGAGCTGATCACCCAGAGGCGATGCCGAATCCGGGCTCCTACGCCCTGGTCTTGGGAGCCACCCTTGCCGCGGATAGGCGGGCCGCTCGCTTCTCGCGAGTGCTGATAGACGGAGGCAGCAGCATCAACATCCTGTACAAGGACACAATGGAGAAGCTAGGAATCAAGCAGAGACAGCTTCAGAGCAGCCGGACCGTGTTCCATGGCATTGTACCTGGCCTTTCCTGCTCACCGATTGGCAAAATCCTGATAGACGTCCTCTTTGGGGACAAAGATCATTTTCGCCGAGAGCCAGTCTGGTTTGAAGTGGTGGACCTCGAAAGCCCGTACCATGCTCTGCTTGGCCGACCTGCTTTGGCCAAGTTCATGGCGGTCCCCCACTACGCCTACCTCAAGATGAATATGCCGAAAATTAAGGATTCTGACCGTAGCCGGCGACTACAGAAAGTCGTCCACCTGTGCGGCTGAAAGCAGTCGGCTGGCCGAGTCCCTGGTGATCACAGCTGTGAAGCGGCTTCTTGATCGGGTTGTGGCAATGGCCGGCAAGCAGCCAGAGATGTCGCCCAACCCCAAGGAGTCGAAAGCTAAGGGCTCGTTCAAGCCGGCCAAAGAGACAAAGAAGATACTCTTGGACCCGAAGCACCCGGAGAGGTACGCTGTCGCAGGTGCAAACCTTGACAGTAAATAGGTAGGCGAGCTCGTCGATTTCCTCTGTGAGAATCGGGACATTTTCGCATGGTCCCCTAAAGACATGCCAGGTGTACCGACAGAATTCGCCGAGCACAAGTTACATGTCTGATCTGATGTGAAGCCCGTCAGGCAGCACTTGCGCTGCCTGTCAGAAGAGAAGAGAAGAGTTGTTGGAGAAGAGATAGCCCGGCTCCTCGCAGCCGGTTTCATCATGGAGGTGTTCTTTCCGGAGTGGCTAGCGAACCCGGTCTTGGTACTAAAGAAGAACAAGCAGTGGCGGATGTGTATTGACTACACAAGCCTCAACAAAGCTTGCCCCAAGGACCCGTTCGCTTTGCCGAGAATCGATCAGGTGATAGACTCCACAGCCGGATGCGAGCTGTTTAGCTTCTTAGATGCATACTCAGGATATCACCAGATCAAGCTGAACCCGGCCGACAGATTGAAGACCGCCTTCATCACGCCGTTTGGAGCCTTCTGCTACCTGAACATGACATTCGGCTTAAGGAATGCCGGTGCCACCTTTCAGCGTTGCATGCAGAAGTGCCTCCTCAAGCAGCTTGGCAGAAACGCCCACGTTTACATGGACGATGTGGTGGTGAAGACGAAGAAGCGAGGAATGCTGCTGGAAGACCTCAAGGAGACCTTTGAGAACCTGCGCCGGTTCCAGATCAAGCTCAACCCAGAGAAGTGCGTCTTCGGAGTACCAGCCGGCCAACTTCTTGGTTTCCTGGTCTCCGAACGCGGCATAGAGTGCAACCCCGTGAAGATCAAGGCAATCAAGAGGATGGAAGTACCCTGGCGACTGCTAGATGTGCAAAAGTTCACCGGCTGTTTGGCGTCCATCAGCCGATTCATCAGCCGGCTGGGCGAGAAAGCTCTTCCTCTATACCAGCTCATGAAGAAGACCACCTTCTTCGAATGGAACCATAAAAGCGAATGACTTTTCTCCGATTGAAGAAAATGCTGACTACTCCCCAGTCTTTGGCGGCTCCGACTCCCAAGGAGCCCATGCTCCTGTATCGCCGCCACCAATGAGGGTAGTCAAGATCATTGTAGTTGAACGCAAGGAGGAAGGCAAGGCGCTACCTGTCCAGAGACCGGTATATTACCTGAGGGAAGTACTGTCGACCTCCAAGCAGAACTACCCCTACTACCAGAAGATGTGTTATGGCATGCACTTTGCCGCCAAGAAGTTGAAGCCTTACTTTCAAGAGCATCCAATCACCATGGTTTGCACAGCCCCACTAGCCGAGATCATTGGAAGTCGAGATGCTTCTGGCCGAGTGGCCAAATGGGCCATAGAGCTGCCCCCCTACACCATCTATTACCAGCCCCGCACCGCCATCAATTCACAAGCACTGGCCGACTTCCTCGCCGACCGGGCCGAGACCAAGATCACCGCTGCGCCCGACTCCACCCATTGGCGGATGCACTTCGATGGCTCCAAGATGCGCACCGGCTTGGGAGCCGGCGTGGTCCTCACTTCCCCCAAAGGCGAAAGCTCAAGTACGCGCTGCAGATCCATTTCGCCGCCTCCAACAACGTCGCCGAATACAAGGCGCTCGTTCACGGGCTCTGGCTTGCCAAAGAGCTTGGCCTTCGCCGGATCCTGTGTTATGGCGACTCTGACTTGGTGGTCCAACAGTCATCCGGTGGCTGGGACGCCAAAGATGCAAACATGGCGAGCTACCGTTTCCTGGTACAACAGCTGAGTGGATATTTTGAGGGGTGCGAGTTCCAACACGTGCCAAGAAACGACAACGACCAAGCAGATACCCTGGCAAGAATCGGCTCCACCTGCCAGACAATACCATCCGGTGTCGCCCTTCAGTGCCTCCTCAAGCCATCTGTCAAGCCGTCACCAGAATCAGACTACATTTTTTTGCCGGCTCCCACTGAAGAAGTCGGATCCGACTCCAAAACCTCAGTAGACGACACAAGAATTCTTGCAGACGGCCCCAAGAATGCTGCAGTCAAAGCCGGCCCGGGGACTGCAACCACCACTGCGAAGACTTCAGAACTCGGCCCGGGGACTGCGCCAGTCGGCCCGGGGACTTCTTCAACCCAGCAAGCTGCTGCAGACTCCAACCCGCCGCCTCCCATCCCAGCCGCCCTCGTCCAAGTAGCAGTGCTGGCAGTCGAAGAAATAGCAGCACCCTCATGGGCCCAGCCCATCCTGAAGTTCCTAGTAAGCGAGAGTTACCAGCCGACGAGACCTTGGCTCAGCAAGTACAACACCGAGCGGCAGCCTACACTGTAGTCAACAGAGAGCTGGTCAGGCGCAGCATCACTGGTGTCTACTAGCGCTGCGTCGAGCCAGAGCAAGGACAAGCAATTCTCGAAGACATTCATCAAGGCGAGTGTGGCCATCATGCAGCCTCAAGAGCACTCGTCGCCAAAGCCTTCCGACACGGTTTCTTCTGGCCAACTGCCCTAGAAGAGTCCAAGGAATTAGTTCAGAAATGCAAGGGGTGCCAGGTGTTCCGCTCCAAGCCGTTTCAGCCGGCTTCCGCACTCAAGACTATCCCCATCGCCTGGCCCTTTGCTGTGTGGGGCCTGGACATGGTGGGACCATTCAAAACGGCACGAGGCGGCCTCACTCACCTACTTGTCGCGGTGGACAAGTTTACCAAGTGGATAGAAGCAAAACCCATCAAGAAGTTGAATGGTCCTACTGCAGTGACGTTCATCGCCGACACCACGACTCGGTACGGCGTACCACACAGCATCATCACCGACAATGGCACAAATTTTGCCAAAGGCGCCCTGCCCGTTCTACGCTGACGCCAAGGCATCCGACTGGACTTACCGTCCATTGCCCATCCGCAGTCAAGCGGCCGGGTAGAGCGGCGAAACGGCCTCATCTGTCGGCATCAAGCCTCGATTGGTCGAACCAACTGGAAGCGTTCGGCCGGCTGGCTTGAGGAGTTGCCAACCGTCCTCTGGAGTCTGCGCACGACTCCAAACAAGTCAATCGGCTTCACCCTTCTTCCTCGTCTCGGTGCGGCCCGTCATCCCAACGGATATAGAGTTTGACTCCCCACGAGTCACCATGTACACCGAAGAGGAAGCGGAAGAAGCCGCGTCAAGGCAGGCGTCGATCTGCTGGAAGAGGGCTGTTGGCACTCAGCCGGTCCAAAGCATCTACCAACAGAGCTCATACCGCTACTACAACAAGAAGGTCAAGCCAAAATCATTCCAAGAGGGCGACCTTGTGCTCCGGCTGATCCAGCGAACAGCCGGCCAGCACAAGCTATCGGCGCCTTGGGAAGGCCCATTCATTGTTAGCAAAGTGCTGGCCAACGACCCCTACTACCTGATCGACGCTCAGAAGCCCCGAGCACGCAAGAGGGACGACTCCGACAAAGAGACGGAACGGCCATGGAATGCGAATCTCCTCCGAAGTTTTACAGCTGATGCAGTATGTACCATGCTACCTTTTGTGTTTAAAGTACCAAGACTTCGGGCCCCCCGAGACGAGCTCGGGGACTGCCCTCTTTTGTTATCTGTATGATAAGATCATGCCTACGAGTATATTACTCTTTGTTATGCCGCTTGGCACCGGGCTCGACTAGTCGGCCCGGGGACTCGCCGCCTTGGGCTATGAAATGCTTCCTGCAGTCAGACAAGTAACGTGCGGTGCCTAAGCCGTCTCCTATCAGAAGCCACAGCTCGCAGAGCGACTGTTTGGTGGGCAGGAGTAAGGAAGAACGGCGCCCTACGAAAAAAAATGGCTAAGGACCCAAAGCATAAGCATAGTTTAAGCCGGCTTCAGCCCTTTTTGCAAAAACCGACTCTTAAGTAGTCGGCTTGCTGCTTTCTACCCAACTTGTTTAAAAGACTCTAAAAAATGGCCAAGTACTTGCCTTCTCAAAGGTAGCCAAGCACTTGACCCAAACGGCAGTCTGCAGAGCGGTTGTCCAACAGGCAAGGCGACGACTAAGGGAAGGCGGCAAAGGAAAAATCCATAAAGAGCAATGAGCAAGGAAAGATAGAATTAAAATGATATTTACACAGCATAGGCCCTTGGCCGGATCTTCGAGCAGAGGTTCAAAATACACCCCGCGGGTGGAATTGTGCGAATTAACAAGTTCTTTTCAAAGACAATCAAAACAGATAAAATAAAGGCGAGACAGCGGCCTAGGAAGCGGCAGATGGGGTCGGAAGGCCGGAGGCGACGGCGGCGTCAGGCGCCGGGGCGGCCGGCTGGGCGGTCTCGGCTTGATCGTCTCCGGCGGCAGCCGGCCCAGACGGGCGCGGCTTGTTGCTGGAGACGCGGTCGAGCTGAGGCTGGTCGCCCGCTCCGTCTTCTGGCGCCTCCATATCATCTCCGTCCTCCGCCTCGTCTTCCTCCTCGGCGCTGGAGCCGATCACCTCCGCTGAGTCCTCGTCGTAGTCCGGGTTCATCCCGAACCACTCCTGCGGCGCCTAACCACCGTCCTCAGCCCGCTCAGGGACGACGACGCTGGTGTCCGTGTAGTCGGTAATCTCCGCCGCACGCTCGACGAGGGCGTCCTCCGCAGCCAGCAACTCCGCCTGGGCCTCTGACCGGAACGCGGCCAGCCGGTCCAGATCCAGCCCTGGATACCATGCCTTGACGAATTCCAAGGCCCGGCGCGCTCGAGCCCGAGCCGCGGAACCCTTCCAGGCCTCAAGACGGCCAGCCGCGACCTCCAGCCAGTCGGCGTTCCAGCTGGGAGTGCGCAGAACCGGCATGTCCGGCCACAGAGCAGCGATCGCCTAGGCGCCGACACGCTGAAGCCGGCGCAGCATCTGATGGGCCGGTCGCAAACGAGCCTCAATGCTCAGGAGCTGCTCGTCAAGGGTCCGGGGGGTGTTGGCAGCAATCTCAGCACCACCCGCCCTTCGCGCCTTGCAATCAGCCTCGATTGCTTGATTGGCCGCCTGCGTGTGGCCGGGGAAGAAGTCTGCCAAGACGAAGAAGAAGCAAGTCAAAAAACCAGGAGTCGGCCCGACCTATAGTCGGCGGCCCAAAGGAAGAAGTAAAAACAAACTCACCATCGACGATGTCCTTGATTTCATGGAAACAGGAGGTCAGCAGTGCTTCCTTGTCGGTCCAGGAGGAGCGCTCGCTCTCGAACTCAGCCAGGAGGGCAGCCTCTCTCTTCTCCGCCTCGTCCTGCGCCGCCTTAAGCAGCTCCCTCTGCTCCGCCAGCTGCATAGCCAGCAGGTCGCGCTCGGCGGCGAGCTTCCTGCATTCCTCCTCCTTGGCACGCAAGGCGGTGTTGGCTGTACCCAGCTGCCGTCGAAGAGTGGCGTTGGCCACTGAAAAACAAAAAGAAGAAGGACGTGAAGCCGTCAGCCAAGAAGGTCGCCAGGAAGATCCGGCCCGACTGCGCAGCAGTCTGCCCGAATCTCGGGGACTACAGCCCGCGGGTGCGCCAGCGCGCCCCCGCGAAGAAGAAAGAAAATTCACCTTGACTCCTCGACAAGTCGGCAGTCCGCTTGCCCAGCTCCTCAACGTTGCGGTTGAAGGCAGTGGCGCGGAGGTTGTGATACTCCTGCGATAAGAATTTCAGGCAAAGGTAAAAATTTGGAAGTCAACAGATAGAGTTCCGAGCCGCCTGCTCAGCAGCCGGACCGAAACTCAAGGACTACACCCAGTGGGTGCGCTGGCGCACCCCCACAGAGAAGAGCGAGAAAAAACTCAAAGAAGAAACATACCTGCACGGCAGCCCGTGACGCCAGGTGCGCCTTGGTGCAGTTCTGGATGGCGGGCCTGTGCTGCCTCCCCGCACCCACCCAACGGGCATGGCGCTTGTCGCCTCGGCGTCTGGAATGGCCGAGCTGGCGGCGCCGGTCTCCAAGGGGCGCGGCGCCGAGGTCGCCTTCTCAAAACGACGGTGCGCTGGCGAGGCGACTTGAAGGAGCAGCCTCGCCACAGCTTCGTCGTCCGTCGGCGCCGCAGGCGAGTCGGCCGGCTGTTTGCCTCACGCGCTCTCAGACGGCGGCGGAGGCGGTGGGGGAGGCACGGCCGTGCCTGACAGAGAGGCCTCGCCGCTTTCCCTCTCCTTGATGGAGACCTCCGTCTGCCCCGTGAAGTCCGGCGGCGGCGGCGCAGAGTTCAGCGGCGTGACGAGCAGCGCCGACTGGAGACGCGCGGCTTCCTCGGCTCGCCTCTTGGCTGCGACGGCGGCTTCGGTTTCTTGCAGCCGCCTCTGGGCGGAAGCTGCCGCCTTCTCGGCCTCCGCCTTCTCCAGACGGGCGGCCTCCTCCTCGTCGTGCTTCTCCTGCGTGTTCTTCTCCGTCGCCTCCCGGAGGTCGGCCGCAGGGTCAATCCGCCGAGTGTTGGCGGACGTCTCTGCCGACCCCATGACGGAGGCGGCGGCGACCCTCTCCAAGGTGAGAGGAGCCCTGATGAGAAGAAGACATATAAAAAGACTTGGACAAAGGCAGACCAAAAGAAAACAAGACAAGTAAGAAGCACTTACGCAGAGACCAGCGGCGGCTTCTTCACTTCCTTGCGGAAGCGGTTAGCCTTCGCGACCGCCTCTTCACGCTGGGTCGCGGCGGCCGTCCCCCTGAATTTCTTCGCCCGGCCGCCTGGCAAGCTCGGCCCGCCCGGCGCTTCTTCGCGCCGCCTCGACCACCCAAGCCGGCGGAGGAACCCGTGCCTGGATGGCCGACCTTCGGTTGGCGGCGGGGGATGACTTCCCTTTCGCCGTCATTTTCAGGCCAGTCGGTGAAGGTCGCCGAAGGCCTGAAGGCGTCGGCCCCTCCTCCTCCATCGGCGTCGGTCTCCATCGCTGCCACCCCCAAGTCAGGGTCGTCGGTGTTGCTCTCTGCCCGGTCGGGGACGAATTCACGAGCCGGCCCAGTGGTGCCGGCCGAGGGCTGCATGAGGGGGTTCTGACTCGGAAAAGACCAAAGAAAATCAGAGTCGGATTCGGCTGAAGAAGGAAACAGAAAAGCAAGAGAGAACACTTACCACAGGTGGGGGGTTGGCGCCTTGATGCGGCTCCTTGCCGAACTGTCATTCCTCCGTGAGGCCATGATTCGCCAGAAATTCACCGTGTCCATCACCTCCACGTGGGGCATGTCTTGAACCTGACCGGCAGGGGTCCCGGCGGCCGCTCATCTGACAGATCAGATGAGGTCGGCCTTGGAGAGGAAGAACTCGGCGCGTCACGAAGGCGGCCAGCAAGTCGGCCCCAGTCAGGACCTCCGAATACGTCAGCACTCGGAGCCGCACGACGGCGGCGACACCTGCAGGAGTCAGCGTCCTCGCCCGATGGGACCAGCTGGGGAGTCGCCCCGCCAACTTGCCGGCCTCGTAAGGAGGCAGGTTGACCCAGTCACCTTCTGGGGCGATGTTTTTCACGTAGAAATACGTGCGCTGCCACATCTTCACCGACTTGATCAGTGGGATGGCAGGGAAGGGGTTGTCGGCCAACGGCCTCCTCATTGTGATGAAAGTGCCGCACAAAGCCAGCACGCGAGCGACGTGTGTTCCGAGCTTGGCTTGGAAGAATTCCCCCCACAACTCGATGGTGGGGAGAACGCCAAGAAAGCCTTCACACAAAGAGGCGAAGGCGGCCAGCAGCACCACCGTGTTTGGAGTAAGGTGGTGCGGCTGAAGCCCGTGGAACTCCAGGAAGGTGCGGAAGAAGCCGCTCGCCGGAAGCCCTAGCGAGCGGAATATGAGGTGCGAGCGGAATATGACCCGCTCGCCCTCCTCCGGCGCCGGCGTTATTTCGCCCGCTGGCGTGGCGCGGGTCTGCACTAGGTTGGTGCCGGGGATGCGACGCGTCTGGCGGAGGAACTCGATGATGTCGCCGTCCACTATGGAGCCATCCCACACGCCGGAGCGCGCGGTGGAAGTCGCGGCGGCGGAGGAGGAGCTCATCTCCACGGCGCGGTGTGGTTTGGCGCGGCGGAGGCAGCAGGAAGACGAAGTAAGGAGGAGAGGGAGCGAGAGGAAGCGAGGAGAGTGGGTACGCGTGCGTCGCCGCCCCCCTCCTCCCGCCTACTTATAGGCGCCTAGGCTGAGAAGCCGAGGGGGCGGGCGTGGGATTAACTGCGCCTAGTACCCCACGCCCCCACGATTTAACCCACGACGTTACTGCACGCAGTAATGACGTGGGGAGCCCAACCGCCCGCGCGGCCGCAACGGATCCGCCCGCGCGGCCGATTTAACCCTCCGGCGCGGCCGCAACCGATTCTTCTATCAGAGGGATGAAACTGTTGAGGCTCCTCGACATATTGCCCTTGGCGCCTCACCAGCTTCGGGGACTACTGTCGGAGTAATGGGCCACGGGTAGGCAAACCCGAGCCCCTGGACCTTTCAAAACATCGGGGCAGACTGCGCCCCTCAAGACCCCAAGACGAAGAGCCGCCTTCTGAGAGTCGGCGGCAGAGCCGCCGACTGCCCCTCCCAGCCGAGTCCCAGAGACGGCCTCAAGATAAGCCGACTCCCAGCCAGCAACTTCCGAAGAAGCGGCTATGGGGAGTCGGCCGCGACTCAACCGCCTCCTACTAATGCGACCTACGGACGGGCGGGATGGGGCCGCCTCGCAGCCCATCCCTGCCCGTTCTCACAAAGGATGACATAGCCCAGAGCGCCCGTCTTGTGGAGATCTCCGTCTTGTCTTGACACTGTTGCCCGCCCCGACATCAGCCCCGTTGGCAGATCCCTGTACCCACGATGGCCTGTCTGTACGACCCGAAGACGGCGGGACCTGCTTGTCAGCAGGAGTGCAGAAGACGGCGAAAGCGCCCCAAGATGGACCCGCTGGAGTCGGCCTCCAAGAGTCGGCCGGCCCCTCCCACGGGCTCCGTGCGCCATTAACCAGGCAAGACAGGGAGTGGCCACAGTGATCGCCCGTCGGGCGGCGGCACTGTTGCCATGACCCCATGACCCAGCTCGCGTCATTAGAAGCACAGCTATAGTAATCCACAGCCGGCAAGACCTGCCCGCGGCGGACAAGGGATGTCGGCCCCATGCTGGACCGTCGGCGGGGCCCACTAGTCGGCGGGCCCCAGAAGTCGGCAGAGAAGACGGCGACTTGAGAGGTGACGGCTGGGACCTGCGCCCAGCGGATTACTCATTGTACCCGGGGGTAGGCCTATAGAAACCCCCCGGGGCACCCATGCAAGAGGTTGGACCCTAATAGTTTTAGACACACATAGAGGGAAGAGAAGAGCCAGCCGTGCCCTTCTCCTTCCTCACCCCAAACAGCTCAAGGAGCAACCTTGTACCCACTTTGTCGTAGTGATCATGCGGAGACCCTGCAGAGCAGCAGTAGGGGTGTTATCTCCCCGGAGAGCCCTGAAGCTGGGTAAGATTCGCCGGCGTGCATGTCTTCGCCTCATCCCGTTTCCAGGCACCGGCGACGTTCTACTCGCCCCCACCATGATAAGCCATCTTTTGGCATATGTCGCACCCAACCCTCGACACTACCTCAACCTTCTCCAACTATGTCCGGAGCGGGAGGCAAGTGGATGGCCTCCTCCGTCACGGAGGGGCACATCAAAAAGCTGCGAAAAGCCGGATACTTGTCCGACGACATCGCTTGTCGGCTCCCCAACAAGGGGCCGCTCATCCCCACCCCCAGGCCCCATGAGAGGGTGGTGTTCCTCACCCACTTCCTCCGCGGACTAGGTTTTCCACTTCACCCATTTGTCCGGGGGCTCATGTTCTACTACGGCCTGGATTTCCACGATCGGGCCCCAAATTTCATCCTCAATATCTCGGTGTTTATCGCCGTGTGTGAGGCATTTCTCTGCATCCATTCCCCACTTCGGCTTATGGATGAAGACATTCAATGTCAAGCCGAAGGTAGTGTGCGGCTGCCAAGCGGAGTGCGGAGGTGCCATAGTTGGCAAGATGGCCAAAGTCCTATGGCTCGAGGGCTCCTTTGTGGAGACCATAAAGGGGTGATAATCGGGGTGGTTCTATATCACCGAGCCGCGCGACTCTCAATGGGCGGCGGCCCCCGAATTCCGATCTGGCTTCCCCACACGGCTCACGTCATGGAAAGAGACGGGCCTGACGTGGGGTGATTCGGAAGAGCTATCCGGACTCCAAACTGCGTCAAAACACGGTGGACAAGAATCTCAAGCTTGTCAACGTAATCCGGTGATGCTCATCCGCGGATTCTCCCATGCCAGCAACACGGGCCTTCAATTTGTGGGAGTTTGATCCGCACAGCACTAAACCTTGAGCCGGCTCTTGACACTATATGCGAAGATGCCCGAAGGTGATGTTCAAAGGCGCCAAGCTTCCGTGATACGCTACCAAAGATCACGGATTCAGCTCGCGGCGTCAAGCCAGCCGAGGTAAGTTATTTACCCTTTATGGGACTCTTTTTCATAGTTTGACTCTATGTGGGATCTAAATCTCCCTAACCTTTGACATGATCGGTTGAAGACGTCCGGACAGATTAACTGTCTGCCCCATTGCCGAAGACCCGATGGGCGCCCGATTGACGGAAACTGGCTGGCTCCGGCACCTCATGTGGTGCCGGAGAAGAAGGCCAAGAAGAAGGCCACGGGAACTCGAAGGAGTTCCCGGCGCCAGGTGGTGTCGGAATCGTTGTCCGACGACTCTGAGGCGGAATCCTCCCGTGAAGACGAGAAGGAGGAAAAAGAGGCCTCTCCCCCATCGGGGGAGAGAAGAAAAGGAAGGCCGCCCCGACTGGGGAGGCCAGAGGGTCCAAGAAAGGAAGGACCCTTCCTCCGGACTTCTCCACCAACGCCGACAAGGACAAGGAGGAGTGGCCACCAAGGGCCAAGCCCCTGGCGATATCGTAAGTGACCGGACTCCGGAATAACTCATGACTTTTTATTTGTCGCATAGTGTCTTCTGACACCGAATATAACCATGTAGCCCTCCCAAGGACGAGCTCGTAGCTTCGTCGAGCGGCTCTCTGAATTCGTCGGATGTGAATAGCACTTCACTTCCGACCGCCTCCTCCCCTCGCGACGCAGATGACACCGCGGTGGCGTCCCAAAAGGGGCCCAGCCAGGAGGAGGTGGTCTTGGAGGCGCCGCAAGGCGACCTCCCGGACTCCAGGCGCAAAGGGGGCGAGACCCTAGAGGGCTCTAAGTCCGGCCCTGAGCCGGACTCTGTACCGGAACCTTCAGTGGTTCCGTAGTCCGGCAAGCGGCCCCTTCATAAGAAGGGCAAGACTGTGACACCGGTGACCTCCGTCCATCTGGAGGCACCAGATAGCTTGCTGGAGGCGCTTAACGGCGCCTCCATCGACGAGGAGCACCGCGCTGTTATGAGTGTGGTGATCCAGAAAGTTCAGTCCGCCAAGAGCGGGCTGACTGAAGCCTGTCCCAGCCTTCTAAAAGGCTTTGAGGTAAGTTTAGAATATGTAAAAATATTACCGCATAGACAGTAGCCCCTGATGCTTAGTTCGGTGTTCGGAAAGAAAAGCCGGACTGAGGATCTAAAAATATATACGCAGGAGTCTAACATAAGTATGTCAATATGGGAATGCAGGTTGCCGACCTCTGCCGCCTTGGCTGGAGGTCAATGCATTGAAGCAGAGCCTCGAGCGGTCCAAGAACGAGCTCGGCTTTGCCAAGAATCAGCTCGAGGACAAAGAGGGTAAGTAATACCTTATTAAAGTAATACCTTATAGAAAGGATTTGGTTGCAAAAATGACAGGACTAATGTGGGTATTGTAGGGGCCACGGACAAGGTGGCGACCTTGAAGGAAGCGGTGTCCACGGCCGAAAGCAAAACGGCCGCGGAGCGCACCGAGCGAGAGAAGCAGGAGGCGCGGGTGGCGGAGGTGCGGCAAGAGCTCCAGGCTCTCGTGGGAAAACACGAGAGTTTGGAGCGTGACTCGAAGACTCGAGAGTCCAAGCTCGCCTCGGCTCTTGAGAGTGCCAAAGCCGCTAAGGCCGAAGCCCAAAAAGCCCTCCAGGAAATTGAATCATTAAAGAAGATAGCAGCGGGTAAGGCATTCTTTATGCAAAGCAAGCATGTGAAAGTAAATTATCTATTACTTACCCGAATCTGGAGCTCTCCAGGAGCATTCGCAGATCTGCCCCGTAGTGTGTCTGATGCTGCCGCGTTCTACCGTGCCGAAGAGGGGAGCTAGACGGAAAAGGTGTTCAGGTCTCAGTATGCTGAGGCCGGACATCCGGTGCCCCTGAGCGACCAGCTGAAGCAGCTGGTCGAGCTCCACAAGGTCACCGAACAGGCCATGAAGGGCCTCATAGGTCGGCTGTGGCCTACGGAAACCATGCCTAGGAGCTACTTCGGGCTAGTGTGGTGGCTGGTGGACACCTGTACATGGATTGAAGTCATTAAGCGCTCCGTCTGCATTGAAGGTGCCCGTCGGGCCCTTGCCCGTGCTAAAGTGCACTGGGAAAGTTGGATGCTGAGAAGCTTGTGACGGACGGGCCACCGCTGGGAAAGGAGCATCGCAAGCCCGAAATGTACTATAAGGGCGTCCTGAAGGGTGCCCGCCTTATAGGGGGTGAATGCTCCAAAGATGTAATTTTTTAATAGACTTGCATTTGTTATC
This sequence comes from Aegilops bicornis, assembly GCA_021605145.1. Classification (NCBI taxonomy): domain Eukaryota; kingdom Viridiplantae; phylum Streptophyta; class Magnoliopsida; order Poales; family Poaceae; genus Aegilops; species Aegilops bicornis. The sequence goes on along the minus strand of CM038673.1, from coordinate 557,832,038 downwards.
CTGTGCGCTGAAAACTTGTTCATATGCGCTAAGCAACGCTTGTGAATTTAAAATATTACCTTCTGTGCGGCTGTTTATCAAATTTGAGAGATGGCAAGTCGTTGGCTTCACCCCCATGCCACAGTGCTTTGGGGTGTTCGGGATAAACTTGAGCGCTCTTGTTCCCATTCTTGGGTCCTTCTAGGGAGGCGCTCAACATAGCGAACAAGGCAACCAGACTATAGTGCTTGAACACTCTCACTTAGCCATAGAATTCTATAATTTTAAATTTCGTGAAGCCCCTAGTATTCGGAAGACCGAGTTCGGGCGCTATCCACGCCTTGTGGCGGACAATGCCGACTCCTCGCTCTAAGCGGCATAAGTCTTTAGGGACCCAAAAACCTCTCGAACAGCGACCGGCTCTCGCCTCTATCATGACGGTCAGTTTTAGCTTTCTCCACTAAGGTGCTCAACCCAGCTCAACCGGGCACAATCACAGTGGTTCTCCCAAATATTACCTTAGCCAATATAACGGAACGTAAGGTACCAAAACATGGGAGCCGGGCAAAACCAACTATTGACCCAAGACAGGATTCGGAGCCGATGCATATAATGCTATAAGTTCGGGGTGCCACACTTGTGAAAGTGTTCGAACTTATCACATCATAGTTTTGGGGTACTTAAGCCCCTGGTGTGTTGGCCGTACCAAAGTGTACGGGTGCAACATGTCATGAATGAACATATATATATATGTACATATATATATATATATATATATATATATATATAGAGAGAGAGAGAGAGAGAGAGAAAGGAGTGCAATAATAGGCAAAAGCTATGTATTGTTTATTCAAAAAGGTACTGCAATGAAAGCAGAACGATACAAATAGTGCGATAAGCAAGGGATGGGACTATTTGACATGTCCCCCTCCAGGGGTAAGCTGTGGGATGGTATGCAAAACAGGTATAATTCTCGTAGTAGAGACCACCTGGACACTCGATGTAGCTTTCTGCTTCCCTGGCTGTTGCATCGTGAGTTCGGCAATTCTAGTGCCGGACAGGGCTTCTGGAAAACGGAGTCCTAAAAGTAAGAGAAAAGAAGAGAAGAAAAAAGAATGACACAATCGGGAGCCCCTAGTGCTGTTGAGCGGCATTCTGGGCCTGCCGTGGTCGTGCCCCTCCCCTTATGCCCATGGTATCTCCAGAGCGTAGTTATGTACGCGTAGTACTCGCTTCGCAATTTCGCCAGGGCTGGGGTTGGGGCCGGATTGCTACGCGTGAGCTGATCGTGTCAGGCGGTCTTGTTGTAGGTTACTCCGGGCGCGCTTGACGGTGTCCGGACGTTTAGTAGCTGGACTAGAGAATTGTTGTGAGAGGCTGCTTTGCACCTCCGCCGCGAGGTCAGCCAGATGCTCCTCCGCTCGGAGAGCGTTCAGGTTTCCACTGACCGTGATTACTCCTCGAGGGACTGGCATCTTGAGCTTGAGGTATGCATAGTGCGGCACCGCATTGAACTTTGCAAATGTGGTTCGTCCAAGCAGTGTGTGATAGCCGTTGTGGAACGGGACTATGTCAAAGATTAACTCTTTGCTTTGGAAGTTATCCGGGGATCCGAAGACCACTTCGAGTGTAACTGAGCCTGTACAATTGGCCTCTACACCTGGTATGACACCTTTAAAGGTCGTCTTTGTGGGTTTAATCCTTGAGGGGTCTATGCCCATTTTGCACACTGTATCCTGATAGAGCAGGTTCAGGCTGCTACCGCCGTCCATCAGGACTCTGATGAGGTGACATCCATCGATGATTGGGTCAAGAACCAATGCGGCAAATCTGCCATGACGGATGCTAGTGGGGTGGTCCCTTCGATCAAAGGTGATCGGGCAGGAGGACCATGGGTTGAACTTTGGGGCGACTGGCTCTATCGCATATACGTCCCTTAGTGCACGCTTCCGCTCCCTTTTGGGTATGTGTGTTGCGTATATCATGTTCACCGTCCGCACTTGTGGGGGGAAGCCCTTCTGTCCTCTATTGTTCGGCGGCCGGGACTCCTCCTCGTCATCGCTATGTAGCCCCTTGTCATTGAGTTCGGCATTTAACTTGCTGCTGTTTGAAGACCCAACAATCCTGTTGGTGTGGTTGGCTGGTTTTTTTGGGGTGCCATGTATTTGGCACGAGCGATCGAGTATTCGGTCCAGATTGGACGGGCCCTGAGTATTTCTTTTGAACGGCTTTTTCCGCTGACCGGGTTTATAGCCTCTGAATCCGGCATTGACTGTCGTATCTTCAGCATTATCGCCGTTAATGCGGCGCTTGTGCTTGTTGCGACGCGACCTGCCATTGCTATCCTTGGTATCCGAACTACCAGGGTTTTTGGTCAAGTTGTTACTACGAGCTAGCCAGCTGTCCTCTCCCGCGCAAAAGCGGGTCGTGAGTGTTGTGAGGGCTGCCATGGATTTCGGCTTTTCCTGTCCTAGGTACCGGGCAAGCCACTAGTCGCAGATATTATGTTTGAAGGCTGCAAGGGCCTCTGCATCCGGACAGTCAACGATTTGATTTTTCTTGGTTAGGAACCGTGTCCAGAATTGTCTGGCCGATTCTTCTGGCTGCTGAATTATGTGGCTGAGGTCATCGGCGTCTGGTGGTCCCACATATGTTCCCTGGAAGTTATCAAGGAATGTGGCTTCCAGGTCCTCCCAACAACCAATTGATTCTGCTGGCAAGCTGTTAAGCCAATGCCGAGCTGGTCCTTTAATATTGAGTGAGAGGTATTTGATGGCGTGTAGATCATCACTGCGGGCCATGTGGATATGGAGGAGGTAGTCCTCGATCCAAACCGCAGGATCTGTTGTGCCATCGTATGATTCGATGTTTACAGGTTTGAAACCCTCGGGATTTGATGATCCATCACTTCGTGCATGAAGCATAGTGGGTGTCTTGGCGCCTCTGTATTGAGCTATATCACGACGCAGCTCAAATGAGCTTTGTCTACTGTGCTCGGCCCGGCCGGGATTGCTGTATCCGGCGTGACGGTTATCATCACGTGTCGTGGGGCGCCCACGCGATCCGTAGATCGATCTTGTTTGCCTTGCCTTGTCCTCCAATATGTCTCGCAGGTCTGGCGCGTTTCCCGGTGCCTTGGTACTTTTCGAGCGACGCGGGGTGCGGCTTGAATGGAGGGCCTAGAGGCCTCTCTGTCGCGGCCACGGGGTGGCCGGTCGGCCGCATCATGCGCTGGTGATGTAGGTTTGGGTGCTTCCTCCTCTAATTGGGGTAGCAGCCTGCATTTTGGGTATCTCTTGGAGGGGCGTTCGAGTTCGTACTCTTCAGCTGCAAGGACTTCAGTCCATTTGTCAGCTAGCAAGTCTTGGTCAGCTCTAAGCTGCTGCTGATTTTTCCTGAGTCTGCATGCCGTGGCCATAAGCCTGCGTTTGAAACGCTCCTGTTCGGCAGGATCCTCTGGCACGACAAATTCTTCGTCATCGAGGCTTGCCTCATCTTCGGAGGGAGGCATATAATTATCGTCCTCCATCTCCCTGTCTGCTGCTCTATCATGAGGGCTGGCTTCTCCCTCCTCTGTCTTTGAGTCCCTGCCGAGGAGGTTGTCTTCAACCTTGTCCGGTGTTATTATCTCCCATGCCGGAATCACCGTTTTTGCTGTGGCGGGATTTAGAGCGGCGCCGCTGATGCCGGCGCTTGGGCTGTTTCTTGGAGGGGTCATCCTCAGTTGTTCCATCACCGTTCCCATCTTTTGGGATGTCCACCATGTATATGTCGTATGACGAGGTGGCCTTCTAGTGCCCCGTAGGCGCTGGTTCTTGGTCGTCTCCAGCATCGTCGTCCATACCGTCGATGTCTTCAGAGTCGAAGTCGAGCATGTCGGTTAAATCATCGACAGTGGCTACAAAGTGGGTGGTGGGTGGGCGTTGAATTTCTTCATCGTCTGCATCCCAACCTTCCTGACCGTAGTCCGGCCAGGGCTCTCCTGATAAAGAGAGAGACTTTAGTGAATTCAGGATGTCGCCAAAGGGCGAGTGTTGAAAGACGTCCATGGCAGTGAACTCCATAACCGGCGCCCAATTGGATTCGATTGGCAGGGGCGCCTTGGAGTCACGGTCTTTGCAAAGGACAAGGATGGAGTTCGGCTCAATCGCCGTAGAGATCGTAGCCCCCGAGGCGGTGTCCAGCCACTCGTCCTCGATCGGCGGAGTCGGCTCCGAGCTAAGGATCAGAGCGGACGCTGGTGCGGCCTCCAGGGCACTGTTCGGCGGCAGAGCTAGATCGTGCCCATCTGGACAGCGCGGCGCGCTTGGCTGTGGCTCGAATCCGTCGAAGATCAAGTCTCCGCGGATGTCGGCCGTGTAGTTCAAACTCCCAAATCTGACCTGATGGCCAGGGGTGTAGCTTTCGATCTGCTCCAGATGGCCAAGTGAATTGGCCCGCAGTGCGAAGCCGCCGAATATGGAGATCTGTCCGGGGAGAAAAGTCTCACCCTGGACCGCGTCGTTGTTGATGATCGAAGGAGCCATCGGGCCTAAAGGTGACGGCACAGAGGAACTCTCAATGAAAGCACCAATGTCGGTGTCAAAACCGGCGGATCTTGGGTAGGGGGTCCCGAACTGTGCGTCTAGGCGGATGGTAACAGGAGACAAGGGACACGATGTTTTACCCAGGTTCGGGCCCTCTCGATGGAGGTAAAACCCTACTCCTGCTTGATTAATATTGATGATATGGGTAGTACAAGAGTGGATCTACCACGAGATCGTAGAGGCTAAACCCTAGAAGCTAGCCTATGGTATGATTGTTGTTCTGTCCCTACGGACTAAAACCCTCGGTTTATATAGACACCGGATAGGGTTAGGGTTACACAGTAGTCGGTTACAATGGTAGGAGATCTACATATCCGTATCGCCAAGCTTGACTTCCACGCCAAGGAAAGTCCCATCCGGACACGGGACGAAGTCTTCAATCTTGTATCTTCATAGTCCAGGAGTCCGGCCAACGGTGATAGTTCGGCTATCCGGACACCCCCTAATCCGGGACTCCCTCAATGCCACTTCTGCTATGCATGATGAAACTACTTCTGTGCGTGATACTACTTTGCCATTAGGTGAATTTCTTGATGAACAACTTGCTAGAGTTAGGGGGGATGAAAATATTGAAGAACCTATTATTGATGATAGTGATGATGAAGGTTCCCCCAATGATTATGTTTTACCTGTTGTTCCTAAGGGTCATGTTATGCATGAAAAAGCTGCTATGGAAATCCTTGCTTGCAATGATAGAAATGATTTTAAGAAATTATTAGCTAAATGGAAGCAGCAGTCTCTTAATGCTAGAATGAAACCGATCCTGCTTTTGCTACTTCACCTATCTGTGTTACTGATAAGGATTATGAATTCTCTGTTGATCCTGATATTATCACTTTAGTTGAATCTGATCCTTTTTATGGCCTGGAATCTGAAACTGTTGTGGCACACGTTACCAAGTTGAATGATATAGCCACCCTATTTACTCATGATGAGAAGTCTCGCTATTTATATATCCTTAAGATATTTCTGTTCTCATTAAAGGGTGATGCTAAGACTTGGTATAATTCTCTTGCTCCTGGTTGTGTGCGTAGTCCCGAGGATATGATTTATTACTTCTACGCTAAATATTTCCCTGCTCATAAGAAACAAGCTGCCTTGCGGAAATATATAATTTTGTGCAAATCAAAGAAGAGAGTCTCCCACAAGCTTGGGGGAGGCTTCTCCGGTTACTTAATGCTTTGCCTGATCATCCTCTTAAGAAAAATGAAATACTTGATATCTTTTATGATGGACTAACCAATCCTTCCAAGGACTACTTGGATAGTTGTGCTGGTTGTGTTTTCAGGGAAAGAGCAGTCGACGAAGCTGAAATATTACTGAATAATATGTTGACTAATGAAAATAATTGGACTCTTCCGAGCCGTTCTGAGGCAATTCATGAACCAATTGAGCCAACTCCTGGGCCTATTCCTAAACCCACTCCGAAGAAGAGAGGTGTTTTATTTCTCAGTCCTGAAGATATGCAAGAGGCAAAGAAATCAATGAAAGAAAAAGGTATTAAAGCTGAAGATGTTAAGAATTTACCTCCTATTGAAGAAATACATGGTCTTAATTTACCGCCTGAAGAACCACATTGTCTTGATAACTTGACACAGGTAGTAAAGGTAAATTCTCTCTATAGATATAATAAAGTTGAAATACCCTCTACTAAATTTCATAGCCCATGCTTAGATGATTTTGATGACTTTATGGCTAGGCAAGAAAGTTTTAATGCTTATGTTGGTAGAGAGTTAAAGAATAATGCTTTCGAGATAGGACGCGTAGGTGATAATCTGGCTAGAGTTAACGATGAACTTCACCGCGTTAGCAAATACGCTCCTATGGTTGCTACTCAAGCTGAGCAAGTACTCAAAGCTCAAAATGATTTGCTTGATGAATTAAAATAAAAATGACTTTGCTGTTAGAGTGGCCACTAGAATTGGTAGCATGACTCAGGAACCTTTGTATCCTGAAGGCCACCCTAAGAAGAATCGAACAAGATTCTCAGAGAAATAATTTAGAGGCACCTAGTTCTTCTAAAAAGAAGAAGAAAAAAATGATAGAACTTTGCATGCTTCTAGTGAACCTACCGTAGACACACCTGAGAATCCCAATGATATTTCTATTTACGATGCCGAAACACAATCAGTGATGAACATGAACCTAGTGATAATGTTAATGATAATGTTCATGTTGATGCTCAACCTAGCAAAGACAATGATATAGAGATTGAACCTGCTGTTGATCTTGATAACCCACAATCAAAGAATCAATGTTATGATAAGAGAGATTTTGTTGCTAGGAAGCACGGTAAAGAAAGAGAACCATGGGTTCAGAAACCCATGCCCTTTCCTCCTAAACCATCCAAGTGAAAGGATGATGAGCATTTTGAGCACTTCGCTGAAATGATTAGACCTATTTTTTTACGTATGCATTTAACTGATATGCTTAAAGTAAATCCTTATGCTAAGTATATGAAGGATATCATCACAAATAAAAGAAAGATACCGGAAGCTGAAATTTCCACCATGCTTGCTAATTACACTTTTAAAGGTGGAATACCAAAGAAACTTGGAGATCCAGGTGTTCCAACTATACCATGCTCTATTAAAAGAAATTATGTTAGAACTGCTTTATGTGATCTTGGAGCCGGTGTTAGTGTTATGCATCTCTCTGTATATCATAGACTTGAATTGAATAAGTTGACACCTACTGAAATATCTTTGCAAATGGCTGATAAATCAACTGCTATACCTGTTGGTATTTGTGAGGATGTGCCTGTTGTGGTTGCAAATGTCACTATCTTAAGGGACTTTGTTATTCTTGATATTCCTGAGGACGATAGTATGTCTATTATCCTTGGTAGACCTTTTCTTAATACTGCAGGGGTTGTTATTGATTGCAACAAAGGCAATGTCACTTTTCATGTTAATGGTAATGAGCATACGGTACACTTTCCGAGGAAACAATCTCAAGTTCATAGCGTCAATTCTATTGAAAAAGTTCCAACTATCATTTTTGGAGGTCTTCAATTTCCTCTCCCTACTGTCAAGAAAAAGTATGATATTCTTATTGTTGGGGATTTTCATATCCCCGTTGAGGTAACTTAGTGTTATTCGAAATTTCTCCGGTTCCGTGTTATTCGGAATGAGTTTGTTAACAAGACTTGATCAACCTTGTTAGTGGGTTCATTCTGATGATCACGAGATGGATGAAACTAGAAGGTACAACCTTCTGTACCCTCTTTCTACTTTCTGTTATTTAGAATAAATAAAGCAAAAAAAGTAATATCTGTATGTTTTCTGAATTATCCGTGCATTAAAAAATAGTCCGAAAATAAAAGTGCTCCAAATGCCCTGCAAATCTAGTATGATTTTTTCTGGAATATTTGAGGATTTTAGGCACTGAAAACACTGCAGGAGGGCCAAGCACCAGGCCACGAGAGAGGAGGGCGCCCCCCCCCCCTGTAGGGCGCGCCCCCTGTCTCGTGGGCCCCTGGTGGCTCCCCTCCACTTATGCCAGCACCCACACACTTCATCTTCTACCCAAAAAAATCCCCATCCAGCTCAAGCACGAGTTCTAGCTCATTTTGCTGCGTTTTTCGATCTCCTTGCTCAAAGCTCCATTCACAAAACTGCTTTGGGAGATTGTTGCTTGGTATGTGACTCCTCCATTGGTCCAATTAGTTTTTGTTCTAGTGCTTTATTCATTGCAAATTTTTGCTGCATAGGTGACCATGTTCTTGAGCTTGCATGTTAAATATTTGAGGTCCCAAGCAATTCCAATGCATGATATATGCTTTAGGCACTTGTAGGAGTAGTTGCTATCAATCTTGTTTAGTTCTATTCATTTTTATTTTGAAGTTACTAAAATTTCAGAAATTTTCAGAAAATGTTAAGGAGGCTCTTTAAAGACTCTTCTAGCCAAAGCTCTAAGGAAAAACTAAGACGAAGAGAAGGAAAAATCCAAGTATAATCTTCCTCGCTTAGCGGAAGTACGGTCGTGTGAATGGCCATGCGAGGATTTCTTGAAAGAAGCCGGAATTCATGAAGATTTTTATGCTTAATCGAGACTGCAGGCCTCATCGGTTTCATCAACGACCGAATCAATCAATATCTCTTACTCACCAATACTTTCGTGCAAAACTTTTATTATTATCCTAAGAAATCACTGCTTGAGTATTATTTCATTTATATGATGAGTTCAAGGAAATGTCTTTACGTCATTTTTGTGCGGTATGTAGGATACCTTATGAGGGAGAATTAGATGAACCCCATCATGAAGATGTGGGTGGCTTTGTTAATACTATTGTTGTATAGGAGCCAAAGAAAGGCTCCGAGGCGAAGGTCTCTAGCATACACTTTCCTGTTTTATGCTACTTTGCCGTATTTGCTAGTAGATGCTTGGTTGGTCGTGGAAATAGTGGAAATTTGAGCATTCCAGATATTATTATTCTTCAACATGCTTTGCTAGGAGACAATACTTTTAGTATGGGTGCCGTCGTTGCTAAACGGCTAGCCCTGAATCGTACAAAAGGCCCCATATTTGGAGGTATCTATGCTTCACGTCTTGCTGAACACTTTCAGATACCCATTAGGCACCATGAGGAGGAGGAGACAAAATTACTTCCTCACATTTTAGATTACAAGAGCATGGTAGCACACAAGTTTTTTGTTGACAACGAAGAGAAGATGCTCTTGTATAACCTTAGATTTAATAAGAAACACAATGAGACTATTATTTTGCCTGCGCCTCTGTTGTTTGATCTGACTGCAGATAATTTTCTTGTTACACCGGAAGCGGTGTACAATCACCGAGCTCAAGCTTTTACTCCAGAACCTGAACCTGAGCCGGAACCTGAATGGGACCCTTATCGTGCATCATCTGTCCAGTGGGATCTGGAGATGACCAGCCAGTGGTATCCTGATTATACCTCCCATTACACCAGGGAGAGTAGCAGCGGTCCTTGGTACTAGACCAACTTAGGCCAAAAGCCTAAGCTTGGGGGAGTACGTATTTCTCACCGACTTTACATTCATGTTCACACACTAGTCGTCGGTCCTCATACTCTTTCATTGTATTATCCATGTTAGTTTAAATTTCTTTTTCTAGTTTTCTTCTTGTGTGTTTGGTAAACCTTAAGAAAAACCAAAAAAATTAGTTAGTTTAATTTCCATGCTTGTAGTATAAATTAAAATGAAAACCCAAAAAGATTTCTAGTTCTTCTTCTTACTTGTTGGGAGCTTTCCCGTGTAAATAGTTTTATTTTCTTTTATTTCCTTTGGGGGTCAAGAAGACTATATTGAAAATGTTTAGTGGCTCTCATATGCATGATTGTTTATTTAATTTAGAGCCTATATCACTTGTCTTCTCTCTTGAGTTGTATGCTTCCAGATTCCAGCTTAGTCCAATGCACGTGCACTCTTATCATTATACACATCGTTCGGTCGTGCGAGTGAAAGGCAATAATGACGATATATGATGAACTTATTGGGATGAGAAAAGCTGGTATGAACTCGACCTCTTTTGCTTTTGTAAATATGATGAGTTCATCGGTTCTGAGTCAGCTATTATGAAGTAAACATATTTGCAATGACATTTAGAGATTATAGTTGCTTGTGCCATGCTTGATTAGCTATGAGTTATAATGGTTCACCTTGCGTGCCAACATCCTATTAGAATGATTATGCTGTGGTATGATGGGATGGTATCCTCCTTTGAATGAATTGAGTGACTCGACTTGGCACATGTTCACACCTGTAGTTGATTCAAATCAACATAGCCTTCATGATATTTATGTTCATGGTAGATTATATCCTACTCATGCTTGTATTCGGTGTGAATTAATTTTAATGCGTGTTTACGACTGTTGTCGCTCTCTTAGTTGGTCGCTTCCCAGTCTTTTGCTAGCCTTCACTTGTACTAAGCAGGAATACTACTTGTGCATCCAAACTCCTTAAACCCCAAAGTTGTTCCATATGAGTCCACTATACCTTCCTATATGCGGTATCTACCTGCCGTTCCAAGTAAATTTGTATGTGCCAAACTCTAAACCTTCAAATAAACATTCTGTTTTGCATGCTCGAATAGCTCATATATCAATTAGGGCTGCCCTTATCTTCCGTGTTAGGCGGGTTATTCTCAAGAGGAGTGGACTCCGCTCCTCCCTCACGAGAAAATGGCTGGTCACCGGGATGCCCAGTCCCATGCTTTATGCAAACTAAATCAAAATAATTGCAAACAAAACTCCCCCTGGGACCCGTTGAATGTTGGAGGGACTCATTGTTTCGAGCAAGCCATGGATTGATGCTTGTGGAGGAGGGGGAGTATAAACTTTATCATTCTGTTTGGGAACCGCCTATAATTTGTTTAGCATGGAAGATATCGTCACCTCTTAGTTGTTATGTTGACAATGAAAGTATGCCGCTCAAAATATAATTTATCTCTATTTCAAAATCAAGCTCTGGCACCTCTACGAATCACTGCTTCCCTCTACGAAGGGCCTATCTATTTACTTTTATGTTGAGTCATCACCCTTCTTATTAAAAAGCACCCGCTGGAGAGCACACTGTCATTTGCATTCATTATTATTAGTTTATATTGGGTATGACTTGGTGGATCTCTTTTACCATGAATTACAATGTTTAGTCAGTCCTTGATCTTTAAAGGTGCTATGCATTTATGTTTTGCGGTCTCAGAAAGGGCTAGCGAGATACCATTTTGTTATATCATGTTATGATTATTTTGAGAAAGTGTTGTCATCCGAGTTTTATTATTATGGCTTGCTAGATGATTATGTTATTGATATGAGCAATTGTGAGACCTATGTGTTATTGTGAGTATGGTTAGTTCATAATATTTGCTGAAACGTGAATGTTGGCTTTTCATGTTTACAACAACAAGAGCAAACAGAGTTTGTAAAAGTTTTTCTTTATCACTTTCAGTTTATCAACTGAATTGCTTGAGGACAAGCAAAGGTTTAAGCTTGGGGAGTTGATACGTATCCAACGTATCTACTTTTCCAAACACTTTTGCCCTTGTTTTGGACTCTAACTTGCATGATTTGAATGGAACTAACCCGGGCTGACGTTGTTTTCAGCAGAACTACCATGATGTTGTTTTATGTATAGAAAAGAAAAGTTCTCGGAATGTCCTGGAAATCCACGGAGGCACTTTTTGGAATTTATAAGAATTATTGGGCGAAAGAAATACACCAGGGGGCCCAGGGCCTGTCCACGAGACAGGGGGGCGCGCCCCCCTAGGGCGCGCCCCCTATCTCGTGGGCCCCCTGGACCTCCTCCGACCTCAACTCCAACTCCATATATTCCGTCTCGGGGAGAAAAAAACCAGAGAGAAAGTTTCATCGTGTTTTACGACACGGAGCCGCCGCCAAGCCCTAATCTCTCTCTGGAGGGCTGATCTGGAGTCCGTTCGGGGCTCCGGGGAGAGGTATTCGTCGCCGTCGTCATCATCAACCATCCTCCATCACCAATTTCATGATGCTCACCGCCGTGTGTGAGTAATTCCATCATAGGCTTGCTGGACGGTGATGGGTTGGATGAGATTTACCATGTAATCAAGTTAGTTTTGTTAGGGTTTGATCCCTAGTATCCACTATGTTCTGAGATTGATGTTGCTATGACTTTGCTATGCTTAATGTTTGTCACTAGGGCCCGAGTGCCATGATTTCAGATCTGAGTTTTCATGAATATATGTGTGTTCTTGATCCTATCTTGCAAGTCTATAGTCACCTATTATGTGTTATGATCCGACAACCCCGAAGTGACAATAATCGGGATACTTCTCGGTGATGACCGTAGTTTGAGGAGTTCATGTATTCACTATGTGTTAATGCTTTGTTCCGGTTCTCTATTAAAAGGGGGCCTTAATATCCCTTAGTTTCCGTAAGGACCCCGCTGCAACGGGAGGGTAGGACAAAAGATGCCATACAAGTTATTTTCCATAAGCATGTACAACTATTTAAGGAATACATGCCTACATTACATTGATGAATTGGAGCTAGTTCTATATCACCCTATGTCATAACTATTGCACGAGGAATCGCATCCGGCATAATTATCCATCACTGATCCATTGCCTACGAGCTTTTCCCATATTGTTCTTCGCTTATTTACTTTTCTGTTGCTACTGTTACAACTACTACAAAAAACCCCAAAACATTTATCTTTACTTTTGCTACCGTTACCTTTATTATCATACCACTTTTGCTACTAAACACTTTGCTGCGAGATACTAAGTTATCCGGTGTGGTTGAATTGACAACTCAACTGCTAATACTCAAGAATATTCTTTGGCTCTCCTTGTGTCGAATCAATAAATTTGGGTTGAATACTCTACCCTCGAAAGCTGTTGCGATCCCCTATACTTGTGGGTTATCAGTAGGCAAGATAAAAATTATCTCTCTTTGTTTCTTGGATACACACAACTCCAGCAGCACTTTCCTCCACTTTTTGCCTAATAGCCAACCATTTGTCTTATGCATTAATACCTCTTATATTCCAATTAAGTATGTTCCAGGATCTGGTGTTATTCATTATTAAACTATAAGAATTTATTGTGTTTTATCAAGGTCCATCCCTTGATAACCTCCTGAATAGTGCATGGAATTAGCAAGCATAGATGTATAGCAAAAGTGCAGAGAACTTGAGTATGCAACAACCAGAAATGAGAGATCATTAGCAACCATTTCAACATAACCAGGAAGGATATCATAGCAATTCTCTCAAGTAGCTTAATCCCAGGAGTATTACTGAAGTGGCATAGCTCAGGTTCAAACAAAAGATGCCTCACAGGGCCATGGTTCACCAGATTACAAAAGCTGCTAAACCCATTACACATAACACAGACAGTCTGAAGATAATAACACAGCATTATGCAGCAGCATGGCCTATAACTATTAAAGCACCCTATCATTATGCAAAGTTTGGTTGAGTTCCAAATCCAGTGGCCTTGGGCACCTTGGCCACCTCCTCTTGCCCCTTCTTCTTGGGCCTCTTGGATAACTTCTCTTGGAGTTCATCTTCAGCCACCTTAAAGAAAGATTTGGTCAGGTTCTTAACCACTTTATTTTGAATAACTGGAGGAATGGCATTGCATGGTAAGCAAGATTGAGTATCACAAATTTTCCTCCTATATCCATTGTTATCTTTCTTAAGAGTGTGCAGCTAGGCTTATCCCTTCATTTTCTTTGCCCACACCTTGGAAGATCTCCTTACATGTTGGATCCTGTGAAGTTATGCAGCCATCAGGAATATGGAAGAGGATAGTCTCTTCATTGTCACAGTTATCAGTAAGAAATTTCCATAAATTAGACTTAAGCAGATTCATTGTCCAACCAAACTTATCTGGTATCAGCAGCAGATGGATTATGAAGTTGAACCAACTTACAGGTGTTTCAATCTTGAAAGTGTTTTTCTCTCCTTGAGTTGCTGAAGCAAAGTTTTGAATCCAGAGGTCCAGACCTTCTTCAGAAATTAAGTGAGAACCATCAATAATATCCCGAGCATGTTTCTCAGCAATTGAGTGCAAATCAAACATAGTTGAAGATACTTAGGTTAAGTTAATCCCAGAAATACCTTTGTTGCTGAAATTGGAGGATGTTCCCCCTGAGGGATTGGCACATCTTCTTTCCCTTTATCTAATGTAGACAATGGCTATGTGGGTGATGTGTGTGTTTGTCGGCGTTCTGGGAACGGGGGTCCCCAGACTTGCCTGCCTGCGGCCTGCGGCGTGGCTCAAGTGGGGGCCCAATGCAGCCCAGCTTCATCAGCTCAAGCTCAAGACCCTCGCGAGGGGCCAAGCCTCGCGGGGCGGACGACAGGGAGCTTCCTCAGAGGCAGCCTCCTCAGGCAGGCTCGCGAGGAGGCGGAGAGATCAAGGTAGGGCACCTCCCGAGGGGCCCGTGACGCAAGCCATGACGATCGAGGATCAGGCGGGCACCAGGCGGGCGCCGGCCTGCGCAGTGTCCTTGTTTCCCTTTCGGTGCAAAGGGGGCAAGCACAGGCTGAGGCATCAGGCAAAGGTTACCGTTTCAGTGCAACAAGACCAAGACCAGAGAACGGTGGGATGGAGGTCATCGTGGAGCCCAGGGCGGCGTCACCGTCAGAGCCTTTGGCAACCGAAGACCAACTTTAGTCAGGATAAGTGTACTAGATGTTCCCCTTCAAAGTGGCCAATTGTTGGCGCCCTTCCCGCTCATTATTTGGGGCAAGGCCTAGGGCCTCGCTCTATAAATAGGACTAGCCACCACAAGGTAAAGAGGGCTGGAGATCAACCAGAGAGAGAGAAGCGAATAAACTCACCCAAGCAGTTCATCGCACCAGCTCAAGAACAGCCCCTCGCGAGGCTGTTCTCCCTTTGTACTGTTCTTCATCAGCCCTAGAGGCAATCCACCACACCACACACTGGAGTAGGGTATTACACCACCACGGTGGCCCGAACTAGTATAAACCTCGTGTCCCCTGTGTATTCATCTTTCTTACCTAGATCTTTGCGAGACTTCGAGACGTGGGCTGGTAGGGGAAAGATCTCCGTGCGCACCCCAGTGTTCAAACCTCAAGGGTTTGCCGGAACCCGAAATCCGACATTTGGCGCGCCAGGTAGGCGTGCTCTGGAATCTTTCCTCCGCTGGTCGCGTCTCATCTTCCGCCACGACCATGGATGACGCTCGCCGAGCCCGCGCCGAGCGTCGGGCTGCTCTCGCCACCCGCGTTGCCCAGACGGCGCCCGTCGGACGCCCGTCGTTCTCCGTCGCCTGCCGCCAACGCCGCCACCGGCCGGGGGGTAACGAGCATCAGGCCTCGCCCCTGCATCCTCGGGTGCGAATTGTTGGCTGCGCCCCCCCCCCCCCCCCGTCACCGACTCCGCCCGGATCGTCGACTCGCGCCCGTCGTGCCCCCACAAAAGCGCCGCCCGCTCCAACAACCAACACTGATGCTGGGACCAGGGGCTCCGAGCCTTGGTGTCGCGACCGGTTTTTCCGAGTAATAAATTCCAGAAAAATGGCCGTCGTGCTCACCAGCCCCAGGATTACTGTTAGCTGATGAGGCACCAACTTGATACAGAAATTCGAAGAAAAATACAAAATATGTGGTACAAGACCATCTGGCCTGTGAGAACAACAAATGGTTTCTAGTGGTTGATGGCGGAAACGGTTTGTGGATCATCAGCGTCTATGGGACTCCATTTCCCACGGGAACAGCTAACCAGGTTAACTCCTATCTTCGCGAGGCTGCTATCACCATTACGTAGGTTCCGGGGTTACCATTTCAATGCTCCTCTCCACGCAAGAAATCTGGCCAAGACAATAGCCAGGGACAAGCCAGTGAGTACTTTGAATGTACTCGCAAACATTTTGAACACAGGTATAATATAAGTGACAAGCATGCACTGAAATGCTCTATGATCACATCGTCGGTCATAAAGAAAAAATCTCTGATGCACGCCAGCAGATCATTAAAATGTAACAGTGAATAGGTAATGACGGGGCAGGAATAAAATGCACCATTCGGATGTCCGAAGCGACGTCTCGAATTGATGGTAGATAACAAGAATGCCACAGTCGGGCGTCTTGGCCACACCACATAAAGGGCTTAAAAATAAATGACACAGTCGGGCGTCTTAGCGACACCACATAAAGGGCTTAAAAATAAATGCCAGAGTCGGGCGTCTTAGCGACACCACATAAAGGGCTTAAAAAATAAATGCCACAGTCGGGCGTCTTAGCGACACCACATAAAGGGATTAAAAATAAATGCCACAGTCGAGCGTCTTAGCGACACCACATAAAGGGCTTAAAAATAAATGCCACAGTCGGGCGTCTTGGCGACACCACATAAAGGGCTTAAAAATAAATACAGTGAATATCCAGGAGGTAGAACCATCCCAGGGATACTCAATAATTCAAATAATATAACGGGTTAGTCCAGAACCGAAATAATGTTCATGGGGTTAGTCCATAACAGAAATAATAATCATAATCATCATAAGTCAAATGTCACGATTCATTGTTCGGGTTTAACAGTTCTCCTCCGAAGGCCGACACTAAGACCGACACCTGACCCATCCTAGACTGGAATCCTTAACCGAGGACACGGCCATTCGAATAGGTTTAATCTCTGCAGAGGGTGTACTCTTTATCCACGAGTAACGGATTTCTTTAGTCCTTCGGGACTTCCTTCTACGGTCTTTTAATTGAAAACACACCTGACTTGCACACACCAGCTTAACTTACCCGTGTCTGGAAACACCAATGACACCTGTCAAGTAAAACTCTAAGTGGGGAGGCTGCAACCTCGCGTAACATGGGATCAAATTTATAACGCACGCTCTAAGGAGTGGCCTCCCCTCTCGGTCTCAACCGGAAACACCCATGCCCCCGGACCAGGTGGCATGCCTACCGGCTTCAACCGATATCTTCCACTATGGCCTCTATGTACGGTGTGTGCTTGAAAGGGGTTGACGACTAACTGAACCGTACCCTACTTGTTGTAGGGACAAGTGGTAGTACGAAGCAAGTATGGGGTTCACTGGAACAAGACTCGATATCACAGTCGACTCAGAGGTTTATAAATTCCCTGCATGACATATATAACAAAAATATATTTCAACCAACAAAGTCACCACTCACTATACCTTACCATGCCATAACGGGCATAACCATCCCGACAGGGACCGGTGACAAGCTCACGCCTACCCAAGACAGAGGCTTTCCCGGATTGCTTTCCGGCATGCATGCAAGGCACATGAGAATGGTTACCATCACAAGTATAATCATCTCCAACAACAAGGAGATCACTAAAATGCATCCATGCAAATGATCGTATCGCATGAAATCACGAGTATTCTGAAATGAGGTGGTGCTATAAACGTGTCAACGAACGCACCAAAATATTATGCCGGGTTCAGAATGCTTGCCTTCAGTTTGTGTAGAGGCAGGGTGCACCCTAAAAACTTTTGCAAGCTTCCTTCTTCTCCAAAAGTCCTATTTTGAATAAATTTGAATTAACACACAAACTCAAAACAGCACAAAAAGTTGTTTTGAATTTTTTTTCAAATAAATCTTAAATAAACTAGGTCAAATTTGAGAGAGGTAGGAAAAAGAATCAATTTATTTGGAGTTATATTTTAAAAGTTATAGCCAGTCAAAGTTTAGTCAAACTCCTGGTTTTTAAATAAAACAGAAAAAAGAAAAGAAAAGCAGTTCGAACGGTACACGTCGAAGACGTGCTTTGAGATTTCGTCTCCACTTAACCCACATGGACTGAGGCAGGGTCACCGGCGGTGGGTCCAGGGGCCCACCGGTCAGGTTTGACCAGTCCATCTTCCTCCTCTTCCTCCGCCTGAACGGCGGGCGAGGCGACGGCGATCAGCGCCGGCGAAGGGCTGCTCCCCACGGGCTCCAGAGGGTCGGGATGGATCCGCAAGACCGGGGCGGTCCTCCCGGTGGTCGTTGGGGACGGAGTGAGCTGCCGGCGACGAGCTTCACGGCGGAGGAGGCATTCAGGAGCAGAGTGGTTTTGGGGCTACGGTGGCTCCCGATCAGGGGGAAAGGTTCACGGGAGGAAGAGAGGACTTCTGGCGGAGAGAGTGGAGAGGGGGGCTGGTTGCGGTGAACGGAGCTGGGGCGTGGCGGCCCGGACCGGCGGAGTTGGGGAAGACGACCTCTTTCTCTTCAATTGACGGCAATGGGGGCACTAGGAGTATGGTGCGAGGCTGCTCGTGGTGCTCGTGAGGGCTCGAGGGGCTTCCTTTATAGTGCTCCCTCGTCGGTTCGCGGCGATGGATGAGCTCGTCGGCGACCGACTTCTGTAGCTTGCAGCAACATGGCGAGGCTGGGGATGGCGGTAAGAACTAGCGGACGAAAGTGGGTATCGCCTGTGGGCGAGCCGCAAGCGGCTGCTCCGGGCGGCGCTGGCCATTGCGGTAGGGCTGTGGCGAAGGCATTGGCGGCTAGCTGCTGGCCTGCCGGAGACGTGGCGAGGGCTGCTTGGCGCGTTGCGGTGAGGAGGTTAGTGAGTGGCGTGGCTCCGCAGGGCATGCAGAAATCGGGGCGCGACGCGTCGGCTCGGGCGCGGCACGTGCAAAACACGTGCTCTGCTCCCGCCCAGAGCACGAGCGGGACGTGATCGACGAAATGCTATGGCATGGTAGGGGGCTCCAAACAACAAGAGGGTTAGCAGGGTGGGGTTATAGGTTAGGGCAAAACCATGGGACATGCTGGTCTGGTCATGGTATTAAGTTCACAGTGTAAACAAAAACTCATGTCAAATATTTCCACGCTCTCAAGGTGTTTGACAAAATGCCAAAGGCTCCTAGGCAGTTCTTGGAGTGGCCAAAACCTCCAGAGTGGGGTCTCTTTAGATAAAAGAGAGGGTGGTAAGGTTATTTTGCCCAAAGCACAAAATTGCTAATGCAAGTTTAGCAAAACTTCAATTATGTACAAAAAGAACAGGGCATGGTTGCATGCACGTAGAACCATCCAACGGGTCCACTCTCCTGGACTTAAGGGTTTGGCAAGGAGGACTACAAGTAGGAAAAGGAATCATGGATCAAGGAGCAACTAAAAAGGTGGTTGCTGTACAAAACCTCAAGTTGGACCAAAATGGAAAAGAGGATGGTTCACTCAAATTTTCCAAAGAACAACATTAGGTTATTGCATAAAGTTGAATAATATGCTCCTACTGATATCCCATAATTTTGGTAGAAGTTTTAAAGAAATATTTGAATAGGTTGTAGTGTAAAATGCTCTCTGGACCAGATTTGAAAATATGGTGTAGAGCTCAAAAATATTCAATGGGCAGAAGATATTTTTGCACAAAAGTGGTTCAAATACTCCATATGACATCTCCAAATTATGGTGGGATTTTTGAAGAAATATATAAAAGGGTTGTAGTACAAATGGGACCAATAAACTATGGGAAACCATTTTTTTTTCAAGAAAATAAAGATCAAGAAGAATATTGTATAATTAATTCTTCTGATAACAGGAAAGATTTTCTTGAGAGGGTAAACAAGTCCAATATCAAAAGTGAAAGATTTTCCATCTTAGGGAACAACTCCAAGATAACCAAGAAAAGAATGGTTCTGAAGTCAAGAAAAACCAAGAAAAGGAAAGTTAAATTTCCTAGCAAAATTTTAACAAAACCAGGTTAAAATTTTTTGGGGTGTCACACTTGGTCCCCGCCTTGTGGCAGGTGCAGTGGCCGCCCAAGTTCAAGCCCGAGATGCCGCTGCGCTATAACGACACGACGGACCCGCTGGTTTCCCTACTGGCATACGAGGAGGCTGTCCTCAAGGCTGGGGGCGACGACAGGGTGAGGGCCAACTGGTTTCCCATGGCCCTCACCGGCGTCCCGCGCATGTGGCTGCTCCACCTCTTGGCAGCCACAGTGACCTCTGGGAGGCTGCAACCTCTTCCTCGCCGCCACACCCTACTCCGCCGGCGCAGCTCTCGCGGCGGTTCGGGAAGAGCACCAGATCAAGGTTGCGTCACGCCCGGCCACGGCCCCAGCCGCGGCGGCACAAGACCAAGAAGGCCTCGTGAAGGTCACGGCCTCGGCAGGCGGAACCAGCCTCAGCAGGAAGATGCCCCTAGGGCCGAAGAGGCCGCGCCAGGCAGCCAGGCTCTAGGGGCTCAATCGACTCAGGAGGCGTCAGACCCTCCGGAGGGCACGGGCCTCATCAGCACTCCTAATCTCGTCGAGCACCCAGTATACTTCATCAGCACAGTGCTACGGGGTGCGAGGGCGCAGTACCCCATGCCCCAAAAACTCCTCCTCACGTTGTTGGTAGCCTTGCGCAAGTCGCGGCACTACTTCCAAGGTCATCCCATCAAGGTCGTCTCAGCATACCCTCTGGAGAGGGTGCTAAGGAGCCCCAACTCAGCTGGGAGAGTCGCCGAGTGGAACATGAATTGCAAGCGTTTCAGCTAGAATTCAGCACAACCAGAGTCATCAAGGGGGCCGCATTGGCAGATTGCATGGCAGAATGGACGGAGGCACCCGGCCTCGAAGCAGGCGAAGACCGATCATTTTCTCCGGGGAGCGAGGCACCGGATGGCTGGGTCATGTACTTCGACGGGGAATTCTCCCGACATCGCGCAGGGGCCGGCGCAGTGCTCGTATCACCTACTAAGGACAAGCTCTATTACGCCATGCAGCTCTGTTTCCAGTACGGGGAAAAGGTCTCCAACAACATAGCAGAGTATGAAGGCCTGATAGCCGGCCTGAGAGCCGCATTCGCTTTGGGAGTAAAGCGCCTCATCATCAAGGGTGATTCACAACTCCTCGTCAACTTCTCCAACAAAATATACGAGCCGAAGGACGAGCACATGGAAGCCTACCTCGCGGAGGTCCGCGGGATGGAGAAACAGTTCTGGGGGCTGGAGCTACAGCATGTGCCTCGCGGCACCAATCAAGAGGCGGATGACATCGCCAAGAGGGCGTCCAGGCGGCTGCCTCAGGAGCCTAGCATCTTCGAGGAGTGACTCTTCAGGCCCTCAGCCGGACCCTCTTTATCAAGTGCGGCGCAACCTCAGGAGGAGCTCCCCCAGCCGCCTGGCTCAGGAGCCCCGGCTACGGCCCAGCCTCAGGGGCACGTCTGCTGTCGGATTTCGGGTTCCGGCAGACCCTTGAGGTTTGAACACTGGGGTGCGCGCGGAGATTCTCCCTCTACCTACCTGTACCCCGCCGCCTCGCTAAGATCTAAGCTACGAAAGGAACAACACAAGAGACACAAGGTTCATACTAGTTCGGGCCACCGTTGTGGTGTAATACCCTACTCTAGTTTGTGGTGTGGTGGATTGCCTCTTGGGCTTATGGTGATGAACAATACAAGGAAGAACAGCCTCGCGAAGGTCTGTTCTTGGCCGGGGCGATGAAATGCTTGGGGGAGTTCAGTCGCCTTCTCTCTCTCTCTCTAGATATCTTTCTAGATGCCTCTACCCTGTGGGTGGCTAGTCCTATTTATAGGCAGAGGCCCTGGGCCTCTTCCCAAATATTGAGCGGGAAGGGCGCCAACAATTGGCCATTTTGAAGGGAACATCTGGTACACTTATCCTGACTAAAGTTGGTCCTCGCCTGTCAAAAGCTCTGGTGGTGACGCCGGCTTGGGCTCCACAATGACTTCCTTCCTGCCGTTAGGCTCGTCTTGGTCTTGTTGCACCGAAATGGACGCCTTTGCTTGATGCTCTCGCCTGCGCTTGCTCCCTTTGCACCAAAGAGGAAAGGAGGACACTGCACGGGCTGGCACCCGCCTGGCGCCCTTCGTCGTCATGGCTTGCGCCATGGGCACCTCGTGAGGTACCCCGCCTTGATCTCTCCGCCTCCTCGCGAGCCAGCCTGATGAGGCTGCGCCTGAGGAAGCTCCCTGTCGTCCGCCCCGCGAGGCTTGGCCCCTCGCGAGGGTCTTGAGCTTGTGTTGGTGAAGATGGGCTGTGATGGGCTCCCCTTTGAGCCACGTCGCGGGCCTTGCAGCTGCAAGTCACTGGGGACCCCGTTCCCGAGCAGCCGACAGTAGCCCCGGGCCAAAGTAGCCTTGAGCTTGGCCCGAGCAGAGGCGAAGGGCAAGTCTGAGCGCCCTTGAGCCCCTAACAGCCTGCGCCTTGGGCGCCGTGGTGGCGGTTGATTGGACGTCGGCACTGTTCCATACGCCTCCTTATTTTGTGCCGTGCTAGGCGGACTCGTAGCCGCACACAGCCGCTCCCCTTTTCGCTGCTCGACCGTCCCCCACTCTTCCTCCTCTCGAACTCCAGCTTCTGCTCCCAATCCAATCTCAAACCTTCCCCCTCCCCTCCCGTTGCCATGGCTCCGACAAAGAAGGGAAGAGGGAAGAAGCCCGTGCCTCCGCCTCGCTCACCGTCGTCGGCGGCCCCCGCCGTCGATCGGTCGATCATACTCAATCGAGAGGGCCTGGGCAAGGTCAGCTCGGCTTTGGCCACCATCTTCAACGAATGCGGGCGGACGACGACATGGCCCGCGTCCCACTTCTCCATTGACAGGATAATCACTGAGGTCCGGTATTTTGCTGACGCCCTGTGGGCGGGGCTGGTTCCCCCCTTCTCAGATTTCTTCAATGCTATGATTTCCCACTATCATATCCATATGATGCACTTGGGTCCAGAATCCATCACTCTTCTTGCGGTCTTCGCCTTTGTTTGCGAGGTGATGATGGGCATTAAGGGAGTTCCAGACTAGGGGGTGTCCGGATAGCCGAACTATCATCATCGGCCGGACTCCAAGACTATGAAGATACAAGATTGAAGACTTCGTCCCGTGTCCGGATGGGACTTTCCTTGGCGTGGAAGGCAAGCTTGGCGTCTGGATATGTAGATCTCCTACCTTTGTAACCGACTTTGTGTAACCCTAGCCCTCTCCGGTGTCTATATAAACCGGACGGCTGTAGTCCATAGGAAGGACAACAATCATACCATAGGCTAACTTCTAGGGTTTAGCCTCTTTGATCTCGTGGTAGATCCACTCTTGTAACACACATCATCAATATTAATCAAGCAGGACGTAGGGTTTTACCTCCTTCAAGAGGGCCCGAACCTGGGTAAAACATCGTGGCCCTTGTCTCCTGTTACCATCCGCCTAGACGCACAGTTCGGGACCCCCTACCCGAGATCCGCCGGTTTTGACACCTCCATTGGTGCTTTCATTGAGAGTTCCTCTGTGTCGTCGCCATCAGGTAGGATGCCTCATCTCGTCTTTAAAGACGCTACTATCGCCAAAGGAGCCTTGGCCGCTGGCGAACTCTTGACTAGGTGGTTTTCTTATGACCGCCATCCGGCCACCTGTGGACGATGACCTCTCGAGTCATCAAAACCAATCTCCAGGTTAGTTCGGAACTTGCCGAGCAGTTAGATCCGATCGAGCTCTCCTCCATAAACGAGCTCTTGGATCGCATCGCCGCCCTGGGAGTCGCCATAGACTACGACCGGATCGGGCCTAAAACCGATCTGAGAGAGATCAACTCTCCCCAGGCTACCCATCATGTTGTTGTGATATAGCAGCAATGTGGCGATTCTTCTTGTATCTTAAGTACTAGTTACGTCCGGATTCCCGATCCCTCCATGCCGGATTCCCGCAGAGGGACGGATGTCGATCAAGCCCTGAACTTAAAGTCAGGCGGCGGGTTGGACTCATTGGATAACACTCAAAAATCCAAACTTCCAAGTTCGGAAATTTCTCGGCCCTTGAGTCCTAAATTGGACGGGGTTCCGGATCTAGTTCCACCCGCCCACCTGTCGGTGTACTAGAGTAGGGGTACCCTAGTACCCCGAACTCGTGCACGGGCAGTTGCAGCACCCCGCGGTAGGGTTTGCCTGGCGACTGCCAAGGTCCTCCGCGGTTCCTTTGGAGCCATTCAAGAACAAAGTATCCAAGGCCCCGACAAGAGGAGCTTGCCGGGAAGGCCACTCAAGGCACGAAGGAAACAAGACCCCGGCAAGAGGAGCTTGCCGGGAAGGCTCGGTGAGCGACAAGCTTCCGAGTGCGACAAGGGTTCAGTCGCGGCAAGGCGCTTGCCGCGGCAGGCAACCTCTCTTCATCTCCGCTCCAGCTCATCCGCCAACGTGTCGCCATGGGGCTATTCCAGGCACGCGTGTCAAGGGGCTGTGCAGCCAGCGGAGAGCAGCGATAAGCGGCGCTGACAAGAAGGCCATCGTGGCGAACGGTGGCGCTCCTGACGGTCCCTGTTGCACTGTTTAGGCGACATGGACGGGCATTTAATGCTTTTGTCCCTTGCCTCAGAGTTAGGTAGAGTACACTGTACCAAGTAGTTGCACCAACCGCAACTCATTTTCCCATTTTTGCCCTCGTCTATGTTGCCACCTGTGGTGACCCCTTGAGCCTATAAATAGAGGCCCATATGCAACGTAGAAAGGGTTCGGTTCGGCTCAGTTAGGATTCGACTCATTCAAGACCAGAGACACTCAAGCTAGGTTTTGTAGCTCTCATTGCTCCCTAGCAAGAACACAATACAATCAACCAAGCAGCAGTAGGAGTATTATCTCTCCGGAGAGCTCTGAAGCTGGGTAAACTGCTCGTGTGCATCGCCTCGATCTGCTCTTCGTGCAATCTCCGCCCCCCACCGAACCACAAGGGACTCGGTCCGCCAGGTCCCATAGGTGTTCGTGGGTCACGATCAGCTTCCCCGATATCTTTGGCGCGCCAGGTAGGGGAGCGTCGAGGCTGTGTGAACCTGATCCGGCGTTCACACGAGCATCATCTTCAACATCTTCGTCAACATGCCACCGAAGAAGAAAGCTTCGGCGGCAGCGGAGCCGTCCGCGTCGAACCCACCACCATCGGAGCTGACGAGTGGTGGGGAAGACACCGGCGGAAGAACGGGCGTCGTCGAGGGAGCCCACGACGCTGCCAAGTCCAAGCACAAGGCGGCGCAGACCTCGGCATCCGGATACGCACCGCGTCCATCTCAGGAGGCGCGGGACCGACAGCGTCATGGTGCTCGCAGCGCCATACGTTCATTGGGCCAAGATCGAGCTGGTGGATCCAGGGATGCTCAAGAGCAGCTCGCGCACCAAAAGGCTGGTGTGAGCGGGGCACGGTCGCCTGGACAGGATACTGCTCCTTCTAATGTATTTAGAAGTCCGAGCACATCCCGCTCCTTGCACCGTTCGCCATTACCGCCCAACACTCAAGCGGAAGCTTTGGCGCGGGCTCAACTGCTCCTGGATTACCCTCCGACGGCGGACAAGGTCGACGAATGGAGGGCCACCATTCAAAGTCTCATCGGCTTTGCCAACGGCGACGTTCCGCGGCAACCAAGCACATCACTCGCCCGCGGCGAGGCGACAAAACGCGAGCGGTGGCGGCAGAGACCTATGGGGTGCAACCACCATGCACTCTCCATCCCGAAGGCCAAGATCGCCGACTCGGCGGATCCACCTCGACAGCGACTCCACCGGCGTCGCCGGATCCACGAGCTCGCCCGTGATCAGCGCCAAGTTCTTCAAGAACGACAACTAGAAAACGCCGAACTTCGCATCGGCGCCCGAAGAGAAAGCGGCGTCGGTCCGACCAGCGCCTTGGGCCCCTCTGTTGGCGATGCATGCGCCCGAAGAACGGTGACTTGCCGTCAGACGCTGTAGGTTGCCCCTGCGTTCACTTTCGTGAGCTGCGGCAAGTCCGGTGGCCCGACAAGAAAAATTTCTAGCCGGACATGCGAGAAAAGTATGATGGCGGGGCGCATCCATCGAGTTCTCAGCATCTACACCATCGCGGTGCAAGCTGCAGGGGGACGAGACGACAAGATCCTCGCCAACTACTTCCCGCTGGTACTCAAGCCCAATGTTAGATCTTGGCTCATGCACTTGCCGGACAGTTCCATATCCTCTTGGGCAGGTCTATGCAATCAATTTGTCGGCGCCTTCACAGGCGGCCACAAGCCTCATGGCCAGGAGAGTGACCTACACCTGCTCGCCCAGAAGGAAGGAGAGTCCCTGCGCAAGTTCATTCAGAGATTCAGCCGCGTGCACTACAACATCCCAGATGTCCACCCTGCCGTGGTGATCGGCGCATTTCATCAGAATGTGCGGAACCGCAGGATGAGGGAAGAAATGGCGATGTGCAAAGTCAAGGACGTTAGTGAGCTATATGCTCTGGCCGACAAGTGTGCGTGCGCTGAGGAAGGGAGAAGACTCCCAGGAGAGAATGCAGAAGCAGGATCTGACAGTGAGGAGACCGCCCCGGCAAAGAAGAGTCGGCGGCGGAGCAACCGAAGGAAGAAGAGCAAAGAGGTACTAGTTGTCGAGCAGTCCGGCAACAGTGGTGCCGCCAAGAAATCCAAGGTTGGTGGTTCCGGCAAGGAGGTTGCCGCTGGCGCCGACTGCAAGCCTGTGGCGGCCGCCGACAAGCAGGACAGCTCCAACAAACAGTACTGCAAGATTCACCACACCAAGGGCCACGACCTCCAGAGCTGCAAGAAGGTCGAGCAGCTTGTTGAACAGCAAAGCTGAGTACGAGCGGCGCGACAAGGAGAAGGCCCGAGAAGGTCTTTGGGGAACTAGCAAGAAGCGACCCGGCCGGGAGGGCGCCTTGGCAAGGCCAAGCAGCGGACAGGAGACAGACCTCCCAGCCGCGACAAGGATGAAGATAGCGATGACGATGAAGATATGGAAGGCGATGAAGGCGATGAGCGGGAGTTTGAGAAAGCCACGGAAGTCCTCTGCGTTGGCGATGGTGCTTCTCTGCATACCTCACACCGCCAGCTCAAGCAATGGATGCGGGAGGTTAATGCAGTGAGAACCATCCGTAGAGTCACGCCAGCCTCTGAAGTGGTACAGCAAGCCTATCATCTTTGATATTGAGGACCACCCTGATCGCATAACTGCGGTCGGGTACTTGCCGATGTTGGTCTCACCAACTATCCGCAACCTCAAGGTCACCAAGATGCTAGTTGACTGCGGGGCCGGCTTAAACCTGATCTCATCCGCAGTACTCCAGAAGCTTCAAATCCCTGACAGCAAGCTCGAAGAGACTGGCACTTTCCAAGGAATAAACCCAGGAAGGAGCAAGCCGAAAGGGAAGATCACGTTGCCGGTAACATTTGGCAGTGAGCTAAACTTCAGGACTGAGAGGGTCACGTTTGACGTCGCTGATTTTCCATTGCCGTACAATGGAATACATGGCCGTCCAGCACTCGCCAAGTTCATGGCAGCCTCTCATTATGCATACAACTTGCTCAAGATGCCCGGCCCGATAAGTGTCATTTCTGTCCATGGCGACAAGAAGGATGCTCTTATCTGCGCCGACAAGATCTACCGGAGGCAGCAGCTGCAACGGATAGCAAGCCACTTGCCGCTGAAGCTCCGGGGAAGAAGAAGACCAAGTCCGGCAAGAGCTCGATGCCCACTCCGGCAAGCGCACCTCTTGGTGCTTTGCACTACCGTCGAGGACGCGCCATCGAGCTCCACCGGCAAGTGCAAGAAGACGATGGCAGCTCCCGAGACCAAGAAGGTGTCCGCCAAGGAGGACGGCACTGGTGGTACCTTCACCATTAGTGCCACGCTTGACCCTAAATAGGAAAGCGCGCTCGTTGCTTTCCTGCGGGCGAACGTCGACGTGTTTGCATGGCAACCGTCTGACATCCCCGGTGTTCCCAGGAAAGTAATTGAGCACCACCTAGCTGTCTGTCCTCATGCGCGGCCCGTCAAGCAAAAAGTCAGGAAGCAGGCAGTGGAGCGCCAAGAATTCATAGCAGAGGAGATCAAGAAGTTGGAAGCGGCCAGGCCTTGTCGGAGGAGTGCTCCATCCCACGTGGTTGGCCAATCCGGTAGTTATGCGAAGGCAAATGGGAAATGGAGACTCTGTATCGACTTTCTGAGATGTTAATAAAGCTTGTCCCAAAGACCCATTTCCTTGCCAGCGCATCGACCAGATTGTTGACTCCACGGCTGGATGTGATTTGCTTTCATTTCTTGATGCATATTCAGGATATCATCGGATATTCATGGCGAGAAGAGGATGAGGAGAAAACCGCATTCATCACCCCATGTGGCACATACTGTTTTATACGGATGCCTTTTGGGCTAAAGAATGCTGGTTCAACGTTTGCAAGAGTAGTCCATGACGCTTTTGAGCCGCAAATGCACAGAAATGTAGAAGCCTGCATGGATGACATAGTGGTCAAGAGCAAGGACAAAGCAACTCTGGTTCAAGATTTAGATGAGACCTTTGCAAACCTGCGCAAGATCAACCTCAAGCTTAATCCCGAGAAGTGTGTGTTTGGAGTTCCCTCAGGCAAGCTTCTCGGGTTCTTCGTATCTCAGAGGGGAATTGAAGCCAACCCCGACAAGATCAAGGCCATTGAGCAGATTGAAGCACCAAAGCGCGTCAAGGATGTACGAAGACTTGCCGGTTGCGTGGCTGCTCTCAGCAGGTTTATCTCTAGGTCTGCTGACCGCGCCCGGCCATTTCTCAAGATTTTGAAAAAGGCAGGTCCGATTAAATGGACTCCCGAAGCGGAGGCTGCGCTGCAGGACTTAAAGAGGTACCTGTCCTCCACTCCAATACTTGTCGCACCTAGGCCACAAGAGAAGTTGCTGCTGTATATAGCGGCAACCAATCAAGTGGTTAGTGCTGCGTTAGTAGCGGAAAGGGAGGCAGATGATGAGCCGGCAACCAAGGCAGATGCATCCAGCGACAAGCAGGGGGCTTCACCGACGAGCTCTGGTCCCGACAAGGACGGATCTGCGCAGGATTGCGGGGAGATGCAGAAAAGGATGGTGCAGCGCCCAGTCTACTTTGTCAGTTCCCTTCTGCAGGGGGCTAGGTCAAGGTATTCTGGTGTGCAGAAATTGCTTTTCGGCCTCCTCATGGCCTCGAGAAAGCTGCGCCATTACTTCCAAGCACATGAGATAACAGTTATCACACGCTTTCCGCTGAAGAGGATACTGCAAAATCCAGAAGCAACAGGCAGGATTGTCGAGTGGGCCTTTGGGCTGTCAAGCTTTGGCCTCAAGTTTGAAAGCACTTCAACTATCCAAAAGCGAGCACCGCAGAGTTCATAGAAGAATGGGCGTAGCATAAGGCGAAGAAATTCGGAGGCGAGCATCCCGTCAAGGAGGCAAATAAAGAGTGGCTGATGTACTTTGGCGGTGCCTTCTACTGCAAAAGGCGCCCGGTGCGGCGTCTTTGCTTATCGCACCCACCGGAGAGCACCTCAAGTACATAGTCCAAATGCACTTTCCCAAGGAGCAAGCAACAAATAATACTGCAGAGTATGAAGGTTTGCTTGCCGGTCTCAGGATTGCAGTAGACCTTGGGATCAAGAAGCTCATTGTTAGGGGTGGCTCGCAGCTTGTCGTCCGCCAAGTAAACAAAGATTATCAGAGTCCGTTGATGGAAGCCTACATTGATGAAGTGAGAAAGCTAGAAGAGTACTTTGACGGCCTACAAATGGAACATGTTCCAAGAGCTCAGAATGATATTGCTGACGGCCTGTCAAAGTGCGCCGCACTCAAGTTACCTGTGGAACCAGGGATTTTTGTGCTCAAGCTGACTCAACCGACTGTAACGCCATCAACTGGACAGAACAAGAAGAGGAAGTTGATTTCTAGTGACTACTTCCCGGCCGAGCTTCCCGAAGCCGCCGCCGCGAAGGTCCCCAAGTTCAAACCAAAAATGCTGAGGAGCAGTCTGCTCCGACAAGCCCTAGGGTTTGCTTCGTTGAAGCAGACCCTCCCGACAAGTTTTGCTCCGGCAAGCTTGTCGGGGATCATCAAGCTCCGACCGAGCCGTAGGTTCTTGCCGTAGTAGCTGATGTTCCCGCAGCAGCAGAGGTGCCTTTAGTCCTTGCTGTCGAGCCGCAAGCTCCAGCACGGGCACAGCAGATTGTCCATTTTGTTCAGACAGGAGAACTTCCCGAAGAGCAAGAAGAAGCGGAAAGAGTAGCCCGGCAGTGAAGTATGTACCAGTTTGTCGGCGACATTACATGCGAAGAAGACTCAGCGAATTGAAATTGAAGTGTATTCACCGGAAAGATGGATGAATCTTTGTTGGCGGAGATACACGGAGGCATATGTGGTCACCACATTGGCGCAAGAACACTTGCCGCAAAGCTTTCCGGTAAGGTTTCTTCTGGCCGACAGCCCTCCGGATGCAACTGCACAAGTAACCAAGTGTGAAGCGTGCGATTCCATTCTAAGCGGATACACCAACCAGCTCAAGCTCTCCGGACGATCCCTTTATCCTGGCCATTTTAGGTGCGGGGCTCGACATCCTCGGCCCTTTCCCGAGCTGTCGGGGCTTTGAGTACTTATGCGTTGCAATCGACAAGTTCACAAAGTGGCGGAAGTGGAAGCGATGAGGAAGGTGACAGCCGGTCAGCGATCAAGTTCTTCAGGTCAATTGTTTGCCGTTTTGGGATTCCTAACCGGATCATCAACGACAACGGCACACAGTTCACGAGCCGCACCTTCATGCAGTACGTCCAAGATCTTGGCGCCAAGGTCTGCTTCACTCCTCTTGCTCATCCGAGAAGCAACGGTCAAGCGGAGAGGGCAAATGCTGAAGAGATGCGAGGGCTCAAGACCAGAACTTTCGACAGGCTGCACAAGTGCGGAAGGAACTGGATTGAGGAGCTGCCGGTGGTTCTTTGGTCGATCAGGACAACGCCAAATCGAGCCACTGGCCAGACACCTTTCGCTCTAGTCTATGGAGCGAGGCAGTTCTCCCCACGGAACTTCGTATATGGATCACCTCGAGTACTCGCTTATGATGAGCTTGAGCAAGAGCAGCTGCGACAAGATGACGCTGCTCCTTGAGGAGGATCGTCTTGATTTCTTTGTCTGAGCTGCTCGTTACCGACAAGCTTTGCGCCGCTACCATAGCCGCCAAAGTTAGTGCCAGAAGTTTCGAGGAAAGCGACCTTGTTCTTGGTAGCGTTCAATCCGCCAAGAAATTCCAACAAGTTGACGCCAAAGTGGGAAGGCCCTTATCGGGTGAAAGCGAGTCACTAGGCCTGCGCTGTCCGCCTTGAGACCGAAGATGGCATTCCGGTGAGCAACTCCTGGAATATTGAGCATCTTCGTAAGTTTTACCCATAGGGCGCGGTTGCCGGAACCTGTTCGGCAACCACCTTTTGTACAAGTCTTGCCCATGTTGCATGTAATCCTTTGTACAAAGCGGGCGCAGACCCGATGCATAAGTAAAGCTCATGTGTTGCGCGCAACTTGTCAATTTCATGCTTTCATCATCATTTTGCATGTGTTATCTGACATTTTGTGCAGCATCCACACCCGGTAAGCAATAACGAGCCACGAGGCTCCATAACTTTATTTTCTCTTCTTTCTTCTCAAAAGAAAGGAAGGTTCCTTCGCCCACAAGTTAGCCGAGGGGGAAGGAGAAGATAATGGTGTGGACCGCCAAGTGTCGCTCGAGGAAGTTTCGCCTTACCGGGAAGCAAACGACAGAAAAGCTAAGTTGCTAAAGTTTGAGCAATCAGTTTTTTTAAATTTTTAAGTTATCTTCCTCGAACGATAGTACTTTGTATGGAAAACCTGTGCGCGGAGGAACCAACTCGTAGCTAGTTTGCGCCCTTACTTTGTTTCGAGTCCGCTCAACAACTTAAGTGAGCTGCAACTAGTTGCGACAAGGTTGCTTGTCGGGCGGCACCGCCGGCAGGCTTGACGATTACGCACTCGGCGCTTTCATGGCAAAGGTGCCCGCGCCGACAAGTTCCCTAAGAGCGTAAGGCACAAATATACAAAGGAAGGAATCAAGTAAAGGAAATAACATTGCAATCATGCCTAAGATAGAGTATATTACAAATTAACTTGTCGCAGATCTAATAAATTGTTCTCCTAAACATGATCAACAGCGACAAAGGAAAGAGTTCAGAATGAAGCAGATCAGATACAAGACAAAACAGCAAATTGAAGAATTACAAGTACAGCGACAAGATCTTACTCTTCTTCCTCCTCGGAGCTGAGAGCGGAGAAGTCGAATTCTGCTCCGCCTCCGGTCTGCGAAATTTGGAAGAGTAGGCTCCCTCGGGCGCTTGGCGGGTGCGGGAGCCGTGGTTCGAAGGCCCCGCTCCGATTCTTGTTGCGGCGTGAGGCGCTCAATGCAACAGAAGCTTGTCGCGGTGGAAGCTGGGTCGGGCGAGAGCGGCTGTTGGCCCGTCTGCCGCCCCGCCACTTCCCCGGTCTTGCGGAGGCGCCTTCTTTGGCGGGACCGCGGGCTCCTCCCGTGGCAAGATACCTGAAGGTGGAGGGGAGGTGCCCCCGGCAGGCTCGTTCGGCTCAGCTTCAGGCTCGGCCTGCTCCTCCGCGCCGGCAAGCTCCTCTCGATCGGCAAGGCTTGCCGCCTCTGCTGCCTCCGCCTCCTCCACGGTGAACCCGAATTCACCCGGTGGCAGCTTCTGCCCGCCTCCTCTAGCACAGGTGGCGTCTTGGCAGCTTCGGCGTCGGTGGTGTCGCGGGTGAGCCACTTCTGCTCGTCGGCGCGGATCGGCACTTCTTCCAAGCTATCGAAGAACTGCTGCACGACGTCATCGGCGGGCTCTTGCCAAGTTGGAACGATCCCATGAGAATCGCACAATGGCATCATCACGCGGATGCGGTCAAGCGAAGAGTTGTTGCACAAAGGAACGACCCCCCTCGGCAACATGAACCACTCAGGGTGATCTGGGTCGTGCTTGAACAGCTCCAGCAGCATAGCATCCAGCTCCAAGACGGTGAAATTCCAGTTGAGGCCCGGGCGCAGCCTCATAATGTCCGCCGCATTTTGGAACTCCCAAGCAGGTCTCCTCCTCTCCTGCAAGGGAGCGTGCGGCGGCGAAGGAAATCCGCGCCAACAGCGCCTACAGTGAGTCCGGCATGCCTGAGGTGCAAGATCCGGGTCACGGCAATCTTCAACCTAGCATCCTCCGGCGCCAAGTTGCTCCAATCGTTGCCGCGCACTATGGGAGTTTGGCTGGGCGATCGAAAAGGGTTCGCGGGTTCTCCTCGATGATCCAACACCAATCGGCTCTCCACTCCTCCCACTTGCTGTGGAGCTCTCCTTCCAGATATGCTTCTTTCTTGCCGATCCTATAGATCCAAGCGATCCCCCCGGCAAGTGGCTCTCCTCTCTCAATGCGGGGCATGAAGAAGTGGCGGAAGAGGGCTACGTTTGGGTGGACTCTGACAAAATTTTCGCAAAGGTGTGCGAAAACTGCCATGGTCAGGACCGCGTTGGGGGTGAAATCAAGGAGGCGGAGACCGTAGGTGTCAATGATGTCGCAAAAGAATTCGGAAAAGGGCGGGCAGAGCCCGTAGTAGAAGAAGAGCGTGAAGAAGGGATACCCGACAGAAACCTTCTCGGATGCGGCGGCGGAGATCACCCTCGTGCGCGGGTGCGCCCGCGTCTCCGTCGACCAGAAGAGGTAGTAGCCCTCCCTCAGCTCCTTTGCGTCGAGCTGGGGGTCGAAGGTGGCCTGCTCCTTTCGCAGCACCGCAAGCCGCTGCGCCTCGGCCGACTTCACGCCCTTCCCCTTGTCGGCTTTCGGAGCCATGGCGGAGGTGGTGGAGGAGTCCGACGGCGTTGATGGCGTTGGTGGCGATGAAGGCGGGCGTCGCTCTCTTGAGACTTCGAGAAGGAGGAGGAGGGCGGCGGTGGTTTTGAGATGTGACAGCAATGGCGAGGTGGGCGACCTGCCTCTGTTTCCCCTGCTTATAAGGAGGAAGAGGGGGCGGACGTTCCGCTTTTCCAATTAAAGAAAGCCCCCACGATCTCTCCCACGACGCCACGTTAAACGCGTCTTTGTTCGTGGGGGGCGTGGCGGGTCCGGGGCGGTAATGTGGCGTAATCTGGGCAGCGTGCCCGTGCACTGTTTTGGGCCTGGCCCAATAGCGCTCGGCATCGTGTGGCCCAGGCGGGGCTCTGGCCGATTAATACTAGAGTAGGGTACCCTAGTACCCGAACTTCGTCTGCAGGCGATTCTTGACCGCCATGGCGGGGTTTCCCTGGCGACCGCCAAGGTCCTCCGCGGTTCCTTTGGAGCCATTCAAGAACAAAGTATCCAAGGCCCCGGCAAGAGGAGCTTGCCGGGAAGGCCACTCAAGGCACGAAGGAAACAAGACCCCGGCAAGAGGAGCTTGCCGGGAAGGCTCGGTGAGCGACAAGCTTCCGAGTGCGACAAGGGTTCAGCCGCGGCAAGGCGCTTGCCCCGGCAGGCAACCTCTCTTCATCTCCGCTCCAGCTCATCCGCCAACGTGTCGCCATGGGGCTATTCCAGGCACGCGTGTCAAGGGGCTGTGCAGCCAGCGGAGAGCAGCGATAAGCGGCGCTGACAAGATGTCGGGACCCCGATCCTAAGTCACACTGATCTAGCATGTAACACATCATATCACTTTGCGGCCTCACGCACGGTATTCCCACGGGTGTCGCCTTACCATGGCCCGGGACCGTTTGCGCCTTTTGGCTCACGTATATGATAGTGTCGCTAGCATCCATATGACGAAGAACCCGGGCCGACATGACTAGTCGTGAACCCAAAGTGGCACTAACCTATGGGAACAGGCATACATGAATCACATCGAGCATGTCGGTCATCAACGTATGAATTCGGGCTGTAGCACTGGGCTAACAGGACTCTGGTATCCCGGGCTGTAGCAGGCTAGGCAGGACTCCGAATATCCCGCGTGACATTTCCCCAAAGGGGCAGACATAGGAACGAAGTGAAACACATGCCGGCCAGTCAAATGTCCAAGCAGTAGTGCTGGGCTAGCAGGACTCCGGTGAACCGGGCTGTAGCGGACTACTATCGCTCAGAAGCACGAGACTACATTTCCCCATAAGAGAGGCTACCCAGGGATAAACAACTAGGTTGTCAGATCCCACACATAGCAAAACAAGTTACACGTACGCATAACATGCAAGTATGTGCTGTACAACATGGCATCACAACATAACGCAAACTCATATAGATAAAGGCTCAGAAGAGCCACATAGCAATAAATACAGACAGGGGTCACATGACCCATCATTCAGAGCATACAAGCAACAAGCGGAAACATTAAATGTCTTAGTACAAACAACTACAAAAGAAAAAGGCTGAGAAGCCTGACTATCTACAAGACCCTCCCAAGGGTACAAGATCGTAGCTGAGTAACAAGCTACTCGTCGAAGTCCAAACGGAACTACTGGTAAGACCGAAGTCTCATTTGCCAAAAACATAAATAAAACAACGTGAGTACAAAGGTACTCAGCAAGACTTACATCAGATTCTATTATACATGCATTAGTATCAAGAAGGTAATGTGGAGTTTAGTTGCAGCAAGCCAGCTTTGACTCTGTGGCTATCCTGTTCTACGACTACCAGAATTTCTTGAGGTGATATAGGCGCTGCAGGTCCACTAGTCACCACACAATACACTACTATGGATTCATCCCCTTCTCCATACGAGAAGTCCATCCATAGCACTCACACTTGTCTTGAGCATTTTAGAGTATCCACTTCAAGTTGTCTATGTACCACGTAAGCATCCAAGAAGTCCATAACCGAGGACACGGCTATTCGAATAGATCATGATAACCTGCGGTGTACTTCTTCACCTGCGCTCTCGCCACTTACCGCCATATACCGTCATGTATCTCGGCAACCTTCAAGAGGAAGCTTTGGCGAGGGTGTCGGCCACGACACGACTAACCACACAAGACTCTAGTCCGGGTTTATCGCCTATTCGGGTTCCATCCGCAAGGAGATCCGGCGGGTGTCGCTCCACGGCCCCAAGCGATGTGATCAGGGTTCCCAAGCCCACCATCCGGGTGCCACTTGGTACACCGTGCCACCTGTGCCTAGTCTGTCCCAAGCCCACCCTGCCGGGTGCCACTCGGTAGAAAAATAGCACTACCTACAAACACCAGAAACTAGTTGCGACTCCTGGATAGAGACCAAGTTGGTTAATAAGTCGAGAGGGGTCGAGTTACCGGAACCCTATGTGTGGTAGTATCGAGTCATTGGAAAACATTCATAGTACTCGATTAGCTTAAGGGCCGGTTCGGTGAGACAACCCACCATGTACTCCTACATGGCCTCTCACCGCTACCTTTACCAAATCATGTTCACACACTTCACTCTCAAGCATCGTAACATATCGTAACACTCTAATTCATTCCCAATGAACCAGACCTGACACAACTCTAAGCAATAGCAGGCATAGCATGGTGGGAACACAACATGGCTCAATCAACTCCTACACATGCTAGTGGTTTTCAACTATTTACTGTGGCAATGACAGGTCATGCAGAGGAATGGGTTCAACTACCGCAGCACAAAGTAGCAGATGAATCGTTGTTGTCCTAATGCAATAAGCGAGAGCAGGCGAGAGAGTAGGATTGTATCCAGAATGAACAAGGGGTTTGCTTGCACAGTAAATCAACAAGGGAGGCCTTTGCTTCTCACACAGTACTCTGGAGCGTCTCGGAGCAGGACCTGCTCGAGAAGGAGCAGTGCGGCAGTCCATACACAATCATATGCAACAATATGATGCATGAACATGGCATGTAGATGTGATGCTGTTTGAGCTAATGCAACTAGTATTCAATTTGAATGAAGTCCATTTGAACCAAAGGTTCAAATGCAACTCCAAAATAAGCTCTTATAAATGCCATTCATATGTTTTCACCTATACAGCAAGTATAAGTTGTTTTTTCATGCATGAAACTAGTACAGATGGAAAGATTGCATTTTTCTGATAATTTTTCATATATAAATTATTTCAATCTGAGCTACGGTTGAATTTCTATGATTTTTTTAAAGTTTTGAATATATTCTGGAATTTCCTGATTTATTTATAAAATAAACTAAATTCCAGAAAAGGAATATTGCGTCAGCATGGCGTCATGCTGACCTCAGCAGAGTCAACACGGCAGCCTCGGGTCAAACCTGAGCAGGGGGTCCAGTGGTCGATGACACACACTGGCATGAGTCAGCGGCGTGTGGGGCGGTCAGGCCACGTCGGCAAGTCAAAGCGGCGTGTGGGACTAAATTTGGGTTAATAACTAATCTAAACATAATATTAAATTAAACTAAACAGGCCTTTGGGCCCACATGGCGGTGGCTCTAGGGGGTTTTAGCGGGGTCATTAGCACTACTTAAACCAGCGCCACGTCGGCTTCATGGGAGCTTGGTCGGCGGCGACCAAAAACGTGGCGAGGTTTCGCCGGAGTTGCTCGGGTTTCTCGTGCGGGTCACCGTTTGGCGCCCTGGGGGCACCAGGAGGAAGCCCTCGCTCGGCCGCATCGAGCAGAGGCGACAGCAGGGCGCAGGGTTGCCGGAGCTCGCTGGAGCAGAGCTCGCGGCGGCGCCGGAGTTCGGGCGGAGAGGAAAAGAGGGCTACGGTGCACGGCAGCGAAGCGGTAGTCGTCGCGTTAAAGGCTCTGAGGCCTTGAATGCGGTGGTGTGCTCGGACAGCGTGCTTACCTGGCCGTAGCCATACATGGCGACATGGCCGGCGAGGCCTTCGGGATCGAAGAGGGGCGGTGGCTACGCGGGCGTGTCGAAAGCACGGGAGGTAGGGGCTAAGCGGAAGGAGCTCACGACGGATCGAGAGAGCTGGTTGGCGGCCTTGGGGAAGCGCGACGGCGGCGAACGACGGTGGCGATCTCCGGTGGCTGGAGATGGAGAAAACGGCGATGGCGTCGCAGCGATGCCTCCGGGCTCGCTTTGCCGTTAATGGAAGTAGCCTTGTGTCGTCGCGGATCTCTGGATACGGCCGGAGAAGCGAGGAGGGCCTGTGGTCATGTGGTTCTAGTCGTGACCATGGCTACGCTCGGGTTTGGGCGAGAACGAGGGAGAGAAGAGGAGAGGACCGGGGGAGAGTGAGAGGGTCCGGGGGGGCGCGTGGCGACGTGCGGGTCATCCAGACGAGGAGGGGAGAGGGCAAGCAGGCAAGGAGGGAGGAGGTGGCACGGCGCGGCGGTCTGCCGTAGCGTCGAACGCCTGCCCTCCTGTCGGGAAGGAAGACGACAGAGGAGGGCCTAGATGGGCTGGGCTGGCCAGCTGGGCCGGCCAGGCCGCACAGGAGCTAAGCGCCAGGTAGGGTTTTCCTTTTATTTCTTTTTCTATTTTTCTGACATTTGTTTTGATTTAATTAAAATACTAAATCATTTTATTTCCTTATGCCAATTTTTGCAGGAGCTAACTATATCATTGCAGAGCTCCTCAGCAACTAGCATAATTATTGGCCATATATAATATATATAACATATATATAACCAATGCAAATAGGTATGCATTAATTCCAAATGCCCAAAATAAATACTTCTGAGCTCCAAAAATATTGGTTTGAGTTTTTATCTCTGCCCAATATTTTCAGAGAGCAACATCAGCATTTTCTTGGACCCTTTTGGAGCAATTTTTATTTGGGTCATTTCCAAAAATGATTCTGAGGGTTTCACAAATCCCCATTTCAAATTTAAATGAAATTTAAACATGATGCACAATGACCAGCTAGTCTAGGTCATACCGTAACTAGGATGTGACAACTTCGCCCCACTTGAAAAAATCTCGTCCGAGATTCGTGGGTCGACGGAAGAGAGCGGGGTACTCCAGTCAAAGACGATCTTCTCGCTCCCAGGTGGCTTCTCTCTCGGAATGATGAGACCACTGAACCTTGAGAAACTTGATGTTCTGACGTCGAGTAACACGCTCTGCTTGATCAAGAATGCGAACCGGGTTGTAACGCCCCGGATTCGATGCGCCAGGTGTCTGCCAGTTATTCGCCGTCTTTGCCTTGTCATTTGCTTGCGTGTTGCACTTTGCCATGTCATCATATGCATTTCATATCATGTCATCATGTGCATTTCATTTTGCATACGTGTTCGTCTCATGCATCCGAGCTTTTTCCCGTTGTCCGTTTTGCAATCCGGCACTCCTATGTTCCGGCGCCCTTTTACCTCTTTTAGGTAATGCGGGTGTTAAATGTTCTCGGAATGGGTGAAGCTTGGCTTGCGGTCTTATTATAGTGTAGGCGGGCGCTGTCAAGTTTAAATCGCATTGAGTCCATTTGATAGCCCAACCGTCATGTATAAGCAGTATCGTTATCGGTACCTTCGTCAGACGTTCGGCTTCAAACTGCCGCCGGACGGCACCTCTCTTCTCTCCCCTCGGTCCAGACCCTCTCGTCACAGCCCACCTGCAGCCCTCCTATAACCCCTCCACTCCAGACCGCCAGATCGAGATCCGAGGGTCCGAAACCCCTCCAAAACTCCCCAAACCCTAATCCCTAGGCCTCCCTGCTATAAATAGCAGCCCCCCTTGCCATTTTTGTCACCCCCAACCTTCCTCCTTGATTTCCGTGCCTCCCCAATCATGAGCCGCCGCATCCTCCCACCTTCTCCTCTGAATCCGGCGCGCCCCAAGCCCCCTCCGCCACTTGGCGCTGCCCTATGGGCCAGCCGTCGCCCGAGCCGTCTTCTGCAGCCTACCAGGCGGCGCCACGCGTCCCAGCGCCCTGCCCCTCCCGCCGCGCCCACTCAGCCCGGGCCAGGCCCAGCCCATCGGGCCAGCGCACTTTGAGCTCACAAGCGCCCGGCAGCGTCACCGCCGCCCGGCTCCCGTGCTCCATTGCGTCGCGCCCGCCTCCGTCCGTCATGCGGCCTCGCGGCCGCCAGCCGCCGTGACCGTCTCGCCGGACCCAGCTCGCCGCCTCCCCGTCGCGCCCTCTCCTTCTCCCTCTCTCTTTCTCTCACCCGAGCTCCCTCTCTCCCGCAGAGTTCGCCGCCGCCTTGGATGAGCGCCGCCGCCCGGAGCTCCTCGCCGGCCAGATCCGGCCGGGAATGGATGCCCCGCGGCCGGATCTGCCCGTCCCCGGCCTCCTCCAGCCCCTCTCGCGCCCCAACGACGCCGGAGAGCGACTCCGCCTTCGACGACCCCGCCGTTGACCTCCACAGAGGTGGAGGATGACCCAGCCACGTCGGACGTGTCCGCCCTGGACCGGACATGTCCACCCTCCCTGAGGTCCAAATCTGACCAAGTCCCCGAATATGTGATATTTTGTGCCATTTTCATCATGCCATAACTCTCTGTATATGGCTCCGTTTTGTGCGTATAATATGCCAAATTGTTCGCCTCGAAGAGTAGATCATTTCATCTCATTGCATCATTTTCATTTGAGCTCACCTTGATGCCCGAAATGCTGTTAGAAGAGTGCTATGTGATGTTAGTTTCAGATTCTTATCAGAACATGCACTTTTGTCATTTTTGCCATGATTGATGTGTGCCTCCTATGAATTTCAGTCCTACATGTGTTTTGTAATATGCCATGCCATCTTTCCAGGGGTGTATGCCATGTATTTTTGTGATCTCTGTGGTGACTAGCACAAGCATGCAAACTAGGTGTCTTGTTGTTGCTGATTTCAGCCCTGTTCTGCTGATATTTTTATGCCATGTTAACTTGATGCTACCGAGAGATCCATGCTTATTTTGAGATACTTCAGTAAGGATGTTTTGTTAAACATGTCTTGCTCTATCCATCCATGCCCTTGTTTGCAATTATGGAGTGCCATATCTTGAGTCAATCGAGCTCTACTTTTGCTATAAAATGTTTCCTGGCAGGTTGTTTACATGTTATTCAATTTTGCCAAGGTTGTTCTAGTTGATACTTGCATGCTATGTTGTTGTTATTGCCATGTATAGCTTCTATGACATGTCTTATTACTGTTGGTTGCCTTGCCATGCCATGTATTGCTCTGTGATGAGTGGTTCAAGCTCACCAACATGCCTACTTATTGTTGTTTCTGCCATGTATGAATCTGTAATATAACTTGCCATGTTTACATGGGTGCCATCATATTTTCTGATCCTTTTTGTCTCATGGTCAGTAAAGGACTTTTGTAATATGCAATTAGTAGATTCATGCCATGCCTTGGTTGCCATGATAAGTTCCTGTATAATGTTGTTTCATAGCTCTAAACATTGCAACCTGATGTTATTTCTGCCAATGCCTGAAACTGTTACTATTTGCAATCTTGCCATGTGTTTTTGAGCATGTTCTAGTTGTTTCTGGAGATAGCTCAGTGTTCATGTTTTGTCATGCTTTACCTGTAGATCATGCCCATGCCTTTTGTTATTACGTTGAGATGCCGTAGCTTGTTGTTTTGATGCTTGCAATATGCCTAGTTGCTGTTTTGGACAGCTTGTCTTTTAAACTTGTATTGTGTGTATGTGTTGATCCGTTGCTCCGTTTTGAGTGTGCTCTATATGAAACTTGCTTGATTTTGCATGTAGTTTCATATTATCATGTTGCATCCTTGTTTTGAGGTGTTTGCTTGATGTTTGCATGTATTTTGCATCAATGCCATGCTTAACTTGTTTTGCTCATATCTTTTAGGCCGTAGCTCCGAATTAAATGAACTTTATATGTAACTTGACTAGAATTTCGTGTAGATCATCGTGGTGCATCTTAACTTGCTGTTTAACAACTTGAACATAAGGTTTATTCAGATCTGGACCAATTTCGAAATTTGCATATGAGGACTTCACGGAATTGTCATATGTTGTTTCGGCCTCATTTAAACTTGCTTTGATGTGTTGCTCTTGTTTGCATCATCTCTTGCCATGAGTAGCTTCATCTAGATTTGGCATGCATCATGTTTGTTGTGCATCTTGTCATGTTCATGTGTGGTGTGTTTACCTATATTGTGTGCTTCTTCTTGTTAGTTCCTGTTGCGTTGCGATCGTGAGGATTCGTTCGTCTATGCTTGGTCCGGCTTCATCCGTTCATCTTCTTCATGGACTCGTTCTTCTTCCTAGCGGGATTTCAGGCAAGATGACCGCTACCCTGGATCTCACTACTATCATTGCTATGCTAGTTGCTTCGTTCTATCGCTATGCTGCGCTACCTATTATCTGTTTATCAAGCCATCCCAAATTGCCATGAACCTCTAACCGTTGACACCCTTCCTAGCAAACCGTTGTTTGGCTATGTTACCGCTTTGCTCAGCCCCTCTTATAGCGTTGTTAGTTGCAGGTGAAGATGAAGTTTGTTCCTTGTTGGAACATGGAGATGTTGTTCCTTGTTGGAACATGTTCACTTGTTGGGATATCACAATATATCTTATATTATTAATGCATCTATACACTTGGTAAAGGGTGGAAGGCTCGACCTTATGCCTGGTGTTTTGTTCCACTCTTGCCACCCAAGTTTCCATCATATCGGTGTTATGTTCCCAGATTTTGCGTCCCCTAACGCGGTCGGGTGATTTATGGGACCCCTTGACGATTCGCTTTGAATAAGACTTTTCCAGCAAGGCCCAACATTGGTTTTACCATTTGCCTCACCTATGCCCTTTTTCCCTTGGGTTTCCGGAGCCGAGGGTCATCTTTATTTTAGCACCCCGGACGGTGCTCCTTGAGTGCTGGCCCGAACTAGAAACCACATGCAGCGCCCCTCAAGGCAACTTGAGGTCTGGTTTTAGTTGTATGGACTGCTCATCCGGATGTGCCCTGAGAACGAGGTACGTGCAACTCCTATCGGGATTTGTCGGCACATTCGGGCGGCTTTGCGGGTCTTGTTTTATTCTTTGTCGAAATGTCTTGTAGCCGGATTCCGAGACTGATCGGGTCTTCCGGGAGAAGGAATATCCTTCGTTGATCGCGAGAGCTTATCATGGGCTAAGTTGGGACACCCCTGCAGGGTATAAACTTTCGAGAGCCGTGCCCGCGGTTATGTGGCAGATGGGAATTTGTTAATATCCGGTTGTAGTAAACTTGAAGTAAAATCCTCTAAAATACACCAACCGTGTGCGTAACTGTGAGTGTCTCTTTTCGGGGTCAATCGAGAGGAGAACACGGTTTCTGGGTTATGTTTGACGTAAGTAGGAGTTCAGGATCACTTCTTGATCATTACTAGTTGACGTCCGTTCCTTTGTTTCTCTTCTCGCTCTCATCTGCGTATGTTAGCCACCATATATGCTTAGTCGCTGCTGCAACCTCACCACTTTACCCCTTCCTTTCCCTTTAAGCTTTGCTAGTCTTGATACCCATGGTAATGGGATTCTTTGAGTCCTCGTGGCTCACAGATTACTACACCACCGATTCTTGCAGGTACAGCTTTTGCGATGATCATGACGCGAGAGCGATGCTTGCTTGTCTTGAGTTCTTCTTCTGCTTCTTCGATCAGGGGATAGGTTCCAGGTCGGCAGCCTGGGCTAGCAGGGTGGATGTCGTTTGAGTTTCTGTTTATGTTTCTTCCGTAGTCGGATGTTGATCTCTTGTATCTTGTATATGATGTTGATGTATTCTTGTGGCATTTGTGCCTTATGTATGTATCCCTATGTATTATGTAATGTTGATGCAATGATATCCACCTTGCAAAAGCGTTTCAATATGCGGGTCTATCCTTGGTGGGACCGTCGAGTTCCTTTTGGATAGGGTCGCATATTGGGCGTGACACGGGTACTCTCGGTATGTGAGGTTATCTTGGAGATCAAGCGTTTCGTGGTCCACTCCGCGGATAGGATCCGAGAAGCAACGCCTGAGTTGAGAGACGTGGAAGACATCATGAACTCGAGAAAGATGTGGGGGTAGTTCCAACTGGTAGGCAACCTCTCCTTGTTTAGTGAGAATGCGAAAGGGGCCAATGTGACGAGGAGCCAACTTGCCCTTGATACCGAAACAATGGGTACCCTTCAAAGGAGTAACCCGAAGGTAAGCCTTGTCGCCAACTTCATAAGCCACTTCCTTATGACGACGGTCATACTGGCTCTTTGACGAGATTGGGCTCTTTTCAAATTCTCACGAATGATGCGAACTTGCTCTTCTGCCTCCTGGATCATGTCCGGTCCAAAGAATTGTCTTTCACCGGTTTCTGACCAGTTCAAAGGTGTTCGACATCTTCGTCCATAGAGAATCTCAAAAGGCGCTTTCTTGAGACTGGATTGATAAATATTGTTATAAGCAAACTCGGCGAAAGGAAGACATTTCTCCCAATCCATACCGAATGAGATAACGCAAGCTCTAAGCATGTCTTCGAGAATTTGGTTGACCCGTTCCACCTGACCACTTGATTGAGGGTGGAAAGCGGTACTGAAGAAAAGATGGGTTCCCATGGCAGTTTGGAAACTTTCCCAGAAATGAGAAGTGAAAAAGGCGCCCGCGGTCTGAATTGATCTCTAGTGGAACACCATGGAGTGAAACTATTCGAGTGATATATAAGTCAGCGGTGACTAGCGATGATACTCTCTCGAGCAGGAAGGAAGTGCGCCACTTTGGAGAGACGATCAACGACTACGAAGATAGCATTATTCCATTTCTTGGTCACTGGGAAAGCGGTGATGAAGTCCATACCAACTTTATCCCATTTCCACTCGGGAATGGCTAAAAATTTGAAGGGTGCCAGCAGGCCTTTGATGCTCTGCCTTAACGCGACGACAAACATCACAGTTAGCAATAAACTGAGCAATTTCTCTCTTCATCCTAGTCCACCAGAACCTCTGGCGTAGGTCCTGATACATCTTAGTACTACCGGGATGAATTGTGAGAGGAGA
This sequence comes from Aegilops bicornis, assembly GCA_021605145.1. Taxonomy (NCBI): domain Eukaryota; kingdom Viridiplantae; phylum Streptophyta; class Magnoliopsida; order Poales; family Poaceae; genus Aegilops; species Aegilops bicornis. The sequence continues at coordinate 557,787,472 of CM038673.1, read as the reverse complement.
ATCATGCGCCTCCTTAAGAATCAATTGTCGAAGATGCTGCTTCTTGGGGACCACCAAGCGATTCCCAAAGAAAACGACACCTCGATCATCTATAGAGAAACTACTAGCAATACCCTTGGCAATGTTTCTCTTGATCCGGGTAATCCCCGTATCATGCTTCTGGGCTTCTATGATATGATCCACAAGAGTAGGTTTCGCCACCAATGTAGAAAGGAATCCGTGAGGAGCAATGTGAAGGTTAAGCTTACAAAATTCCTCATGGAGAAGTGGTTGGCCTTGTTGCAACATGAGATTGTTGCAATAGGATTCTGACTTAAGCGCATCAGCCATGACATTGGCCTTGCACAGGGTGTAGGTAATCCCTAGATCATAATCTGTGATCAACTCCAACCAACGTCTTTGCCTAAGGTTCAAATCTGGTTGGGTGAAGATATACTTGAGACTACGGTGATCGGTGTAGATCTCGCAACGTTTACCAAGAAGGTAATGTCGCCGTGTCTTGAGTGCATAGACTACATTTGCAAGCTCTAGATCATGTGTGGGATCATTCTCCTCATGTGGATGCAACTGACGAGATGCATAGGCAATCACATGACGATCCTGCATAAGAATGCAACCTAGTCCTTGTCGTGAGGCGTTGCAGTAGATAATAAAGTCTTTAGTGAAATCCGGTGGCACCAGTATGGGAGCAGAAGTTAGGCGTCTTTTCAGTTCCTGAAAACTGTACTCACACTATGGGGACCACTCAAACTTTTTATCTTTCTTGAGAAGTTCCGTGAGGGGTTTAGCTACTTTGGAGAAGTTTTCAACAAAGCGGCGACAATAGCTGGCTAGACCAAGGAAACTCCTAACTTGTTTAACTGTTTCAGGTGGAGTCCAATCGAGAACGGCCTGAACTCTCTCGGGATTGACAGCAATGCCCTTACCAGATATTACGTGGCCTAGGTAGGTCACTTCTGTCAACCAAAATTCACACTTGGAGAACTTGGCATAAAGGCGGTGCTCTCTGAGTTTTTCTAGCACAAGTCGAAGATGTTCGGCATGCTCTTCCTCGTTCTTCGAGTAAATAAGAATATCATCGAGGTAAACCACGACAAATTTATCTAAGTACTCCATGAAGATCGAGTTCATCAAGCGGGAGAATGTAGCTGGAGCGTTGGTTAGACCAAAGGACATGGCGGTGTACTCATACTGGCCATAACGGGTGACAAAGGCTGTTTTGGGAATGTCTCCATTCCTGATCTTGATTTGATGGTAGCCTAACCTCAAATCCATCTTAGAAAAGGCGAGGATCCAGCGAGCTGATCATACGGATCGTTGATCTCGGGAGCGGATACTTGTTCATTATCGTGACCAAATTAACGGGACGATAATCTACAACCATCCGGTCCGTACCATCCTTCTTCTTGACGAAGTGGACGGGGCAAGCCCAAGGAGAAGAACTAGGACGGATGAAACCCTTTTGCAAGGACTCATCAAGTTGTTTATTAAGCTCGGCTAGTTCTAAGGGTGCCATCTTGTAAGGTCTCCTAGATATTGGAGCGGTTCCTGGGATAAGATCTATGACGAACTCTACATCTCTGTCAGGTGGAACACCCTGCAGTTCCTCTGGAAAGACATCCGGAAAGTCACGGACTACTGGGATATCTTCAAGGTCTGGAAGAGGGCTGGAATTAAGAGAGTAGAGTTGACGCTTTGCAACTCTGGTGGAGAGCGGTGACTATCTTGCCGGATGGGTGTGTAAGCTGAAACAGACCTAGTGAAACAATCAATCTTGGCATGATGAGCTGTCATCCGATCCATACCCAAGATGATGTTAATATCTGAAGACTTGAGGGCTATAAGTGAGGCAAGGAATACAAGTCTATCAACAAGGATTTCGTTACCATGGCTTACACAAGAAGTTTGCCATTTGGATCCAGGGGTTTGAATGACTAGCGGAGAGGGCATATCACAAAATGATATGTTGTGCAAGTTAGCATAGCTTTGTAAATGAAGGAATGAGATGCTCCAGTATCGAATAGAACTGAGGCGGGATGACAGTTGACAAGGAGGGTACCAAGAACGACATCCGGATCATCATGAGCGTCCTTAGTTGTGACGTGATGCACACATCCACGTTCAGCGGGAGTTGACTTGACACTGATCGTCTTGCTTGATGGCTTAACACAGCCAACAGTCTTCTCGGGCTGGGGTGGAGCATAACTGGCTTGAGAGCAGTCACGTGCATAGTGTCCTGGCTCTCCGCATGTGAAGCAAGTTCCTGAAGTAGGACGTGGACCCGCATTGACAAGTGGTCTACCAATAGGCCTAGGTGGAGCATACGACTGAGCTGGGGGAGGCGCCACATAGGATGGCCTCGGTGAATATCCGGGTGGAAGAGCGGAGTTTGGAATCCAAACCCGGCGCTTCTGCGAACTAGAACCGGAGGAAGAAACCAAATCACGGGTGTGCTTACGAGACTCCTCGTAGGTGAGCTGAGTTGTCTCTGCATTAATGGCCTTGTTCACAAGAGCTTGGAATGTATCACAATGATGTAGGTGGAGATCACGACGCAACTTGGGGTTGAGACCCTTCCGGAACCTAGCCTGCTTCTTGGCGTCCGTGGACACTTCTTCTGTGGCATAACGGGCAAGGTTCTCAAACTCTCTGCTGTAAGCATCAACAACCATCTCACTCTGGGTGAAACTACAGAACTCTTCTCTGTTGCGATCGATGAGGGCTTCAGGAATGTGATGCTCGCGAAAAGCCTTAGTGAAATCCCTCCAGGTTGGAATCTGGCCAGCTGGAAGCATAGCCTCATAGTTCTGCCACCAAAGACTAGCATGACCTTCCAGATGGTATGCAGCATAGGTGACCTTGTCACTTTCAGCTACGTTCGCAGAACGGAGCTTGCGTGTGATACTACGGAGCCAGTCATCTGCATCGAGTGGCTCGATGGAATGATGAAAGGTAGGTGGATGCAAGCGAATGAAGTCATGAATGGTTGCAGACCCTTTGAACTGCTGTGCGGTGTTCTCCTCGATATGTGCCAACAAGTGGTTAGACTCACGCTTGTTTCTCTCCATCTCTAACATAAACTCTGCCAATGAAGGCTGGTCGGGAGGATCCTCATCCCTACCATCTCCGTGGTTCTGGCTACAAGCAACAGAACTTCGCTTAACTGATGACATCCTGGGAAACGAAACCAAGGACGAAATCAACATCACTACATACTGAATAATGTAGGACACAGAAATTAGTAACTCTCGAACTCCTGGGGCAATTCCGGCAGCATAACGGCAGTAAAATGCTCAAAATGAGACATTCTGCAAAAGACGGGGTAGCACCATACTCAACATCATCATTCAAAGGTTCTGGGATAATACTAAATAGGCTACACCGAAGGTACTCAGAACTGGGGTATGACTCTGATCAACCAATCCTAAGAGACTACGGAGTAGTAACACGTGATCCTGATAGACAGAAGAGAAAGCCTAGTTCCTTAACCCCGAAGGAAAGATAGGACGACTCAGATCAGAAGGGCACGAGATATAAGGAGTAAAAAGAGCCTTACATTCCCTTCCACAATAAATTCCCCTACATAACTAAAGCATTTCTAGACTCAACTTGACCCGGGTTGGCTTGGAAATCCCTCTGAGGCAGTCGAGCTACGATACCAAAGCTGTCGGGACCCGATCCTAAGTCACACCGATCTAGCATGTAACACATCATATCACTTTGCGGCCTCACATACGGTATTCCCACGAATGTCGCCTTACCATGGCCCGAGACCGTTTTGCGCCTTTTGGCTCCACGTATATGATAGTGTCGCTAGCATCCATATGACAGAGAACCGGGCCGACATGACTAGTCGTGAACCCAAAGTGGCACTAACCTATGGGAACAGGCATACATGAATCACATCGAGCATGTCGGTCATCAACGTATGAATTCGGGCTGTAGCACTGGGCTAACAGGACTCCGGTATCCCGGGCTGTAGTAGGCTAGGCAGGACTCCGAATATCCCGCGTGACATTTCCCCAAAGGGATAGACATAGGAACGAAGTGAAACACATGCCGGCCAGTCAAATGTCCAAGCAGTAGTGCTGGGCTAGCAGGACTCCGGTGAACCGGGCTGTAGCGGACTACTATCGCTCAGAAGCACGAGACTACATTTCCCCATAAGAGAGGCTACCCAGGGATAAACAACTAGGTTGTCGGATCCCACACATAGCAATACAAGTTACACGTACGCATAACATGCAAGTATGTGTTGTACAACATGGCATCACAACATAACGCAAACTCATATAGATAAAGGCTCAAAAGAGCCACATAGCAATAAATACAGACAGGGGTCACATGACCCATCATTCAGAGCATACAAGCAACAAGCGGAAACATTACATGTCTGAGTACAGACAACTACAAAAGAAAAAGGCTGAGAAGCCTGACTATCTACAAGACCCTCCCAAGGGTACAAGATCGTAGCTGAGGTAACAAGCTACTCGTCGAAGTCCAAACGGAACTACTGGTAAGACCGAAGTCTCCGCTGCAAAAACATAAATAAAGCAACGTGAGTACAAAGGTACTCAGCAAGACTTACATCAGATTCTATTATACATGCATTAGTATCAAGAAGGTAATGTGGAGTTTAGTTGCAGCAAGCCAGCTTTGACTCTGTGGCTATCCTGTTCTACGACTACCAGAATTTCTTGAGGTGATATGGCGCACACGAGTCCACTAGTCACCACACAATACACTACTATGGATTCATCCCCGTCTCCATACGAGAAGGCCATCCATAGCACTCACACTTGTCTTGAGCATTTTAGAGTATCCACTTCAAGTTGTCTATGTACCACGCAAGCATCCAAGAAGTCCATAACCGAGGACACGGCTATTCGAATAGATCATGATAACCCTGCGAGGGTGTACTTCTTCAAACACGCTCTCGCCACTTACCGCCATATACCGTCATGTATCTCGGCAACCTTCAAGCGGAAGCTTTGGCGAGGGTGTCGGCCACGACGACTAACCACACAAGACTCTAGTCCAAGTTTATCGCCTATTCGGGTTCCATCCGCAAGGAGATCCGGCCGGGGTGTCGCTCACGACCCCAAACGATGTGAGCAGGGTTCCCAAGCCCACCATCTGGGTGCCACTTGGTACACCGTGCCACACATGCCTAATCTGTCCCAAGCCCACCTGCGGGTGCCACTCGGTAGAAAAATAGCACTACCTACAAACACCAGAAACTAGTTGCGACTCCTGGACAGAGACCAAGTTGGTTAATAAGTCAAGAGGGGTCGAGTTACCGGAACCCAATGTGTGGTAGTATTGAGTCATTGGACAACATTCATAGTACTCAGTGCTTAAGGACGGTTCCAGTGAGACAACCCACCATGTACTCCTACATGGCCTCTCACCGCTACCTTTACCAAATCGTGTTCACACACTTCACTCTCAGCATCAGAACATATCGTAACACTCTAATTCATTCCCAATGAACCAGACCTGACACAACTCTAAGCAATAGCAGGCATAGCATGGTGGGAACACAACATGGCTCAATCAACTCCTACACATGCTAGTGGTTTTCAACTATTCTTGTGGCAATGACAGTCATGCGGAGGAATGGGTTCAACTACCGCATGACACAAAGTAGCAGATGAATCGTTGTTGTCCTAATGCAATAACTGAGAGCAGGAGCGAGAGAGTAGGATTGTATCGGAATGAACAAGGGGGTTTGCTTGCCTGGTAAATCAACAAGGGAGGCACTGCTTCTCAGACAGGTACTCTGGAACGTCTCCGGAGCAGGACCTATCGAGAAGGAACGGTGCCGGCAGTCAATACACAATCATATGCAACAATATGATGCATGAACATGGCATGTAGATGTGATGCTGTTTGAGCTAATGCAACTAGTATTCAATTTGAATGAAGTCCATTTGAACCAAAGGTTCAAATGCAACTCCAAAATAAGCTCTTATAAATGCCATTCATATGTTTTCACCTATACAGCAAGTATAAGTTGTTTTGTCATGCATGAAACTAGTACAGATGGAAAGATTGCATTTTTTTGATAATTTTTCATATATAAATTATTTCAATCTGAGCTACGGTTGAATTTCTATGATTTTTTTAAAGTTTTGAATATATTCTGGAATTTCCTGATTTATTTATAAAATAAACTAAATTCGGAAAAAGGAATATTATCGGCATGGCGTCATGCTGACCTCAGCAGAGTCAACAGGGCAGCCTCGGGTCAAACCTGAGCAGGGGGTCCAGTGGTCGATGACACACGGCTGGCATGAGTCACTGACGTGTGGGGCCGGTCAAAGGCCACGTCAGCAAGTCAAACTGACGTGTGGGACTAGCTGGGTTAATAACTAATCTAAACATAATATTAAATTAAACTAAACAGGCACTGGGCCCACATGGAAGTGGCTCTAGGGGGTTTTAGCAGGGTCATTAGCACTACTTAAACCAGCGCCACGTCAGCTCGCCGGAGCTTGGTCGGCGGCGACCAAAAACGTGGCGAGGTTTCGCCGGAGTTGCTCGGGTTTCTCGTGGAGTCACCGTTTAGCGCCACTGGGGCACCAGAGGAAGCCCTCGCTCGGCCGCGACGAAAGGCGGCGGCAGCGAGGAGTTGCCGGAGCTTCACTGGAAGCAGAGCTTCATGGCAGCGCCGGAGTTCGGGCGGAGGAAAAAAGGGGCTACTACGGTGCAGCGAAGCGAGTGCGCGTTAGGCTCCCTGAGGACGCCTGAATGCGGTGGTGTGCTCGGACGCAGCGTGCTTACCTGGCCGTAGCCATAATGGCAGCGACATGGCGGCGGCGCTTCGGGATCGAAGGCGGTGGCTACGCCGTGTCGAGCACGGGAGGTAGGGGGCTAGGTAGAGGAGCTCACGACGGATCCAGAGAGCTGGTTGGCGGCCTTGGGGAAGCGCGGACGGCGGCGATCTCCGGTGGCTGGAGATGGAGAAGACGGCGATGGCGTCGCAGCGATGCCTCCGGGCTCGCCTGCTTCGTCGTGGAGTAGCCTTGTGTCGTCGCGGATCTCTGGATACGGTCGGAGAAACGAGGGAGGGCCTGTGGCCGCGGTGGTTCTAGTCGGCGGCCATGGCTACGCTCGGGTTCGGGCGAGAACGAGGGAGAGGATAGGAGAGGACCGGGGGAGAGTGAGAGGGTCCGGGGGGCGCGTGGCGACGTGTGGGTCATCCAGACGAGGAGGGGAGAGGGCAAGCAGGCAAGGAGGGAGGAGGTGGCACGGCGCGGCGGTGCGCGCGTCGGGCACACGCCCGTCCTCCTGTCGGGAAGGAAGACGACAGAGGAGGGCCTAGATGGGCTGGGCTGGCCAGCTGGGCCGGCCAGGCCGCACAGGAGCTAAGCGCCAGGTAGGGTTTTCCTTTTATTTCTTTTTCTATTTTTCTGACATTTGTTTTGATTTAATTAAAATACTAAATCATTTTATTTCCTTATGCCAATTTTTGCAGAAGCTAACTATATCATTGCAGAGCTCCTCAGCAACTAGCATAATTATTGGCCATATACAATATATATAACATATATATAACCAATGCAAATAGGTATGCATTAATTCCAAATGCCCAAAATAAATACTTCTGAGCTCCCAAAAATATTGGTTTGAGTTTTTATCTCTGCCCAATATTTTCAGAGAGCAACATGAGCATTTTCTTGGACCCTTTTGGAGCAATTTTTATTTGGGTCATTTCCAAAACTGATTCTGAGGGTTTCACAAATCCCCATTTCAAATTTAAATGAAATTTAAACATGATGCACAATGACCAGCTAGTCTAGGTCATACCAGAACTAGGGATGTGACACAAGAAGGCCATCGTGGGGAACGGTGGCGCTCCTGACGGTCCCTGTTGCACTGTTTAGGTGACATGGACGGGCATTTAATGCTTTTGTCCCTTGCCGTCAGAGTTAGATAGAGTACACTCTACCAAGTAGTTGCACCAACTGCAACTCATTTTCCCATTTTTGCCCTCGTCTACGTTGCCACCTGTGGTGACCCCTTGAGGCTATAAAAGGAGGCCCATATGCAACGTAGAAAGGGTTCGGTTCGGCTCAGTTAGGATTCGACTCATTCAAGACCAGAGACACAAAAGCTAGGTTTTGTAGCTCTCATTGCTCCCTAGCAAGAACACAATACAATCAACCAAGCAGCAGTAGGAGTATTATCTCTCCGGAGAGCTCTGAAGCTGGGTAAACTGCTCGTGTGCATCGCCTCGATCTGCTCTTCGTGCAATCTCCGCCCCCCACCGAACCACAAGGGACTCGGTCTGCCAGGTCCCATAGGTGTTCGTGGGTCACGATCAGCTTCCCCGACACCACCCAAACATTAGCGATCTCTCTCGAATTCGGCAAGAGCCCGCTGAAGCGAAGACATCATTCTTTGGGCGATTCCTCCCAGTTATGAACAGGATAAAGGACTGCCGAGAGGAGGACGCAATCCCAATTTTCTGCAATAATTGCGGACAAGGGAATCCTAAACGCCATAAGTCGTCAGCGAAATTACACGCTTTACTGACTTGGTGACCATAGTACAAATGTACTGTGCGATGGAGAGCGCCTGGAAAACCGAAAGTAAATTTTGGGATAATCCGGCCCCGAACACATCCCTAGTCGGAAACAAAAGGGTGCATCATTATCAAGCACCCGGGTTGAATACCAAAAAACCAAAACCCCCTAAAGGGTACGGAACCGTACTGGAGGGTTGGCTCAACGGACCCTGCAAAATCCACAGTACGGAGGGCGCCACTCCAAAACACAGCCTTCGAGCGTGTTGGATACTACGGCAGGTGGCCAAATGTGGCGTAGGCTTTTTAGCCCCGGGCAACCAACCCAGCAGTACCAGTACGGTATTAACAGTCTTCGAGACTTTCACATCAAATAACATGCGGAAACGAACAATCCGCAGCCTCGCCGAAGTCTACCAAGTAGCAACAACAAATCCATGGAGTGACACGGCTATCACCTTCAACGCCAGCGATGAACCTAAATTCCAAACAGCTAGAGCACCAGCCGCATTGGTCCTCAGTCCGATAGTGGATGGTTTCCGTCTTACTAAGGTACTCATGGATGGCGGCAGCGGATTAAACCTCATCTATGAGGAAACCCTTCAAAAAATGGAAATTGACTGGAGCCGCATTGAGCGAAGCAAGACAACCTTCGTGAGGGATAATCCCTAGTCGAGAAGTACGCTGCAGAAAAACACACTAGATGTAGTGTTGACTCCTTTGGACAATTACAGGTCCGAGGAGGTCATGTTCCAAGTGGCCCCATTCGGCAGCGGATATCATGCTTTGTTAGGGCGAGAGGCATTCACAATCTTCCAAGCTATACCCCACTACGGGTACATGAAGCTCAAAATGCCAGGACCCAATGGGATAATCACTCTCGCCAGTGATCCAGATACAGCACTCCGCGCTGAAAATAAGACAACCCAGACCGCCCTAGAGGCATTTTCGAAGCCCTAGCGGCGGAGGAACTAACTACGCTGCGCTCCACGGTGGATAGGGACGATGTGATACTCGATAAGAGGTCCAAGTCCACCTCTTTTAAACCAGCGAGCGAAATAGTCAAATTTCAGGTCCATCCAACGGACCCCACAAAGACGGCCTCCATTGGGGCACAATTAAGTCCTGATGTCGAAGCCGCTTTCTGAGAATTCCTTCGAAAATTGGGACATTTTTGCTGGCACCCTTCGGACATGCCAGAATCCCACGCAGTGGCGAGCACAGCCTAAATATCCTAAAAGGATTCAAGCCAACAAACAAGCTCTTCGGCGATTTTTCGAACCCAAAAGACAGGCAATGGGAGAGGAGCTAGCCAAACTCTTAGAAGCCGGATTCATCAGAGATATAAAACATCCGGACTGGCTAGCCAATCTAGTAATGGTACCAAAAAAGGACAAATCATGGCGCCTCTGCGTCGATTTTAAAGACCTTAACAAGGCCTGTCCAAAGGACCCTTTCCCCCTCGCATCGACCAAATCATCGATGCTACCGCATGAACATGATTCATTGTGCTTCCTCGACGCATACTCCGGATACCATCAAATCAAGATGGCGGAGAAAGATCGAGCCATAGCGGCATTCATTACTCCATATGGGCCATTCTGCTTCAACACAATGCCCTTCGGACTCAAAAAGCCCGGCGCAACATATCGGCGCATGATTCAAACATGTCGGCTACCCGGATAGGCAAAACAGTTGAGGCATACGTGAGCGATGTGGTCGTCAAGACCAAACACGTCGGAACTCTAGTAGAAGACTTGAGGGTGACATTCGACAACCTCCGAGCATATGACATTAAGCTCAATCCGGAAAAATGCGTCTTCGGCGTACCAGCATGAAAGCTCTTGGGCTTCATCGTATCCGGTAGAGGAATTGAAGCAAACCCGGCCAAAATCCGAGCTATTTCACAATTGGATATTCCAAAAGACCTCAAGCAGATACAAAAACTAACCGGATGCGTAGCGGCCTTAAGCCGCTTCATCTCCGTTCCGGGAGAAAAACTCTGCCCTCTACCGTCTCCTCCGGCGCACCGAACATTTCGAATGGGACGGATGCTGCCACATGGCCGGACTCGAGAGAAATAAAGGCCATCACGGCAACAAATCCGGTTCTGGCGCGCCCAACCTGGGCGAACCTATGTTATTATATATCGCAGCAACACATCAAGTTGTCGTATGCCGGTACTCGTCGTTGAACGAGAAACAGAAGGGCACAGATTCCCTCTTCAAAAACCAGTGTACTACGTATCCACTGTTCTAACTCCATGCAAATCCCGGTACCCACATTATCGAAAGATAGTGTACGCGGTGTTCATGGCATCCCGGAAGCTGTGACACTACTTTCAAGAGTGTTCAATAACGGTGGCCTCCGAAGTACCTCTCAACGATAAACAATCGCGACGCAACGGGTATGATTGCAAAATGGGCTATCAAGCTCTTACCAGTTGACATAACCTACAAACCACGGCGAGCTATAAAGTCGCAGGTTATGGCTGACTTAAATGCATGGCGAATGGACCGAAGCCAAACTCCCTAAAGAGTAATGCAACGCGTACTCCCCTTTGAATCATGCATTTCAGCGGATCCAAAATGTTGGCTGGCTTGGGGGCTGGCGTCGTCTGGCGTCCCCAACGGAGACACAATCCAATACGTACTTCAAATAATGTACATGGACTCCAACAACGCAGCCGAATCTGAGGCCCTTCTACATGGCCTCCGGATGGCAATCTCCATGGGCATTCAACGCCTAGAGGTCTTGTGAGGGACTCAAACCTCACAATATCCCAAGTAAATGGACACTTTGGCGCCAAAAGATCCAAAAATGGCAGCTTACATAGCGCCGTCCTAAAAATGTCAGCTCGGTTGAAGGACTCGAATTCCACCATGTAGCCGGGATAATAACCAGGCAGCAGACGTGTTAGCACGCATCGGGCGCGAAACGAGACGCCGTCCCTCCTAACATCTTCCTGGAACGGCTCTTTAAGCCATCCGTATTATGGGAAGAGGAGTCCGGAAATAACAATCCGGAGCCAGCTGCATCACCTAACTCAGACCATTCTGACACAATCGGTGGCTCAGCCAATGAAATAACACCTTCAGCTCATGAAATAATGGTAGTAATTGCCCCGTGGACAGAACCATTCCTAGCCTACTTAATGCGGCAGGAACTTCCGAAGACCAAAATGAGGCCCGCTGCATAGTTCGGCGATCTAAAGCCTACAAGGTCCATGAGGGAGAACTTTATAAGAAAAGCACAACCGGAGTCCTTCAAAGGTGTATCTCCGAAGAGGAAGGGCGAAATCTTCTGGCTGAAATTCATGCGGACTCGGCGGGCACCACGCTGCAGCCCGGGCCCTTGTAGGCAAGGCCTTCCGTACAGGATTTTATTGGCCGACAGCCCGGGCAGATCTTTCGGGACTTAGTCCAATGATGCGTCGGTTGCCCGACTCTTTGCTAATCAGAGCCACATGCCACCACCGCCCTCAAAACTATACCCATTACACAGCCGTTTTGCGGTGCAGGGGCTTGACATGGTTGGACCCCTTAAAGGGGAACCCACAAGCACAAATACTTATTGGTCATGGTGGATAAATTCACCAAATGGATTGAGGCCAAGCCGGTTAAAACGGCAGAATCCGGACCGGTGATAGACTTCATATCCTAGGTAGTACACCGTTTTGGCGTCCCCCACAGCATCATCACTGACAACGGCACGAACTTCACGGCCGACGAGGTTAAACTCGTGCAAAACATGGGTATCAAGCTCGATTACGCTTCAGTCTATCACCCCCAAACTAACGGTCAAGTCGGCGAGCAAATGGTCTAATCATGAGCGGCATCAAACCCAGACTAGTGCGATCCCTCAAGGAATCTAACACGACCTTTGGGTAGAGGAGCTCGACTCCGTACTCACTGGGGCTGCAAACCACGCCAAACCGAACTCTGGATTCACACCATTTTTCATGGTATCTGGCAGAGGCAGTTCTGCCCTGCGATATAATTCATGACTCACCTCGTGTGCGCATGTACAAAGAAAGAGAAGCCGAGTTGGATTGGTAGGACAGTTTGGACGCCTTAGAGGAGGAGCGGGACGTGGCAAAGGCTCGTTCCGCATTTTATCAGCAGTAGGATCGAAGATATCAAAGCAGAGAAGTACGTGCCAAAACTTACAATGTTGGCGAACTTGTTCTACGCCTGTCGGACAAGAAAAAGGAAAAACTTAAGCCCAAGTGGGAAGGTCCCTTCATCATCGACCAAGTCCTGATCGGCGGAGCATACCGTCTACGTAACGCATCGGACAACCGACTCGAGCCGAACCCATGGAACGCAGCCCGTCTCCGAAGATTCTACGCCTAACGCGGGACTCCGGGTTCGTCTAACTCCCCCGTCCCCCCTTTTTTTTACTGTCTCTTGTCCCCCTCCTTCTTCCCACTTTCTTTTTTCAATACCTTTTATAGGCTGATTTGCGCTTTGTTCGCACTTTTACACTTGATGTGCTCCGGCACTCATTATACACAGGGCTTCTTTAATGAAGCTTATTCATCTGAGCTTCATGCCCAATACATGTGTCATACTTCGCATGTACCTTTTATTCACCATTGTATGCATCGATATGACTTAAGTTTTGGCCAAGCTGGGTTGCTGGCTCATGTGCTTACCCCTCGTTCTCGATTGTTCGGCTAGGAGGTAAAGGGAGCACCTCTGCGATTATTCTTGCCGGGTCACCGGATGTGTACCTCGAGACTGGGTGAAGCCGAAAGCTAAGCGTTCTTAAGAGAATATTCGGTCGGTGACTTGAAACATGATTTATTACTTACTTATTTATCTGCCCCGGATGCTTTTTACGCTATTTTCGCAGTCCAGCATTGCACTTTAGGGCATGCCTCGAGAAAAAGGAACCCTTAATCGGAACTATTCTCCTGGAAGATGTTTCTTACTAACCATGTAATATAACATAACTAGTTGGGCACTTATGCGATAAAGCAATTATGACCCCACGCCTTGTCTCCATGCATGCCCGGTTCTTTTATAACCGTAAGGGTATTCGGACACACTCCGGACTGTTGGGTCCCGAGGTTTAAGCGAAAGCAGTCCGCAAAGACAAACGATCTACAATCCGGCTAGAAGGCATTTTACATGTCATTTCAAATTACATCGTCAAACCGACTGATTGTACTCCTCCTCAATCCCTTCTAACAGGCTATCTAATTCTACAGTCCTGTTGGGAATATTTCATGACCCGATTCTACTTAGCCGTACATCAAGCTCACAGGATCTCCTTCCCATCAGGCCCATGAGTCCGACCTCGGCCATGTGGTTTGGGTCAGCCTTCGGGTAACATGTCTTCACCATTGCCCAGGCCTCCCTGGCGCCCTGACGGTAGGCTGATATCTTCCACAAACGGAGGCGTCGCCGTGCTCCCTGAAGCTTCTCAGCAAGCTCACCAAGGCCCTCGGGTAGGGAGACGGATGGCCATAAAGCATGAACGACGCCACTCATCGCTTTGCCCGAACACGTTCGAGCAATTGCACCAGCTCGGGAAGTTGGTCACCCGTTGACTCGAGCATTTCCTCCATGAGGCGACACAGTGAGCACACCTAAAGACATATTTACATCAATCGACTTCCTCGCCCGAATTCTTCTTTTCAAAGGAATTTGTTCAATCACTTACTATAAATGCCGGCGAAGCCGCTGATTCTCCTTCACGGAGCTGACAGTGGGCCGAACACCCTTCAGCTCTTCTCCTCGCTGGGTATGGGCATCTTGGAGCTTGTTTCTCTCTGCTGCACCTTCATAAGCACCCTCTCGCCGGCCTTTAGGCGTAGCCTTGGTATTGCTTGTCCGGATCTAGTCTGGCGCCCTCTGCAATATTATTGTCGATTCACGCCGCACTTTGTTAAATAATTATCTTTTCTAAAATCGTCTTACCGGTGGGGGCCTCTGTGGCTCCCCACGTGGCGGCGATCTTGACCTCAAGTTGGGCCTTGCACTCTTGGAGCTCACAGGGACAGATGGGTATTCTTCTCCGTAAGATCACGCATAATAATTGATCCTTAAATCAGTTATTTCAACTATTTTAAGTCTCGGGAGACTCTTGGCATATATAACTCTTAAAATTACTTACCCGTATGTCTTTCACATACTGCTCCGTGGCTCTGGTTAACCCATCTTGAGCGGCACGGAGGTGCGCGTTTCCCGCATCAAAGGCATTTAACGCCTCCGGGGAGAAACACGCGTCACGAAGAACTGTCCGGCGACGCCTGTGATTCATGGCGCTCTCCACCTCAGACCGGGTGGCGGACAGCCTATCGGCATCCTCCGTCGGAGGAGCGTCCGGCTCATGCCTTGTATTCGCCTCCCCTCCCGGACCATGCGTTGGAGCATGGCTGGCGGAGGCTTGATTGGCAACCTCTCCGGACACTGTCCGGCGAGCGCTCTTTATGGAAAAGTTATGAGAATTAATATACCTCCTAGGATCCTTCCCTTAAAATAGCGGTGCTCCGTATCGTTGCGGCGATGTTTGGTTCGCGTCGCACTCCTCTTTACGCTGCCGGGCGGATCGACCCTTGTTGGTCGGCGCCCATGGTTCGGCTTCCGCCTTAAAGGCACCTCCTGTGATGCACCATCGGTATGGGATGGTCAGAATTCAGCGCGGATCAAATGATGGTGTCAAGACCTCGGTCGTAGTCACCAGGAGGCGAAACAAACCGGGGTAGTCAGCCGTAATGGCGACTAGGGCATTGTCTATGCTGCGTTGGTGGAACACCCCGTCAATCAGCTCCACCTTTATGTCCGGATCCTCTTCGGAGGTCGGATCAAGGGATCGTTCCGGATCCTCGGGCTGTGGAGTTAGGCTTCGTATGCCCTCCACGTCCCGGCGCAGTTCCTGCGTCGAAATCACAAGAGTAAGATACTTGACTTTAAAAGTATGGATCGGGTAGATGAACATCCGCTTACCCAGCTCCGAGGGTTATTCATAGAAAATCCATTCAACGGATTCATGTGGAGGAAGTCCTCCTCCTCTCCCTTGTACAAGCGGACAGGATCTTTGCGGATCGGTGCCGAGCCTGGCCCTTTATGCCATGACGGGTGGCGTCATCTTCCCGTTGAAATCCCACATAGGATGGCCCCTATATTGGAGTGGCTGCACCCTCGCATAATGCACGTGGCCATGACTCCAATCATGGTCAATCCGGAGTGGGCCAGTAACCTAATCGGGCCCATCAGATAATGGACGCTCCTATCATCTTCCCGTTGAGGGCTCCGCGGGCGCCAACTCAGGCGTTTCTTCAAGGGAGCATTGTTGAACTCCGGGAGGCCGATCCGAACTGGATCCGGCAGAGGGCGTCCTCTATGTAGAACCATTCCGAAGGCCAGTCTTCGGACGCCTTCTTCGGGTGCGGATAGATATCCGGTCGGCGATCTTGCCGTATTTCGCTCGCCCACTTGATATATCGACCCCTCATGAGAACGGGTGCGAGACAAAACAATCTCTTCCACAGCGCAAAATGGGGCTCGATGCCCAAGAACAGCTCGCATAAGAGCTCTGAAGCCCTTGATGTGCAAAAAATGGAGGCGGGCGTGAGGTGGTGAAGCTGGAGTCCGTAGAACTCTAGGAGCCCCGGAGAAAGCGGATGTATGGGAAATCCTAGTCCCCTTATTAGATGAGGGACAAAGCATACCCGCTCCCCTTTGGAAGGGTTGGGGGCGCTCTCGCCTGCTTTCCACCCTTGTAGGTGGCTAGTCCGGCTCGAACCCGGAACCATGAAAGCTGGGGGAAGATATCCCTCGGTTTGGAGTGCCACTAGCTCGCTGTGTGGAACTGAGCATCTCCCTCAATCTCCTGGCTTAGGGCTGGGAGCGCGAGAGGAGGAGCCGCGTCGGCTATCCATGATGGAATGGATTTTTTCAGAGGCGCTTCAATGAGAACTTGCGGATGGAGGATGGTGTGAGCTGGATCTAGATCCTCGCCTCTCTTATAGGCGGCTCGTTCGCACGCTTAGGGGGTAAAATGTAAAAATGCCCCAGCCTTTCGCATTCGTACGACACGTGGAAGAAGGCCATTATCAGGCGTAGAAGCCAAGGAGCGCAACATTTATAAGGAAGCCGGACACTATTCAACG